>OZ035932.1:2568560-3210507 GCA_964034925.1 Tricholoma hemisulphureum
AGAGAACTTGAGGAAAAGCAACAGAAAGGAGGTGCGTCCATGAACGGCGCATCGCGATCAGATCGATCGCTGATCAAGCTGTGTGGGAAATGAGTGAGAAACAGTCAACTGGCAGGAAGATCGAGTCCAATGGAGCTCGATATGAGAAAACACGCGTTGGTGTGGTACAGAAGTCAGTGGATGTGTTGATCCACACAGAGATGATGCGAGAAAAGGGCTTCATTGGCCCGTAACCATAGAGACTAGAGTACTTGACGTAAAAACTACACTGTGGTGTGTAGTTGTCTTGTGTCGTCATGTGAAATTCTTACAGAGAGAAAGAAAGTGGGGGAAAGGAAGATTTTTTATCAAAAGACTGGGGTGCTACTTAAATACAAAATAGCATTGGGGAATACCTAACATGTGATTGCGTGCGTACTCTTGCACCAATTGGACTGAGAGAAATGAAGAATAAAGTAACGAAGGGGCAGATATGGACAAATGGGGAAGTAAAGATAAAAATAGAATACTCAACGAATATAAGAAAGGATGGTTGTCAAACTGGTGTCGTCGAGTCCTCATCGTTGAGCCTCAGTGTACAGGAATGGCTCGGGGAGTAGCCCATCCTTGGGGTGCTCTATTGACGGTACGTCGCTCGGAACCCCAACAAGCGCAGAGCACACCCAAAAGACAGCTCTTGACCCTACTCGTCTGCACAATCAGCCCTCCAAGTTGGATATTGACTAGCCATGGGAAGGGGAATGTACCGAAATCTTGTATCTTGGATAAATGAGCGACGAGAAGATAGAAGTAGTTATAAAAAGGAAAAAGGAACCAAAACCTGTACACAATCCTTTGAGTTGAGAGTGTAAAATGCATTAAAGTTCTTGAAGACCTGAGAAATGTGCTGAGTTTGCATAATTGATATGCCGAATAGGTCGGGAGATCTTCAGGAGTGTCATGACCTTCTACCTGTGGCTCGGAATTGAGGAAGAGATTTATTAGAAATATAATTAAACAATAAAAGAAAGAAACAAAGAAATTATACAAATAAATGAGTATCCAGCCATCTTGAGGATCCCATGGGAAGAGCTTCAGAAGTGGGAAGTTGACAGGTATGTCGTCTTCCCCTTCCACACCGGTTTTTTGCCTTTTTCGAGCAGTAACCGAGACTGTAACCAGTTATAATATTTTGTATCTATCTTAAAACCATAACTGGACCATGTATAACTGGTCGGTGTCAGTCCAGTTTCGGTCCACCAACCAGTCCTCACTCAGTTGAGACTAGTATTACATACTATACAATAAATATTTTAATATTCATGAATAAAAAAAGAATCCTCCCTCACCGAGAGGGGTGGGGGGAATGGCACCATCAATAAAGAAAAAAAAATCAAACTGTTGACGCAGAGTTACTAGAAAGGGCCTCACGAGGAACAGAGGCAGCACCATCAAGGGGGGCACCAGTGGGGGAGGGGAGAGGCTGTGAGGTCCAGGTCCAGCGTCGAGGTGGGAGGCAGCACTGTCGAGGGGTGGTCACCAACAGGGGATGGGGGTGGCCATGAGGCTGAGGGGGGGTCCAGCTTTGAGGGGGGAGGCACTGCCATTGAGGGGGGGTTGCCAGCAGGGGAGGGAGGAGGCCATGCGGTCCAGTGTCGACAGGGGAGGCAGTGCCGTCGAGGGGGCGTCACCAGTGGGGGAGGGGGGTGGCCGTGAGGCCAAGGGGGGTCCAGCTTTGAAAGGGGAGGCACCGCCATTGAGGGGGGGTCACCAGCGGAGGAGGGGGGAGGCTGTGTGGTCCAGAGTCGAGGGGGGAGCCAGCACTGTCGAGGGGGGGGTCACCAGAGTGGGAGAGGGGAGGCCACGAGGTCGAGGGGGCATTGCCAGAGTTGACCGTGCCAGCAGGCAGTGGCATCAAGGGGGCAGCAGCGTTGTTAATGGTGGTGGTGGTGGTGGAAGGCATGTGGTGGTGGCCAACGTCATTGTGTGTTTGGTAGAAAATAAATCATCAAAAAAAGATGGCAACTGTCAAAAAAAAAAGATGGCATCCATCAAACTGCCAAAAATGACCTTAGCAAAGATGGCCCTAGCAAGCAAATAGGTGCAAACTCAATAGAGGTATATAAGGCCTCTAGATTTCGGGCTTTTGATTCCCTGGGCTTGTCCCCTCTTGTGTCAAAAAAAATTAAATAGTAAAATTACTATAGTAAATATTAATACTAAGTAAGACCAAGTCCGGTTATTAACCAGTTGTAACCAGTCTTTACCAGTTACATAGAATAATTTAATATCTTGTAACCGTAACTGTAACCGATTGTAACTGACTACAACTGAGACCGATGGTCCGGTTACACCAGTTGCAGTCTGGTTATGCTCTCAGTTTTTTTCCAGTCCTAGTGACTGGACCTTGAAACACTAACGATGATGACAATAGGTCAGGACATCCAGCCTACGTGAGACATGACTCGTTTCGTCAAGTGGCCCGAATATGTCCGCCTGCAACACTGGAAGGTCATTGGTAGCATGCAGGGGATCTGGTGAGTGTATTCCCCAACAGCTCAACTACGTACCACTGACATGCTGCAAGCATAGAGCTGTAACACTGAAACGTCTGCTGGCACCACGTCACCTCCAGTGTCCTGCATTTCTACCTGCTTTATTTCAGCCGCTATGACTTGTTTTCAAACTGCCTCTCTTCTAACCTCACCCCCTGGCTTTGGAACCCCCCACACCTTGTTCGTTTGAGGTTGCAGGCTCTTGTTTTGGCCACCCCCATCTTGTTTGACACTGTAAGGTGTCAAACACTTTGTTTTGCTGGCGCTGGCTCTCCTCCACACCTACCTTCTGTTTTTGGCCCCCTGTGCTACATTTTGCTGATGCCACCTCTGTTTGATGCCATTCTGGTATCAAATGATGGCTTCTTTTGCTGGTGCTGAGTCTCCTCCACCCCCCACTTCCTTGTTTTGGCTCCCCTTTGCTTTGTTTCACCCACCCCACCCCGGTTTGACACCGTTATGGCGTCGAACAATGTTCAAATGTCGTTGCATACATCTTGTTTCGCTGGCACCTGCCACTTTCTGTTTTCAGTCTCCACATTGCCCCAAAAGCAGCGTCTTCCCATTTTTGATCCCAAGGAGCACAGCAGGGTTGCGCGCCCGCTCCAAGGAGCTATTGCTTTTCCGCTTGCTTACCGAGAACCCTCGCCCGTCCTAAGTGATTGGACGGGCCGCATCGTCTCGCCACGCCCCCGCTTAATTTCCATATCACCGACACCACCCCACATCATGGCAAATCTTCAAGAATTGGCCATTGATGACTTCCCGCCCCCCACAAACCCCGAAGACCTCGAGGAGACACCACCCGCCGAGCACTCGCTGGAGGTCCAGCTGAGAGAGGCTCAAGAAGAGCGCGATCTGCTTACGGCGGACCTGCTCAGACAGAAAAGAGAATGAGCGGCGAACACGCCCTCGGGAAGCGCAGGCAGGCGCATGCCGAAAGTAGCATGCCCCATGGCCTTTTCCGGAAAAGCCACAGAGCTTGACAGCTTCGAGACCGCAGTCTACATGTACATGCGGGGACGCCCCGACGAATTCATCGACGAGGATGCCAAGATAGTCTGGATCCTGTCATACTTGCAGGGAGGCACCGCGGCCAAATGGCGCGAGGTTGCCGTCAAAGAGATGATGCGCAGGCAGACGCCATTCCTCATGGCAAGGGATCTCCTCACGTCGATTCAGCACACATTCAGAGACCCGAACGAGCAAGATACCAAGGTCTTCGAAATTACGACCATGGTACAAGGCGATAAGACTGCGGACGAACACGTCCAGGACTTCAAGATCGCGGCACACCAATCTGGCTATGACGGAACACCGCTCATCTATGAGTTTAAATGGTCGTTAAACAAAGGGCTGCGAGAGCGGCTCAACAATCTGGAGAATCGGCCGGTGACCATTGATCAATGGTATGCCAACGCAATGCACATGGACCACCAATGGAGACAGGCCTGTGCAGAAGAACTTTTGTTCAGGAACCACCAACAGCCAACCCAGGGGACTCAGAACGCGAGGGCCCCCTTCAACCCAAAACAACGGGGAACACCAGCCCTGTTGTCATCATCTCCGGGTCAACAATCTGGGCAACAACAAACGCAGGGGACTTCAAACACCCCTCGGGCCGGGACCCCAATGCAATGGATGTGGATAGGTCGGCAAAGAGGCCGCCCTTGATCTGCTACAAGTGCCACAAGCCAGGGCATATGGCCCACGACTGCAGAAGCCGCCTGGACATCCGGGCAATGAACTACGAGGACCTCAGAGGGTACTGGGTCCAGAAGCTAGCTGAGGAGGCCAAAACAGTGGTTAAGAAGGATTTTCCCCCCAGAGGCCAGTGAGACCCCCCTCGCTCGCTTCCCAGAATAAGTACCACGGACTTATGGTAGACACTATGGACTCAGATACGGAATCGGACACGACCGCAGTAAGTAGCTTAGATAGCAATACTGTAGTTAGTCACAACGGTGAGGGGACTGACTCAAGTTGGCTTGGCGCCCCGGAGGCGTGCTTAATTCCTCATGTACACGTAGCTACAAAAATAGACACTGATACCGAAAAGCCTAAAGAGGGGGTTAAGCACTTTGTTAGATCAAGTAACGAAATCATGATACCGATCACGATCACTACCTTAGATACACATGATGCCTGCACGGTCAGGGCTTTATTAGATAGCGGAGCTACCGGACTATTCGTAGATAGGGAGTTTGTACACCAAAGTGGACTTAAGACCTGAACTCTGGATCAACCGATCAGAGTTTACAACATTGATGGGACCTTGAATCAGGGCGGCTCGATCACTGAAGAGATCGTCCTGATGGTATCATTCAGGGGACACAAGGAAAAGGCAGTCTTTGAAGTGTGCTATCTGGGAAAGACAACAGTGATCCTAGGACATCCGTGGTTGCGCAAGCACAAACCGGACATTAACTGGGACACCGGTGAGGTTAGAATGACGCACTGCCCTTGGGAGTGCAACATATTTATTAGAGCAGCAAAGAAGGACAGGGCCAGGCGGAAGTTGGCCAAGCGACAGAGATTTCGTCCCACGATCGAGGAAGTAGAGGACGAGGACACATTCATTTCAGTAGGAGGATCAATGAAGGAAGGAGATGGGATCCTAGAAGAGATCTTTCAGGAGTGGAACGAGAATCTGGTGCGCGATGAGGAGCACGAGATCCGAATGATGGAGTCAGAGATCGAGGTGAAGATTCCACATAGGTTCCAGAGGTGGATGAAGGTTTTCTCGAAGAAAGCATCAGAATGGATGCTGAAGCGGAAACCCTGGGATCACGCAATCAAAATGAAACCAGGTTATGAACTGAAGAAAGCTAAGAATATTCGGTTGTCACCGCAAGAACAAGGCAAAGTCGACGACTTCCTGAATGACCAACTGGAAAAGGGATACATCAGAGAGAGCAAATCGCCGCAGACGTTGGCCGTGTTCTTCGTCCCAAAGAAAGACAAAAAAAAGAGGATGGTGCAGGACTATAGGTATCTAAATGCTTGGACGATTAGGAACAATTACCTGTTGCCGCTTATCGGTGACCTAATAGACAGAGTAGGTAGTGCACACGTATTTACCAAATTGGACCTATGATGGGGTTACAATAATGTCAGAGTGAAAGAAGGAGATGAATGGAAAGCGGCGTTCATGACCCACAGGGGCGCGTTCGAGCCGTTGGTTATGTACTTCGGACTTTGCAACAGCCCAGCCATGTTCCAAACCATGATGAACAGTGTGCTGAAGGACCTTATCGATCAGGGGTCAGTAGTAGTATATATAGATGATATCTTAATATTCACAAAGGAAAAAAATGGACATAACGAGATTGTAGAAGAGGTGTTGAAAAGATTAGAAGAAAACGATCTGTTTTGAAACCGGAAAAGTGCGAATTCAAAGTCAGTCAAGTCGAATTCCTGGGGCTGCACATTACCCCTTCCAGAATCAAAATGGATAGAGAAAAAACAAAGGCGATAGAAGAATGGCCAGTTCCGAACTCAGTGAAAGATATCCAACATTTTCTGGGTCTCGCAAACTTCTACCAACACTTTGCCGAAGGCTTCGTGAAGGTGGCGGCCCCTATGAATAAACTATTGAGGAAGGAACAGAAGTGGGAATGGGGAACGGAACAGCAGGAGTTGTTCAACGGACTCAAGGTGCTCTTCACATGGAACGCGATCCTCGCTACCGCGGATCCTTCCAAGCCCTTGCGAGTTGAAGCAGACGCTTCTGGAGTGGCAACAGGGGCAGTGTTGTCGATGAAGACAGAGGACGGAAAGTGGAGGCCGTGCGCCTTCATCTCCAAGTCATTGAATGACATCGAGCGAAACTATGACGTACATGATCAGGAGATGCTTGGCATCATTAGAGCATTGGAAGCATGGCGGCACCATTTAGAAGGTGCGACACATAAGATCAAGATTTGGACGGATCACTCCAATCTCCGATACTTCATGACGTCAAAGAAGTTGAACCGGAGGCAAGCACGGTGGGCGCTCTATTTATTGAGATTCAATTTTGAGCTGGTCAACAAACCTGGCACGGCAATGGGAAAGGCTGACGCCCTGTCCAGGGGACCAGACTTCAAGAGAGACGGGGAGCACGACAATGAAGACGTGACATTGCTTAAGCCGGAATTTTTCGCGATCAAGGCTACGCAACATGGTCACCTGTTGATCGAGGGCTCTGAGGAGAAGTTGTTAAGCAGAGTGTGGAAGGCAAAGGAGTGGGATGAGTCAGTGGTGAAGGCAGTGGAAGAGTTGAAGAGATCACCGACGAAACGGCTAAGGATGGAGGAATGGAGCGAAGAACAGGGACTGGTGTTGTTCAGAGGAAAGGTGTACGTGCCTAAGGAGGTACAGTTGAGAAGCGAGATCGTGAAGCTACACCACGACTCGGCAATTGCAGGGCATCCAGGGCGGTGGAAGACCTTGGAGTTGGTGGCCTGAAATTATTGGTGGCCGAACATGACAAAATTTGTGTTCGATTATGTAGATGGCTGTGACAAGTGCCAGCGGTACAAAACGTGCCCAAACCTCCAGCAGGCAAGCTGAAACCAATAGACTCCCCTATGGAGCCGTGGAAGGCAATTTCCACAGACTTCATTACGGGGCTGCCAGAGGTGCAAGGATACGACGCGCTCTTAGTGGTAGTTGATCAAGCAAAGAAGCAGATGCATGCAATCCCCACAATGGAGGAGACAAGCGCGCTTGGCCTGGCTAAGTTATATTGCGATAACATGTGGCAGTACCACGGACTCCCCGATTCAATCATATCGGACAGGGGACCTCAGTTCGCAGCTGCGCTAATGTGCTAGTTAAATAAGTTACTTAAGATACAAACAAAAATGTCTACAGCCTATCACCCGCAGACTGACAGACAGACCAAACAAGTCAACCAGGACGTTGAGCAGTACCTAAGACTCTTTGTAAATTATCGGCAAGACAACTGGCCAGAGTGGATTGCGTTGGGCGAATTCACCTACAACAACAGAATCCATTCAGCAATCCAGGTGTCGCCATTCTATGCTAATTATGGCTACAACCCCAGGATGGGTTTTGAACCGAGAAGGGAAGGGAAAGTTGAAGCGGCGGATGACTTCGCATTGAGAATGAAGAGAGTGCATGAAGAGGCGGAGGCGGCGTTAACCAAAGTGCGGGACGAGATGAAGCACTACGCCGATCAGATCAGAGGAGAAGCCCCAGATTACAAAGTCGGGCAGAAGGTATGGTTGGAGGCAGATGATTTGCAGTTGAAACGCCCCTCGCGCAAGCTGTCAGAAAAGCACTTGGGCCCCTACCCTATCACCAAGCTGACGTCAACAAACACCGTTAAGCTCAAGTTGCCGAAATCAATCAAGATTCACCCGGTGATCAACATCTCGTGAACTAGACCCCATACAGAGTCTAAGATCCCAGGACAGACAGCCGAAGCACCGCCACCCGAGGAGATTGATGGGGAGTTAGAGTACCATGTGGAGGAGGTACTAGATTCTAGGCTGCACCATGGCCAGCTGCAGTACTTGGTTAAGTGGCAAGGGTACACCAAGGAGAATAACACCTGGGAGCCTGCTTCAAACCTTGAGCATGCAGCGGCGGTGATTGTGGCCTTTCGTGCATCCCACCCGTCCGCCCCGCATCGACTTAGGTCATTGGCGCATCTTCAATTCCGCCCGTACGAAAACTTCACAGAGACTCCGGAGGGCCTTGTGTCTCGTCTGGAATCTGAGCCCTAAAGAGGGGGTGATGTCAAGAGTACAATTTCCCTTATCTTTTCTGAGACATTTAATACTATTTAGTTACGCATTTCTCTTTATTTACATCCGTTGTCATTATTATAGAGTTAGCAGACACACAGTAAACACATGGCATCCATACATCACGCACGCCGCATGACTCAAGCATAGTCATTACGCCTCATGTAGCACATGCTGTTACCTCATGGTTAGCTCATGCATTGTAGTATTTAACTGTTACATCTGGGTTTTGGGCTGAAAAGGTTAAGGGTAGATAAGGTCTTAAAATAAGCAAATTATTAATAATACATGCAATTCTGATATGCAGTCTGGAAATGCTATTTAAAGGATGGTAGGGTTGGCAAATTTCGCAAGCACCACCAGAATTGAGCTGTTCCACAATTATAGTACTGTTAGACCAAATGGTACACATATGTATAATACAATGACCTGAAAATTCAAGCATGATGGATCAGAACAGTTGGCAAAAGAGTGAGGGAAACCTACCCAAAGTATCAATGATTATAAAAGATGGTAGCAGTGGCAAATATCACAAGCTACACCAGAAAGGCAGCTCTTGCCAATGGATACAAGGCAGTAATATGTTGGGAAGGTCTGTAAGAGATCTGACTGCAGAACGTAAGTGTCAGAATTGTAGGTCAGCAAAATTGGCAAAAGAGGGAGGGAAACTGACCCAAAGTACCGATGATTATAAAAGACGGTAGCGGTGGTAAATATCACAAACTATACCAGCAAGGCAGCTCTTGCCAATGGATACAAGGCAGTAATATGTTGGGAAAGTCTGTAAAAGATTTGACTGCAGAATGCAAGTGTCAGAATTATAGGCCAACAAAATAGGTGAAAGAGTGAAGGAAACTCACCCAAAGTACCAATGATTATAAAAGATGGTAGTGGTGGCAAATATCACAATATATACCAGAAAGGCAGCTCTTTTCAACGGCTACATGGAAGTGACATATTGGGAAGGTCTGTAGGAAATTCAAGAGCAGAACGTAAGTGCCAGAATGATAGGCCTGCAAAAATAGCAAAAGGGTAGTCAACAGGCACCAGAAGCATCTACAGATGATACAAATCACAGCGGAGCACAATCAGGCAGCTCCCTGATCATTTGTTCTCATTTGTTTGCTGATGATAAGAAAAACAATTCATGTTTGGACTGGCAGGACCTCAACAATTTTGACAAGTATTTACAATGCCCCGGCGTTCTGTATCTGCTTCAGGGCTCTTTTCTCTTTCAATTTGGCTAGCGCACTCTGCTTTGTCACCCCGTGCTCACGGGTGACATAGCTTGGAAACACCTGGCTGTCAAGAATATGGGCATCAGAATTCAAAAATGAGGGGAAAAATCATAAACACCTACCAATTCCACCAGTTCAGGAGGTCATCCACTTCACTCTTCTCCTCCGGATCATCCAAGAAATCCAATACGCTCTCATAAAACCATGCAGAGTCTGTAGAAGTGTCAGACCTACAGAACGTCAACGAAGAAGACAGCGCAAAGCGAAGCTGGCCAAATGATAAGCAGTGGATTGATAAAGATTGATAAAGCCTTGACACTGGATGCACCTGTGTGGCTACATATGCCAACAAAGCAGTGGTGACTCGAGTCATACCATGGATACGCGCATTGCCAGATCTCGTTGCCTTCACCTCCTTCTCTACCGAACTGGGTGAGGTAAAGACGTGCTTATATGCCTGTGCACAGCAGAGCTTGGTCAGCAAAAAGAAAGGAAGAAAGATGCGTGCTGACCCAGACAAGAAGCTGGCTTCTGAACAGGCCCTCCCAAGGTTCTCTGGGATCATACTCCTGATTCGCGTAGACCAACATTGGCCATTGATCACCACGGACGGTTATTTCACCACTGGAAAGCTTGGTGTGTACCCTAAACCAGCGAATCAACGGAGTCAATGATATGTACATAAAAAATGTACTCTGCATCATTCCAGTCTAGACCAGCAGGGCAGAGAAGGGCGCCAGTAACGGGATGGTGGAACCCCCGGTTTGCCTTGACGCTCTGGGAGAGGGGGGGATGCAAGGGTGCATCTCGGGGAGCTATCCAGTCCAGAACAGCACCCTTCAAACTCTTGGTATCATCCGACCTTGCGCTAGATATGCCCTTTTGAATCTCCATTCGATAAGGTAAGGTTCATAAATCAGTAGAAAAATAAACCTACTAAATCTGCTGCTGCCATAGACTCTTCATCAGAGGCATCCATGATGCGCTCGATGAGATGGGGCACCATAGCCAACAGTTTCTGAAATACTCTGTACTCTTTTCAGGCCCTGCATTGCAGAAGGGTATGTTAGTGCATGGTTGGAGTGAATGGAAAGATTTGAGCTGACTCAGAAGTAAGCAACTCTTCAGCAACCTCTCCATCCTCACCCATACGCAGTATACCATTTGTAAATAGCACCTGGACATTGCACATGGCGTGCACCGTTCTGCCGAAATGTCGTCCATGATGGATTAAAGGATTGCCAGCACACCTGAACCATAGCAGTTGGAGTGTTGTAAGTCTTGCATTCCAGTTGAAAATGGACTCATGGTTTTTTTCGGTTTCCAAGCTTCAGGGCATTGGTTCGAGCATCGGTGCCCAGAGAAGGGGCGTTTTCATTTGACATTGGGAGCACAGGGGCAGGCCAGCTAAGGGAAGGCACACACTTGGGTTGGGGTCCAGCTTTTGGCCGCCACACACTTTTTTAAAACATTGGGATGACGGAGAACAAGTCAAAATGAAAAATTAGTGCGGAATGTGGAGCTAGGTTGAGTCATTGTGGCACAGTTGGGGTCTTTACGACTTACCATAAAGCATAAAAAATTCCAACCAGGCTGATCAGACTCGACCTCTAGTATTGAGTTGACCCCTGCACCTTCGTAAATAGTTACTCACTCACAGAATCTCCACCATGCCTGGGAATCCACAACCGCTGACTTCTGGATCCGTTCCCACCTATCGGCAGTCACTACTCCATCAGCTCGGACAGGAAACCCATTCTGTCCTGTCTCTGGATGTGAAAACACTGGAATTAACCACATGGTATTGGTACGTGACCTTGACTGCTACCAGGCCGCCGCTCATGTTTTGTTTAGGCCAACCAATGGAAAAAAGTGCGTAGACCCACAAGCACTGCGCCAGCATCGCAAAGAACACCAGTTTCTTGGTCCCTGCTGCCTATGCCCCTTATTGCAAAGGTTGAGTGAGGAGCCAGCTTTTACGGAGGCTGCAATATACATACCAGTATTTGGCTGGTTTGGTGGAGAGTATGTTGCAGAGTGTGCAGAGAGTCGGTGTGGATACTTAGGTCAGTCTCCGTTTTCACTGATGATAGAATGAAGGACTCATACTCCACCCAGTGCCACTGGAAAGGATAGCTGCCATGGGCAATGTTCCAACAAAGGCTTTCCCATTCAGAGGTCAGTCCCCAAAGTTTCTCAAGAAGGGAAAGGTACTCAAAGGCAATGAAGAGGCTGGTACATGTTGCCCTCCCCCGGTCCTTCATGAATGGGAGAAGGAGGCCTTGAAGTTCCAGCGCCCTCTCCGAAGAACCTATGCGCAAGCCAGTAAGTGAAGAATATCCCCGTGATAAACTTGAACACGAGCTGATCATAATGAATTGTGAAGATTTGATGGCTATGGAAGATCGCACTGAGGATGATCATCACAGCAAGCAAACGGACTGGCGCAAATTCGTTAAACTTGACTCTATGGACCAACCGGGTTTGAGGGAGGCCGAGTTTTTTGGCCTCTTTGTGAAGTGTGATGCATGTGTGCTCATCACGATGCATCAAATGTTTACCTTCCACTACTGCAACCCACAGTGACAGGCGGTAGACGACTCAGAACTGACAGTGTCAGACTCAGAGTAAACAAACACGGTCGCATAGATAACCTGTTGACGGTTTAGACTTGTCCATTTCAATATTTTTCACCTACGTACCTTGACAGATTTATAAATTGGCTACCAGAAATCTCTCTCCTACTAAAATGCATCTCGATCCCTCATCCCATGGATATGCACCAATTTCGTGGGCACAAGTAAAGGAGGCTCTCGCCTGGAGGGGCCATCTGATGCATTGAGAAGTGTATTGTCAACACTACATGAAGCCAACACCTCCATATACAAAACGCCATCGAAGGAAGTTGGCTCACCGACTTGAGGGGGATTAAACCACCATTGATCATTTTCACCGGGCAATCTACCTTCTGTATGAAGGTGCCCAGTAGCAAGTCCAGCGCAAACTCAAGCTCAAACTACTGCCAACGAATTGAACCGCTAATAATAACCATGGCAGTCATTTTGATAAGTTCCTACTAGCTATGAGAATGGTAAAAGAGGTAAGAGGCAAGGACTTAAATATAATTGTAGGGCACCACAGGACACATCCAAACGGCATGCTCAGTTAGCGGGAGGAAGATATCCAATCAAGGGATTTAGATCAAGCTAGTGATAGGATCAAAGGGCCGAAGAAAAGTAATCCAAATGGAGGGCTGCAGGACCATGATTCGTGGAGCACAAGCAGAGAACAGGAAGGATGACAGGGAGAACAAGTTGAAATTCAGCTTGCTGAGTGATGTCAATGACCCCAAGTCCCTGCCATTGCCAGTGAGAGCTCAAGCTTGAAGGTGAACTTGAAGGATCCAAACTTCGGAAGATTGAGTGACAAAAAGTCAGACTCAACCAAGGCAGGTGATGGAAAGTCAGACCTGCAGGCTGCCAGGAGACAAAATTAAGGGCAGACAAAGGAGAGGAGCAGCAACAAGCCTGAGAGTCCGACTTGGAGTCAGTCTAAATTGAAGTTGGAAAATGGACTTGATTAGTAAACGTTTCAACTTATGACTCAATTTCAAGCTCCGATTATAATATTCAATTCAACTGAACTTTACTACTACATGTCTGAAATCCTAGTACTAAGCACTGTGCTTCCCTCGCTCTCCTAGGTACTGGGATAGGATTTTTCAATGACACCCAGTACTTGAACAAAGCAATGTAATGTCATAGTTACATTAATACAATGACTCGGATAGGATAGATAATCATGATAGCAGAATTGTATGAATATATGCATTGAGAGGAAATGTAACAAGGCCAGACAACCAAAACACACAGTACACCAGCTTCCAGAGCCTGAGGTCAACCGAGCAAACAGGCATGTATAAGAAGGCAGACAAGACTTGGGATCAATGCCATGGCTGCAATCCTTACATTATGCAAGTCTGCTGCATTTACGTCGATGAATGGCTGTCACATGTGCAGGTGAGCAAGCTACAAAGCACAGGGATCCTCAGAACCATCCGATTCTGAATTGCTCAGATCACTCAGATCACTCAGATCACTTTCCGAACTATCTGAGATGTCAGAGCCTAGATCCACACCCAGATTCCTGTACTGCTGCACAAAGTCCATGTCCACAACGGTTGCCCCGAGGGTCAAGATATCTTGGCCTACAAATGCATTATAAATCGGTGCAGTTCAACAAAATTAGAATACCTACATCTGGTGTATGCTACTCCTTGTCAAGCCTGAACCACATATCTCACTCCCGTCCATTCGAAGCCATTGTTGGGTGATCCATGGAAATGTAGAAGTTGAGGAAAATACTTTGACACCAAGCTCTTGAGAACTTCTGCCGTGCACTCCTTCACTTCACCCTCAACTCCACTCTCCTCTGCTACTTTCTTGTAAGAAATCAGTGCACAAATCTGCTGGGACATTAGCTCCTTGAATACGATTTCATTATCCACGTGTGTGTTTGTCGCAGGGTTGTGGAAGATGTATTGCATATGCCACCATTTTCGAAGGTCTCTGGATAGGCTGCGGGCGTGGATGGTGCACAACCAATCATGGTCACAATCGCGACCACGATGGTATTTCTTCTTGTATGCCAGTGGGTTGAGAAGATCCCCAAGTTCCATGACAACACATAACATGAAGAGGTCGAGGGTCCCTTCGAAGGTGGAGACATCGGGAACATGGTGTCATATCCCATGCAAGCACCCCTCGGAACTCTGCCTCAGAACTCCGACGGAACTCCGTAGGAACTCCGAGTATTTCAAATTCCTCATTTCAAATTACCTCTCCTGTTTTACTTACATCACATCTTCCGTAGTTTACTCAAGTCTGTTTTTCATCATAGATATTCTCACGAAATTTGTACTCGGAACTCCGCAGAACTCCGCCGCAGCTACACCGAGTACTAGCCTTAGTATAAAAGTACTTTACATACTTTGTATTCTGCAGTTCAAATATTAGTTGTTATCAACTTATCATTTGTCAACTTTAAGACCTCAAACTTCTATCTTAATCTTCGGACCTCCGGACCTCTGCTTTGTTCCTGTCCCTTACTTCGGACTTCCTAATCGGAACTCCGCTTTTGCACCTTTTCCTTACCTCGGACTTCCGCACGGACTTCCGGACTTTTCAGTTCCTTGCAAATTGGACACCGAGCGTAGAGAAGGGCGCAACCTCTTAAAGGTTGAAGCCAAGTCCTCGTCGTACATCGGAACTCCGCCGGACTCCGCCGATTTCCCGCGCCTTTGGATCAGTTCTTAACACATGGGGAGTAGTAGTCATCTGCGTTAACGACTTAGACACAAGCTTGACGAGGACACTGTGGATGTAAATGACCATCCTTTGAAGTAAAAGATGCGTGTTGTGGCTATGTTCCGTATTCGTCACTTTTTGACTGGCCACGAACATATGATAAAGTCCGAAAATCGTGTCTTGAATTGTCGACATCACATAGAAGTGACCACCATGACAAATTGCAGACTCCAGTGTCACAACAAAATGTGGCGTATTCGGGCGCATCAGCCTGTAGCTAAATTATTAAAATACAAAAATTCTAACCAGACATCACTTACAATCGAGATCCAGGACGAAGAAGGACTGCTTCCAGGTCCCACTTCTCCAGGTTGGCACCACTAAGGTCATATTTCTCAGTAAAAAGTGTTGCATCAGAGAAATGCATAGAGCCATTTTTGGGTTTTGCAACGATCCACCATTTCACACCAGTTTGCATGTCAATGTAAGTGCAGAAGCCGTTACAGTCAATGTGCCACAGATGGTGTGCACCTGAAGTTGCAGCAAGCCCCCATCAAGTACTTGCCATTGGAAACGAGATATTGCGGCTACACATCGGAAAATCAACGGTAGCATTGAATGCTGCAAGATCCGATGCAAAACTCATGGGGGGATGAGGAGCGGATAGCATTGGGAAGTCCAGTGCGTTGAGGATTCTACTTTTCTGGAGGTGGCAGGTCAGCACGTCTTCCAGAGTGCCCTTGTGGTGTCAAGAATTAGAGTTAAAGGTGTTTTCTTCTGAGTAATCTGTCACGTATCAAGGATATCGTAAGAACACTGACTGAAAGAGTATATTTCACATACCATGGATTGTCACTGGCTTGTATAAGTTGCCCAACGTCTCCAAACCCATTTGGTCAAATGTGAGCGTAGGTTCAAACTGGTCGTGTATAACGATATGCTTTCGGCGGAACAGTTCCTGTACATCCCGGACGTTCTTGCTCTCAAATTCTTGCTTTGAGATGATGCAGAACACAGACTCCTCCGGACATGTCATCCACAGTGGTTGGCTGTCTTTATAACTTGCCGCGACTGCATCATGAATAGCTTTAATCATGGTGCACTCATCCGCGAACTATGAGAGTGCTTAGTGTCAGGGTAGTGCCGCACATGACTCTGTAGGCTTACATGGAATGACGGCCTGTACATCACTGGGTCATCCTTGCCAGAAGCCCATAGCTTTACCGCTTTGCCTATGAATCGTTTCTGTGTAAAAAATCTGAGTTATTATATGGTTGTCGCACATATAATTGCTCGTGCCTTTGTACTCGTTGACAGGTCCATTTTTTCAGGTTTTGCCTGTCAAGAAATGTAATAAATTGTGTTGCTGTGAAGCGACAAACTAACCATATCTTGCGTCAAGTCAATCATATCAACCAGTCTGGTAGTGCCCCCAAATTCTATTTCTTCAAAGTAATTGCGCTCGATTAGGTGAGATTGGGATTTCAGCTTTAATCCTGGCTCTAACTTTGGCTTTCGCCTCAGCTTCGGTTTTGGTTTTCCCAGTGGTGGGGCTGGTTGGTCTTTTTTCCTTATTTTTGCCTTGTGTATTGGGCCTTGTCGTTTCTGGCCGCCGTTGCTGTTCCGGTCCTCGGAGGGTGTGGGCATCCTTGCATTGCCCGCTTCATCGTTCCGGTTCCCATCATGCTCTGAAGGAGAATTGTCTCTCATATCCACATTCACGGGGTCAGGATGCCCCGCCTCCATCCTTGCATTGCCCTCCGTATCACCCTGGTTCCCATCGTGCTCCAAAAAAGAATTGTCTCTCATGTCCACATCCATGCGACCAGAATGCCCTGCCTCTGTGTCAATATTGGGCGTCATTGCATTGCCCTCTGGATCACCCCCGTTCCCATTGTGCGCCAAAGGAGAATTCTCTCTCATGTCTACATCCATGGGACCAGGATCTCCTGCCTCCGTGTTCATGGCGCTAGGATCCCTTCCTTCCCCTGTAGTTTCTTGCCTAGTTTCATCTCCTTCATTCCTGGAAGAACCGTCTACATGGTCACAATCTCCATTCATGTTGACATCTTTAATCACGCGATCTGAAGAACCACCAAAATGACCTCCAATCATGTTTGGAGTGGGACGCTCCCCCTCTTCTTCGTTGGACAAATCTGCGTTGACGCCATCATTGTTCAACACTTGTCTGCTGCTACCACTCACACCCTCCTCGTTCCTGTGGTCGTCAGTCCCTGTGACGTGCTCTCTGCCTTTGCCAGCATCAGTTCTCCCAGCGTCCCTGTTTGTATGTTTACTGATTCGATCATTGACAGAATTGCTGGGTCCAATGGGGTGTCCTTCAGGGTGGTGTGTCTCGTCATCCCCACTATCTTCCTCCTCTTCCTCTTCCTCTTGCTGGGCAGTCGGAGGTGAGTTTTGAGTTTCAGGTGCAGTGACTGGAACTCGAATGTCTGAAAAATTAGCTCAGCAGTTCTTGACAAGAAAAGTAGTATCTTACCAGCTAAGAACCAATCTGCATGACTGACATCCACATCACATAAGCCCATTGCAGAGATATCAGTTAAGGCTGTCATCAATAATCCCGGAATTGTTGCAGTTGCATTTGTTGACACAATATCGAACAAGGTCCTCCATAGCCGTTTTTCAACTGTGTTAATCACACTGGGTTGTTGGTTACCAAACCCTTTCCAGAGCTACAATACCATTAATGAATAGGTGATGAACTGGTGACTGCCCTCGCACCTGAAGAATTTTCTTTTTGCCCACAGACATGTTTGTTAGTGGTCGATTAACAAGGAGAAAGGAAACAGCAAGGGCAACAACCAAAGGGTTTTGTAACATTTCTGGTGCAATGTCAAATTTTGAGGGATCCACTGAGATACCATATCTAAGACGTTGTGAACATAAATAGAGGTCCATTACAAAATCATGCAATTGCATTTACTTTCTAAGCTCCTCCTTTAGCTGGTTCTTGTCTTGTGGCAAATACGCATTACCCTAATAGCATTGATGATGGATAAATAACATCACGAGGGGAAAGGCACATACTTGGAGTAGGTAACAGAGGTGGAATGCAGCAGCAGCAACGTTCTGCATTATCTTTGCCCTATGCATGTTGCCAGTCGCATGGCAAACTGCTTCAAAGCAAGCAGAGAGCCGATCATGGCCAGTCTCCAGTGTGGCATTAAGAAGCAAAGATGACGTTCTATCAGATTCCATACATTTGATTGCGTTGTCGATGACCTTGGGCCAGTCCCCCATGGTTGCATGGCCCTAGCAGGCATATATTTCAACTGAAAAGCATTCCTATACACATGAAGAGACGTACTAATTTATCAGTAAATGGCACTTTCCCCCTAGCTTTGGTGTTGGTCTCTGATGCCGCACCATGGACAAAAGCAAATACATCCAGCAGGCAATACTTCAAAAGTTCCTTTAAAAGTGTGTCGAACTGATTCGGAGGCACAGTGCCTGTGGAACAGAATATATGCAACAACTTCACCCTCCCAAATCCTGGAAAATAGCCAGAGGTTGACCTAGAAGGGCACATGTTGTCCTCCTGCTTACGAATTACAGCCAAGTATGCCTCCAGTGGCACAAAATCTCGAGTTAAGCAAAAGCAGAAGATAATCAGAACCTGATTTAACTCACAGAAATGTCAGAAACCAAATCAAGTTTATGGAGACCACCGGGAGTTGTGAGGACATCTGTTCTCCAAGATATATCACTGAAAAAGGCACTTGTGGTACGGAATTCTTCCGATTCGGTCATTTTTTTGCTGCCAGTGAGTGTAGCTTCACAACCTGAAGAAGACACTTGACACTTGAGTGATAAAGAGTCAAACTCGATACAGGTGACGGAAAGTCAAACCAGGCATCACAGAAGAGAAACAGGTTAATAATGGATGAGAAAATGCTGCAACCCGAACGTTCGATTTCTTGAACAATTTTGAAGAAGTTGAATAAGTAGTAAGTAGAGCACTGTCCGGGCCTGTTGAACTTCAACAAGTTCTCGAAGTTCAACTTGAATTACTAAGCACTCAACACATGTAAATTACTAAACTGGTCAGTGTGACTTGGCAGAATCGTGCGAAAAACATAGTCACTGCTGATCTCATAGCTCGGATCATTCCAATCATATTATCAGGAACAGGTAACAACTCTATAACAACTGCACACAATGGGGAGTTGCAAATAGAGTAATAAATTAGCATGAAGGCAGTTGAGTAGGGACCGTCGCAGCTCTCAAAAGAAAGATTGCATGTAAAATTGTGCAATTCTGAGGATGTCTAATTCAGTGTAGAGGATATTCAAAGCTATATTAGACATTGGGTGACGACGGTCAAACCCAACTTATACACAAGTGACGAACAGTCAGACCTGGCTATCCCAAAAAGTACAGAGCGATATGGACTGGCAATGGTGACAGTTGATGGCAAACAAAAGTTCACTGGCAGGTTGAGGAACGATTAGGGTTAACCACAGCTGCGGTTAGCCTTAACCCTAAATATCCATAACAACCATAAATCACAGAGGCTTCAAAAATCAAATTTGGACAATAATAATAGGATACCCTAATATAGAGGACCATCATAATTCACTAATCTGAGAGGATAAACTATAAGTTACTCGAAGTGAGTGAAGCAGTTCATGGTGAGAGGACTAACTTGAAAAGTATATTGTGATGTACATATGACAAGGTATGAGCCACACTGGCACCATTCACACTATGCACAGTGGTACAGGTAAAAGCAAGAAGGTGCAAGAGAGTTGGGAAATGTTGCCATGGTACCCCTGTGAAGCAGCAATGACTCAGAGGAGCAGATGGCCTGTGGGTAGAATCCTAGTCTGACTCAGAGTCACTAAGTTGAATTCTAATGGCTGAACAAAAGGTGTACACACCCCGATCCGACAGTCCCCATTGTCGAGCCTGAGTTTTGATCAAACCTAGGTGCTTTTTTCAGACCAGATTCGTCACAATAGGATCGAAAATACCTACAGGTAAGCTGGTGTCCTGCTAGTGCTCTGCTGGTGCTCTGCGCTCCTTGGTATCACTGGCAAATTCAAGTTGTAAGCCTGAGTACTGTCACGGTCACAGTAGACATCCGTTAGGGTTAAGGCCAACCGCGGCCATGATTAACCCTAACTGTGTTTTTTTTATGTCAATCACACTGCCACCATTAGTAAGCAAGTTCAAGTTGAACATCGATTTGAAAGTTGTCTTCATTTTGCTCGTCATCCTTTCTGCTGGTCTCACTCGTCCCCCACTCACCCCCCATCCCTTTTCTGCTTGTGTCGTCTGTGCGTCATTTGTTTCCTGCTCGTTTTTTGTCGCTGGCAGGTCTGACTTTTTGTCACCTGCCACCTTGAGTTTGACTGTTTGTCACTCAATACATTCCTCAATACATTCCCTTCAAGAACCTATCACCAGCTCGGCCTGAAACTCTTCACAGATCCTCCTTCATAGGTTTGTCCTTCTTCCATTTGTGGAAGTTTGCATCGTTGGCAGGCCCCCATGCTGACTTCATATTATCACGGTTCATAGAAATGGCTGCCGTCCTCACAGATCAGGATTTGCTGAGGTTTCGAGTCGAGGGAAGTATGTTGAATCCTCAGTTTATGATGGCCTGCCCGCTAAATGTGTTCCTGCAGGGCAAATTGGTGTGACTGATGGCCAAGTTGGGGCTCTCCTTTTTGGCGGAGAATATTTTGTCACTACTCCTAATCAAACCTTCATCCCCGAACTGCCAGCTGGAGACCGTAAAGTTATGATGCGTTCTGACAGTCTCTATGCAGACAACGATCCTATTCTCTGGCCACAGCCCTATAACACGTTTAATTGTCATCACAGTGCAATTTCTAAGCGTAATTCGCTTTCCGCCCATTTGATTATATGGACGGAACCTACGCATGAGGACTTTTTCCTTTTGAGTAATCCAGCATCCCCCATTCGGGGCCTTGGCAAGCTATCAGAATCGATGTTGGGCAAACTGAAATCGTCAGTCTCGGTATTGTTATCTCGGGTTTATGCATTCATGTCAAATCCGTCCAAATCTCGGGCCCCACCATCCCTTGGTCCAATGGTCAAAATGATCGAGCATGGTCTCATCCGCCTTGAGTCGGTATGGACCAACTTCCGTCAGATGGCGTTTGGTGTGAGGGATGTGCAGAGGTGTTGGCTTGAAGTAATGGCAATGTTGGATTACATGGAGGTGTACAAACCCCGGATGGACTCAGCTAGGTTGGCGGTGGGCTCCCCACCAGTCAAAGTTGCCGATACCGTTGGTGTTTTCACCAACGATGTTCGCGTTGCCCAGGACTTTTTCCATGCAGGACTTCCATTCTGGTTGACACGGCCAGCCTCAGATCTTGCCTGAACAAATATACTCAAAGCCGTCCCACCTTTTGGATCCCGGTACTACGGGATCTGCTTTGAGCCACACCGCTTCAATTACCCTATTATATATCAGGGGCCGGCTAGTTCTACTCAAAAACATGAGGCAATCTTACAGTATGCTCAGAACTTCCTGCGCTATCCGGATCTATTCTCCCACCATAGTAGTGAAATGAAGATGTCCTCATCAGTACATGTAGAGACGTCAGCGAGAATCCAGGCATCAAAAGACGGACCAAACCCCAGGGCCATTGTGGGCATTAGTCATCAACACAGTGCCAACAAGGGTAAGGGCCCTTACAGAAGTAAGGAAAAAGGAGTCATTTGTGAGTGACCAGAGTTGTTTTTTCATATGTCATCTCACCTGCGCACAGCAGGAAACGGGCGGAAAAAATCTTCCAATCCACCAACTGGCCGCGACAAGTTTGATGTGTACGAGAGCCCCCTCATGCCACTCTCAATCTCAGTCTGGAGGGATGCGCTGACAGCGGTTAAAAGGGATGAAGCCCCGGCATCTTATCGCACGCAATATCTATTTCCTGAAGCAGCAATTTTTGCTTCCACGAATGAGGCTCGCCACGCAAAATGTTTTGCCACTTGGAATGTGTTTTGACCTGCTTGCGTCTTGCGAGTTCTTTCAGCAGAAAGCTTAGCATCTCCCTTGTCTGGCCAACAGTGGCATGATTTTCTTCTTGATGGGCTTTTGGCACCCAGCCATGCGTCAAGTGTGATTTGTCAACGTGAACAAGTGAAGGCCATCTTCGCAGATGCTTTGGATGAACTTCACATCGACCTGTGCCCTCCACCATCCAACCATTGTCCGACAGTACCAGTTGATGAGGCACAGAGAATCCTTTGGGAATTGACTGAGCTGAACTTCCGTTTCGAGCTTCTGGCACTCGATAAACATGCCTCGGGCTTGTCATCCCATGGAGATGAAAATGAGCGACAGGCGATGGTGCTGAAGTGCTTTGATGTACCTTCGCTTGTTGCTGTCGATGTACGCCGGGCAAATTCTGGTTTGCAAGCTCACGACTGGCGAGAAAGGTTACCATTTGTGCTCGCGCTGAGGGCATTAATGAGGGATTGGGATGGACTCAAGCTGACGCCTCTTTTGCTACCTGATCTGGCCTCACATGATATGTATACCAAAGTACATGTCCAGCAACTTGAGGATCACGTAGCTTGTTTCTATACACAAACTTTCTATCGCTTATTTGGCCGTGCCACAACTATTCCTACCCGACTTCCATAGTTACTTGTATATCTTGAAAAATCTGTGAACATCTTCCTGATTTCTCAGCCTCTACGTGGTCTTAACTTCCAGTCATTTCTGTGTGTGGCCAAAAGAAAGGTATGGTGCGATGACAATTGTTGATGATTTTCACAGCTGCTTCAACTTATTGAAGTTCAAATTTAAAATGTGCGGGGAGGGTAAGCTCACCCATCCCTCACACTGATATTTCCTTGGTCTAATACAATTTCTCCATAGCATGCTACCAACTTTCTATTTGCAATGAATATCATAGTTAGAATGTCCGAGTCAATGGACCAAGTGACTCCATACAGTGACTCATGCATAATCATATCAACCGTTATATAATAGCTGATCTAAATTTTTGACCTCACATTGAGCCCAGACATTTCCAGACAAGGCATTGTTCTGCTCATCCTCCTTGCAGCGTCATGGACCTGCCGTCAGCTTGGTATCAAGTCTGTGTTTGTGGCCGCACGTTCTCTGTTGTGCAAGCCTATACTTTCCACAAACGTAGTTGCCAGAAGACAAAGAAATGGCTTTCCAATGCTCTGGACAAAGCTAAAGAGGTCTGGCAGTCAAAGAAGCATCGAAAAATGGAGGCAATACAGACCCCAGTTGCCAAAAACCCTCCGGAAGAAATTGTGGTTACCGAAGAAGGACCAAACAACACTACACCTGTCCTACAGCATGAGGTGAGGCTTCTGATGCTGGTGGCAACCTACTGCTCATTGAATCACTATTATATCTGTCAGAGTGCCTTCTCGAATGACAAGGGCTTGGATCAACCACTGGCAGAGCGCAGGGGTCGCCAAGAAAACCGCCAACTACCCAAGTGGTATCGGGATATACTGCCCGAACCTCCAGCAGCACTTCCTCCAGCAGCCCAAGTGGTGACATCGGATGGTGTGCTAACCAGGTCTCAGGCTACCATACCAATGTTGCCTTTAAGCAAGCAATCCCCAAGTATCTATTCACCTGTCAGGAAGCTGCTGAAATCCACATGGAATAGATTTGGCCTTTTCCGCCAGTATCATGCAACCTGCTTCCTGGACCACAATCCCAAAGAATACAACGTGCAACAACTTGATCGATACATCCCTGCATATTTTTGCTAGCTATCCAGCAGATTCTTACCATCCATATCCCACTCAGTCATCATTTTTGCTGGGAGAATGGTATTGGAATGGCGGGTTACAGAAAACCCAGTCAGGCTTTCAGGATCTTATTAAGATAGTTGGACATCCAAGCTTTCGACCAGAGGACGTTGCAGGGACAAACTGGCGGCTTATTGATGCACAGCTTAGTGGAGATTGCTCATGCAACCCCTCGAATGATGAAGATGGCTGGGAGGATGAAGAGGATAATAGCAACTGGGTTAAAACCCCAATTAAGATCAATGTTCCATTTCACAAAAGGTCACTGCATCCAGGGCAAAAGGAGTTTGACATGGGAACCCTTCATCACTGCAAGTTGGTGCCAGTGATTAGGGAGAAAATTATGCGTCCATCTAGCCACCCACACCTCCATTTTGAGCCATATGAGTTATTTTGGCAACCAACTGAACTTTCTAAACCCCTCAAACTTCATGGAGAGCTGTACACCTCGGAAGCATTCATCGCAGCTCATCGTGACCTTCAGGAATCTCCCGGAGAGCCTGGGTGTGACCTTCCGAAGGTTGTAGTGGGTCTTATGTTCGCCTCGGATGGTACTCAGCTCACGGCGTTCAGCACTGCTAAACTATGGCCAATTTATCTTGCGATAGGGAATGAGTCGAAGGTCAGAAGGTCAAAACCCTCCTGTCAAGCATTTGAGCACATTGCCTACCTGGAGATGGTGAGTAGGATCTCTTTGGTTCTGTTCTAGTATGTGGCCAGTGACTCCCCCTTCCCTTTCGAATGACAGCTCCCCGATGCATTTAAAGCCTTCGCGATGGAGCACCTTGGCGGAAAGGGTCCAAACGCAGCATTCATGGCCCATTGCCATCGAGAAATCTATCATGCTCAGTGGGCGATCATCCTTGATGATGAATTCCTGGAAGCATATGAGCACGGAGTTGTGATTAAGTGCTGCGATGACATTCAGCGTTGGTTTTACCCTCACATATTCACATATTCTGCAGACTACAAGGAGAAGTAAGTCTAGGTTTTGGAATGTCAGTATCTGTTGTAACTTAAAAAATATAGAATTCTTATAGCGAGCATCCGTAATCTCGGTCGGTGCCCTTGTCCCCATTGTCTGATACCATTAGATCGTGTTGCCAACATGGGAATGCGTCGAGATATGGCACAGCACAGGACTCTTGCACGGGTTGACAATGTGAAATGGCGTAATCGGGTTGAGACGGCGCGTGAGAGAATATATGAGAAGGGCTATGTGGTTGATAGTAGGGCAGTGGAAGATCTCCTGCGAGAAGATTCTCTTGTTCCAACAGCGGTATGTGCCTTCTCTACCCTGATGATTAATTTGAATACCCATCCTTTATCAGAATGCATTTTCAAGCAAGCTAGCACCATTCGGTTTCAACATGCTCAGCATGCTTGCTGTGGATCTCATGCATGAGGTTGAGCTCGGCATCTGGAAAGCCGTTTTTATACATTTACTGCGTGTTCTAGATTGCTAGAGTGAAAGTCTCAAGCATGAATTGGATAGATGGCAAGGGCCATTCAAAGCCTCGGCATGTTGGTACTGATATTTCCATTAGGTTTCAGGAAATCCCTCCTTTCAGGGTTGATGGGATAAGGAAAATCAGATCAAACCGGTCGGAACTTAAGAAGATGACTGCCCATGATTATGAGGATATGTTACAAGTGGGTATTACCAGCATTCTTGACTTCAACTAACAATCCAATTTTTCACGCAGTGTGCTATACCCATTTTTGATGGCTTTCTCCCTGAACCCCATAATACATGTGTTCTCAAGCTCTTATTTGATTTAGCCCATTGGCATGGTCTTGCTAAACTTCACATGCACACCGATCTGACTCTGGACATTTTTTCATGCGCTACTACATCTCTGGGAAACAGCCTATGCACATTTGAGGAAAAGACGTGTGCATCATTTGAGACTCGAGAGTTGGAACGTGAGCGGGCTGCTCGGCAACACCATCAGGAGAAATCTGTGACCACTGTAGCATCTGAATCAAGGAGACCTATGGCAGCTAACAATAATGGACAGAAGCAGAAGAAGCTCAATCTGAGGACTTATAAGAACCATGCTCTAGGCAACTATGTCGACACCATCCGACGCATAGGTACAACTGACTTGTATTCCACTCAACCAGTGAGCTTTTACATGATGTTTTGCACCGTGTTGCTTACTTTCATGGTGGTCATCAGAGTGAGCTCGAGCACCGGACATCTAAAACTTGCTCACTTCGGACTTCCGGCCGATCAATACTGCTGCAAATATCAAAGGTTGAGCGATGAGAGCATCGTATCAGTACGATCCGCGAGAGGCTGAATCGTCCACGACTTAGCTCGCCCACTACAATGGAACCCAAGGATGTTGCACATGATCCTGGAGTACAGTACAATATAGGGAAGTCACAGAAATGTCCTGTGCATGTACCGACCTTCCTGAAAAAGAATGAGGGTGATCCTGCAATCAAAGCAAGCAATCTTCATATTCTTCTGTTCAATTACACTAACCCCTCTGACGCAGGATTTTTTCTCAAAGTTACGAGAGCATTTACTTCCTTGAATCCAAATGGTGCTTCTCCAGGAAACTGAATCGCTTTCAGGGTCTTCTAGCATCAGAACGGGCTTGAACTCGGATACTGCACCATTTCATAGCTCCGATGAAAATGCATGCAAATATGTGTTCTTGAAGAAAGACTGCATATATCACCACAAACTTATTCAATTTCACTTCACAACTTATGATGTTCAGCGCAAAACTGACATCGTCAACCCAGGGACATCTCATCGAAACGTCATGCTTCTTGCTGATGATGTGGAAGGTTCTGATTCTGTTAATTCTTCAAATCTGCATCATTTCTTGTATGCACAGGTCCTTGGCATATATCATGTAAACGCCATTTATACTGGGCCTGGTATGCATGATTTTGAAGCTTGACGCTTCAATTTTTTGTGGGTGCGATGGTTTGAAGTTGTCAACCCAGGTTCTTCAGGGTGGAAGACTTCCAAGCTGGACTCAGTCCGCTTCCCTCCTATGAACAAGAATCATTCTTTTGGTTTTGTGGATCCGAGATGTTCTGCATGGGTGCCACATTTTACCAGCCTTTGCAAAAGGAAAACGACAAAAGGATCTCACGCTGTGCCAAGGACGGTAATGATTACAATCGATACTTTGTTGGCAGGTGGGTTCGTAGCCTGCTTGCTCATTCTGATTTCATTCTTTTCCCCCAGGTTCTCTGACTGGGACCTTCTCATGCGCTACCACTGGGGGCTAGGTGTTGGCCACTTTCATGCACATCAGTCAGAATCCACCTCACACAGTGTTTCCGATCTGGCTGGGGATGCCTCGGATATGATCCAAGTTCTTGATGTGGAGCTGCAGGAGGCATCGAGAGAGCCTCCTGCACAAGCCAACAACATTGGTAGTGACATGGGTTATGAATCAGACAACCCAGAGCTGTGTTTAGATGACCTTGACTTGGAAGGTTGGGATGACATTGACTTGGAAATGGAAGATGGAGAGGATGGTGATGTGGATGAGGACATTGAAGAGGCTGAAGATTTTACAGATATGTATTAGTCGCACATTTCTCAACCCGCCTGCTCAGATTGGACATCTGCCAGTGTAGGATTCCTTGGTCTTCATCAGTTATCTTATAGGTTTTGTCATGTGCTTGTGATTATGCTCGAAGTAATTCTGCAACTGATTCCAAACAGTTTCATGTGAGCGATCTATTTTCAAGTAAAGCTTATGACTGTCTACTATGTTATCCGAGAGTGTCAAGAGGATGACCCTGAGACTTTGAAAGGATCCACGCAAACGATTCTCGGCTCCACCCACGTTCTATTATGTACATAGGGGATACTATGTTTCACCCGAACTTATCAGACAGCCCTCAATCATGATCGGACACAGGTCATCGATATCGATCTCAGTAACGTCAGGTTTGGTAATATGACAGTTGTGCCATAGCGATCAACTTGAATGGCCCACACTGTCATCACATCATGATCAGGCCCAGCAACCGTGACACATGACAGTGTGATATCATCGGAGTTGAGTGTCACTCCTTGTCATACGCTGAACTTGAACACTCCGCCGTGGGGAGCACTCGGACATCTTTGAATTTGAGCCACACTGTTGTTGGCATGATAACTTGAACTCTCTCAGCACTTTCCTCGTGATCTCTCAAGTCATATCCACTGTGGTTCACCTGAAAGCAGTCCCTCCTTGTCACTGTCGTTGCTATCGCCGCCGCTGTCACCAGGATTATATGTCTACTAGGCAAACTTCCCCCACAGAACCTGAGCTTGAACGTGAACCTGAAGATGGCGCTCAGCTCAATCTGTGCTTACTTGTTACCCTCACTACGGCCATCAATAATCCCCATAACCACTCGACGCTTGTACTAGGTAATACCCAGCCATATCGACTGACCTCGACAAGCAGAGTAGCGTCTTGCATGCGATAGCCTCCATTCTCATGCTAGATCACAAGATTCTTGCCTGTATGTCCAATGCTAATAATACTCTCTGGGGCTCTTGTTGTCATGCAGGATGAGTGTAGTAACAGCGATGAATTATGTGACATCCTGGACATGGAGGATGAGCACGGCACGTCGTACCGAATGGACGTACCAGTGGGAAATGTGAAAGTTACTACCATTGCCAATCCTTCCCAGAATGATGTGACCTTGGGGATAAAATATGGCTGCTGCAATTCAGTCTCCCCTGGCATCGACCGCTGGCCCTCCATACTGGAGTCAGATGCCGGTGGCTGGTATTACCTAGACAAGTAAGTATCGTACAGACCTCCTCCACCATGGCTTCTCACTGACAATCTGACATTTAGAAAATTGTCACTACCAGATCATACTGCGACTGTTTGTGGCTACCTAAATTATTACAGAACTGTGGGCGTGAAATTACCGATCTGGGACCGTATTGCCTGCTCCAATCAATTTTATGCATATCTTACATCAGTGACTTGGAGAAAGAACCACCAGCGTGTGAACCATTTGGCTACAATTGGTCTGATCTGGCAGTTAGCTTCATGTCAGACTTCAAAACCGCTATGGGACATTGGTTCCGTGTCTGCTTTCGATGAACTCAAGCCGGGCTCAGATCGCAAGCTGGTGAGTCGTTTACAAGAGTTGGTAAAGGCGGGCTCGTTTGACGCATTAATGAGTGCGTATAATCAGGATGTGCCTGCCAGTGCGCCACGTTTCCAGACCTTGCTGGCAAGGTGTGACAATGTGCCACCAGTCTTATATCACAAGGACACCATTGATGGGTTCCATGATCTCTTGGTCAGCACCCTTGTGATGTATGTTGCGACGCTCCAGGCCGTCTTTTCACTCATGGAGAAGCATGAGGAAGCGCAGCGGCTGAAGGAAGTAGCAGAGAAGCAGCATGTGGCAGAGAAAAATCTTGCGGAGAAGCAAAGGCTTGTTATGGATCAAAGGCTTGCTGCAAAGCAAAGGCTTTCTGTGAAGCAAAACCCCGCAAATGTGCAACAGGATGAGGGGCAACAGCGTGTGGAAGAAGTAGTACGTCAGGACGGACTGGCACATGAGAAGGCATGGGAAGAGGAGAATTCTCAACTCAAGGAGTTGCATGATGTTGCGAGCATTGTATCTCTTTCGGCTCGACTACTTTCCTGCATCCTAAATTCTCACACACTTCGATGTCATCTTCAGTTTCTGGATTCTGCAAGGTCACCATACCCATTGTTGCTATTACCGGACCTCGAGCAGGAGGAGTTTTATCTCAACTTTGCAGCAAGATATCAGATTCAACCTGTGAAGCTGAGCCGTCGGGGGAAAAGCAAGGGTCGTAAAAGCGGTATGAATGATGCAGAAGGCATTCACAATGATAACCACACTGCTTTGGCAAAGGAAGAGGAGGAAACAGATGCCAGGGCTGCTGCCGAGGAGTTACAACAATACCATTATGATGCGGACAATTGATGGCCGGGCTTCTGTGGTCTGTGGATGGCTGAAATCCCTCGTCTGCCACTACACTTCAAAAGGGATTTTGGAGCACCAGTGCTCCAAGGGTCCACAATCTGGCTCTGATTTCCAGATATGTCTCATCGCTGTGCAGGGCCAACAACGGCTGGTCTCAAACTGGCTGACAATGAAGCAGACAATCTTGTCCGCTTACCCACCTCCCAATGCCATCTTCACTGAAAAAACTATTTTGGTGCTCGAGGAGCAGATACGGAGACTGACTCAGCATACCACTACCAAGCATCAGAGAATCCCTCCCATATTCTTGATGTTCAGAAAGCTTATTGATTCCCAGGAAGTGTGGCGGCATTTTGTGATGCATTGTGAAGCTGCATTAGCTGCATTCTCCAAGTATGGATCATGGGCTACTTGTAGTTTGCCTGATGCGGAAAAGGCTGCCCTGGAGCAGCTTGCAACGGTATTTTAATTTTGTCCTACCTGTCTTCATTGCTTTCTCAATACTACAATGTAGAGACTGAGTTCAAAGAGACTGGCAGTGTCTAAGCCTTTGTGTCCTGCTTGCTGGGACTTGATGGAGGTGATGCGAGGTGACGAGGTCGATCAATTTATAGTGCGTGGCCACCATTCTACGGTTTATCCTCTAGAACTTCCACCATGGCTTCCCCTGGAAGTATATCAACCAATGGTGGAGAGATTTCGGGGATATTTACAAGTCCAGCTTGACTCTATGCTTCGTCAGACCCAGCGCAGTACTTATCTCAGACACTGCCATACTGTCTCTACTGCCTCAGTGGAAAGTGATTCTGCCCTCAGTACCATCACTGACATGAGTGACAAGTCAGCCTTCAGCGGCGCTGCAGCGCCTAAGGATGGTCTCAATTATATGGCTCAATGTACTATTGGCTTCCAAGATTGAACTGTACCGCCTGTTATCATTACCTATGTTGTGTGGTTCCCTAGCAGGTACCCTCGGACTCCTCCATACTTTATTACCCAAATTTATATGTTGCATTCGGATTGGTTCAATAGTACTGGCAGTGGCAGAATGGAACACAGCCACTCACTGGCATCACCTGCTGACGGGGCCCACTGGCATCACACAGGACTTCAAGTTGTCCGAGTCCAAGTCCCCCACCCAGTCTTTTTTATTTCGGAGAATGAGAAAGTGAGTGCCTCTTACACTCATCGAGGCTCATCTACATCCACACCTAGTATCACATGTTATTCCAGTAGTGTATAGTGTATACTTCAAGCCCTTGTCCTGTATCTTAGCTATTCCCTCAGAATATCATACTAAGTTCTTAACATGTCTTGTTCCCCTTGAGTGTTGGAAGCTCTGGCTTCCTTCCAGTATGAAAATTCTAGGGAAGAATGATATTACAGGAGATGCTAATATATAGTCATATCTTTCACTCAAAAAACTATATGTTATGATAAAATACTATCATGTCTCATAATTCTGTCAAATAAAGCATCAACAGTTAAACATTTCTTGCAAGGATTTGAATATTTTATCAGTGCATGATAATTCTAGGGAAGAATAATATTAAAAGAGATGGTCTTTTCTTTTACTCAAAAAACTAAATGTTATGATAAAGTACTGTCATGCCTCACAATTCTGTCAAACAAAGCATCAGCAGTTGAACATTTCTTGCAAGAATGTGAATATTTGATCAGTGCATGAAAATTCTACAGAAGAATGATATTAAAGGAGATGTTAATATATCATCATTTATGGCACTTGAACAACTGTATGTAATGGTAAAATATTATCATGCCTCACAGTTCTGTCAGTCAAAGCATCAGTGCATGATCTCTTGTCACCTTTATTTCAGCATCTTGTAAGGCCTTGCCAAGTCTTATCTACTGATTGCAGAGTGCTAATTGTTGATCAGATCTGTCTACATCAGAAAATTGGGCCGAAAAGGCTAAGGCTAGATAAGGTCTTAAAATATGCAAAATATCCACCATGTCTGCAATTCTTATATATTATCTGAAAATGCTATTTAAGGGACGCTAGCATTGGCAAAATTCACAAGGCCAACCAGAATTTGAGCTCTCAAAATTATTGGACAATCTGAACAGATGATATACATATGTACAATGCACTGAGCAGGGATTCTAAATGTGACATATTTAGAGCACTTAGCACAAGAGTGATGAATTTCTATCTGCAGTCCCAGCAAATATAAGAGACGGTAGTGATGGCAGATTGTGCCATCTATAACAGGATGTGCTTGCTGATCGACGTTGGCCTGAATGGGGCAACTTGGGGAGCCATGTAAGAAATTTAGACCCCGATTCTGCACGGACTCCGCACCAGTTTGCACTCCATACAATGATCTATTTTAGTTGTATAACAGGACTAGACAGTCCGCACGGACTAACACGGATTCCACACTGTTTACACGGATTCCGCAGAATTCGGCCGTCCGCGTCCGAGGTCGCCGAGGTCGGACAGCACGGCCAATCCGCACAGTATGAGCTTTCTAATTAATTAAAAATCAGATTACAATATTAAGGATTGAACCCTCGACCACTGATCACGTGCATAGGTAACACGGATATCAATAACCGGTGAGCTAAACTGCCATTTACTGCGTGCGCCTGTTTGGCTCTAACTACCTATTCGGGCAACAGCGTCATCACAACCCGTCACGCGTGCCAGCACTCTCTTCCCACCACCACCAACAACAACGCCACCTCCCTCCCTCTCTCCCTCGTCCCCTCACCACCACCAACTCGGCAACCTCGACGCCACCGACCCCCATGACACCTGTGACGCCCACGACGCCTGCAACACCACCCGGACACAAATGCACGGCCAAAACGACGATAAACGTCGTTTTGGCCGCGGTAAGTTTTATTTTATGTTTCCTTCTTCTTTTTTATGACTAATTAATTACTTTTGACAGTTTTTAGGGTAATGGATGAACCACATCGGGCCCAGACGACTACCAACGTCGTCTGGGACCTAGGTAGGTTATTTTTTATGTTTCTTTCTTATTATTATCAACTAATTTTATTATCAACTAATTTATCTTTTGTTTTGTTTTTTTTAGGTGTAATGACATGACAGCCCCCGAGACGGCGCACACCTATGGCCGCCCACGCCACCGCTGCCGCAAACGACCAACGACAACCAACAACGCGGCAACGACAACGAAGGGGACGACAACGAGATAACAGGGCGGGGGAATGACAATGGGAAGATGAGGAATGCCAAAAAAGGGGCCCAAGAGACGTCAACGTCTCTTGGGTCGTAGGTAAGTTTTTTTTATCGTTTATCATTTCATTTTACTACTAACAAAAAAAAAAAAAGAACTACAGGGCATTCCAACCACGAGGAAGGGATCACCACCACCATCACTACAGCACCCCCACCCGCCGCCGTGAGCAGCTGCTCGCGGGGTGGAAACGGGATGCACGACAACCGCCAAGCAATGACGGGGAGATGACAAGGATGACGGAGAGACGACAAAGACAACGGGGAGACAACGAAGACAACGGGAAGGGAGGGAGACGACGGGGAGGGAACCGACGACAGGACAGTGAGAAACGAGGCGGCAGGGAAGGGGAACAACCCAGCGACCACCAGCACCCCAACGACGAGGACAACGACGATGGAGAGGGTCCAAACGACGTCCACGTCGTTTGGGCCCTAGGTTAGGTTTTTCTTCGTGTTTCTTTTTACTAATTAAATCTATTTTATCTATTTTAGGTGCTGAAACAGATCCCATGCCACCGCTGCGAGCCTCTGCTCGCAGGGTGGATGAAACGACAGCAAGGGGAGGACGACGACGACGACGAGGGGAAGATGACGACGACGACGAGGGGAAGATGACGACAATGACGAGGGGAAGATGACGACAATGACGAGGGGAAGACGACGACGACAATGAGGGGCGACAGACCCGCTACCTATGCCCAAGGACGAGGAACGACCCAGCACCCAACGACAAAGGGCGGGGACGGGGACGACAGGGGCACGACGACGACGACAGTACACCTGAGCGACACCAGTATGAGCACCCGGTGACGGGGACCAGCAGGACACGCTGGTGCACCCCAACCCCCCCTCCCCCATGCACAACGTGGGGGTGGGGAATTCTATTTTTTTTTTATTGTTATCCCTGCCCCTCACATCTGTGTGAGGGGGGTTTAGTTTTTATGTATATAGCTATGTAGTACCCCCTCCCTCACGCCTTGCGCGAGGGAGATTAATTAATTGCATTTTTATTTTTATTTTTGTAGGACTTTACTCGGACTATGCGGAGTCCGCATAGTCCGCGTGGATCTGCACGGATTCCGTGCGGAGTCCGCGTAGTCTGCAAGGATCCGCGCGGATCCGTGCGGAACATATGGGGCAGTGTAAAGTACTGCCAGAGTGAATAATCAGCATAAGAACTGCCAGAGAGATGTCCCAAGTCCCAAGGTTTATAAGAGATGGTAGCAATGGCAGATTGTGCCATCTATAACAGGATGTGCTCGCTGATCAATGTCAGCCTGAATGGGGCAACTTGGGGAGCCACATAAGGAATTTAGACCTAGACCATAAGATGCCAGAGCAAATAATCGGCATAAGCACTGCCAGGAGGACGAAAAAATGTCAGAAGTCCCAAGGCTTATAAGACATGATAGTGATGGCGGATTGTGCCATCATCAGCATGAAGGCATGCCTTATAGCGCCCTGTCAGATAGTCACAATCTGGTAAGATATGCAAGAAATGTCAGTACAGATCACAAGTGTCAGATTGATGTATCTGAAAAAATAGTAAAAGGGCGGCCAAAAGTTACCTGCATTATAAACATTTATAATATCTGGGGATGATGGCGAATTCTACCAGAAAAGCCATGAAGGCAAGGCTTGATCTTGTTGTAGCAAGCTGTTGTCTGTCGATCATTGATTTGCAGGACTTGTGCAGTTTGTCTGCGGGCAAAATCCTTTGAATCGGTTATCTCAAGAGCCAACACTTTCATCGTTTGGTCATCAGGTGTCTGGGAGAAGAGGCAAATAAGAAATATGAACTCAAACCATTTGTACAATAGGTTGATCAAAGCTGGTAATAGGCTAGGATCGTGTTGCTCTCAGATCAGGATGGCAAGAAAAAGCAACTCATATTGAGCTGATAATACGGTTGTCATAACCTATAAGTAGTTCCTATTCACGAAGTTCCCTGGTTCTGTATTTGCTTCAACCCGGCCCTCTTTTCCTTCAGCTTGGCCAGCACACTCTGCTTCCTTATTCCGCCGCACTCATGGGCTATGTAACTGGGGAACACTTGACTATAAAAATAAGCACATCAGCTTTCGCGGGTAAAGCAGTTTGGGGGGCAGCATAAATGGAACAATACTTACCAGTTCCACCAGTTCAGCAAATCAGCAACCTCCTCATTCTCATCGGGATCATTGAGGAAGTCCAAGACGCTCTCATAGAATCGTTCCGAGTCCGTGGAGGTGTCAGACCTAGAGAACACTGATGACGATGACAACGAAAAGCAAAGCTAGGCAGATGTTCAGTCTCAAGGTATTAGTGAATGGCAGGGGTAACCCATGGGTATTTTTTTGCTACCCTTACCCTTACCCTCCAAAACCCTTACCCTTGAGCAAGGGTAAGGGTTTTGGAGGGTAAGGGTAAGGGTAGTCAAGGGTATGAGGGTATGCAAAACCCTTAAGGAAATGATGCAAGAGCTCATTGAAAAGTATGTCTCTATGATTGCAAAAGATAATTTCCTACATTATTGATGTATATTTCTGCTTCTGGTATATTAAAAAACAGAAGGCAGTAGTGTAGTCAATCTAGTTTAGTGCTGGTATTAATAAGACAACTTGTAAAAAGCTGTTCAACAGACTGGGAGCATCATAGAAATGATCCCAGTTCAATGATTAAGTCATCTATCCAATATTCAAGGGTTATTATGCTTTTCAGATTCTAACTCTGTATACCCTTATACCCTCCTCAGGGGTAAGGGTATATGGAGGGTATGGAAATTCATACCCTTACCCTTACCCTCACATACCCTTGGCCTATACCCCTAGGGGTTTGTAAACTCTTGCCATTCACTACAAGGTATAAAGATTTAATAACATACACACCTGCGTCGCTACATAGGCTAAAGAGGCTAGAGTAACCCGAGTCATGCCATGTATGCGAGCGTTGCCTGATCTCGTTGCCTTGACCTCTTTCTCTACGGAGCTGGGAGAAGTAAAGATGTGTTTGTATGCCTGCAGGCAATGGAGTGAATAATACAAATGTAGATTATTGCATACTGACCCAGACAAGAAGCTGGCTTCTGAAAAGCCCATCCCAAGGTTCTTCAGGGTTGAATTTGTGGTTTGCATACACCAAGATGGGCCATTGATCGCCACGGACCATCATTTTGCCGCTGGAAAGCTTTGCTCACATTCTAGGTCGGCAGCTTAGCATCCAATACAGTGAATGAAAGGGGGAACTCACTCTCCATTGCTCCAGTTCAGTTCAGCTGGACAGAGAAGGGCTCCAGTGACAGGGTGGTGGTAGCCACGTCTTGTCTTGATGTTGCGGGAGAGTGGGGGATCTAGGGCCTTGCCTCGAGGGGTTATCCAATCCAGAACAATGCCCTTTAGACTCTTTGTATCATCTGACCTCGCGCTTGCTATGCCCTTTTGAATCTTCAATAGATTGTGCAAGGTTCAATAGCTGATCACTAGGATGGATACATGCTCACCAAATCGGCTATCATCATGCATTGTTCCTCCGAGCTTTCCATGAGACACTTGGTTAGCCGGGGTACCATCTTCAGCAGCTGCTGAAACACCTTATACTCCTGTCTTTGCCTGTCAAAGAAAGCTGTATTAGTTAAGGGGAAAGGAGGGGAGTGAGATGGACTCTGATGTGAGCAATTCCTCTGTGACCCCCTCCTCAGCTAAAAAGAGAATACCACTCGTGACCAATGCTTGAACATTACACAACGCATGTACTGTTCTACCAAAGTGTTGTCCATGATGAACCAAAGGATCGCTAGCCCGACTAGACCATGGTGTCAGACCTGCATGGTGGACAAGAGTCAAGATTGACTCACGGTGTTTTTCTCCTTCCCAGCTTGAGCGCGCTGACTGGAGGAGTGTTAGCAGGAGCATTGTTTTCAACGTCAGACATTAGGAATGAATGCGGAGGAATGGGAAGTGACCAAGGTGGGGCTCTGAGTTCAAATAACATAATACGTGAGTCAGAACAAGTCAGAGGAAGCCATCAGGGTCACCAGAGGTGACTCAACTTGACTGGGTAGACTTGGATAAGAACCAGGAAAAATGGGGTCTATCGCAAACCAAAATCATTAGCGTCGAGCCTCAGGGCTAGGAAGACACCCACCCTTTTGCCCCAGAATCTATCGCAAACATGCTTGGAAACCCTTAGCCACTGGAATTGGTCACATTCCCAACTTACTGCCAAAAGCTGCTATACGTTGTCTATAAAACCTGGTTTATCACGTCATTCAATCCAACCAACATGGATTTAGTCCCACATTACTGGTACGTCATCATTGCCTCTACAACATTACGATGCCGCATTGCCGCCATAGGCCTGTCAGTGGGGGCGCATGTGTGCCACCATCTGGATTGTGCCACTATCGAGAAACCCATCAGTACCTTGGACCAGGGTGCTTGTGTCCACTATTGGAACCACTCAGCCAAGAGCCAGTGTTTACCGAAGCCGCAATATACTTAACTACATTCGGGCGTTATGAGGGAGAATATGTTGCCGAATGTGCCAAGGGTCGGTGTGGATATTTAGGTCAGTCGCGATTGCCCTTAGAAAACCAAGCACTCAATCTTCACCGCCACAGTACTGATAGAGAGAATATTTCCGATGTATGGGGTTCTAGTGATGGAATATTTACCACGAGGTTAGTTGCCAAAGTTTTTAGGTTAGGAAATTTACTTACTATGAACAAAATTCTAGACATAAGCACACCTTGCCCTCCACCAGTTTACCATGAACGTGAGATGACACCCCAATGCAGAAAGCCATTGAAAAGGACATACGCCATTGCCGGTAGGTGAGGATTTGGTGAGAATACAACCATTCACGATGTCAGAGCAGACTTGATGGACCCACCTTCCCCCACTCCCAAATTTAATGGGAAGGATTTGAGTCGTCAAACTGATTGGCGAAAGATCGTGAAGTTGGACTGCATGGATAGGCCAGGATTAACTGAAGATGAATTCTGGGGCTTGTTTGTCAAGTGTGATGCGTGCGCGCTGATCACCACGCACCTGATATTCCACAGCCATCACTGCAAGCCGCACATGGAGGATGACTTGGATCTAACTGACCAGGAGTAACAGATCACGATGAAAAGAATACACCATTTATGCCTTCTCTAAAATCATCTTCACATTATCATTCTAGCATTCATGCCCACCACAGAATTAAAGCAACCTGTTGATGTCCATTAGACTTCTTGATCCCTTTCCGTTTAACATTCTGTTTGGACCTGGAGAATATTATCTCCGAAGAAGCTGTCAACAAGCATAAGGATTAGAAAGGGAGAACTCACACCAATGGCAGTACTGATTCAACCACTTGAACTCTCAAAGGATGACAGAAAACAGCACCACTGCAAGAAACCTTGTTAGACGGCCACTCGAACAGAAGACAAGTCCCAGGCCATCATCAAGTTCAGACATTCCAACTTGCTGCAACAGCCGCATGAGTGACGAAAAGTCAAACTCAGAAACTTGGGGCAGGTGACGAACAGTCAAACCTAAAGATGACCAGAAATATCGAAACGACCAAGAGAATTCAAAAGAAAGAGGAGGAAAAGTTCAATGACTCAGAGATCCAGAAATGACTAGAATTTGAACTCCGACTCAGCTTGGGTCCGGAATCAGACTGTTGTATGTTCAAGTTATAGTAACGTTGAGTGGGCACCCGAGTCCGAGTTAGCAAGCCATTTGATGTCTGAAAGTGCATTGGATCCATATTTCTTGTAACAGGTACTAGGTCCTCCTTCATAACTTGAAGTACATACTATGATATTGGCGCAAGTAGTAATACTAATAGATCCGATTTTCAATGGCACGTGATAATGGAAAGACATTGCAAACTTGAAGCGGGTGGTGATGGAGTTACGGTGGTGGTATAGGATCCAGCGAGTGAGCAAGTGGCAGTGGCTTTATTATTCACAGTACCTTCAGCCATAAAGACTCTGACGAGTCGGACTTTAGATACTTAGGGTTAGGGCTAACCGCGGCCATGGTTATAGTACCCTAACACATCATCATAGTAAGTCGAGCTGGTATACATGTTTTCAAGTTCCTGTCAATTCAAATGTTAGACCCGGAGTACTAGTCACTCAGGCTGAACCTTTATAAGTAGGGGCGAGAAATACATAGAATTAGGGTTTGGCTTGGCCCGCCAGTCAGTGTGGACCTCAGGCCTAGGCTAGACTTTGAAGGCATTCAACTTGCTGGATGTAAGTAAAGCATTATAGAAATATAGTCGGACGGCATAGCAAAACACGTTTCGGAGCTGTGGTTGACCAAACGAGCATTGTAGCAAAAAGCATATACTAGAAGGCATTCCAGGACAGCACTTCGATCAGTCCCATGGTTGCAATGCGTAGATTGCTATATTGCATGTCTGCTGTGTTTGCGTCGATGAATGGCTGCCGCATGAGCAAGTGAACAAGCCGTAAAGCACAGGGATAGTCAGACATACTTAGATTGTCCAAGTCGCTCAGATCGGTCAAATCACTTTCATCTGAAGTATTATCATCTGAGCTGTCAGATTCTAGATCTACACCCAGATTCCTGTACTGCTGGACAAAGTCCATGTCCACAGCAGTTGCCCCAAGGGTCAAGATATCCCGGCCTACATTGCATCATAAATGTATTCACTTCAAAAAGATTGGTACCTACACTTTGTGTATGATATCAGTCCTTGCCGAGCCTGAACCACATATCTCACCCCCGCCCATTCGAAACTATTATCAGGTGATCCAAGGATATGGAGAGTACAAGGGAAATACTTTGACACCAAACTCTTCAGAACATCTGCTGTGCACTCCTTCACTTCACCTTCAACTCCGCTCTCCTCCGCTAGTTTCTTATAGGAAATCAGGGCACAAATCTGCTGGGATAATAGTTCCTTGAATATGATTTCACCATCCACGTGTGTTTTTGTCGCAGGGTCGTAAAAGATGTATTGCGTGCGCCACCATTTTCGCAGGTCTCTGGATAAACCACAGGCATGTATAGTGCACAGTTGATCATGGTCACAATTGTGACCACGTCGATATTTCTTCTTATACGCCAGTGGGTTGAGGAGATCCCCCAGTTCCATGACGACACATAACATGAGGAGATCAAGCGTCCCTTCAAATGTGGAGACATCGGGAACATGGGGAGTAGTACACGTCAACATTGATGACTTAGATGCACGTTTGACGAGGACATTGTGGATATAAATGACCATCCTTCGAAGTAAAAGATGTGCATCGTGGCTATGTTCTGTATTTGTCACTTTTTTGCTGGCCACAAACATATGATAAAGTCCGAAGATCGTGTCTTGAATAGTCAACATAGAAGTGACCCCCATGACAAATCACAGACTCTGGTGTCACAACAAAATGTGGTGTATTCGGACGCATTATCCTATAGCCAAATTATCAAGAATACAAAGGTTCTAACCAGACATGACTTACAATCGAGATCCAGGATGAAGAAGGACTGCTTCAAGGTCCCACTTCTTCAGGTTGGCACCACTAAGATTGTATTTCTCAGTAAAAAGTGTGGCATCGGAGAAATGCATAGAGCCATCTTTAGGTTTCGCAACGATCCACCATTTCACACCAGTTTGTGTGTCGATATATGTACAGAAGCCATTGCAGTCGATGTGCCACAAGTGGTGTGCACCTGAAGTTGCCGCAAGCCCCCATGGAGTGCTTGCCATTGGAAACAAGATATTGCAGCTACACAGTGGTAAATCGACGGTAGCATTGAATGCTACAAGATCTGATGCAAAACTCATGGGGGGATGAGGAGTGGACATCATTGGGAAGTCCAGTGCATTGAGGATTCTACTTTTCTGGATGTGACATGTCAAAACGTCTTCCAGAGTACCCTTGTGGTGTCGAGAATCAGCACTAAACGTGTTTTGCTCCAAGTAATCTGCCGCACATCGAGCATATTATAAGAAAAACAACTTGAAGAGCCCTATTTCACGCACCATGAATTGTTACTGGCTTGTATAAATTGCCCAATGTCTCCAAACCCTTTTGGTTAAAAGCGAGCATAGGTCCAAACTGGTCGTGTACAACAATGTGTTTCCTGCGGAATAGTTCCTGTATATCCTGGTCACTCTTGCTCTCAAATTCTTGCTTTGAGACAATGCAGAACACCGACTTCATCGGACATGTCATCCACAATGGTTGGTTGTCTTTATAACCTGCCATGACTGCCTCATGAATAGCTTTAACCATTGTGCACTCGTCTTTGAACTATAGGGGTGCTTAATGTTAGAATAATGTTAGAATAGCACTGGAGGCTCACGTGGAATGACGGCCTGTATATCACCAGGCCATCCTTGCCAGGAGCCCACAGCTCTACTGATTTGCCTATGAATCTTTTCTGTGTAAAAAATCTGAGATATCGTATGATTGTCGCACATATAATTGCTCATACCTTTTTAGTCGTTGACAGATTTGATTTTTCAGGTTTCGCCTGTCAAGAAATTTAATAAATTGTGTCTTTGTGAAGTGACAAACTGACTATATCTTGCGTTAAGTCAATCATATCACCCAGTCTGGTAACGCCCCCAAGTTCTATTTCTTCGAAATAATTGCACTCAATTAGGTCCATTCGGGATTTAAATTTTGATCCAGGGTCTGGCTTTGGCTTGGGCTTTGACGATGGAAGGGGTGATTTGTTGTCTTTCCTTATCCTTGCATCTCATGTTGGGTTCTTTCGTTTCTCGCCAGAGGTGCTGCCATTGTCCTCAGAGGGAGACATCCCTGGAATGTCTGCTTCATCGCCCCGGCTCCCATTGTGCTCCGAAGGAAGGTTCTCTCTCATGTCCACATCGAGGGGATCAGAACGCACTGCCTCCGTGTCAATATCCATGGCACTAGGATTCCGTTCCTCCTCTACAGTTTCCCGATCACCTTTATCTCCTTCATTCCTAGAATAACTATCCACATGGTCACGGTCTCCAGCCATGTCGACATCCTTATTGACTTCCTCTGAAGAACCATCCGGACAGTGTCCACGTTCCCCCTCTTCATTGGGTGAGTCTCCGTTGACCTTGTCATTGTCCAACATCTGTCTGCTGTTATCCCCTTCATTCCTGGAAGAACCGTTTAAACAGTCATGCTCTTCATCCATGTCGACGTCCTTATTGGCATCAGGAGTCGAAGAACCATCCAGATGGCCTCCAACCATGTTCACATCGGGACCCTCTTCTTCATTGGACAAATTTCTGTTGACCTCATCACCGTTTAATACCAGCCCGCCACCACCATTAGTTCTCTCCGTGTAGGCGTGACTTCGTTGAGCGCTCTCGTTGCTGTGGCCATCAGTCCTTATGACACACCCTCCATCTTTGTCAGTGTCTCTTCTTCCAGTGTCCCCCTTTGCCTGTTCACTGATGTGATCGTTGATGGAATTGCTGGTTTCAATTGGGCGTCCTTGATAGTGGGTCGTGTCATCATCACTTTCCTCCTCTTCCTCTTTCTCAGCAGTCACTGAATTTTGAATTTCAGGCTCAATGGTTTGCATTCGAATGTCTAATAAATTAGCTCAGTGGTTCTTGATGAAAGAGGCAATCTCTCACCAGCTAAGAACCAGTTTGCATGATTAACATTCACATCATGTATGCCCATCGCAGAGATATCAATTAAGGCTGTCATCAATAACCCTGGAATTGTCACAGTTGCTTTCGTTGAGACAATATCAAACAAGGCTTTCCATAGTCGTTTTTCGACGGCATTAATTATGGGGGGTTGCCGGTTACCAAATCCTTTCCAGAGCTGTGATGACATTAACAAATAATTGATGAGCTTGCAACTGCTCTCGCACCTCGAAAATTTTCTTCTTGCCCACAGATACATTTGTTAGTGGTCGATTAACGAGGAGGAATAGTGGTGAAACAGCAAGAGCGACAACTAAAGGATTTTGTAACATTTCTGGCGCAATATTAAAATTTTCACGATCCGCTGAAATACCATATCTAAGACATTGTGAGTATAAGTGAAGCTCCATTACGAAATTATAGTATTGCATTTACTTTCCAAGTTCCTCCTTCAGTTTCTCCTTGTCTTGTGGTAAATACGGATTACCCTGATATCGTAGATGATGGGGAAATAATCTCACCAGGGGAAATGCACGTACTTCGAGTAGGTAGCAGAGGTGAAATGCAGCAGCAGCAACGTTCTGGATAATCTTTGCCCTGTGAACATTCCCTGTCGCATGACAAACTGCCTGAAAGCAAGCGAAGAGCCAATTGTGATGGGTGGCATTGAGAGGCACAGATAACGTTCTATCAGATTCCATACATCTGATCGCACTCTTGACAACTCCTGGCCAGTCCCCCATGGTTGCATGGCCCTAACAGGCATCTTGTTCAACTGAAAAGCACTCGTGCAGACATGGAGAGATGCACTAATTTATCGGTAAACGGCACTGTCTCCTTTGCTTTGGTGTTTGCCTCTGATGCCGCACAATGGACGAAAGCAACTATATCTAGGAGGCGATACTTCACAAGTTCCTTCACAAGCGTGTCGATCTGATTTGGGGGCACAGTGCCTGTAGAACAAAATGTCTGGAACAACTTGAACTTCCCAAATCATGGAAAGTAACCTGAGGCTATGTTTTCCTCCTGCTGACAAATTACAGCTAAGTATGCCTCCAGTGGCAGAAAAAACTAGCTAAGCAGCAGAAGAAAAAAATTTGAAGCTGAATCAACTCACAGAAACTTCAGGGACCAAATCAAGTTTATGGAAGCTGCCAGGTGCCGAGACAACATCTGTTCTCCAAGGTATGTCGTTAAAAAAGGCACTTGTGGTACAAAATTCTTCCGAATCGGTCATAACAAACAGATTGCTAGCAGTCAGTGGATGCAGATTTTCAGGTAGATCCGTTGAGATTCAAGGTTTTCAAAAAACTCGAGCGACAAAGAGTCGGACTCAATGCTGGTGACGAACAGTCACACCAGAACAGCCAGAAACAGGTTGAGAGATAACGAGAATGGATCAAAATGAAGCTTGGAAAACACGCCAGCCTGAACGTTCAACAAGGTTGGTTGAAACTTGAACTTCTTTGCCAAGGTAGATTACTAATCTAACTAATATCAGTCAACACAAATTATTAAAACAGTGACTCATCGGACCCATAATTGCACCAAATGCAATCATATTTATTATCAAGAACAAGCTGTAACTTTAATCGACCGCTGCACACAAACTGGAATATAATGTATATAAGCTATCATACTGGGAGTCCGGTAGGGACCGTTGCAGCACGGCCAAAGAAACAGAAGAAAGATTGCATGTAAAATCGTGCAATACTGTGCTCCAATTGTTGAATGTCCAACTCAGTGTAGAGGTTATGCAAAGCTAAGTTAGGTAGTATCATGGGCGTCGGTTTCAGGCCTTCCCAGTCACGAAGTAATGCTTTCAAAGCGAGCACGTATGGCAGCCTAACTTGCCAATCCACCGATTGCAGGCCAGCATTTGCAAGCTTGGGATCAACAAAAAGAAGATCAGAGTCAGGAAAACACTTTAAGACCATTGCCTATCGCTCATCCTCATTGCGTTTGCATGACAATGCACATTTGTCGAGAGCTAGAAGCTCAAAACGGAAATTGAGCTCTGTCAATTCCCATAGTGTGCATTGGGCTTCGGCTAATGGCAGATCGGGGAAGTGATCGGATGTTGGAGCGCGCATGTTTGTATTGAGGTCATCCAAAGCCCCTGCAAAGATCGACCTGACTTCTTCACGTCGGCGAACCAGCTTTGACTCCTTGCTAAGGGAAAGGAGCCCATCCAAAAGGAAATCGCGCCACTGCTGGTTGGATAAGGGTGGGGCCTGACTCTGAGCCGAACAGGCAGGCTGAACAGCAGTCCACGTCGCGAAGAATTTGGCACGACGAGACTCATTGGTCGATGCAAAAAGTGCAGCTTCAGGGAAAAGATAACGTGTGTTGTAGGATAGAGGCTGCTGATCATGATCCACAGCTTGCAATGCGTCACACCAGGTTGGAATTGGTAGCGGCATCATGGAACTGTCATAGTGTGAAAACTTATTGCGGCCCGTTGGCGCCTGTTCCTTCCTCTTCAGATCTGTAGGCCAGGTCAGAGACAACATGTTGGAGAAGTCCGAAATTGTCACATACATGAGGGTTTCTTCCCTCTAGTTCGATTCTCTCGAATCTTATTGACGACAGGTTGATTCCTCGAACCAGGCATGGATCTGGTGCCTGCAGAACGTACTGTTGAGCTTGCTGATGAATGTGATCCAACATCCAAAGCCGGTGAGACGGGAGCATCTTCCCCATCAATGGTGATACTAAATGGGTCTGGGTACCTCAGGAAGCCACGAGCAAATCTTAGGATGGCATGATACCTGTCAGGTGCCGTGGAACGACCTCCAAGACATTGATATCAGACCAAGCCAATGCCAGCCTCAGAAGCCAACATGGAAGCCCAGCGTGGAAGAAGTCTTGCACAACACGAACCTCCGTTGTGAATACCCCTAGTGTCCGTGACCAGATGTGGTGCATTGTTCACTGCTGTGGAGTCCATGTGAGGTTTGAAAACTGTCATATAATCGAGGATTGCGGTGATCTTGAGCCAACACCTCTGAACGTCGGTCACGCTAAATGCCATCTGCCTGAAATTCATCCATAGAGACCCTAGGCGAGCTAGTCCATGTTCTAACATTTTCATGAGCGGACCTAACATAGAGGAAACCTGGGATTCTGGGATGGACGATATATATTCTGTGACGCAAGAAAATAGAAGTGAAACTGAAGATTGGAGCTCCGTCAATATTTTTTCTGAGAGTTTTCCCAGACCTTGAATAGACAGCATAGAATGCGAGTAGGGTAAAAAATGATCCATTGTTGGCTTCCACCATATGACCGCGTGTGCAGGAATAGAACCCGGACGGGGAATAGCACCGCGATGACAATAAACGGAGTTGTATGGCTGTGGCCAACGAGTAGGATCGTCATCTCCATAAAGGCTGTCTTCACGTAAAAATATTTTACGATTACTACCAAGCGGAGGTTGCAGGATACAATTTTGGTTAGGACTGGTGATAAAATGAGTGCCATCGAGTAGAAGCGCCCCGACTTTGCCATCTGTCGCTGTAATGGGTTCTGAAAACGTATCTTCAGCGAGGAAGTCAGGCAGAAACTAGTAACGAATAACTTACTGCTCGTAGTGTATCTTAGTAGCTCAGGAGTGGTAAGAACGTCAGACATCTTGGTATTAGTTCTGATACTATTACTATTATTCGTGACATTTGCAGAAAGGGACAAGGCGAAGGAGCTTACAACAACGAGCTTTTATGACGCCCCACGTCTAGCTTGAAGAATCCTTGTGCAAGGCTTTGGCAGATCGAGCTGCTTTGAGTAGCCACTGAATCGGAAGTCTGAAGGTGAAGTTGTCCACAAGATCTTGACGTTGAGTGACGACAAGTCAAACTCAAATTGAATACAGGTGACGAACAGTCAGACCTGGCATTCCCAGAAAAAGTACTCCGAGAAAAGTAGAGATACAATCAATTGGTGAAACAAATGAACTAGCAGTGGTTAGCGATTAGTGATGACTACTACTAGTAGCTGCCAGTGAGCCTGAGTTAGCAACAACTTGAATGATGGCCGTTTTCGAGTTAGGGTTAGGGCTAACCGTGGCCGCGGTTAGCCTTAACCCTAAGTTCTAACTTCAAGTATACCGAGCCAAGTAACATTCCAAACAAGCGGACAACCTGCTAAGTAAGTAATTTATCTGTCTCTCCTCGATATTCTTTTCCTGTTTGCAAATTGGGGCACCTCCCCCCCATTTTGCAAAAATGGTCATTTCACTTTCATTTTTCATGTTCCATTTTTGTTGTTCTTTGAAACTCCGCTACGACGCCTAATTCTTCGCAGTGACCACAACCATCGACGGCCCCCTCCCTCACTCCCCTACCACCACCACACCTCCATCACCACCCGCCATGCCCACTCCCACGCCTGCAAGAGCCGCGAGTGGCCGCGAACGATTCATTTCAGACACAATGTGAGCCCAGACAACGCCAACCCGTCGTTTGGGCATGCTTTTTTGTTCACTTCTTCTTTTTATAAGTTAACTAACTGTACTTTTTACTTTTAGGATGTTTACTACTGATAATGACAGGTGCCGATGTGGCGCAACCAAGCCCACACCTACTCGCGTTATCCCTCCTCCCCGTCCAAACGGGATGTGAGGGGTCTCGGTTAGGCTTAGGGGAACAGGGAGGGGCACCGGGAGACCCGTCAGGTAAATACCAGCCAATCCCCCTCTCGGTGCCACGTCACTGATGCACGACGCCCACCCCCAACGTGGAACATCGACCCAGCACCCACTCCCAGACCTACGAGCGGTTGCTCGTAGGGTGAATTGTGGGTGCCACCAGCTGACGAAGACCCGATGGCCACACCACCTGTCCCAGCCTCACGAGCAACTGTTCGTGGGGTGGATCGCGAGTGGAACGACAACAACGACTCCTCAACAACCCCGCCATCCATCCCAGTCACACGAGTAACTGCTCATGGGATGGATCATGGGTGGAACAACAACAACGACACCCCCCCCCCCCCCCCCATCCCCCTCCGCAGTCGCAGGGATGACGGGGGATGCCAGCACGAGCGGCGTCGGCGCTAGATGACGCACCACCCATCCCCAGCCTCATGAGCAACTGCTCGCAGGGTGGATCGCAGGTGGAACAGCGACAGCGGCACAGATGAGGGTTCGAGGGAGGAGGAAGACGGCCCCCTAGCACCCATCCCCTGCCACTGCGAGCACTTGCTCGCAGGGTGGACCGGGCGCTAACAGGCATCTCTCCCCTCCCCCACAACGACGCCTGTTTCCAATGACAAAGGGGACTGACAATCACGGCTGAGGAGGCGAAATTCTGTGATCCGATGTTGGCATCTGAGAAACTGAAGTGCGTTTTCGTGTTGATCGAAGTTGCCCAAAATAGCACACTTGTTGGCACTTCGATGAAATGTCACGGTGAGCCAGAAAACTACAAACTGCTCTATGATCATGGTACAAATGCTCTCAGTTCATGGGAAATAGATGTTTCTGCTATGATAAAAAAAATAGGAAGGATTGGTTCACACCTCATAATATAGCTTCTACCAACCTTGACCTCAACAAAAAATCAGAGGAATGTTCTTAATACTTATAACCTCTCAGATTGTCAATTTGAAGATGATTGGAGATGTTTTGGAGCTTAGAAAGTGTTATCAGTGTGTTGGTGAAACACTAGTACCCGTGGTAAAACACTCGGTAAGTGATAGTAATATTTTAAAACCTTAATCTTTTCAGTAGTACGATGGCAGAATTGAACACAGCCACCACAGGACTGATAAAGAAATCAGCTGATGTCTCTCAGGTTCATGGTGACTGCGGCCGTTCTTGAACGATCATTATAATGCCTGTCGCAAAACCATTGAAGAAGGTTGCTTCATTTCTATCAGCTTTCACCTATCCTCCAAGGCAAGTCACCTCGCGGACAGTACAATCAACCTACTGGCCGGCCAGTGCCTTTAACCACTGTGACTCACTGCAATACTATGATCAGGCAACCGGCTTCGGACTCCAACTTGAAATCAGGAGAAAGTAGAAGTTTAGCTGAGCTTCATAAGGAGTTTTCCAACACTTCGCTATTGCTCACTGCCGCCTGCACCCTAAAGGCCGAGGATGGCTATCCAAGACTCATTGTTGAAGAGGGCAGCCTCTTCAATGACTTGGATCCTGTTCTTGCTAGTGATTCAAATCTTTCACCCTTGGATGCTGTGGCTGAAATTCTTGTGCAGAACCATGAAATTGTTGCCACCTGCTATACAACAACTGGGGAGCTCTTAGTCACACAATCCAATGAAATCCCCAGCTCTGATCTTCCCATCGATCCCGTGGATCCACCTCCCACCAAGCTTCTTCCACTCTGGCTCGCCGCCTTCTCAAACCCCGACTTTAAGACCAAAGTAAATGGGCCGAACGGCAATCCTCATAATCTTAGGGCTGTTGGCCCTGGCCAGAGCCATTGGAATGACATGTGTCGCTATAAGTGGGCCTTTGCACTCATGTGAGCTTGTCGTTTGTTGGTGCCCCATCACTTCCAACCTCAGGTATCAATTATTCAGGGGGGAAAGGCCCATGAATGACCATGCAGCGACCATTTGTGACTATCTGAATGAATACAGGACAAGTCATGACACAGCGCGCCCCGACATCTTGTTACAATTTCCTTTCATGTCCATTTCCTTCTCCGTCGCGGCAGTGCTTACCATGACTCATTTCTTTATCTCTGACTCGTCGGGCAGCGCCCATATTCCCTTTTACATTAGACACCGAGTAGATAGCTGTCCGTTTACATCGCTCTCTACAGCTTTACATCCATAGATAGTTTACTGACTCTTACAATACGTGTAGACACGTATTCGACACGTAGCCAGGTAGTTAGCTATATAAACTGTAGTAGACAGAGGTCAAGGCTCCTCAGCTTGACCTTAGGCAATTAACAGCCTTATACTGCTCTCGAACGCGCGACTCGACCTAAGCCAGAAAGCCTCTGACTTAGCGTGATATAACTTAGCAACGAAAGCCTCGTTGTTAACGAACTCGATACTTGTACTGAGTAGTTGAGGCTCTCGCCTTAACAAAAGGTCAAGCTAATCCACGACGTCCTCTTACTCAAGAGCAGACTCCCCTCTCTCCAGACGACCTACCCGACACTCCCCCGATCGACCGCCGCAAGGCACCACCCCAGAACCCGACACCCTTTGGTACAGACACAAAGGTCGACTAGTACGTTACTCTGAACCCTCTGAACGCTGGTACAGCCAGAGAACGAACACTGAACCACCTCGATACATCCCTGACGAAGAATTCGAGCCAACCAACCCAGACGAAGAAACCGAACCAGAACCCACAAATCAATTCCTTGACACCACCGACACCGACACTTACGACATGACGTCTAAAGAGATCAAGATCCGCGCGCCCACCGACTTCCACGGAGAAAGAACGAAAGCAAGCACGTTCCTCTCTCAGGTCTCACTCTACCTCCAAGCAAATGAAGATATCTACGACACCGACGACAAGAAGATCATCTTCATGCTCTCGTTTATGAACGGGGGCACGGCAGCAGGATGGGCAGAGTCGAAAGCAGGAGAGACAGCCTTAGGGACGTGGGCAGAATTTAAAGAAGCATTCAAAACCGCGTTCTCGCCAATCGATGATGCAGGAGACGCACGACAGAAGATGAAAGCACTCAAACAGACCGGAGACGTCGAAGATTACATTGCCCAGTTCAGAATCTTGAAAGGAAGGGCCAAGATCAATGAAGACGTCTCCCTTATCGAATATTTCATTGACGGGTTACACCCCAAGTTAACAGAAAAGATCTACAACATGGAGAAAGTCCCCACCACCCTCGACAACATGATGGAGGCAGCCGCAAAGTACGACGGTCAATGGAAGAGAGCGCGCGCCATCACAGGAAAAACGCGCATGATCTACGAACCCAGATCTACCCCTTCGATCAAAAGAGAAGCCACTGATATTAACCGACTAACCACCGCCGAACGAATGGAGCATATGCGAAAGGGGCTATGCTTCATCTGTCACAAACCCGGACATCGCTCCGGCGATCACAAGAAAGACGGGACGATTGCGACATCTCCCTCCCCCAAGCCTTGGCAGAAGAAGACAGGGCAAGGGTTATACAACAACCTCCGCACCATGATGGGAGAGTTAGACGAAGAAGAACGAGAGAAGGCTCTCGCAATCCTTGAAGAAAAGGGTTTTTAAAGAAGCGGACTGGAACGACGTCAGACCCCGCTGAGTTAACGGTTTCATCTGTATTAGTAGCTGATATGAGACAATGCTCCATGAGAGTACCCATTAAGCTAGAAACAGGAACCAAAATCGTCGAAACAGAGGCGCTCCTTGACTCAGGAGCCGCCGGAACTTTTATCAATCGAGATTTCGCACGTGACCGCGGATTTCGAATGACCCCCCTGGCTAAACCAATCAAGACATGGAACGCCGACGGAACACTGAACAAACAAGGAACAACTCATTCTACAATGGCCCGACTCACCGTCGGAGAAAGACAAACGGACGAACGATATCTGGTAACTGGCTTGGGAAAAGAGTCAGTGATCCTGGGATTGCCTTGGTTTAGAAAGGAAAACCCTGACATCAACTGGAAAAGAGGTACGATCACTTTCCCTGACAAAGAAGAACGATTCGCCCGAATTCGGAGAATCGTTGCTAAATCTAGGGAAATGATCAAAGACACGGCATTCAAACAAACCACCGAAGAACAGATCAGGAAAATCACCCCTATCAAAGAAGAACACCCGATCGAAGATAACAGCAGCGAAACCCCGGACAACATCCCATTAACGTCAGACAAAGTCGAAACTGAACCAACAAACGACCTCGTCATTGCTTACATCAAAGGAGAACCTGTCATCGGAATATTCGACCCTACTACGACCGAACCACCCCTCACCTCGGAATACGACGCGCCGAAATATTCATACTCGAACAACACGAAAAGGATATCGAGGATAATGTCATCAAGAACTTCGCCACGGTTTTGCCTTGGACAAGGGATCTGGATCAGAGCTAAAACCTCTATTTCGCAGAAACTTGCTCACAACAATCAAACGGACAACCCAGAAAAGACAAAGACACTCGATGATATCCTTCCAGCACAGTATCAAGAATATCGAAAGGTATTCAAAAAGGCAGCATCGGAACGGTTCCCTGAATCGAAACCCTGGGATCATGCAATCGATCTGAAAGATGATTTTCTACCAAAAGATTGTAAAGTCTACCCACTGACACCAGCAGAACAATCGAAAATGGACGACTTTCTCGAAGAAAACCTGAAGAAAGGATACATCCGACCGTCAAAATCACCTATGGCGTCACCTTTCTTCTTTGTCGCAAAGAAAGACTCCGAAGCACTTCGACCCTGCCAAGATTATCGGTACCTCAACCATGGAACGATCAAGAACACCTACCCACTCCCACTGGTTAGCGACCTTCTCGACAAACTAAAGGGAGCGCAATATTTTACAAAACTCGACATACGATGGGGTTATCACAACGTCCGAATCAAAGAAGGTGATCAATGGAAAGCAGCTTTCAAAACGAATAAAGGGTTATTTGAGCCAACGGTAATGTTCTTTGGATTATGCAATTCCCCCGCCACGTTCCAAAGCATGATGAACGACATCTTCAAAGATATGATTGACGAGGGATGGGTAGTCATTTACATGGATGACATCCTCATCTTTTCCAAAGACAAACAAGAACATCAACGGCGAACACAGCGAATCTTGCAAAGACTACTCGAAAACGACCTCTACCTCAAACCAGAAAAATGCAAGTTCGACGTCCAAGAAGTCGAATTCCTCGGGCTAATCGTCAAACCGGATCAAATTCTGATGGACCCCACAAAATTAGCAGGAATCAAAGATTGGCCGGAACCGACAAACGTCAAAGGAGTACGATCGTTCTTAGGGTTTGGAAACTTCTATCGAAGATTCATCGGGAGGTTTGCTGAACTAGCCAAACCGCTAAACGATCTGACCCGAAAAGATACTAAATTCAAATGGACAGAAGCATGTCAAACGTCATTTGATGGGTTAAAAGCTAAATTCGCACAGGCACCAATCTTGTCAATGCCAGATCCAGCAAGACCCTTTACAATCGAATCAGACGCTTCGAAATTCGCCACCGGTGCGGTACTCAGACAACAAGGCACCGACGGACAATGGCACCCATGTGGATATATTTCACATTTGCTCGACGCGACCCAACGAAATTACGAAATCTATGATCGAGAACTCCTGGGCATCATACGCGCCCTAGAAACCTGGCGCCACTACCTTCAAGGAAGCGCACACCCGGTGACAATCCTATCCGACCACAAGAACCTAACGTATTTCCGTACTGCTCAGAAACTAAACAGGAGACAAGCTCGATGGAGCTTATTCTTATCCGAATTCGAGCTAAATCTTTTACATGTGCCAGGATCGCAAATGATACAATCCGACGCGCTATCGAGAAGAGAAGACTGGAACCAAGGAACAGAAAACGACAACGAAGACATCACACTTCTCCCTCCAGAAATCTTCGTAAACATCATCGACACAGACATGCAGACAGCCCTGGTTCAAGCGACGATGAAAGACGAACTAGTTGCAGAAGCAATCAAGGCGCTCAAAACTAACGGAACCCCGCCGATCAAATCCGATCTGACAGACTGGGAAGTAAAAGATGGTCTAATCTTTTTTAAGAACAGGTGTTACGTACCACCCGACACCGAACTCAGAAAGAAAATAATCGAATTATACCACAACTCGCTACCATCCGGACACCCTGGACAATTCCAGACGATCGAACTCATCCGCAGGGACTACTGGTGGCCGGGAATGATGGTATTAATCAAGAACTGGGTAGAAGGCTGCGCAAAATGCCAACAAATGAAGGTCATTACACATCCGACGACACCACCGCTCACGCCAATTAAAAGCAATGCAACGCGCCCATTCGCGCTTGTGACAACTGATTTCATCACCGACCTACCCTTGTCCGACGGGTTCGATTCATTAATGGTCGTGGTAGACCATGGACTTACTAAGGGGGTAATTTTAATCCCTTGCAACAAAACAATTGATGCATTAGGGGCTGCGGACGCGTACCTAAAAAATGTCTACACCCGGTTCGGACTACCAGACAAGATAATCTCCGACAGAGACCCCAGATTCACGTCGAAACTCTACCAAGAACTCGGAAAACTCCTCGGAATCAAACTCGCGATGAGCACCGCCTTCCACCCTCAAACAGATGGAGAAACGGAACGTGTGAATCAGGAAATCGAGGTCTACCTTCGGATGTTCTGCACGAACAACCCTGAAACATGGAGAAGACTCCTTCCCACTGCGGAATTCGCCCACAACCAACGCACGCATTCAACGGTGAAACATTCCCCGTTTTACCTCATGATGGGATACGAACCCCGAGCAATACCCACGGCCTATCAGAAAAGCGACGTACCCGCAGCAGAGCAACGCCTAATTCAGTTATTAAAAGCACGAAACGAAGCACTTGCAGCGCACGAGCTGGCTCAACAAATCATGGCGGAACGAATCACGAGGAAATTTACTCCATTCGAGAAAGGACAGAAGGTGTGGCTTAACTCAAAAAACCTAAAACTGACAGATGTGACAAGGAAACTCTCTCCGAAACGAGAGGGACCCTTCCCCATCAAGCAGGTTTTGTCACCACTCTCCTACGAGCTGAAACTCCCCCATCAATGGAAGATCCACCCTGTATTCCACGCCGCCCTCCTCACACCTTATCGCGAAACCGCCGCCCACGGCCCCAATTACCTAAGGCCACCCCCTGACCTGATCGACGGACAGGAAGAACATGAAGTGGAGTTAATCATCGCCCACAAAAAACGAGGTAGAGGACACGTATTCCTGGTGAAGTGGCTAGGCTATCCCACGTCTGAAAACACATGGGAGCCTACGGATAATTTAAGAAACGCTGCGGACCTCCTTGCTGCATATAAGGAGAAGAAACATCTCTAAACTGATCCAGCGAACTCATCCGCAACCATCACCATCAAACGAACATGTCTGACCTCCCCTCTTCTCACGCTCTCAAAAATCCTCCGCGAAGTCCACGACCGACCCCTCGAAGAAACCCTCCGACAATACGATCTCACCCTCGATACCATCTCAAATTTAGAATGACTCGCCCACAGTATGATGTCTCAAATGTTAGAAAAAGGAATGGCCTCTGTAGTTAGTAATTACGAATTAAAGTACGCAAAGCCCAACACCTCCACCGCCCCGACACAAACCCGAGCAGAAACACACGCGTTGCAAACGCCCCCATCTGGATCCACGACCTCCTCCTCCTCTCACCACCTTCGAAAATCCGCACGAACCGCATCCGCCAATGCCTGGCAACCTTCTCCCCCAAAACGAAAAGAACGACCTCCAACCCCTTTCTACGTCCGAAGCATGACCCTGACCGCTAATCAACCACCCTCCACAGTTCCGCCCCACATGAAAAACGAAGCCTGTTTCAGATGCAAAGGCCTGGGACATTTTGCGTCCTACTGTCACCTCTTCACCTGCGACATCTGCAAGAAACGAGCGCCAGGGCACTACCCCAAAGACTGTCCCCAGAACAAAAAGCGATCGGTCACCCCTGATCAGAAGCGAAGTGGGAGCAAAGAAGAAACGGCATATACGGCGGCCGAATACTTCTCCAATTTCGATGACAGCGCTTGGGCAAATTCGACCGGTGAACCCGGACCAGGGTCGTTCCACCCCTATTAAAGGACAGATGTTCGTTGACGTTCCCCAGCACCACCAGAAATCCCCACTCCAATCATGACATATATGCAAATCATCGCCCTCGCCCTCGGGCTCTTCTTCTTCAGCTGCTGGATGATCTTATTGTCGCTTTCCTATCTCTCTATTCGCGAAACTGAACGCCGACACAACTTATACGAACTCGGTGAAATCCTCTCCCACGTCTCTCCGATCCCTTCGAACGCCCTACTCGACTCGACCCCCATCGCCGTCCCCACGCCTGCTTACATCCCACCTGTACCGCGTGTACCGCCGCCAACGCCACCTACTTTCTTGCCAATCGACCAAGAATTATGGGTCTATCGACCGCTCAACAAATCTGCAGAACGAGTGGAAAAGGGGTTAGAATGAAACGAAGTTGGAAACTTCGAGGATAGGGGGGGGGCAGTGTTACAATTTCCTTTCATGTCCATTTCCTTCTCCGTCGCGGCAGTGCTTACCATGACTCATTTCTTTATCTCTGACTCGTCGGGCAGCGCCCATATTCCCTTTTACATTAGACACCGAGTAGATAGCTGTCCGTTTACATCGCTCTCTACAGCTTTACATCCATAGATAGTTTACTGACTCTTACAATACGTGTAGACACGTATTCGACACGTAGCCAGGTAGTTAGCTATATAAACTGTAGTAGACAGAGGTCAAGGCTCCTTAGCTTGACCTTAGGCAATTAACAGCCTTATACTGCTCTCGAACGCGCGACTCGACCTAAGCCAGAAAGCCTCTGACTTAGCGTGATATAACTTAGCAACGAAAGCCTCGTTGTTAACGAACTCGATACTTGTACTGAGTAGTTGAGGCTCTCGCCTTAACACATCTCGCATAAATTTTCCTGTTATCTTCTTACAGTTTGCTGGAAAAAGCTGCATCGGCAGATCACTTCCTGGCCAGCGCTCGGCTTCATTCAGATATTAGCTTCGGTCACACCTGCGCAGGTGCAAGCTGCCTTCGACCAACTCGATTTGCAAAGTGACGAGTTTACTGTGGGTGACCGGACACTTGCCAGTTTCTTGTGGAATGACAAACAGGTTAGGGGACTACTTCAAGACCTGGAGGAGGTGGGTGGTTCGGTCAGGAACCTGTTAATGGCAGTGCGGAATGGTCCAGTGCCTCACAAAAAGGACTCGCCCCCCCCCCAGCTCTATACCAAAGAAACTGCTTTGGATTTCCACCATCACCTTGTCGGCTGCTTCATCAAGTTCGCATACACTCTTTCACTACTAAAGGCAGAATCCAGGAAGCATGCGGCACAGGCAAGCCCACACCCACTCACGGAATACCCTCAGGAGGGGCAGCAGCATATGGTGGTTGTTCTTGTGGCTCTCCTCCCATATAGCCTACTTCTTCTTTTCATTCTATCATCTGCGGCATTCAAGCTCCACATGCAAGTTTTAGTCCTTGCACTAGGAAAGTTGCTTGTGCCCATGAGCAGGATGGAACCCACATACCGTGCCTTTGCAGAAAAACACAGGATAGTGCCAGGAAATGTAGAGAATTGTATGTCTGAGGCATCTGTGGGGGGACAGGATGACGGCGAGGTGGGTAAACGTTAGTCTTCCCATGAACATGCTCATGAACCAGTTCCTAATTAGAATTACCCATCTAATTTGGAGCTCGTGGCCCTCATCAAATGGGCAAAGACATTTGTCTTCCAATTCCTGTCAAAGCGGGCATTAGAAGTGCACTGTGCAAGGCTTCCAGCAAACGATGTCCGGTTTTCTATTGTAGCTTTGGATCGTGCAAAAGTTTTATTTCCATCCTGGGCTACCATGCAGAAAGTACTCAAAGATGCATTGCATGAGTCGTCACAATCTTCTAGTGATATTGACATTGAACTGGCCGTCAAAGCCTTCGAAAAACGACTCCTAGCCTTGAAGGACAACAGTGTCTTACTCTCCAAGATACGGCAACGCATTTCCAATGCATGTGAGGAGGGGCATGGTTGGCGCCCAGTTAAAAATCAAAAAGAAATTTACACTAATACTGGACTGCACTGTGAGGCTGTGACTGCATGTTACAAGACATACCCCAATGAAGCCAACCCCGCTAGGGACAAGGAGTTGGAATTGATTGCTCAGGTATTTGTCTCACCTAGCATCCAATCTAGTCAGTTCAGCTGATTATCAATTTATGATATGCCGGCAGGCTTTGGAGGGTGGTGTAATCATGGTGTCAAAGCTATGCTGTCCTGCCTGCTGGGAGCTTTTAAAGGTCCTGAGGAACCTTGGGCCCCAGTTCATTGTTCGTGGCTTTCACACTGTACCTTATTCCATGGATTTGCCCCCATGGCTTCCTGAGGATGCCACAAAGCAAATGATCACGGTGTTCCAACGTTTATTGGCATGCGAGATCAAATCCATGTTATCAAATGATGACGCCGAACCTGCCAGAACATTCATGACCCATACTTCTCGAGAAAGCGAGTCGAACATCAGCATTGCCAGTAGCAACATATTGGAGAAGGACAGCTGGATGGCTGAGTTTAACACCAATCAAGATGACCTGGCCATGATAGAAAGGGAGGCAGCAGTGTGAAATGGCTCGATATTGTAAGCAGACTAAGCATGGATCACTTGTGCTGACCTTTCACTTTCCGCAGTATGTTTGAACCCATACATGTACCAGTGGACTTGGACATGCTCTCTGAGTCCTTTGTTCCTATGTTGTCATACTGTCCCAATCGGCTGCTAATATATCGCAGCATATTGTCATTCCCTTCTCGTTCAAGTTCGGTGATTTTACTTTCTTCCCATGCCCTGTGTATGTACTCGATGTACTTAGTATTTCGCTGTTCAATTTTCAGAAAGTCGTACTATCATAAGTATTTAGCAGAGTCATGAATTATCAAAGTGTCAAGTTGGTTCAACAGAAATTAGCATTTTTTAAATTTCATTTTATCTTTACTTAGTTACTTAGCCTCCCTCACACATATGTGCAAGGTATATAGCTTAATACCTCAATATATGCGCTGAAATAATAAATATTGATAAATCTGATTGTGGGAGACCCCTACACAAGAATTGAGGCCTGAGGGCACCTACTTGTGAGTAGGGTGGAAAAATCTCTCGAAGTTGGTATCCTTTCTTTTTTTTGGGTCTCTGTACTTCATTTGACATGAAGCGCGTTGAATGTGCGTCGCGTCAAATTAAATTATCATATCACGTGATTGGGTTGTGATCCAACTTCTGCAGTGGTGGTGGCAGTGCAGAGTCATACATACTACTAGTACTACCATGACTGCCAGCCTCGCTGCATCATCATGATGTCTTCAACTTGATGTCATCAATTGCTACCACTGCTAGTTCTTTCTTTTCACTGATTGATTGTATCTCTACTTTTTCTGGGAGTACTTTTTCTGGGAATGCCAGGTCTGACTGTTCGTCACCTGTATTCAAATTGGGTTTGACTTGTTGTCACTCAACGTCAAGAACTTTTGGGCAACTTCACCTTGAGCCATCGGACTTCCGAGTCAGCGGCTACTGTCCAATCCACACCAGGAGATGCTATGGCCATGACTTGACCTTGTCTGCTGCCTGTTCCTTGTTTGGCGAGTGGCTCAAAATTCATGATCTTCCGTTTATTTATCCGACTGAAGTTGATTGCAAGGCCTGTCACTAGGGATACAGCCCTACTCATATACAATGGATTTGCCGCCAGCCTGGTGTCAAGTTTGTGTCTGCAGACGCACGTTCTCTACCCCGCAAGCATATACCTGCCACTCACATAGTTGTCAAAAGACCAAAAAACGACTGTCTAGTGCTTTGGAAAAAGCCAAGGAGCTCTGGCAAGTCTCAAAGCGTAGAAAGCACGAGGAAAAGGTCCACACTACTCGAGCAGCCAAAGGTCCTTCGTCCCAAAATGAGGTTGTCCAACTGGGCACTGTGGATGATGTTCCCGTTCCTGCCGTCGATCAAGAGGTTCAGCTTACAAATAATCTCAATGTTCCCCAAGCTACTAATTATATGTTATGATAGAAACAGGAGAGTTTGTCTGTAAACCACGAGGACTCAAATCAATCCGTTGCCAAGCGCAGGGGTCACCGGGACCATTGGCAATTACCCAAGCGTTATTGGGATATAATGCCTGAGCCTCCAACAGCCCTTCCTCCATTACCTGCACACCATTCGCCTGATTGTGCTCAGCCTGGGACTTCCGCCATTGTACCAGCATCATCCCTGTCCTCAGAACCCTCTTCCGTACTTTCTCGAGTCAGAAGGCTGTTAAGATCTCCTCACAACATCTTTGGGCTGTTTCGACAGTATCATATGACACACTTCCCAGACCACGATCCCGACGAGCGCATTACACCCAGTGACTTGATGGATTTATCCCCTGACCTTTTCTCCAATCCTCCAGGTGACTCATTTGATCCATCCCCCGACCCTTCCGACCCTTCACCTGACTCTTACTATCCGTATCCGAACCAATCGTCATTTTTACTAGGAGAGTGGTATTGGAATGATGGAATTAAAAAGTCACAGCCGAGTTTCCAGAACCTCATACAGATAGTTGGACATCCAAGTTTTCATCCAGGGGATGTTGCAGGACAGAATTGGCGCCACATCAATGCACATTTGAGTGGAGATCTTAGGGGCAGCTCAAACAAGGAAGGTGACTGGGAGGACGAAGAAGATCATGGGGGTTGGATCAAAACACCAATCAAGATTAATGTTCCCTTCCACAAAATGATGCTGCACCCAGGGCCAAAGGAGTTTGATGCAGGTACCCTTCATCACTGGAAGTTGGTGTCAGTGATCAAGGAGAAAATCACTCAACCTTCCAGTCACCCTCACCTTCATTTTGAACCGTATGAACTATTTTGGCAACCAACGGAAGAATCCGAGCCTGTCAGAGTCTATGGGGAACTGTACACATCAGAAGCATTTATCGAGGCACACAGTAAGCTTCAAGATTCACTGGGGGAGCCGGGATGCGATCTTCAGAGGGTTGTAGTTGGCCTCATGTTCGCTTCGGATGGTACTCAGCTCATGGCTTTCAGTAATGCCAAATTATGGCCTGTCTATCTTGGGATAGGGAATGAGTCGAAGGATAGAAGGTCTAAACCCTCTTGTGAGGCGTTTGAACACATCGCTTACTTGGAGATGGTAAGTTGGCTGGCTTCATTGGCCTTAAGATAGATAGCTGAGTCTTTTGATGACAGCTCCCAGACAGTTTCAAAGCCTTCACAATGGAGCATATTGGGGGGAAGGGACCGAACAGTGCATTTATGGCACACTGTCATCACGAACTGTATCATGCCCAGTGGTCTGTCATCCTCAATGATGAATTCCTCGAAGCGTATGACCACGGTATAGCGATCAAGTGCTGTGACGGCATTCGGCATCGTTTCTACCCTCATATATTTACATATTCTGCTGACTACCCAGAGAAGTAAGGTTCCGACTGAATGCATTTAGCACAAGTTAACCTTCTCCCAGGATTCTCATTTGCAGCATTTGGAATCTCGGTCGTTGCCCATGTCCCCGTTGGATCGTGTAACCAACATGGGTATGCGACAAGACATGACACAGAGAAAGACTTTGGCATGGATCGATGGTGTGAAACGGCATAATCGGGTTGAGACTGCGCACCAGATCATCTATGAGAAGAACTACGGAATTAGTAGCAAGGCAGTGGAGAACCTCCTGCAGGAAGATTCGCTTGTTCCAACTGCCGTACGTGTCTCATCTTCTCTTTGATATCTTACTTGATCCAGTGCACTAGAATGCTTTTTCAAACAAGCTAGCTCCATTCGGTTTCAACATGTTCAGCATGCTTGTTGTGGATTTATTGCATGAGTTCGAGCTTGGTGTCTGGAAGGTAATTTTTATACATCTACTGCGCATTCTGGACTGCCAGGACGAAAGCCTCAAACATGAACTGGATAGACGGTAAGCATAATGCAAGCCTCCAAAATCCTAACATTTCTGTTATCATCAGCTTTCGAGAAATACCTTCATTCGGGGGTGATGAAATAAGAAGAATAACATCAAACCGGTCAGAACTAAAGAAGATGACAGCTCACGATTATGAGGATATGCTCCAAGTATGTGGAGTTTGTAACCGATTTCAATTCAACTAATAGTATTCATGTAGTGTGCTATACCTGTGTTTGATGGCCTTCTTCCAGAACCACACAATACGTATGTTCTGAAGCTGTTGTTTGATTTAGCCCACTGGCATGGTCTTGCTAAGCTCCGTATGCAAACGGATCCGACACTAGAAGCCTTTTTCGATGTCACCAAAATCCTAGGCAACGGTCTCCACACATTTTCAGAAAAGACATGCTCATCTTTTCAGACTCGGGAGTTGGAGCGTGAGTGCGCTGCTCGACAACGGCGCCATGAGAAAAATGGTATCAACACAGTGCCAGGACCACAAAAGCCAAAGCAACTGAATCTGAGGACGTACAAGAACCATGCACTTGGTGACTATGTTGAGACCATCAAGCGCTGTGGGACTACAGACTCATATTCTACTCAGGCTGTAAGTTTTCCCTTGGCTTCTCTGATTTCATGTTAACAGTGAACAACAGAGTGAACTCGAGCACCGGAAGTCAAAGGCACGTTTCCCTCGTACAAGTGGCCGATTGATACCACTCCAACTGTCAAGAAGAATTGAACAACGTCAGCGTCATATCAGCATGATCCATGAGGAGATCCCTGGGTTGCAGAAGGCACCTTCTCGACCAGAGCAAGAGCAAGTTCTCAATGATCCTGGTGCACAGTATAACATGGGAAAGTCACAGAAACACCCTGTACACATCCCAACCTTCCTGCAAAAGAATGGGAGCGATCCTGCCATTAAGGTGAGCAGTCCTTGATTTTTCATATATCAGATTTACATATACTAAGATCTCAGCGCAGAATTTTGTCCTGAAGTTGAAGGAGCATCTACTTCCTCATATACAAACAGCGCTTCACAAGCAAGTCGAGTCTCTTCCTGAACGCCCTTGCATTCACACAGTTTCCCATTCCAAATCCTTTCACACTGGTGGAAATGCGTCTGATGCTGTGTTTTTCAAGGAAGATCGCCTGTATCACCATAAACTCATTCGATTCCACTTCACTACTTATGATGTTTGACATGGGACTGACATCATTAACCCAGGAACATCTCGTTGCAACGTCATGCTTCTTGCAGACAATGTTGATGGCAGTTCAACTGTACATCGTTTCTTGTATGCCCAAGTATTGGGTGCATACCATGCAAATGTCATCTATACTGGGCCTGGTATGCGTGATTTTAATGCTCGCCACTTCGAGTTTTTGTGGGTAAGATGGTTTGAACTTGCTAACCCAGGATCTTCAGGATGGAACAGTTCCAGGTTGGACTTGGTCTCCTTCCCCCCCATGAACAGAGACAATTCTCAAGCAAATGGAGGTGGTATATCTCGCTGTGCCAAGGATGGGCATGATTACAACTTCTACTACGTTTCTTGGTATGTCCAGTGATTACCTGCAATGCTAACACTGATTTTTAGTAATGCCTAGGTTTTCTACTCAGGATTTGCTTATGCCATACCATTGGGGATTAGGAGTTGGCCATCTCCATGCGCATCAGGCTACATCAACTCCAGCTGAAGATGGTGACAGTGACATCTATGAGTCAGATAATCCAGAGTTGGGAATGGAAATACGTGACCTGGAGGGATGGGAAGACGTGGAAATGGATGAATTGGACAACGGTGGGCAGCATGAACTGCAAGATACCGAGGATGAAGATTTCACTGGAATGTAGTGGTAGATCCAAGCCACACTCACGAATGAATTTCTTTTTGTGGAACCATTAGATTGCTAAAAGCACCTATTCCAACACTTTCCTCTCCTCTCATTGTCCTTTCTCTCCCTCGAACCAGGATTTTGTGTTGTTACCTTTTTCACGACAGGATGGCCACACCTACTTTGATTTGGTATGCCCACTCTTCCTTTTTTAACTTTCCATTTCCACACCGATTTCCTAGCGTGCAGCGCTTGTGGTGCCACAAGAGCGCCTCACTGTTTGACAAACTGCATGCGCCAGGGATCCTTCGTGTTGCCATGATGAGATTTTGGGACAAACTTGAAAGGGCCGAGGTCTGGTGCCGCCACCACCACCATTACCACCACCATTAACGTCGTCATCACACACAATACTGCTGCTACCCCTACATCTGTGCCATCTATTGTCTGTGCTGCGCCACCGCTTCCTGTGCTCACCACTGGTTATTTTAAATGGACGCTCCCACAGCTAATTGATTTATTTTGAATACACCGAATTTACTAGGATGTGATTTCAATTCATCTTTTGTTTCTCACAAGTTCTCAGCCCTCAGCACATGAAGATTTACACCTGCCAAACCGCTCAGTATTAATGTGACAGCATTACAGAGGAAGACGCACAACATAAAGAATAAGTATTTTCTCATTATCCCAAAATGTCCCCCTACAATTCTGCACCTTTGCCGGTTTTCTCAGATACAAGCTCATCTTTTTCATGGCAAAATTCTCGGCATCCAGACCATGGAGTGTATAATGCTCCTCCGCATCTGAGGCATGTACTCTCCATCTTTCATACATTGCCATTTTCAGTTGACAAAAGATTATCATTATTCTAAGGGGAAGTACTCATGTAACGCACCACCTCAGCTGGTCAAATCCAAGTCCCACATTGCGCAAATGCCAGTTTTCACGATATGCAAGAATGAAGAGCCTACAGAGCTCTCTGGTGTTGATGGTTCCAGCCACTGAGTCATGGTCAATGAGTAAATCAGGCAGGGAGTATGGCATTAAAGGGTAGTGAGGCATTTTTTGTCTTCAGACGAAGTTTTGTGTGCTGGGTCACAGTGAAAGTTGAGAACCAAACTGCCGCTCGGAGATGCTGCCATGCCCAAACAATGTTACATATTACAACCAGGATCGACTACCAACCACAATTCCTTCCAACCCTACCTGAGTCACCTACTCACATATACTGGCACCTGCCCCCTGTTTTCCCTACCTGACCCCTGCCGCACGCCCCTGACTGTTCTCCAACACAGGGAATGACCAGACGGCCCCCAACATCAAGACGGCCTAGCATTTGATGCCCCAAAAGCTGTCCTTCCCCTGTCATGTCGTGTTCAATGATGACAACCTCCACCCGTCTCTCCAGGCCTCCTGCTGCCCTCCATTTGCCATGTCTTCCACAATGTCCCCTACTTGTTCTGCTGACCCCAATCTCATATTGCTGTCCCCTGCACCCTGTCGACTGCACACCCACCCCACAAGCACCCTGTCACTCTGTCCATCCTCTAGCACCTTGTCCATGTCACCTCTCACCTGCACCACATCACTGCCTGTCACCGTCACCATCCTCGTCAACACCCTTGTCAACACAGCAATGACCACCTCCCCCCACCTGGCCCCCCTGCCCCCCATTTGCCCCCTGTGCACCCCATTTCCCCTGCCTGTCCCTGGGCCATAGGCAGCTGGCATCAACACCGTGCACATCCCCCAGCTTGGCCACGTCGTCCACGACATTCCCAGCGTAGCACCATGCGTTCTCGGCCCAACCCTCACCCAACTCGAGAACGAACCATTTCACCCATGTCCTCATCAACGCCCATGTTCTCATCAACACCGCTCATGTCTCCGTCAATGTCCACTGTCTCATCAATCCCCACCATCAGGGAACTCAGTGACCAGCACGTAAAGTAAGCCTTGTTATGGTTATTTCACTCCCTGTCAAATTCCCTGTCACAGCCACCAGCCCCAGCTACTGACCCACGAACAAGCAACTCAGTGGTACACCACATAAAGTCAGCCTTGTTATGCCCCAGCCACTGTCACCAGCCTCACTTGTCTTCCCCCCACCCTAGTCGTTTTTTTTTTTCAGAGTATGAGAGAGTGTAAGAGTGCCTCTTATATTGTTGAAGCTTATCTACATCCATACCTAGTATCACATGTTATTCCAGTAATGTTGTATACTTTGAGCCCTTGTCCAGCTATTCCCTCCGAATATACCAAGTTCCTAACATTTCTCATTCCCCTTGCCAGTGAGTGTTGGAAGCTCTGGCTTCCTTCCAGCATGAAAATTCTAGGGAAGAATGATATTAAAGGAGATGCTAATATATCAAAAAACTAATATGTTATGATAAAATACTATCATGTCTCATAATTCTGTCAGATAAAGCATCAGCAGTTGAACAATTCTTGCAAGGGTTTGAGCATTTCATCAGTGCATGAAAATTCTAGGGAAGAATGATATTAAAGGAGATGTTAGTATACAGTCATTTCTTACACTCAAAAAATTCTATGTTATGGTAAAATACTATCATGCCTTGCAATTCTGTCAGACACAGTATCAACACTGTAGTCATTCCTTATTAAGCAGTCATTCACTGGCATTCAGCAAACATGCATCATACACTACACTGTACCCATTTGCTGGAGCATATCATACAGTACATTGTAACTGTGGGGAGGCAACATGCACTCATGAAGTCATTTTCAACTTTGCTAACAACAGACAGACATTGTGACTGTAAATGACGTTCATGAGAATATGTATATTTCTTTATCATTGTGCTTCCGTGAAAAAATCGAGATACCAGAACGATGCGAGAAATTTCGAAATATGGACAATATATGTCAAGAGCAGAAATCTCTCACTTTATGCTGGCTTTCCTCGCTGTGATGTATTCCCTCTCGTGACTATGGCCCCACGCCCACGCCCCACACTTCCAATCCAACACATTCGAACTTGATCCCGCCAGCCGCCTTTGTCCCAGATGAGCATAACGGGTCGTTTCCAAATGTCGGACAGGGTGCGCTGGACCCGCCAAAGAGTGATTCGTCAAGATAGAGCCCATACTGGCCGTCCCTAGAAAGCAGTTGTTAATACAAAAGGCGCGGGGGGGGGAAGGATATAGCGTACCCTCCACCGAATGAGATAAACTCCGGCTCGCACAAAGCTACATACGCATTCCTCCCTGTCCATTTGAACACCTCGAACTTTCCACCAACGTACTTCCACATAAAGCACTGTCCACTCCCGTAGTACCCCTTCCCTCGGCTTGGATGAACGCCCTCCTCATCTATCCATACCCCGAATAGTGCATCTCCCGCATCTTTTAGTACCAGCAATGCACCCTTAGGACTCGATCCTCCGACCCGCGGGGGTGAGAATTCGCACTGCGTGTAGAGCGTGTTTAGAGAGATTCCATGCTGGTCGAGGGAGTACAGAAGTGTCCACTTCCGTGGAAGGCGGGCGAGGGCTGGGAGATGAGGCCGGATCTACAGATATAAGGATTGTGGTTCGATGCAAGATGGGTGTAAATGAACGAACCATCTCAGCAAGTTCGACTCCCAGAACCGATGTCGTCACATCTTTCCGGCCGTCCAGCTGCACATGCCCGCTCTTCTTCTGCATGAACTCACCAACACTGGTAACGCCCCCGTGGCGCTCTGTTGGTGCTTTCCTACCCCCGCCCACTTCCTTCCCGTCATGTTGCCTGCCACTTCTACTTGCACTCTTCCTGCGACCAACATCGACCATCTCTCTCGTCTGTCTGCCTCTCCCCGCAACCTTTTCCTCTGCACCCTTGGGCACCCCCTGCTCCTTATCTTGCTCCATCTCCAACCTAAGCTCTGCTGAAAATCCCCGATCCCAATCGTACCCTTCGCCAGCAAAACCAGGCGCACCGCTGGGTGGCGTGTAAAAGTGTGGAGCGAACGGTGAAGTCCTCGAATTGCGCCGCCCAAATGGAGTCCCATGCGATAGGTGCACCTCAGGCCGTGAGTAACCGATAGTGTGCGGACTCTGTGGGTCTGTACTCCGTGCCCTGGGTACGCTGCGGCTCTTGGAGTCGATATTGAAGAGATTCTCGAACGAGGACGGGCTGAGGTGGCTGCTGGGGCTGGTGCCGGATGTAGATTTGGAAGAAAGTAAGGAGGACATCCAGTGTGACGAGAGGTTGGAAAGGGTTTGGTGGGAGTTCGAACGGCGCACAGCGAAGTGCCCTTCGGGGGCGTGGTAGTGGGATAGTGGATCGGTTGCCTCGCCGGATGAGATGGAAGAAGCGGTGGAGGTGCTGGCAATGGGGGGAGCTGGTGTCGCTGGTGCAGGGAGCGTGGGTGAGCGAGTGGGGGAATGGTGAGGCATCGGGACATTTGCGTGAATAGGAAGCGACGTCGAAGTAGAAATAGGTTTAGAGGTGAAAAAGTCGTGATCGAGGTCTAGCAGTGAGCTGGAGGTGTGTGCTTGGGCTTCTAGAACTTCTCTAGATTGTCGTGGCGCAATGTTGTCCGGTTCGCTGTCCGGTGGCTTTGCGACTTCATTAGACCCCGATGCATACACTGGTTGAGCTTTTAGCCAATACAAAGGGTCGTCCTCGTGCAACAATAGTTCGTCCAGAACACCACTTTTATTCCGCTCCACAGCCTCCTTCGCCTCCTGGCCAAATTTTCCAAAGAATTGGAGGCTCGAGCTCTTCCGACTGTAGTCTCCACTGTTAACGTCGTTGCATAACGACGTTTTCACTGAGGGTGAGGCCAAGTCTAGTACCGATAGCGGGTCCTCTGTTGCTGAAACAGCGACAAAAGAACCTATCTCTGAGCCGGCTCGACGATCATCATAATAATAAAATGTCCTTGGATTCATGGAGTCTGTGTTCACAGGTTCTAGTGTGGGTGATGCGTGGGGAGTAGCTGGGGAGAAGAGCGTGGCGAATTTGTCGATGTCAATACCAGCCTCGATGCTGGCATCGTTGCCTTGTGACCGATCTTGAGCCTGTCCCAACGAAAACGAGGTGATGGACGCCATGCTTCGTTATGTGAGTCTCGGCAATTTCCTACTATTTCCTCCTAGTGTCTGCAAGCAGGTTGGGTTCTGATTTGAATCAAGTTATGCCAGTGAGAGCATCGTCGGAGAATCATGTCAAGAACAACATACTGTTGTTTCCAATGGATTGTTACAACTTCTAGGAAGGTCCATTTAGGATGGGAACAAGGATGGGAACGTTAACGGTAAGTTACCAGTAATCAACTTGAAGATCCGGGTTCTGATTCTTAGGCCCCACTGAGCAAAAAATCCAAATGTGGGTCTCGTGATTCAGTGCGCAGGCAGCGAACAACTTTTCAAATTTCATGATACCGATCGGCTGTTCAACTGTACCTCGACAGCGCTGACAACACACATGAATATTATATACAAAGGTTTGGGTGCAGAGGCAACATTCACTGGCTCATTCCGTACACATCGAATAAAGTACACGTGTTAGGACATAGTATCGATCGGGAAGAACTCATTGGATACTACAGCAGCTTGTCAAGGCATTGGTGGCTACTGTGGCAGCTACCTGTCCAGTCGCCTCGGCAGCCGCACCTTTGACGCTCTAAGCAGTGGCAAAGCAATTGGTCCGTCAGAGGTAAAGTGTACCATGGTAAACCATGAATGCTATACCTTTGGCGCTTGTTGTGGTGGAAGTTGCAGATCATGATAGGCCAGAGCCAAGATCAAGAAAACCATTTCCTCATTGGAAACATTCGAGAGAAAAGCTAAAGTTGTGAGTTCATCCTTCTTAAAAGGGTGACGATTTAGAGGGGTTAAAACTGCAATAGTTTCTTCGCCGCATTTCGCCTAGTAAGCATTTCAAGTTGGCGACTCCAGACAAAGTCATACGAAAACAGAACTTACTATCCAGGTGCGCTTACTCTTGCTCACTACATATTTTTTTGTTGACCATTGCCATTCATTGGTTCTAGGGGCGAGAATGAGTGGCCCTATCACGAAAGGGGGTCTTCAAAGAATTTACAGGCTGAGAACTCCCCCGATTTTACGCTTCACCTCCGTCAGCGGTTTCGTCACGCCACTGACCTCAATTGTCTTCTTTTTCCAGTCTATCGCACCACAAAGCTCCTTATTGCTGACGTTGGGGGAGGTAAGAGTGGTTAACTTCTGCATGTCCATGAAACCTCGTGTCGTAATCATGGTGAAGGAGATAGCGCCCTCAGCAGGCTGATCTGGAATGATGTCGCTGTTCCCAAAATCATACGCCGAGAAGGTGAAAGTGGGCATTGCAGGTACTTCGCTACTACTAGGGCGTTTGAGGTTCGTAGGTTGGTCGCAAGTTGGTCATTAGCAATTATCTCAAGACGGTAAATTTATATAAAACCGCTTGAGAATAATGCTTTTGACGTTCCTGTACTTCGACTTGGTAAAAGGCTGGATCCACCAGGTAGATCTTGATGTATTGGCACATGAGGACATGTACATAACATCATGTCGTCAGTGAGAATATGCTTTTACGGGTGTGCCTGTCGCAGTGTCGCGTTCACAGCATCGTAACGTATGTTCTTGCGCGCCGTTGTGTAGACCTTGATGGCAGATTCAAAAAAAAAAAAATCCAGGTAGATGCACTGAAACGTGCCAACTGTCTTTCACCTAGAGGAGGAGCGCCAGTTAGTTGAGAACTTGAAGGGCCGAGGGACGATAAGAATCTGATTGTAACTGTTTCAGGATCATCGTCGTCACAGTACGTAACTGCATACTTGTCGTTTAGATACTGGCTCCATGGGAATTAAGTTATATACTATACCTGATTGAGATCTGCCTAGTTCGAGCCAATAGGATGGCACATGCACAATGGCAGTCATCTCGATTATTCTCGACCTTTGTCTGGACAGTTCGCCTCCTTTCTCCCCAGGGAACAACCTGAGGGGATGCCGGGACGGGACACAATAGACGGACAAAGAAGGATCTACCACTTATTGGCCCTATTTGGTGGCATGCAAGATACACACACTCGGTCGCTGGTGTCGATGCTGGAATCTGGAAGTCTACCTGCTCTCCCTTGTGCCATGATCTTCCCAGAAATGGAAAGGGTATTCTCCTAAGTCGCTTTCCTGTGTTTCTAGATCGTCATGATGCTGTCCTGGTTCGGCAGCCGACTGCCAAAGTGGTTGTGTTGAGGACCCACTGTCAGCACGACGAGCCCGACGTCTTCTCGGATATCGGTGCGATGTTCTGGTCGTGATGGGCTCTGGGTCAGATGCCTGGGTAGCGACGGACGGCAACGTGACTTCGGCGGGGGATACGTCGGGCGGAAATGTATCCCATACGTCATGGAACATGCCCAGGTCTACTTCAAGGTCGTTTCCACCCCAAGGTTCACCTTTCCCGCAAGCTATCCACACAATATCTCTGAATAACCGTCTTGGGATACACACGATATCAGACCACCGTTTTACTGCGAGTTTCACGCATTCAAGCCCCACTGGGATCGCGGGGGCAATCGCTAGTAACTCCATGGTGCATAGGGGTCAGTTCGGCGATATAATCTTGGGGCATCCGTACTCGTACCTGACCATATGAAAAATCAAAGTCATTCTCCACATTCCAAATATCCATCTTCCAGGACCAATTCTCAAACATCACAAGCGCGTAGCAAAAAGGCAACCATGGATGCAGCTTTAACGCAATATACCTACGTCCAAGCCAAACATCATAACCCAAGGTATAATAGAGCGATGTACACATACCATGTCGCGCAGAACCCACAACTAAAGGATACACCGCATCAGTCAGCAAACAGTAATTTATGTTCACTGGAATACACCCACACCCCTCGTTTCCACAGGAATGACTTTTTCATTGAGAGTTTCTTAACTGTCAGAGGTATAAGAGTCAGTCCATATTTACAATAACCCTCCATCGGCGCACCAACCAAACGACGCATGATTTCTCGTCGTAGAACTGTGTGGCGCGCAAGGACACACTCGTATATTCCAAGCAAAGAAATGATTAGTGCCGACCATCGATAGATGGCACCACTTCCAAAACCCGAGTCGACTCGCTGGCATTGTTCAGTCCTGCACTCAATCGAGTTAAAGGGACGGTGAAGTTGAACAGATATGTTCATCCAGAGCCACAAGATAAGGACAAGCGCCGCACACAACCGATCAACAACACCAGCGCCAGTTTTAGTCTCTCCCATCAGCTTCGAATTCCAATCAACTAAATGCTTCCATGCTTCCCTGAGATCCCACGTCATATGGAAAAACTTGACTCCTGAATTCCGGTCCGTCACTGCTTTTTGTATAACAGTGGTTTTTCTCTGTATGAAAAGCCTAGGAAAAACCAAAAATGCGATGTACATGCAGAGAGGAGAACGAGTGAGAACGAGCGCAAATTTTGCATCATTGATGCTGAGCTGATCGCGTCGAATACAGGCCAGCACGCCGATCATGATAAGGACGAGTTGGAGAAAAAGCATCCAATAGCAATCTCTAGGGTGTTTATTAGACCATGCGATAAGAATTCCTAGTGAAAGCAGAGTCGAAAGAAAGATGCCCAGTCCAATTCAGATAGTATTCTCGGGTTAGGCATGTGGATGGCTCACCGACGCCGGCATGGGTTATGAAGTCTGCGATATGGTGGATGATAAGTTACACGAAATCGGACACAAGTCTGTTTAATCGACGGATCACGCTTACTTGCTAGACGAACGACGTATCCCTGCACATCTGGGTTGGTCGGTGGTATAGTGGAATCCGCCATCGCTGAGGAGATGGACAATCGACAAGTGGTTGTGTTCAAGTTCAAGCTTGGTGTATGTTATGAGTTTCTATTACTATTAAGTATATAATTACAAATAGAAAAAAATGTTTCTTGTACGAGAATGTGCTTATAACTCTATGAAAGGTATCTCATTTCTGCTACACAACTACAAATAATGTAAGGGCAAAGCATACATCTAGACAAAAAATTAAGTGCTGCAGATGTAATTACAAGTACCATGGATATTGGTTGATCTGATGTAAAGAGGATTGCGAAAGTGAAGGAGGTTTACAATCAAGTTAGGCTGGACCCTGGCTGGGACACACTTTCTCTCCATGTCTCCATACGATGAGTAGTCTCCTCAACTTTTTTGCGATGGCGTTCCTTTGCGGCCGGTGAATTCCCCCAACAAAATAGGATAACATCGTCTTCGTCCCATGATGCTTCTACTATTTCCCCATCTCCAGCAGTGGTCTGACCTCTGCGACCTCCGCGGGTCCTCGGGGGTCTGCCGTGCTTCGTAATGGCAATGGTCCTGTCATGAACCGTTTTTGAAGATCCCGCCAGTGGTGGCACAGGCTTGAAAGGACGAGGAGGGTTGGCGAGGTTCTCGAGGAGGTCCGTGCCATGACCCCACCGCTTGACGGCTGCGGCACCATAATTGTAATGAAGTAGCAGATCGGATGGTTTCGGCTTCCTGGAGCCTGCCTTGAAAGCGGCATCAATGTTGTTCGGAATCGTAGGGGTGATGGCAGGTTCTGGATTTATCAGCCACTGCAGTGTATAACGGTGGCGACTTGGGTATCTGATAGTTGAGGGCATATTGGGTTGATGGTGTCGCGGAGGAACATCAGTGGTCTTGCATCAGGGTTTCTGGAAAAAATTGCCATAACTATCTAAACAGGATACAACACATCCCAAATGCATAAGATGCCCAAATATGTCATATCACTTGACATCTCTCAGATAAAGGTATACATAAGTAAGCCTCGTTGCCCTGAGACAAACAAGTTCTATCGGTGCCAACACAATCCCCCATGGCATATCATTACAACAAAAGACTATTTGCCACTTGTGTTTCTTGTGACAAACTTGTAGATATCAGGCTCAAGTTACCATTGTCATGTATGGCAGTTGCTTCCTGCGGCACACCCCGCCGTCATACTTTACTTTGACTTGCAGCCAGAATGTCTTCCGCTGGACAACGCAACTTCAATGGACTTCATGTACGGCGTATCATTCCGCCTCATTTAGTCACAATGCAAAAAGTCGGGGGTGTCTTGGAGGAAAGGCAGTACCTGGTTGTAGTACAACAGGTCGGGCCATCAGGGTTTCCAGAATCAATTGCCATAGCTTATCTAGTGAGGACGTCAGTTTGTATTTCTCATATAAGGGTATATGTAAGGCTCTGTTCCCCAGAGGCAGTTTTTATTTGCATATTACAGCAGCCACTATTCGTGTCTTGTGTATCGCTATGGCTATATCAGACCTCGAGTGTAAATCGCAGGGTGATGGTCTCAAACTGCAGCTCCCTGTACGAGGTCGCATACTATGCTACAATATCATACATCACGAAAGCAGATGTGAGAGAGAACACAACTTCAAGGGATTCCGGGCGCGACCTGTCGTTCTGGGTCGTGTTGTCATGATGCCTCACGCTGTGGGATATCTCGCAAAAGTACATCGCCTGAATTGTAACACAATAGGCCGCAACGTGATATCCAAGTGAATAATGAGCCTGCACTGACGCTACCTACCTCGCCATCAATGCTGACTGCTTCGGTTATAAAACCCGAAGTGTTCATGCATCTCATGGAAGTCACCACTGGTGACAACAGGCTTACAATACCTACCCATGTCTTCTGTGCGCCAGTGCCGCATCATCTTCTAGTGTCTTCCAAGACTCAGGGGTTCATGCCGCACTTTGAAACTCGCGCAGGATATGTATGCTCTGAATAGCATGCAACTCAGTATCCCTGCTACCGAAGGTGTTTTTTTCCTGGCACTTGGCTTCATCCTCAAATCTGGACTGTCATCTAGGGAGTGCCGTATTTCTTCTCATAGGCCTTGCATATAACATAACCCATTCGGGTACAATTGCCCGATGTTATGTATTCTATCCATACCTATCCTTGCTACCTAGGACACTCTCAAATGCAGAAATCGTTCCTTGATCACCAATTTATTTTGTTCAGGAAATGGGAAACATTCATCTGCACTGCTAAATATACAGATCTACCTAGGTGGCACGCGAAAGCGGGCTGCACGCTGGCTAGCTAAACGGGCCACAGAAGAGGCAGCAGCACCCCGCTGACCCTCCGCACGGCCGGAAAGGGAGGGTCGCCCACCAAATACTTTACTGTACATCCAAGCCATCCGCTCATCAGCCGCACGGCAGGAAACTCCGCAGCGGTTGGTCCTTACCTAGTCCACCAAGAAATCAGCTCTTCGGTAAGGGTCTTATTTTCAGCACCGAGATCAACTTCGAAGTAGTCGATAATATTGTTGTAAAATGTCAGGTAATTGAAGTTTCCATCGTTCTCGTTCCAGGCACTGGCATTCGACAACGCGAAACGTAACTGCATAAGGTTTACTCAGTCAACCCCGAGAGTGCAACAGTTTATGCACCTGGACAGCAACATAGGCTATTGATCGAGGTGTTACTGCTTTCATGCCCAGCAAGTTCGCGACGTGCCCACGAGTTGGAGCTTTTGGATTCCGCCTTGAGCGTTTCCGGCGGGGCAGCATATGTTCGTCCACATCTTCCTCGCACTCGATGTCTTGTGCAGAGGTGGGTGAAGTGAAAATGAATTTAAAAGCCTGTGGTACCAAAATAGTAATTTACGAGACAGTGTGATGGTCCGCAACACACCTTAAGAAGAATTGCACTACGAAAGAGTCCCTGTTCAACGTTAGTGATGTCACCTTTGGTCCTAGGATAGAGGAATGCAGGCCAAGAATCCGCGGAAACAACGTATTCAGGATGACCGTCGCGAATGAGGGTTCGTATGCTATGTGTGGGGACGCGTCAGTGTATAGTAGGCTATAGGAAATGTGTGCTGCTCACATCGCATCCTCCCAATCATACTCTATGGGACATAGAAGGCGTCCGGTATCGTCATGCTCGAAGCCACGGTCCAGTTTAGACGTAGGTGAGAGAGATGTAGGTAAGGAGTTTCCGAGGACCCCTGGGATCCAGCTGACAATGGCAGGTTTTAGGTTGGCAGCATCATCACCTCTCGCACCCCCCGAGCCCTTCCTAAGCTACATCACGCAGTTTTAGTCTTCATACTGGAAATGGAATAGGAACACACGTCGCGGAAGTAAGCGTTCAGTTCTAAAACATCTTGATTGTCGAGTTTCCCCTTGAGAACTGGGACATGCCGGATGAGGAGCTCAAAACCTCGGTGTAGCCGATCCTGGCTAAGTTAGGTTAGCTAATATGGGTGTGATCAACTGGAAAGGAAAGGATGTACTCCGGTGTGGGCTGATCTCTATCCTCTACCTCTAGGTCCTCCTCAAGGCGTCGACGATCATATTCTGCCACCAGTTCATCAACGGAATCGAACATAGACACTAGCCTGGATATAATTCGGCCCTGCGTAACGTTGGACTGAACATCACTATCGGGAGAAAGAATCACGCTCCGAAGGACACAGTGCGAAAGGTTACCACTCGTACGATTTACGCTTCTCTCCTGCTTGTTGAAAGTTCTGAATTTGTTCCTCTAGGGCCGCAATACGCCGCTTGGCTCCTGCGTATGCAGTAGCCAGCGGGTGTGCATCTATACTGTGGTGAGTACACAACGTCCTGTGCTCCCGACGAACTTCATGGGGACTTGCCAGTAGTACTCGTCATACTGAGGGGGGGAAAGAAGAATATAACGAAAGGTTCATTAGCAATTAGCAGCAGCATTGGCAGAGAAGTTTATATGCATTTGATTATATTCATGTGATTCAAGTTCGGCAGACCAGGGGGAATTATTTGGCTCCAATAGCGAAAAGGAGCTTGTCAGGGCAGAGCTTAGTGTTAGTTTATACCAAATGGACATGGCACCTGTAAAAAAAACCGGCAAGGCTCAGAGTAGGGGGATTTGCGAAGTCCTTCAATGAAGTTGCAATATCCTACGTCATTGATAGGGAGTAAAACCATATCAAGGTATAAAAGACAACTGAATACATTCGTCCAAAACACTCCAGTATGAATCCATCCAGCACCTTGAACGCTCACGTCGAGTCGGATTACAACGCTTATGGGTACGATCCTCTGGGTGTTGTCGCCCACCTTTGCCATTACTTCTTTGGGCCAGAATGGCAGCCTACGACACAGAGACACCTTCAAAGTCTTGTCATTACTGGCGTTCAGCCTCGGTATGGACCGCCTGCTCCCATCCAAGCAAATTTGTTACCAGATTCCTTCGTGCCTCGACCACCGCCACTCTATTATGACACTCCCTGCCCACCTTATGTAAAGGGTCCTCTTGTCTTCGACCCACAGTTGATTCTTGGAATGGCTCTCTGTCTTGTACGCAGGAGGAATAACGATCCTTCGAAAGCATTGTGCTATAAGAAGATTCACGGGACGGAAGTGATGGATGGAGGTGCGTGCACTGCATGGACTCATTCATAAATGTAACCGCTTGCCCAGTGTATTGGATGGATGTTAAACTTGGCCCCATTGCCAACTCGGACAACTACAAACATGCTCGCCTCAGTATTCTGTCAAACACTTCATGGGCATCCTTCTACTCACAGCTTCGGGATCGAATCGGCATTCAATCCAAGAGCTTACAGCTCTTCTACAAGGTGCGAGATACCTGGTGTGTCTCCGAGCCCGGCTGCGTTCAGTTGCATGGAGAAGAGGACTGGGCTGATGTAATGATGGCAGTAACACAGGCATTTCAATGCTACAAGGATATAGAGTTAGAGATACTTCACAAGGTACGTTCGGATAGCATGGCGCACTACCACCACATTTTGATAAGCTTCAAAGGTCATCGAGACATCCTGCAGTGAGGGGATTGCAGGGGAACCGCTTACCATAGAAACATTCTATTTCACATACCCCCCTTTAAGGGCACTGGTTCATCTTATGAGCAAGACGCACTCAGCAGAGCATGTCTTGGACGATCAGGAGTACGAGTTGGTCAGATCCAATGGAATTGAGTACCTAGACGATTTTACACTGGTGCCCGAAGCCAAGCTCCGTTCTTGGACAAGCATCCCAATGGAGAAGATTCACACACTGTACAGAGGCGCAGAGGCAATGATTAAGGACTTCCATATCAGAAAGAAAGAGGAGATCGAGGAGATATGGGAGTTCCGGGCAGCGGGGTGCACCGAGGATGATCGATGAGCGTACTTCAACTTGAATAGTACATTTGGCGGGGTTTGAAAAAACGAGATGATGACTTGGAGCAGATGATGCGAGAGGTTGAGAAGCTGAGCGTTAGCTCAGTTCGGACACGGAGCAGGCATATAGATGTGGTGTCTTTGGTATTATGTATAGAATGGGGGAAAATTGTCACGAGTGATTGGTAAAGAAGGGTATTAGTATCTGGGTGGGTTGGTGGGCGAAAAGAAAGTTCTCACTTACACGCTTCGCATTCCTGCCATCTGTTTTTAGTATTCCCGTCACCCGCTGCCAGTCACTTGGACGACAATGTCCAACGACTTCGATCTGATATGACCAACAATATCCCTCGAGCTCAAGTCTCCGCAGGTATGCATACGAGCGCTATCATGATGAACTCTGGCACATCAATCGCATTACCCTTGTGAGCGCTGAATGACTTATTAATTGCATTTTTGAGCTAACAGGACTCTGCGAAAGCAGTACCGCAGCCAAGAACAAGGAAGCTAATAAATAAATTGTCGGAAAATCCCAGGCCCGGCTAAAACCGGCGATCATCCACGCAACCGATCTGACCGGCACTGGTGGAAGGGTAGCGAGGCGCTTGGAGTTGGGGTCAAACTTGGAGAGCTGAGCTAACTCAGGAACCTTCTCTCGTTTGTAGTTAGGCTTGAAGACCTCGGGAGATAAGTTGAAGATGATTGGTGCGGCCTTCCGTACCCTATCGATGAGCGCACTGCGCATAGATTTAGCTGCTGCGCGAAACTGCAATGCTAAGCCTCTTACTCCTGTGTCAAAGCCGCTATGCCCTCTGACCATCGGGTGGAGTCGCTGTGGTAGAAAATCGTACAGCTCAGCCAGCCACCCATCTCGGCGTGCAACCTTAGTTGTGCTGAACCTTTTTGTGGGCCCGAGGGCTTCTGATGACGGACGTGGCAGCGTAAGCAGGTTCGGGTCGTTGTAGGTGGTCGAGAATGGCTCATAGAGAGCTGTGAAGCATTTGGCAAGAGCTCTGACCTGTTCGAGGTCAGCAGCAACACCAGTGATTACTGAACCAGGGGCAGGTTGAGAGCCTGTTGAGGACATTTTGTTGAGTGCGTCCAACTCGTGCTAGAGCCGTTTGTTCTTGGTGCTTAGCGCCTTCAGCTGCCCGCGAAGCTCCCCGATGTCACGTTGTCGATTAGCAGAGCCTAAGGCTTCTTTAGCACATTGAGTGGTGAGCTTTTTTGTTGGCGTACCTTTTCGTAGTGTCCTTTACTGCCTTTACTGGGAGATTTTGGGGCCTTTCGAGCTTTGCGGTGTTTCCCTGCGTCAAGAACCTCGTCAGACATGTAGCTCTCATCGCCTTCGTCAGCTGATTCAGAGGTGGCATAGCGTTCAGTTTGTCGTTGTCGATGCATTGGAGAAGGGTTCTGGCTGAGTTTGTTGACAGCGCACGCCTGCTATAAGCACGTTAGACGCCATGCTCCTGCTGGTGAACGCATGCTGTTCATACCAGAATCCAAGGAGAAAACAGGGCTGCTGGCCACCAATAGGAGTGTCAGGATAACAAACTAACGAACGCAGCACAGTGAATGACCGCTAAAAGCTTGAGGATGCCATGAGGTACAGAGCGCTCCACCTCGTCTTCGCAGCTCATGGGTAAAGTAGGCGCCCAAAACTCATATGTCACCGCAGCCATCCACAGTCCAGCAGAAGGGCCGCGTTCAAGCTGTTGAAAACGTTTTAGCCAACCTAGATGAGAGTGATCGTCATTGGGGGATGGTAGGGAGCCATCGGGAGAAGGAATGGGGGAAGGCTGACGGAGGGGACGTGAAGAGACCTGCACCTGGAAAATGATGCTCTCGTCCTTGCAGCGTCTCTCTGCTGCGAGGCTAGGGCCTGACAAGAGCTTTGAGACGCATGGGTCCGTGGATCCCCATAACAACGACGCAAGTGCAGAGTCAAGGAGATCGCTATCCTTCTCTATGAGCTTGGAGATGTTATACGATGCCGAGCCTGTGTAATGGTTGATGCCAAACAGGGTTCGGTCAGTGGATATGCCCTGGGGTAGGTTGGCGATGAAGGAAGCATGGACACCGAACTTGGTAGCTAACTCTTGGAGAGCATCCTCATTTTGATGGTCCCCTCCCTTGCCTGACTTGTACGACAAGTATGCCTTGGTGGAACTGCAGATTGCCGAGAAGAGGATGGCGATGAGTAAGCTAAAAGTAGACGACGTATGTTTAGGTTTGAAGCCAACCGTTCGCATGGATGCACGCAGTTCAGACATGCCGATGGAATCGTCGCTGAAAGGACCGGCAGGAAGGTTGAAGTGATCTCTTTCGGTTGTGGCTGCCCCGGCGAGGAACTGGTAGAAAACGTGGTATGAACGTTCTTCATGGGTGAGACGGTTAAGACGAGATTTGTCGAGGGCATGCGTTAGAACCTTGGCGGAGCATACGCGGCCGCAATCGTTGAAGATGAGTGCCGTGTCCACAAATTCAAGTTTGACGAAAGAGGACTCGAATGATGTACGTACTATTTAACTACTACCAGCACATTGCACGGCCCATAGACATCACTCCACACCGTGAGTCACCATCCCATTCACCCAAGTCTTGTGAGCATCGTCTTCCTCGTGTTCATTCGTGACCCGAGGCCAATGAATTAATGACACTTGATCGATGATCTTCTAACGGAGCATTACTGCCACTGGCCGTCACGGTCTTTGTCGCAACATCACAACCCCAACGATCAGCCTCGGTGTTCGGCAGTGATCCCTCATCAAGGTGCTCGACAATGTTGAAAGTGCTGGAAGCATCATGATCATTCGATTTCATAAGCTTGCTTGTTGTGTCGATTTGTTTTTCTGCCATGTCCAGCTTCCGTTGTGCCCTGTCCAGTTGACGTTCTAATAAGTTTACAAACAGCTTCCCCTCAGTTAACTGCCTTGCAGCTGCCTCTCTCTGAGCACGGGCAGTATCACGGGTTGCATATGCCATTGAAAAGGCAAGCTGAGCTTCATCGCTAACAGTCTAGAATGTGAATTATTCATATGAATCAGTGTGCCTCTCAAGGAGTGACAAACCTGGCTTAGCGGAGACGGGTAGGGCCTACTTCGTGGTGATTTTGCAGCGACATACTGCAGTGAGCGCCTGGAGCTGGAACTGTCACTGCGCCTGCGAGTTGTTATTTGAATGGTACGAGGCATGTGTATGCACTTATTTATTCTCAGGGTTTGGGAAACACTGATTAGGTCGTAGTAACAGCGACATAACGAGCACCCATGAATGGAAACATGAAGCGATGTCAACGCACACCCAAGGGCCTTCATACCTTTTTCTTCTTGATGTTCTTATCCTGCCCAGAGCTGTTGGTCGGTACACCAGCTTGAGTCCGATCCAGGACATGCTTGCGTTTCAAGCCTAACACCACAAGAATGTCTCCAGTCATCGTCTAAACCCTATTAGTTAGCAATGGATAGTGACAGGTATGGGATTCACTGACATCACTATGGCAATGCACCTCATCAGATTTGTTAACATGGAGGAGCTCACCCGTTTGTCCTGCCACTTTGGACAGATCATCGAGTATGGTCTCCTAAGGTAAGTAATTGTTTGCATCAGAACTCTGGAACCTCAGAATGTGATACTGACCTTTAAATGATGCACCTTAGTAGCCTTCCGTGATGGCACGCAAGAGTCGGCCACATCGGGTTTGTTAACTTCATGACATTGCTCATCCATTTCCGTTATTTTGAGCGGATCACCAGTGTTCTAGGGAATTAGTTTGTACCAGAAACTCAAACCCCAGAACATGACACTGACCTCCAAATCATGCGCCTCGGTATTTGGTGGCACGCAAGGAGAGTCGGCCACATCAGAACTTGGAGACAGGGATGGGCTCATCCAGACAGAAGACTGGGAGGTTTTGGGGTGAGTCGGACAGGTGGGTGGTATGTATAGGAGAGGCTCATAACGTGGGGGAATTGGTCGATATTTTCTTTCCCCGGAGGGCTTGGGCATCGACCATACAATGTCTTCAGCGGGTGGAGTATCTTGGCGAACATATGCCTAGAATTATTCCATAAGATCTCCTTCACCAGCTTGAATTCAAACAGCTGCAACAAACCGACATCCTTTGGACTATGGGTGCAATAAACTGGACTTTCCTGGAATGAGAGCTGGAATAACAAAGTGGCTGCAATATAAATAACGGTCACAGTGAGCAGATAGATGACTCAGAGAGGCTGACCATGCTTGCCAGGGTAGTTAACCCGAATTATGTTCCTCCATCAGGTGGACCGAGTCAAATTGAACTGCTTGAACAACGTAACGATTTTTAAGTCAGGGCCACCAGCAAAAATGGATCTCCTGCAACCTAAACTTAGGCATTTCCGGGTCAGAAACTTGAATCTCCCTTGGAATTTCAAAGTTAGAGTTGTTGCGAACCGATCATCCTGAAACACATACTATTCAACAAAGTATTCCAGGTTCTGTCAGTAAAATTTCGCCTTGACTAATTTTCTGGTTATAGCCTTATTAGGGATTTTGTGTCAGTTTTTAAGGGGAAGAGGTTCATATAAGTTACTGAAAAGATGAATTCGAATTGTTTTCTATGATTGGGAAGTTACATACGTGGCGAGATAATTGAAAAGAACGTGATAATGGCACTATGTAGTACAAGCAGTAAACTCAGGTACATGTTATACAGCCGTTCCACCCCCCGTCACCAACCCTTATCTAGAATTTGAACCCTCTGCAACATCAGCTTCCTTGTGCTCATTCATGACCCTACTATGTTTGGAGAATCAGATGAGCCTGAGGCCAATGATGCTTGATCATCTAACGGAGTATTATTGCCACTGGCCGCCGCGGTCTTTGTCGCAACATCACAACCCCAACGGTGAACCTTGGCATTGAGCAGTGATCCCTCATCAAGGTGCTCGACAATGTTGAAAGTGCTGGAAGCATCATGATCATTCGATTTCATAAGCTTGCTTGTTGTGTCGATTTGTTTTTCTGCCATGTCCAGCTTCCGTTGTGCCCTGTCTAGTCGACGTTCTAATAAGCTTATAAACAGCTTCCCCTCAGTTAACTGCCTTGCAGCTGCCTCTCTCTGAGCATGGGCAGTATCACGGGTTGCATATGCCATTGAAAAGGCAAGCTGAGCTTCATCGCTAACAGTCTAGAATGTGAATTATTCATATGAATCAGTGTGCCTCTCAAGGAGTGACGAACCTGGCTTAGCGGAGACGGGTAGGGCCTACTTCGTGGTGATTTTGTACCAGCAACATGCTGCCATGAACGCCTGGAAGTGTTACTGCGTCTGGTATGTGTTGTGACAACGGTGGTCATAGCTCTGAAAAAGGTACGTGGGCAGAAGTTGTGTCATGGTCCCAACTTATCTGTTAACGGGGTTTCAACTTTGACTCATTTGGATATGAGCGCTCAAGCGCTCAAGCTTCAAGTTTTGCTACCAGATTCCAGAGTGGCTTGGAGACACGGTAAGAAACTCACACAGGCTCAGCCCAGGCATGCAGACAGTGATAAGGATCCCTTTGGAGGTTCAAATCTCTGGTGAGATTAAGTATTGGTCCCCAAAAATTATGAGGCGGATGCGGGATTTAGTGGAATACCAGATATGGACTACGGGGAGTGATTTGGCTGCATGCTGATCAATTTCGTTGCAGATATGATCGAGATCGATCTGATCCCGAGTCCCTGCCGGCAAGCGCAATTTGCGCATACAGACTCCCTCATAACCCATACCCCCTCGGTGGACATCCCAGGCTATGGGTTATGAGGGAGTATGGAGTTTGAGGAATGTTCTGAAAATAGGTCCGAAAAAATCCGGGAAATTTTCAAATATGTATTTCGACGCATGTAGGGCCGTTTCTGGTGCCAACTCTAGAGTAGAACTATGTACAGCTATAATAAACTATATACAGCTAAAGTAACTGTTTTTCAACTTGAGCCGTAATTGTTCACACACTTTTCCGCTTCTTTCCTACCACCTTGCTCAGGTCACCTGCCACCTCCCGTAATCTTCTTACGCCCTTTTGTGTCTTATCAAGTCTTTCGCAGCCCCTCTTGTAATCGGAAGCATTTTCCAGCCCGTCCAAAACCCGTTGCTCATCCACCAAACTTGCCTCGTTGTCAAGCCAATTCTCATCAAGTGATGATATTGACTTTTTCGCATGCAGCTGAGCCTGTAGCTTCTCTTTCTTGGCTTTAACCTGATCCTGCAAGATTTTCAGCCCCTTTTTGAGGACCTCAAGAGGCTTTAATGGCATGGGTAGCTGGAATTTGAGTATTGAGAGAGTAAATTATATGTTTGTGACACATCGAAGTTGACACGACCAACTGCACTAATATATATATGGTAATAATATGTATGGGTTTTGCCTCGGAATAGGGGAGTATGTGTTATGGGTTCCAATCCCCCGCCTACCAACTTGGTGGATCAAAAAATCTATGGGTTATAAGGGAGTATGGGTTATCAGGGCTATGGGTTATGAGGGAGTCAACTGTACTAGTATGTTTGTTGAGGCAACTACAACAATCTTGTTGGTGCCAGTGGGTACCAGTGCTCATTGCCTTGTAACGATGTCTTCCGTTGACATTCTTCATTCATACTAGTAATCCTAACTACCATGGCAACATTATATATTCAACTTCTCTATTAGGAGTACTATTGGACAATTGTGGGCAGCGAAACGACTGAAAACTGTCTATCGATATGACTTTCTGTGTCGTCTGAGCTGTGACAAAGCAGAGTTGCCGTTCCGGCGTATGCTCCATGTGCCACGTGTGGCTGTGAGATCCAACGTCCATGATCGATCGATCTGAAACCGCCGTCGACATGTCCACGTAAGATTAGGGCATTCATTAATTATCTTCTTACGTATCTATAATACAGGAAGTAACGTTTTCAAGATGGTCGGAAACCTTTCGCAACACTGTGCAACCCAGGGTCATTGCAGCGCGACTCAACCAGCTGCGTCTCGGGATCTAGTATGAATTATTTATTTGCCCTGCAAGAATACCACAACTTGAAGTTACCACCTCCATAATGAATCCGCCCGTCAGTGCAGATGGCAGTGCGATCGACCCCAGATTTTTAGTAAGTAGCGACAATCAGGATCTTCTTTGGATACTTCAGGGAAATTATGCGGCCAACGAGTCAGAGGTATCATAACCTGCCTTTTGTCGCCGACTCTCTTGCTGAGACAAGGCCTTCCATCTGTAGCAGATGCCACCAGGAGGTGGGGTCTATGTTCCTGATGAGGTCTTCCAGTGGTCTTGGGACGACGAAAACAATCTCATGGTCTCAGAGCTAACCACTGGGATTGTCCTACCGTCCTCCTCAGCTTCAGTGCCCGCAGCGTCTACTCAATCTGAAATAGATAATTCTGTCAATCACCTGCCAGAAGTTGCCAGAGGCCGCCGGTCGATTCGAGGCGCTAGCACAGTGATAGGGAAAGTCCGCCAGTCCCGTACTACGAATGCCACTACACGGCGCAGTGTGAAAGGGAAACAGTCCACTGCTGACTCTGGTAGTTCTCTGACCCCAGGTATTCTTGGGTTATCGGAGCGCAAACCACTTGTACAGCGGGTTGTCCAGGCATTTCACCCCCCGCAGATCGGCTACGTTCAACTCGAACTTGACAATATTACTTCCAACGTACTGGCGATGCACACCATAGTCAACCTCTACAACAGGCTGCTCCTCACGGGTGACGACATGTATCTTATTAATCCCCGAGGCCGTTCCTCCCCAAACCACGCGCGTGCGAAACTCGCAATTGAGTTAACAATGGTTCGCCTGGGTCTACCCCGTGAGTACCAAGATAATTATATGGCTGTATTAACGTGTCTGCCGCCAACAGGCATCGACGACATATCCTCTGACATGGTAGAAAGGGTGAGTTGAGCTTGCCATCCTTACATGCCCGCAGAATTAATTTGAGCCTTCAGGTCATAAAGGCAGGAAAGAAGACCCGGAATGTCTGCCGTGACTGGTTTGCGAATAACAGCGATGAGCTCTTTCCATCCATCTTCCCTCCACGTTCTGAGGGCCAAAGCGACGAAGAGTATCTAGCAATTGTGAAGCAAAACGTACACGATTTCGGGCTTCTTGATATGGTAAATCCTGGGCTGATTTATCCCATTGATAACAATGTGAGAAATTTGGATTTTATTATTAGCAAATGCATCACTAAAATAACGGCTAAATGCAGGGAAACTTGATGTATGACTTACCATTCGAGGCAGAATGGGTGGCCCCAGCTGCATCCCACATTTATTTCGCCGATTCATATGCGGCGGGCATTATAATTGCTGACATATTCAATGACGGCTTACCCAAGCAATGCCTGGCAATGTTATGCACGATGGTGATTATTTTTTACAGGCTCTCATCGATCTCATCCTTCATCAAAAATTTGACGGACCTGCTAAATTCTAATTGACTAGGCATATATCGGAATCAACGCGAGAATCGATCAACTCGAGAATAAGCGTCCTTGTGACCTGAACAACAATAGTCACGACCTGATTTTTCTCAATTTCCTGTCCCTCGTAAACAAGATTGCCTCTCACACCTTTTTCGGTCCACGTCTTGATCGATTCCTGGAAGATTTGGTAAAGCTTGGCCGGTTTGTTGCTTACTTAATTGCATTGGTGATACTTAGTAACAGTGACCCTTTCGCAGTGGCTTGTATGAGCACCTGAGAATCGAGGAGTCATACGAGCCTCGAGAGATTAGGGATTTCGTACATAATATCCCATGCCTCACTCGCTATTCTGAGTCTGAGTCTGAGTCAGTGGCGTCAGGATCTACCTACTAGTATGGCAGTTGCAGTGTACAAATATCAGTTTACGCGCGCTATCAATCAAATATTCAGCGCTGAAGGGCGGAAATAACAATGTTATAAACAGCCTCAAATTACATGTGCACAAGTAAAATACAACGAGAAACAAAAGGAATATGAAAAATGAAGAGAATAGCGTGCTCATCGTGTAAGATGATGAGCACGGTGTTCAAGTTCGTCGAGTACGATGACACGTCCAAGCCGCTTCTTTTGATGCCTTCCGACGCAATGCATTGCCAGTGAATGCCCGATGGCCGTCGGTGAAGGGGGAAGGACTAGCACAGCGAGGTGAGCTTGCTGCATTACAGGGTCGAGAATAACCGCCATGGATGGACGAATTAAAGAAGGGGGGAGACACTAGCACAGCGAAGTGAGCTTGCCGCATCACGGGGGTCGAGAATAACCACCGTCGATGGATGAATTAAAGAAGGGGGGAGACACTAGCCCAGCGAGGTGAGCTTGCCGCATCACGGGGTCGAGAATAACTGCCGTCGATGGGTGAATTAAAGAAGGGGGGAGTCACCAGCCCAGCGAGGTGAGCTTGCCACATCACGGGGTCGAGAATAACCACCGTCGATGGATGAATTAAAGAAGGGGGGAGACGCTAGCCCAGCGAGGTGAGCTTGCCACATCACGGGGTCGAGAATAACTGCCGTCGATGGGTGAATTAAAGAAGGGGGGAGTCACCAGCCCAGCGAGGTGAGCTTGCCACATCACGGGGTCGAGAATAACCACCGTCGATGGATGAATTAAAGAAGGGGGGAGACGCTAGCCCAGCGAGGTGAGCTTGACACATCACGGGGTCGAGAATAACCACCGTCGATGGATGAATTAAAGAAGGGGGGAGACGCTAGCCCAGCGAGGTGAGCTTGACACATCACGGGGTCGAGAATAACCACCGTCGATGGATGAATTAAAGAAGGGGGGAGACGCTAGCCCAGCGAGGTGAGCTTGACACATCACGGGGTCGAGAATAACCACCGTCGATGGATGAATTAAAGAAGGGGGGAGACGCTAGCCCAGCGAGGTGAGCTTGACACATCACGGGGTCGAGAATAACCACCGTCGATGGATGAATTAAAGAAGGGGGGAGACACTAGCCCAGCGAGGTGAGCTTGACACATCACGGGGTCGAGAATAACCACCGTCGATGGATGAATTAAAGAAGGGGGGAGACACTAGCCCAGCGAGGTGAGCTTGACACATCACGGGGTCGAGAATAACCACCGTCGATGGATGAATTAAAGAAGGGGGGAGACACTAGCCCAGCGAGGTGAGCTTGCCGCATCACGGGGTCGAGAATAACCGCCGTCGATGGTGGTGGCTTCAGGGGTGCAACGTTATGCAACGTCGGTGGAATGCTTGAATGTTGGTGTTGAACGTTGTGTTGAACGTTTGAATGAACATGACCGTGACCTGTTTTCCACGGTCATCTGATGACTGCGGTGGTGTGTGGCGCACAGAAAAGTACTGCTATATAGTAGCCTGGCAAGCCGTCTTGTAGTACTAATATAAGCTATATAGGCAGTTTACTCAGTCATTCACCGATTTGGACCATAAAGCAGTAGACTAAGGATCGTCGATTAGAATATAGTTAGCATGTGTACTTAGGGAGCTGGGAAATTTACATTTGTTTACCTATCCCAACAACGCACGCGCGTCGCCAAGGGCGCGGCTTCACTTCAAGTTGAAGTTGCCTTCCGCATTCATGGCACGCACAAAGCAAACCGCGAGGGAGTCAACTGGAGAGCCTGCTCCACGTAAAGAGATCGGGTCCTTATCACGAGCCTCACGGAGTGCCATCACCATGGGTGTGAAAGGAATGACAAGGGCGCCGCCTCCGCAGTTGAAACCCAAGGTTATTGGCAGCGCACCGGCAGATCCACCCAAAGCGCTCCATGCGCTCACGAAGAATAAGGTGTGTTTTCCGCCGCATAATTATTGTGGGCCGCTACCTCACCCTCATCAGTACTGCTCGAAGTGCCGTAATGGTGGGACAATGCTAGAGTGTAGCTTCTGTCCTCGTAGTTTCTGTCAGGTCTGCATCCCATTACCACCAAAAACCCCTGAAGATGTAGTTTTTACTTGCCCTGCATGCGACATGGGAATAGATGGTCAACGAAATACTCCCCATCCCTACGTTGTGAGTTGAAAGCTGAGACACTTGTTTCCACTCAATGAATATATGCACAGGGATTCTCATCGACAAAGGAGCCCACACTCGTTACCGGTCACCTCACGCAACGCGAGCTGTTGCCTATCTGCGACTCAACGCCAGTTCTTATGATCACTTTCCGGCTGGAGAGCATCCCTAAAGCTAGCACCCCTATGAGTGGCATCCACTCGCGTTTGTTCAGCTATCTTCCGGATGATGTCGAGGATATTGACATGCCCTTTAATTTCTCAACCCGGGTGGGGATAAATGAATTTCAGAAGCGAGTGAACTCATTGGTCGACTTACTAACCACGGGGTCTATGACGAAGTGCGTACTTCTCTAATCTGTTACTACTTCTACCACTGTTTATGCCCCTGGCCAGATATCGACGGTTTGCTGTATTTATTATCGATCATACCGATCCTGAGAGAGGCGATCTTCATTTCGCGCCAGGCAACCAGGGTGCAGCACCAGTTGAAGAGGTGCGTCTTACTTTCTGATTGCTCTTTCACCTTGAAGTAGTAACTGCTGTCTAGTTTCTTGGGGTGTTGATCCCCGAAAATCTTTTCAAGGTACTGCTAGGGGGTGACACCCACAAAAATACTTTGACATTTTTAGCGTGTGGTGGGCTTCTCCGCCATATACCATCAAGGGAAAGTATTAGGACGTTAGCAAAACGGTATGACATGGAATACTTCTACATTAAATAAGCTTACCTTTCTTTCAGTGGTGCATTTGCGTATATTATGGCCTTTAGTCAGATGACGTTCCATCCCATCAATGCCGACAGCTTCCTCATGGACGTTGCCCTGAGCTGGTTTATCCACAACCGTTCAGCTGTTTCTGGAATGCTCCGCAAACATACATCACTCGGTTCACATAGCGATATATTCATATTCTTTCCTGACGGCCATGCCATGCGCTATACCTGGTCGCACCCTGTCAATCAACCCTTTGGCCAACCATCCCCCTTCCAATGCCCACAGAAACTTTGCAGGGCTAGTAAACCCTGGAACCCTGAGGTGAAAATGGATAAGCAGCGTTTTGAGATGCTATCGGTAAAGCTGACATGCCGTCACTGTGGACACTCTTTGGGGCTTTTTGAACGGCCTGATACTTTTATTAAGCATGGGGCCGGACCCCATGTCAAGTCAGACAGCGGAGATTGGTACTACGAGAGAATTTAATTTTGGAAATTTGTATATACCATTTTATCAAGCAGTTATCAACTTGATGATAGGACGGAGAATAATGGAACTCGAAGGTGTATCGATCACGTGCATTGTTCGTACAACTCCGAGTCCGAGTCAGAACTTACCTCAGGCTGAAACAACTATCATCTTAAACTGTGCATTGAACTTGGTGAGTGCATTAGACTCGGTGTCCACCCTGCATTGGACTTGGTGCCTCTGCATTGGACTTGGCCCCTGCGTCGGACTTGGTGTTCGTCGTTCCCCGTACCTGACTTGGGGTCAGTGCACCTTCTCTGCGTGGTGTTCGTGGTGTGCGCGTGGTAGTCTTGCCATCTCGAAGCTATCCCATCAATCCCTGGCAACTCGACCTGTCCTATCCGATTGTGGTACCTTGAGCTTCGACGCTTCCACTTATTGCTTGGACTTAAATCTAGACGTGTTTTATTTTGTTCTTTGCGCGGTCGGTCTAAATCATCATGTTTTCTTGATGCTTTGTTCCTTATCATTTGTCTTTGGGGTCAGGTAACCTAACCTTCACGTTTTGTAATGGCACCGTATGCATGCTCTCACCCATGCCAATTCTCCTCTACGGCGCGGCCAGGTCTTACAAGGCATCAGCAACATTGCGCCATACATAAAACCGCTCAGGCTCTCAGGATGGAACAAAGGAGGGCACACAGAAGCAAAAAAATCATTTCTAGCTTGGAATGTCGTGAGAGGCTAGAGGTGAGGTTGCAGGCTGCGCATTGTAATCGCATAGCGTGATTTCTGATGTCGTATCGCAGCATACAGGAGAGTCTCCTCCATGCACCCACCTCACCACTGACGACGACTCCACTCCTCCAAACCCGTCACATCCAACCCTCTCACTGCCCCCGTCTTTTCCACCAGGCGTGGTAGTGACCCGAACGGGAAGAGTTGCCAATCGTCTTCCAAAGCGTTATCAGGATGTTCAACCCGAAGCACCCACGCTAGTTCGGCAACCCCATTCTGCACCGAAGCCACTCTTTCGTCGGGTGGTTTTGCATGTCCGAGACCTTATGCGTACTGCAGCCAACATCTTTGGCCTTCTGCGGGAGTACCATCATCGCCCATCTTACGATCCCGATGAACACATAACACCGGAAGATCTATCAAACTTCAACGCCGGTGGCAGCTCTGCAGCTGCAGCATCCACACCAGGTGAAGCTCCCTTTGATACTCATCCACCACCCCCTTGGCCATTCGAGAATATGACCAAATTTCTACTCATGAATTGGGCCAATTCGGGCAGCATCCAGAAGACGGAGGCTGAGATTACTCGTCTCGGACGGGAGGTTCTATCGTCGCCAGACTTCAAAACAGAGGAGCTTCGGTCATTTGACGCCCATCGGGAGAACCAACGTATGGATGAAGCAATTGCTGCAGTGGAATTCAACTCTCCCTTTTCACGTGATGGGTGGCATGAGATCGAGGTAGATATAGTAATCCCTGTTGCCTCCAGGTCCAAGCCACCACCCCCAAATCGGACGCTCTCAGTTTCTGGACTCCATTATCGCTCATTGGTGGAAGTGATCAAGGCAGCCTTCGGTGAAAATATGGCTAAAAATTTCCACCTATCTCCCTTTAAACGAATACATATTAATCCCAAGACAAAAGTCGAAACTCGCGTATATGATGAGGCCTATTCAACTGATGCCTGGATTGAAGCACATGACGACCTCCAGAAACAACCCAACGAGCCTGGTTGTCGGTTGGAGAAGGTTATTGCAGGCCTTATGTTTTGGTCCGATTCGACACATTTAACCAGTTTCGGTACAGCGAAAGTATGGCCGTTGTATCTGTATTTCGCCAACCTGTCGAAATATATTCGAGCTCGGCCAAACTCTGGTGCTTGTCACCACGTTGCCTATATTCCTTCGGTATTATCTTGTACTTCTGTTTTTTCTTCTCTGCTTATTTTGTTTTGAAGATCCCTGACGGCATTGATGAAATTCTTCTAGATATTGCTCCGAAAACTCAGCGGCCTTCCCTCAAAACCCACTGTCGCCGCGAGTTAATGCACAAAGTATGGTGTTTGCTCATGGACGATGAATTTTTACAAGCATATCGTCATGGCATTGTAATATTGTGCTATGATGGAGTCGAACGACGCGTCTATCCTCGAATTTTTACGTATTCGGCTGATTATCCTGAGAAGTGAGTATTTAAATCAGATTCCGCGTCAATTGCCTCATTGGGTCAACCATTATAGAGTATTATTGGCAACTATACGGAACCGTGGCGATTGCACGTGTCCACGGTGCACTATTCCTCGGAAAGAGTTCGACAAGCTAGGGCAGCATCATGACCTGAATGGGCGTATTACTCGAACACGTTCATATCTTGGCGACCTAGTTGGAAGGGCTCGAGAGTACATATACAAATCAGGTTATTCTGTGACTGCTGCTGGAATTGAACGTATGCTCAAACCTTTTTCGCTGGTACCGACGATGGTAAGGTTAGCTACCCAGGCACCTATCCGCATGACTGAGTGTTCATCTGTTAGAATGCTTTTGGAGAGAAGCTGGGTCACTTAGGATTCAATCCGCACCGCATGCTAGTAGTGGATCTAATGCATGAATTTGAGCTAGGTGTCTGGAGGGCTACGTTTATCCATATCATCCGAGTTCTATATGCTGTTGTTCCAAGTGGGCAAGCTGTAGCTGAGCTTAATAAAAGGTAATCATGATGGTCACCTTGTTGCCAAGCTGATCTAAATACCCAGATTCCGCCAAATACCTACATTTGGGTTGGATACTATTCGACGTTTCTCCAACAATGTGTCCGAGATGAAAAAACTCGCTGCAAGGGATTTCGAGGATCTTCTTCAGGTTGGCCTACTCCCAACATACTTTTCTATATATGAAAATCTAATCTGCCTTGTATCTTTAGAACATGATACCTGCAGTGGAAGGCCTACTCCCCGAACCTTACAATAGCAAACTCATAACTCTACTATTCCGTCTAGCTGAGTGGCATGCATTGGCTAAGCTCAGAATGCAGACGGAATACACCTTGAATTGCTTGAAGCAAAGCACAGTCACCATTGGGCAGGAGTTACGGTCATTCAGGGAGTGGTCCAGAGGTTTTAAGACAGTAGAGCTACCACGCGAGACGGCTGCTCGTACACGTCGTGAAAGTAAAAAGACCACCTCACATAAAGGATCTGAAAAGAAGGCCCCGGCGCAGCCAAAAGTTAAGCTTTTCAATTTGCTCATCTACAAATTACATGCGTTAGGCGACTATGTACAAACGATAGAACTGTTTGGTACAACAGACTCGTATTCTACACAAATCGTAAGCCTGAAGTTCCGTTTGTTTTACCTTGAGTCTCTTATATACTATTGGCACAGGGTGAACTTGCACACCGTCTGCTCAAGCGCTTCTATCAGCAGACCAACAAGAAAAATGCAATCCGCCAAATGACAAGACATGAACGACGCCATGTCCGATTGCGCCGTGCAAGAGAAGCAGCTTCTTCGCCCCGGAGGCGACACACTCATCATGTCACTTTCAACCAGAATGACCCGCTTCCCTGTAGCGAGATTGACCTCCACCATCATATGAGCGACTCTAAAAACTTTCCGCACCACCTCATGAACTTTGTTCAACTGCCCCCGCATGACCCTGCTAAAAAGGTGCGCCTCATCAGATCAATAACGCACCCTTAACCTCATTCCATTCATATATTGCAGAACTTCATCCCGAAGCTCAAAGACCACCTTTTGTCTCGCCTTCTTGGTCAGGAGTTTGACGGCGATGAGGCTGTGTATACAGATGAACAGCGCAGTACTGTCCGGATTATTGGAGATCGTATTTACTCAGCGAAGGTTTTACGGGTAAACTACACCACTTATGATATACGCCGTGACCAGGATTCCATGAACCCTCGAACACATTGCGACGTCATGGTCGTTTCCCCAGAAACTGGCCCAAATGCCCACCCGTACTGGTATGCGCGTGTCCTAGGTGTTTTTCATGCCAAGGTCGTGCATATAGGGCCTGAAGCACGGAACCGCTCTGTCCAACATGTGGAGTTTCTTTGGGTCCGGTGGTTTGGTGTTGAGCCTGGGTATCGCTGGGGTTTTAAGGCTGCGCGTTTGCCAAAGATTGGGTTTGTCCCTGACACTGATAGCAGTGCTTTTGGCTTCTTGGATCCATCTCTCATTATTCGAGGCTGCCATCTCGTGCCATCGTTTGCTGATGGCCGCACAGCGGAATTGTTACACACCTCAACACTCACTGCGGCACATCACTCAGACTCCGAAACAGATGATTGGGTTAACTATTATGTGATGATGTAAGTCATTACTTGAGAGTTCCTTGTCGAGTGTAAGTTGACATCACATCATTAGCTTCGTGGACAGGGACATGTTTATGAGGTACTTGGGTGGCGGAATTGGCCATACAACAATACACCCTGCCGAGGAAGACACTGCAATGGATATTGATGAAGTCAGCCCGACAAATGAGGATGAAGTGCCAGTGGTAAGTACTGGAGTGTCACGGGCCTCACAGCTCACAGACCACTGTTTACTGGAAGAACTGCGGCGGGTGGCGGGAGATGTAGGGGAAGGGAGTGTCCCTAGTGATTGGGAGGATGTGGAACAGACCCTGGACTCCGATGATGATGAAAGTGATGCTGAGGGGGACGTGGAGGACAGCAGCGATGGTGATGATGACGATGACGATGACGATGACTTGGGCCCTGAGGATGGGGAAGATGAAGGCTATCTTGATACTGGATACGGTACGTTGTAGGCAGTATGGCTTGTTACTTGCGGATCCTACTAGAATCCAGTGCCGCATTTCTGGAACCGTTTTCACCAGTGTTGATGTCTCTTGCTCGATACGATACACTGTAATATACTCTAACTCATATCAAGCTATAAAGAGTCACAGCTGACGCGCTGACGTCTCATTGAACGGGTCAAACTTTATGTAATTGTGACTGCTCTTTCAACAAACATGTCACACTTGTTTTAGGCTCTCAGGCTTCGTCCGAGTCCTTCATTCAAGTCATCTGCTGCTTGGTTTACCCCTCGCCTTCGCCTTTTGCTTGGTTTTCTGTTGGGCGGGCTTGGTGTCCCCCCTGCATTGGACTTGGTGTCCGGCACTCCCCACATCTGACTTGGTGTCTGCGTGTGGTGTCCGTGGTCGCTGTTGTCGTCTCAAGCCTCTTACCAATCCCTGGCAGCCTGGTCCTGTAACCCTTTCCAACGGCTAAGGACGATATCCATTGGCATCTCTTGGTTCCGCTAGCTCCTACTATCCGACTGTGTACCTTGAGCCTCGACGCATCGACTGGACTTATATCCAGACGTGTTTTCTTTTGTCCTCTGTGCAGTCAGGTATCTCAATCTTCATATTTTCTTGATGCTTGTTCCTTATTTTGCAAAGATCAGTTCATCCAAATGGCAAGGAGAGCAAATAACGAGCCCCACAGACCAAATGGTACGTTCGTTGAGGTTTCATTGCATTCTCCTCCATTGAATTCTATCGGTTCCACAGCGACAATCGGGCCTCTCGATGGCAGAGTTGGGGCTATGATTGATGATCACTTTGTCACGTCAGCCAACCAAACATACATCTTTACCCCTCCCCTCGGTGACCAGCGTCAAGTAAGGCTGCGTGCCGACTCTCGCTATGGCGATGATGATCCCATCCTTTGGCCCCAGCCGTACATGCAGTATCATAGTCATTTTGGAGCAATTCCCCGACCGAACTCACTGCTTTTACACGAAATCATATGGTGGAGACCGACCCGTCAACACTTCATAGAATCCGCATCGTCGCCAATTAGGGGCATAGGAAAGCTTTCGCTCTCAAAATTCACCGCTCTAAGGGTGTCGGTCAGCTGTCTTCTCAATGATGTGAAAGTTTACGACGCAGCCACTCCTCCAGAACGCCGCCCCCCGACTCTTCAGCCCCTGGTTAAGTGGCTGGAGCATGGACTTGTTCAGTTGGGGTCCATTTACACTACTTTTCGGCAAACTGAGTTCATTGTGCGGGATGTGCAGCGTGTTTGGCTCGAGCTTAGGGCTATCCTCGATTACATGGAGATTTACAAACCCCGCATGGACGGCCACAAGCCCGCCGCTGGTCAGGTGGCTGAGACCATTGGTGTGTTTACCAGCAGCATACGAATTGCGCAAGACTTTTTCACCGCTGGTCTCCCTTGCTGGTTGATCCGACCATCCTCCCAATTCACCGATCAGAACATTCTTCAAATTGTTGACCTATTACGTCCTGAAGACCAGCTTACCCTTGGCCCACATACTTTTCACTATCCTGTTATTTTTACGGGTTCAGCGTCATCGCTTGAAAAATATCGTAACATTCACCACTACGCCCGCAACTTCCTATGTTTTCCTGACCCATTTAGTGGCTCTACCACCCACCAACCCCCCCCCCCCTCTTTTCCCGTGGTTCCCTCTCCTCGTCCTTCTGGTCGCCAGCCTGCTGCTGGGCCCAGCAGCCAGTCATCATCTGTCCGCTCTGGAACTCATTCCCAGGATCATTTGAAGAAAAGTAGGATAACTGGTGGACGCAGAACAGGTAAGATCACACTCAATCTCTTTCTCTCTTCCTGTTACTTACCGTCATTGCAGGTCGCCAAAACAACTACGGTAATCCTAGCCGTGACAAGTTTCAGCCGATCACAAACAGCTCCATTGCCCCGGTGCCCATAAGTTCGTGGACCAAGGCCTTAGCGGCAGTGGACCAAAACCCTGCTCGGGTGGATCATAGGTACCAATCCCCCAATGACCGGAAATACATATTTCCTGAGCCCGGCATTTTTATTGCTGCGAACGAAATGCGCCGTGCCAGATATTTCACAACGTGGCAAGCGATTGAACCTGCCTGTATCTATCGCCTTGTCTCCTCATCCTCAGCCACCCCTCTTTCAAACCAAGAATGGCGCGATATCCTTATTGGTGACATTACCTCGAAGACTTCAACTGCAAAATCAGCCCTCGCTCGGGAACATGCCCATCGCCTTCTTGGCTCTGCAATTGACGACTTAGGCATCAACATCAGCGAGGTGTCGCCTGCAGCTGCACCTGCCCCACTTGATGACGCCGAGGCTCAATGGATACTGTGGCGAATCACGGAACTTAACTTTCGTTTCGAGCTCCTAGCATTGGACAAGCGTTTAGGACCTGTCAATCGGGATGAGATGGAGCGTCAAGCGTCCATCCAAGACTGCCTCCAGATTGGGTCGCTACTGGCGGTGGTAGATCCCAACGAGGCAAGGTCTGGCATCCAATCTGATGACTGGCGCTCCCGATTGCCTTGCCTGCTGAGACTCCAGAGCGTGATTAGAAATTGGGATGGTCTGAAACCATCGACATTGCTTGAATCTCGAGAGTCCGTCCAAGACTATGGGGAATCTGATGTGTTGTTACTTGAGGATGACATAGCTCGTTTCTATGCTGATTCCTTCTTCCGCTTTTTTGGACGTGCTGCCATTATACCTGCTCGTTTGCCTTGATTAGTACATTCACTGCTCACCACCTCTTCTGTGATGAGCGTACACGACGACTTTTATCTTTTATTGTTCTTTTTCTTGTTATCTGCTCCTCAATCATCATGCAATATAGTATAGAGTGTGTCCCCAGTTACCAACTGCCACTGGTGACCTTCGCTGGTCAATGAACCTCGTATCGCTGCAGTGCGTCCCAGTTTTTGAAATGTTACATACTAACGAGTCGGACATGGATCGACTTGTCGCGAGGGTGCTCGTCCTGGGAGACTTTGAGTCTGCTGTGTCATTATGCTTCTCCTCAAACTGTTTCGCAGATAATGACTCACCAATTCCTGACCCCTACAAACCCTCTAAACAGCATGCATCCTCCGAACAGCGAGAGAATATTGCTGGGCAACTGTTCGGTAATATAAGGCCATTTTACAATTCCGTGTCACAAGACAGCTACATATTCAATACCAAATTCTTTTCCAAGCCTGATGGTATCGCTTTTGGCATCCTGTCGAGTGCCAGAACGCCGCCTTTCTTCCCTTGTACAAATGGAGTGTTGCATCATTGGCCACCATGTTCCCATCTACAGCCCTGGCCGTCCAATGTAGGCTTTTATCACTTCGGGATGAATGATATCCTCCCCTTTGATGATTTAGTTTGACAGATTACAGAATCTAGACCACGCACACTATCAACCAATCCCTGCCATTCATATCCCCGAAATCTTTTGATGCATTCCGAAATGCTCTTCGAATGTCTGGTAGTTCGGCGTAGTTTGTTCGCCAATATTGGGCTAACATGAACAATCTCGGTTTGCAGGTCATGACTAACGGGTGTAATGATGCAACAGATTGTCTAACATAGAATGGAGGCAAAGTGAGGAGGTGAGTTGTGTTTCTTGGTGTTTTGGGACTCTGGCTGATCAGTCTTGTTGTTTAGGATCTGTCTTTTCTCATGTGGGCATCGGCGTCAAGGATGACAGTACTGCGTTTCCTTGTCGTCCTTTGCCTTCCTCTGTCCCTGCTCTAACGTCCACTGCCATGCGCGCCCCTTTGAGCACTCCAGCTGCAGCACGTAGTTCTCGCACTTTTGTTCCTCGCCGCTCCACCGCTACCTCCACCATCCCTTCACATCGATCCTTGTCGGTGCCTTTTGAGCTGCCGTCTTCGCCACCGCCGCCGTCCTCCCCATCGGGCCGCTCCCAACCACCATCTCCTCGGCGTTCGCGTTCCTTGCGGACAACTCCCACAACGTCGCCACGTGCATCGAGGCGCAGATCCCCTTTGCCATGTTCAAGTTCTCCGTCTCCGTCTCTGTCTCCGGCGTCTCGTGGACGAGCCAGCAAGTCTGCTTCTCACGTTCTGTAATTTGGTCTCCTACTTGATATCTAATTACAAATGAAGGGAAAATATTATAGCGATATTACATAAAGGGTGAAATTATATAAAATTATGATATCAGTTTTCAGTGTGATATATGCTTCAACACAGTATGCTTGACATTCTGTAATTCGGTCTCCTACCTGATACCCAATTACAAATGGAGGGAGAATATTACAGTGATGTTACATGAAGGGTGAAATTATATAAAATTATGATATCAGTTTTCAGTGTGATATATGCTTCAAAACAGTATGCTTGACATTCTATAATTCAGTCTCCTACTTGATATGTAATTACAAATGGAGGGAAAATATTACAGTGATGTTGCATGAAGGGTGAAATTATCAAAAATCTCCCAAACCACTTACGACACATTTTTGATACTTTGCATAATGTTCATATATGGCCACTAAGGTCCAATCCAATACAGGACATCTATTGTTAGATATATAAATACAAATAACAAATTGGCAAAGCATTTTCTCCACGATTCACTGATGTGAGGATATGATTTGGGGTCTGATTATCGATGGCAAAGTGGAAGGATGAGACAAGGAATGGGCTGTGGGCAAATGTGACAAACTTTGAGGATGGCGAGGCTATGATGATCAAAGGATCGATGAATCAGATCCATGGCAAAAAATCCATTGCGGATATGATTGATATCTCTGAGCGTTGTTACGTCTTCACCGTATTGTGATCAATTTTCTACAATGAGCTGAAGCCACTGAAGTTTGATAAAGGAAAAGGGGGACCATCAGATAATGTAGAAGTAGTAGATGGTAGAACTTACTTCAGAGCCCCGCCTATGAGGGATTATGTGCATCCCGGAACTAAACGACTCAGACATACCCGTCCACACACAATATGGATCGCGCTCCATCAGATTTTGGTGAAAATAATCCCGGGTCCCCATCGTTTCAGAAGGGGTGTGTGTCCTGCCTCGGATGACTTCAAGGTCGACAGCACATGCGAGATCTTCATTAGACAAATTGCACGTCATAAGTGTGCTTGCGCATATCGATAACGGCGTCATCAAAGAACGCACCTGCGTTGTCCGGTCCAACAAAATAGTAAATCTCGTGTTCACCCAAATTTCCGTCAGTGTCAATCTCATTCCCGTCGTGTTCGCATGCCAACACGCCTTCAACTCCGAGAATGCACCAACCCAGAAAGAGGAGATATTTGAGAGGTTTCAAACACAAAGATTCGATGATTTCTAAAGGGATATCGAGGTGGAATGAAGAATTTACATCTTGCAAAAGGATTAACCGAACATGGCCCACTTTGATACTAGGAGTGTCGGACTCAGCAGGTGAGGACATGATTCTAGGCAGATGCTGACATTTCCTTTTACAGAAACGGCCTCTCTGCCTCGTCCCACGCAGCTTCCACTCCCGCAACCCCCCCCCCCCCCCCCACCGATGGCTGGTGGGAGAGATTCATCGGTCCAGGCAAGCCCATCGACACCAACCTCTTTTTTGTTGTAGTATGCACAAATACCCTCGGCGGATGCTACGGCTCCACCGGTCCTTCCTCCATCAATCCCACCACAAACCGTCCCTACGCTACCGCCTTTCCCCTCGTCTCTATATTCGACATGGTCCGCGCACAATGACCATCTCAACATACCCAAGCTCTATGCCACTGTCGGCTGCTCCATGGGCGCCATCCTAAGCCTCGCTGCTGCCTGGCTTCATCCTGATCGTGTAGGCAAGATCGTCAGCATCAGTGGAACAGCACGTAGCAGTCCTTCCGCCATCGCAATGCGCTACGCCCAGAGAAGTGGTCAGTCTCCCTCCTTCCGTCTCCTACACCCTCTCCTCACCCTGTACCTCTAGTCCTGATGGCTGATCCAAACTGGAACAATGGCTTTTACTATGATTCACTTCCACCACACACTGGCATGAAACTCGCCAGACGTGTGTATTTCACTCTCTCTTTCTCTTTCTCTCCCACTCTGATATTCATTTATTTGCAGAAATCGCTACCATCACATACCGTTCAGGCCCAGAATGGGACCAACGCTTCGGGCGACAACTCCGTCCTCCCCCTACCAACCAAGAGCCCTCAACACCACGCACCCCAGCTCTCTGCCCTGATTTGAGACGTACCTCGACCATCAGGTTTGATTCCTCCAACCACTACCATCCAACTTATTTACTTTTACCAACAGGGCGAGCAATTCTGCCTGAAATACGACGCAAACTCCCTCATCTACATGTCCAAAGCAATGGACCTCTTCGACATGACCCTCCCCGCCCTCGAGGCCGTCAACCTTGCTCCCTCTTCACCAACTTCCTCACTCTCCCCCATCCCCCATTCCACCGCCTCTCACTCCAAATCTCATCCACACACCCCCGCACCTCTCCGCATTCGCACTCGGCCTTCGCCCTCTTCTAAACATCCCCACCCTTGTCCTCGGCGTCCAGAGTGACATCCTCTTTACCGTTGACCAGCAGCGCGAGCTTGCAGATGCACTCCGCATGACCGGCAATCCGAATGTTAGCCATTATAAATTGGGCGGCGTCTGGGGCCATGACACCTTTTTGTGAGCCCTCTCTCTGATCCTCTTGGTTCTGAAATCCGACCCATCTAGGATCGATGTGCTCAAAGTAGATGGTGCAATAAGAGGCTTTTTATCTTAGACACAATCACAGTTCCAGTCTTTCGTCTCGATGATACATTCGGGGATGTTTGTTAGAATATAAAGTTGCATATGCTTTCCCACAAACACCCATAACACCACCACTCAGTTCTTTCGACATTCTTTGTTTATTCCCTCCAAAAATCATTCTTTTACAGCCAAACCCAAAATGATAGGCCACCTGAGAAAAAAGACAGACATAAAATTTAACTTCCGACATTGTACAATGAACAAAAATCATGGATGCTGTGGTCCATGCCATTGTAAGAGTGCCTCTTACATCATTGAAGCTTATCTACATCTGCACCTAGTAAGGTAGGCCGCATCCACATACGACTCGATCACATGACCACTGAGTGACATTCGGTGACAAACTGCTGTATCGTATATTTCTTTCGTATTTCAAACATAATAAAAAATCTGTTTGCAAGGGATTGTGTATTTTAACATTCTGAACAACTCTGTGCAAGCAGAATTTTTAATTAATTCGATTGGCACCACTAATTTAACTTTAAGTAGCCAATTTGGGAAATTAGGTCATAATTATGGATTAACCTCCATCCCTCGACCTCAAACCATGGGCAAACGAAAGCTGAAGAACCTCATAAACCTTGGTGCATGGTCTAATTACAAGAAAAAGCCCACCTACAAAAAACGGAACAAGGAGAATGTGAAGAATAATCTTGACAAAGTGACATTAAAGCTAAGCCCTCTTACAGGAAGCCCCCATACTGGACATCCCCTCTTCTTCAATGAGTCCAAAGAGGAAGAAACAGAGGGTATATGAGTCATTGAGCTCCTGCTTTGGCACGAAGTCCTCTCCTGCACCTGGGCTTTCTCCTCCTAGTGCAATTGTTCTCCCTGAGGTAACCCTGCTCGAAAATGATCCAAGACCAACCCCAGAGGAAGGGGATGGGGCCCACGAGCAGTCTCCCAGGCCTCCAGAAGAAGATAAAGGGCAAACACAAGGAATGAGGCAAGAGCCAGATGAGTCAGATCTGACACAGGTCACATAGCTGCAAATTGAATTGGAGGCATATGGCTCATTGACAGGGGTGGAGCCACAATCAGGTGCATGGAAGGGCACATTTGAACCTCCACCAACCACTGATGAGGTCGCGTCAACTCTTCAGGATCTAAAGAGAATATTAAAACCTCCTCGGCGCACTGGGAGGGGGTACAAGGACCCGGAGATAGATCTATTGTTTCGTGGTCGTCTTGAGGGTATGAAACAATTAATGTGGACTTACATTAACCCCGATTCGGGTGTTACTGGTTGTTGGCAAGCTTCATCACTCAAAACAGCCAATAATCTTGAAAAAGGACCTACATATGCCCGTAAACTTCGTGATTGGGTCCGAGCATACATCGCAGATCGTGAAAATCTCCCAGTCAATCCCTATGGACAGTGGAATGAATCTGCCATAGATAAGGACTCCACTATTGCCCAAGAAATTCATGCTCACCTTCAGGGAATCGGGAAATTTGTTAAAGCCATGGATCTTGTTGATTTTATGGATACTCCTGCGATGCGAGAACGAACTGGACTAAAAAAACGAATTAATATCTCGACTGCACAGCGCTGGATGAAGAAACTTGACTACCGCTGGACATACACTCCAAAGGGTCAGTACGTTGACAGGCACGAGCGGGAAGATGTTGTGGCTTACCGTCAAAAGATTTTTCTGCCGAAATGGGCCAATATTAAATCTCGGACCCGAGACTGGTCAAACGGACAGCGAGACCCTCTTCCCCGCGACTCCCACGAGCGGAATGTTGTGGTATGGTTTCATGATGAGTCGACATTTTATGCAAATGATCGTCGAGTGGCGCGATGGGTGCATAAAGAGGAGGCAGCAACACCATATGCAAAAGGCGAGGGTGTGTCACAGATGGTTGCTGATCTTGTGTCTGCCGATTATGGTTGGTTACGGTCGCCTGATGGAGAGGAAGAAGCGCGGGTTTTATTCAAGGCAGGAAAAAATTGCGAGGGATATTTTACCTGCGACGACATCATCAACCAAGCTGAAAAAGCCATTGATATTCTAAAAAGGTATTATCCTGGTGAAGATCATGTTCTGGTTTATGACAATGCCACAACTCACCTCAAACGAGCGGATGGTGCATTGTCAGCAAGGAGGATGCCTAAAAATACATCAAAGCCAGAGTCAAATTGGCTGATGGAAGTCACACTTAGGGGCAAGAATGGAAAGGCCATATATGGGCCAGATGGGAAAGTTCTGAAGACAAAAATCCCGATGGAGGATGCCACCTTTCTGGATGGATCAAAGCAACCGCTCTATTTTGGTCCAGGCCACCCAAAAGCCGGTCTATTTAAAGGAATGGAGGTTATACTTCAGGAACACGGACTTATTGAGGAGTCAAAATTGAAAGCGCAGTGCAACAGCAAATTTCAATGTCCCAATAAGGGTCAGGCAAAGTGCTGCTGCCATTGAGTGCTTTATAATCAGCCGGATTTTGTACAGGTCGAGTCCTTACTTCAGACCTACTGCAAGTCCCGTGGTGTCGAGGTCATCTTCCTTCCAAAATTCCATTGTGAGCTCAATTTTATCGAGCAGCGCTGGGGCTATGCAAAACGGATTTATCGGCATTATTCTGCCTCTTCGAAAGAAGCTGATCTGCAGCAAAACATTCTTTCAGCCCTTGAATCTGTCCCCCTCAGCAGCATGAGAAAGTTGGTTGCATTGCAGTTATTGAATTTTCTTGATCTTACTAATTTACAGGTTCTCCTCCCGTTCATTTCGATTTATGGATGCATATGAGAAGGGGCTGGATGGGAAACAGGCAATGTGGGCCTCGAGAAAGTATAGGGGACATCGGGTGCTCCCTGTGCAGATCTTAGAGGAGTATAACGAAGTAAATAATAGTTAGAGTATATATCCAGAGTCTACATAGCCTGCTTAAATGCCCAATGCACAAATTCGAGCAAGGGAGAGCAGGACATGTTACGGTGACTGTCACAGTGACAATCACATCACCTGATCGAGTTGTATGTGGATGCGGCCTACCTTATCACATGTTACTTCAGTAGTATACAAGCTTCTGAAGCTTGTCAGGGGGCTGCGCCCCCCAAACCCCCTGCTCATGTCCTTTGCACATCTGTTTTAATTTACTCATCTAGATAACACAGTCAGGGACCTTCAGCCCCTGCCTGTGTGGGGGTGGTGTCATTGTAAATCATGAAGTAGCTGCCTAAATAACCCCCATAATTTACTAATTTTTTAAAATTTTTTACTCATTTAGACAACACAGTCAGGGACCTTTGGCCCCTGCCTGTGTGAGGGAGGTGCATTGTAAATCATTGTCAGGAGCCCATGCCCCCCAAACCCCCTTCTCCTGTCTTTTACACATCTAGACTTTCATTGTATCAAGAAGGTGCCATAATAAATTTGTAGCTATGTAGTATTTTACTTTGTATTTCAGTATTTATATTTAAAACTATTTTTACATCTCTATATACATTAATCTAATAGCACTCAATTATATACAATATTCTTTGTTATAGCATTTTCACTTGAACTTCCCCATATTCCCTTGATGTTGTCCACAGACTTCACCTGTGTCACTACCACATAAAACTCCCTAGGTGTAAACACTGCACTTCTCAAATCCAATCCCACATGCCACACTAACTGTCACTGTCATTTGTTAATTGACATTGAGAAGCAGAGCCAAACTGGAAACTGGAACCAATCCATTGTAAAAGGCAGCTGTCCCTCCAATGGCCAAAGATGCATGTGAGGAATGAATAGCACCCCCAAAAAACCATGCCACTCTGATCTTGTCAACACAGGCAGGACCTTCAGTGTGATGGAGGTTGCAAACATAGTGGTTAGTATCATTCCACACATCTTGTCAGTTGTCTCATCCCTCCCTGCCTCCCCCTCCCCCTCCCACCCCTCCCCCTCCCCCTCCCACCCCTCCCCCTCCCCCTCCCACCCCTCCCCCTCCCCCTCCCACCCCTCCCCCTCCCCCTCCCACCCCTCCCCCTCCCCCTCCCACCCCTCCCCCTCCCCCTCCCACCCCTCCCCCTCCCCCTCCCACCCCTCCCCCTCCCCCTCCCACCCCTCCCCCTCCCCCTCCCCCTCCCACCCCTCCCCCCATCCCATCCTCACTCTTCCTGGCCACTCAGTCAAAACTCTAACCCAAGCTCCAAAATCAAAACATCAACTTACATGTTGACTTTTGAAATTTTTCGGACTGTAATGGGTAAATTACTCAGATGCTTGTTACTCATTTCTTACACTGAACTGATTTATTTACTAAAGGCTTGCTTTGGAATACAGTTGGTTTATTGACATTGCTGATTTTACTGATTTATTTGCTTATTTCAGACAGACTCATTGTATTACTTCACTAACTGATTTATTTGCTTATTTCAGACTTGCTTAGTGTACTTAGTTGCTTGGCTTACTCAATTACTGAATGACAGTATCTACAACTTATGGTGGTCATGTGCTGGGGTCGTGAACAGGTTTTTGCATTTTGTTGAGCCCACAGAGTTGTGGCTGTACCCCCCATTAGACAAAGGTCAGGTGTGGGTTGCTTAGTCAAATTTTAGCTAATCATTAGGAAAGCAACTCTGAGGGCATTCTCATGGCCAAAAAAGTTCACACAACTCCGAAACGTGACCATGCTCTATTACTTATTGACAAGCTTCTGAAGCACGCCTCCAGCGCTCTGCTCGCTTCGCTTGCATCACTCCTGCGTCTCGCTTCTTCAGCTTGTCAGGGGGCTGTTCCCCCCGAACCCCCTGCTCGTGTCCTTTACACATCTAGATAACACAGCCAGAGACCAAAGGCCCCTGCCTGTGTGGAGGAGGTGTCATTGTAAATCATTGCAAAGTAGCAGCCTGAATAACCCATATTTTTACTAATTTCCACTCATTTAGACAACACAGTCAGAGACCAAACACACCTGCCAGTGTAAGGGAGGTGACATAGTGTTAAGAACTGATCCTAAGGCGCAGGAAATTGGCAGAGTCCGGCGGAGTTCCGATGTATGACGAGGACTTGGCTTCAACCTTTAAGAGGTTGTGCCCTTCTCTATGCTCAGTGTCCAATTTGCAAGGAACTGAAAAGTCCGGAAGTCCATGCGGAAGTCCGAGATAAGGAAAAGGTGCAAAAGTGGAGTTCCAATTAGGAAGTCCGAAGTAAGGGACAGGAACGAAGCAGAGGTCCGGAGGTCCGAAGATTAAGATAGAAGTTTGAGGTCTTAAAGTTGACAAATGATAAGTTGATAACAACTAATATTTGAACTGAAGAATACAAAGTATGTAAAGTAGTTTTATACTAAGGCTAGTACTCGGTGTAGCTGCGGCGGAGTTCTGCAGAGTTCCAAGTACAAATTTCGTGATGATATCTATGATGAGGAACAGACTTGAGTAAACTATGGAAGATGTGATGTAAGTAAAACAGGAGAAGTAATTTGAAATATGGAATTTGAAATACTCGGAGTTCCTATGGAGTTCCGTCAGAGTTCTGAGGCAGAGTTCCGAGGGGTGCTTGCATGGGATATGACACATAGTAAATCAATAGGAAATTAGTAGCCATTGAAAGGCTGCCTGGTTGGGTGGCCTACACTATGGTGGACAGGAGGGACAGGATCAGATGGTCTTCATTGCACAGAAGTGGGAACAAAGGTTGGGAATTAGAATATGAGATTAATATATGTGAAAGATTGACCATGTTGGAAAGTGTCCACATTGAGCATAATTGGTTGGCTCATAGAGGCTGTATCAAGTGTAGCCTCTTTGAGAGAGGCACTGATGGCAGCCATGATGTGTGTGCTTGACAAAATTGGTGGCTGTGAATGACATATGGTGTTGATGGGGTATGCGCCAGCATTTGTGGTGAAGAAATGGGCTCTGGTGTGTTTGATGTCTCCAGCATCAAACTGTTTTCAGCACATGATAATACACCAGCACCTTGATGTGGGAGTGTGAGTGTCCTGGCTAGTTGTGGGTGCGTAGGGGGGGCAGATGGGCCAACCCCATTGGCTGATGCTCGCTGCACTCACTATAGCATGGGATGTGGCTGTACCCCCATTAGACATCGGTCAGGTGTGAGCAGCTTAGTCAATTTCTTTGTCATCTCTCTGTCAGCATCCCACGGCTCTCATCAGTCCCATGCTAGCTAACATGACCATGCTCTATTACTTCAAGTCACATGACCCCAAAAAGAGCGAAAACGTGACCATGCTCTAATACTTAATGATAGTGCATACTTTGAGCCCTTGTCCTGTATCTTAGCTATTCCCTCCAAATATACTAAGTTCCTAACATGTCTCATTTGCCTTGAGTGTTGGAAGCTCCGGCTTCCTTCCAGCCATCCACAGAGTGATTCAGTGACACAGAAATTTGGACATTGTACCATATCCGGAGTTCAAATTTATACACTTTTTTTTTCTCAGGTGGCCTATCATTTTGAATTTTGCTGTAAACCTTTGGTTGTTATTTGCCTCTGCTGTGTCCATCAGGAAATGAAGGATGGAATGGTAAGGTTTGTTCATTTCATACAAGGGCTGATATACAACAAAATGTCTATCATATGTCCAAGTCTTGCACATAGGATGGTAATGTCTTTTAGTAGTGATTATGAAACCTGGAAAGGAAACAATATTGACACCAAATGATAACTGAGGAAAGATGAAGGCATCTTGAAGAAAGAGCCAGAAATACAAGACAGAAAATGTTTGTGAACTGTGCTATGCCTACAAAAATGGGGAAAGTGGTCAGACTAATGAGTAGTTGGGGCAAAAGTACAAGGCTATCTAATGGACAATGAAGATTGTACTTAATGCAAGGTCCAGGCAGGAGAGACATATGATGTTACCTGATCTGGACAGAAGTTTATGATCTTTTGCAGATGGCCAGATGCAGACTAAAGAGTGATAATTTGCATATGGCCACCCCAGCAAGACACCAATGAATGGCAAGTGAAGCCACAAGGTAGAAGTGGTTGATAATGGGGTGCGGTCAAAGATGTGGATGGAAATCGGCAGTGAGTCTCAATGGCAGTGATATTGGCCGGTAGTGAGTATCGGCAGTGGGTCTCAACAGCAGTGATACTGGCTGGTGGTGTCTCAACAGCAGTGATACTGGCTGGTAGTGAGTATCGGCAGTGGGTCTCAACAGCAGTGATACTGACCGGCAGTGAGTCTCAACGGCAGTGGTATTGACCGCTGTGGAAGGGAAGGGTGACATACCCGTCGACTCTCCCCTTCCAGGTCTTTTTATTTAGTAACCCCATTGCGAGCCATGATATTCCCTCCTGCCCTTTTCCCCTGATTTCCATGTCCTTTAGCTTGACAGCTGACCATTGACAATTTATTTTAAATTCTTAGATCTTCACAGAATCAATTAAGATGGCCCTGAACTCAAAATTATCATTCGACGTGTTCAACTCAAGTGTTCTTACTATTTCATGCTTTTTCCTTGATTCCCCTTGGAGAAGACGACCTCACCTCAATGGATCTTTATGGGAGAAGGCCATTTTTTTCTTTTATTTTCTTATTTTCATCACTTTTCTCAAATTTCTGTAGTTAATTGATGGACCAATGCTTACCCCTTTCCATGGCTAGTCGCTTACAATTCGATGGACGGAACTGTCAGACGAGTAGGGTCGAGAGGATGCGTTTGAAGGTGCTCCGCGCTTGTTGGGGACCCGAGCGACGTATCATCAATAGAGCCCTTTGACATTAGTTCTCTCCCTGAGCAATTCCTGGCAAGTAACGTTCTGAGAGGCGGACGTGACGACACCAGACCGACAACCGTTTATCTTTAGACATCATGACGTAGCCGATTTTGGTACGAGATCCCGAATTTCTTTTTTTGGACTTTTCTTTACTTTGTTGAGCATCCCCAACGGACTGATTGGCGCAAGAGTACGCGCGCTTTCACATGATTCTATAGGCAGTACTCGCATTTTGTATTTAAGGTGTCTCCCCACCTATCGAATGGGACAGTTCTCCTCCCCAGTTTTCTCACTCTCTGTAAAAGTCTCCTCTCGACGACTCAAGAGTTCTTCAAGTCGACTACACATTTCGGTGTAGAATTTTGTTAAGTGACTAAGTTTTGTGTTTGATAGCCTCAAAAAGGCTCGTTCTGCTTCTGTTGCTGTTTGAGTCAACGAACTCATTCACATTTACTCCTTGACAACGCGTGAGTTGTCTACTCGAGTCTCTTAAGACTTGAATTACATTTCTGTTGACCGTTTCCCGTTCTTTTTCCCACGAGCTTTGCTCAACGCTCAAGTCGATCGCGACGCGTTGTTCACGGACGCGCCCCCTTTCTGTTCTTTTTCCTTAAGTTCTCGATCCTTTCGAGAACTCTCTGTTCCCTCTCCTTTCTCCACTCACGACGCGTTTGACACCTTTGTCATGCGTTTTCCCCATTCAGCCTTACCTTTTACAGCGCGACGTGACGACCCAACAACACTGATCTCCAGAGGGCAGAATCCCCTTCCACACCGGCAGTCTCAACAGCAGTGATACTGACTGGTAGTGAGTATCGGCAGTGAGTCTCAATGGCAGTGATATTGGCTGGTAGTGAGTATCAGCAGTGGGTCTCAATGGCAGTGATACTGGCTGGCGGTGTATCAATGGCAGTGATACTGGCCAGTAGTGAGTATCAGCAGTGGATCTCAATGGCAGTGATACTGACCGGCAGTGACTCTCAACAGCAGTGATACTGACCGGCAGTAAGTATCAACTGCAGTGATACTGACCAGCTACTCACTACTGGTCAGTATCACTGCCACTCAGTATCACTGCTGTTGAGACACTGCCAGTCAGGAACCATTCTGTCTGGACAAGGTGGGGGCCCAGAAGGTGTGTGCATTCCACAGGCCATGTAGTCAGCTTGACTCCAAGCCTCAATAGAACCTGGTCATTATTGAATTATCGGAGTGACAGGAGCAAAAGGCCTCTGGTGCATTTGATGTCTACAGCATCACTGTTTGTCAGCACATGCAAACCATTCATTAGCATGTGTAAAATGTTTGTCCTGCAACTGAGCAGTAGTGATACAAAATGGCAGTACTGGGACTGACTGGCAGTGGTACTGATGAGGACTGCTACCAACCACCTGTGATACAGAATGGCAGTGGTGCAAATGAGCAGCAGTGAAACCTGCAGTGAGACTCAATGGCAGAGATACTGAATGGCAGTGGGACTAACCGGCAGTGATAGTTCATGGTGTGCTACCAACTGGGAGTGCTACTGTCAAGGTACAACAGACTGGCAGTGATACATAATGGCAATGGTGTGAAAGAGCAGCGTGAACACCAGCAGCGAGACTAAACAGCAGTGATACTGAGAGGTGGCATCATAGGTGTAACAGATAAAAACCATGGTGATCTCAATTAGTGCAACAGAATGCCAGACTCAATGGCAATGGGAACTATGAGTAATGGAGATGGCATGTGCATTACTATTCCCCATTAATCTAGCCATCAGTTCCATGGAACCAATCACATGAATTCAAGTATATCGGACAAGCCAGTGACTCCCAGTAGACCAACACCATCTCTGATCGATGTCAGAGTCCTCTCAGGCAGTTTTTGACTTTTACTGTTCTTGTGCACGTGCGGCTGTGATCAAAGCCACTTCAGACAGACGACAAAATGGTCCTGATGAGTATTATGCAATCTGGCATGCAAGAATGAAGCCGGACATAGTAAGTTCATAACCAAGTTAACACTTGTGATCCCACTTAACCAAATTGCGTTCCAGGAAGCATTTGAAGTCATCATTGGGTATCTGGTCATGACTGAACGATTCAACCACATAGCACCATTCTACAAGAGGCTCCATACTGCTCTCTATGCGGCCGAGGATCTCCCAGATCTAAAGTCATCTTTAATGATGTTAGATCCAACTTGTAACCCGATGGATCCAACCCGTGTAGTTGATCAGTATGTTGATCCATGGTGGGATAAACCATTGGTTGACACCGATGTGGTGTTCTTGTTGGGGGGCATTGAAGACTTTATGGCTCAGGTATAGTATTCTGGCATATTTTACATACAATATTGCTAAGTATACCATGCAGCGGGGAGATCATTATGACCATGTGGTCTCTGGGTCATTTGATGATCAACTTCACCATGATGTGGTCTTTTCTCATCTCCTATCAATTTTGGCACTGAAAAATGTACACAATGTGGTCAGAGAGCTAATGTTCCAATGCACAGATGATCCAGAATATGAGGATGAGGGAGCTGGTGACAGGGAGATTCTGGAAGTTTAGCTGTTGGACTAGTAATATGATATTATCTTCATTTATGAACGATACCCTTCTGGAAGCCAGATACATGATCTGCCATTTCTCTAAGCTCACTACAAAGTGGTTTTGGGTAACATCGACAGAGGAACTTCCATGACAAGCTGGGATCACTACTGATCCCAGTTGATTGATCCTGAAGCATGTGATCATAATATCATAAGTTCAACTTTGAACTGAACTGGCATCTTCACCATGGATTTTGCTCACTTAAAGATACAGTTGGTGGAATGGCATAGTCTCCCTCCTTTCATTTTGGAGGTATGTAATTCCTTCCCATTCAGCTCCACTTCTGAGGCACAATGCTTCACCGATCTTTTGGCTGCAAGGATGTGAGGGCCTTGCAGAAGGTTTCTTGAGCTTGATGACACTGATTGTCAGGACTGTTATAAGAAAATTCAAAATGAACTGGTATGTACCCTTCTATGTTTGTTCTAGGAGCAAAACTGCATTCAGATTACATCAGGCCGCCGGAGTGAAGTTTGCCGGCCGATGCTACATCAGTGGCTTTGATATCAAACCATCCACATTTTATACCAAAGTAGTCCATAGCATGTATGGTGAGGACAGCGACGATGGGACCCAGGCAGTTCAAGGGATCGATCTCTGGGATGATGGTGATCAGGACCCCACCTGCCTGGGGCCAATTGAATTTCCCTGGCATGTTCACAATGATGAGGCAAGCTGGGCTGAGCCACTGGAAGAAGCTCTGGCTGCCTTCAAATGTCATGTCCATGATTATTTTATTCACTCGCTACTTCACTACTAATATTTCTGTAGAATCAAGGGATCCCAGCAAAGCCAAGTCAGCCCATTTCATCAAGTGCAATTATCCTGGACTTGGTCAAATCATACGAAACTCTCACACATGCCCAATCCATGTTACCTGGGCTGAAGGAGCAGGTTGTATGGATGCTGATAGCAGAAGAACGGGATGAAGATTCAAATCTACAATGGTAATGGAAAATATATATGACAATTCCATGATGTATAGCTAAAATAGAACGAGAATAAATTCATGAAGGCTGCAAATTAAGTTGAGAAAAGATCCAGCTGCATGGAAGTGATATAGTGCCCAACAGTAACAAACCCTGGTGAGTCGATACCAAATCGTTCTAGCACATTATCCCGCATGTATTGCGCTATGCATACTCTGCTCCCATTGCAATCTGTGGTGCCATGCCTGACAATCCTTCCTAAGACGGCAACCATTGTCCCAGACTCGTACTCGAGTTCTATCCCTAAGTTCTGCAGAATTAATCTGGAATCAGAGTATGGTCCAAACATTGTAAGTAAGTCAAACCATGCACCTTGCGAGTTATTATCTTGGTGAAGTGGGGTCTTGCAGTTGCTGATGATTCTGTATCCTGAAAATGGTGATGTCCATAATTTCAACACCTCTAACACAGCCTCCTCTTCCTTGACCTGTGAAGGATCACTGATGATCTTTTCAAAGACCGTCCTGCCAGCACGATAAAGGTCGGGGTGGACAATTGATAGGAAGGCCCCCATCAGTGCAAATGACTTGGCAGTGTGGAAGAGCCAGGATGTTGTTCCCGGGCTGATGCTTCCAGGCTTGAGGGTTGCAGAGATCTCTGGCAAGAATTCTTTGGTCTATAACTTGATCAGTAGCCTGACAGAAACGATGAATTAAACTAGACTCACATCATGGGCTTGCTGGAACCATGCCGGCGAGAGGTTAATGTTACCGGGTTGTGGGGCACAGCTGCCCACGGGTTTGTAGTATGCCGGATTGGTTCACCAGCTGCCTTTATCACCTGTTAATGAGCTGCCCAGAGCATTGTCCATCTTTATGGTGGCTTGCCATAAATCCTTCTAGAGAATGGCGAATCAGCATAATGATTTCGATTGACTTTGGTCGACTGGTACATACCTTCCATTCCTCAGAGAGGGTCCCAGGGACATACCATGCTAACACCTTCCCATACACATCCAAAATGAGTGTTGGAGATGTGATGATGTTGTCGGCATATTCAGTGGGAATAGGAAACTGGGATGCTATGCAATCCTCCTCTGTCTGCTTTCGGCTGGTCGCAGTCTTTGGTAACAGACGATCATACCGTTGGGCATCCATCATCGGCATTGTAACTGGGAAGTCCCATCAGACACAAGAAAGGTGCATAATATGTTTAATATTACTGGGATTAAGGAACACTTGACTGGCCTTTGTTGCCAAGAGTTCAGCATCCTTCAACAATGACACCAGCAGATTCAGAGGTGGAGTTGGGCCAGGGTTACATGGCATAAATATCAGCAATGGTGTGGCCATTAATTGAACCGGTTGAATAGCAGGTGTCATAGAGAGAATGTAACAAAACTGTTGTCAAACATATCTCGCCAGTACATTGGTAAGATAGAACACAGAGTTTTCCGGGAACATTTAGCGTGTGTGGGTGAGTGGGTGGTGCACAACCCCATGCTCTGTTTAAATACCCAGGACATTTCATGGCAAATGAGCACCGTTAAACAGCATAGGATTGGTGCTCCAGGACATGGCAGTGAATGGGAGTGGCAGTGAATGGGAGCAATGGACCGGCAGTGAACGGGAGCAGCAGTGAAAGAGAGTGGCCTTTCAGTATCACTCCCGGTTGGCAGCAGTCCTTGTTGGTAACACCCCCCGGTCAGGACCACAGCTGGTCGGTACTACTCCTGGGCGGTACCACCCCCAGTCAGTATCACTCCCAGTCAGTATCACTGCTTCTCAGTACCACTCCCAGTCAGGACCACTGCCATTTGGTATCACTGCTTGTTGGAGCGCCAGTATACAGGATGGAGACTGGATCATTATTCCCCATTCATTATTTATGTACATGGGTGAATGAAATGCTAAGCAATCTTGGGGTTCAAGTCATCTCCTTTGACTCCGTTTAACCATCTGTGACTTCTGAAACCTCACGGAAGCCGATTCAGCACCAACTGCCACTCGAGAGGTCACTGTGGCCACAGCTGCAGCAGTCCTTGCCCTTGTGTTTGCTCCCAGGGGAGGGGGTGGAGAAATATCAATGGTAAATGCTTGTTGTTTGGCCTGTTTCTTTGGTGGCCAGCCACATGGGCGGGGATTCTCTGAGATAGTCATTGAGGCAAGCAGGTTGGCTAGGGATGCCACCTTCATGTCAGGAATTGGGTGGGCAGTCTGCAGCACTGAGATGATTTCGAGATCTTTCTGCTTGTTCCTTGGGCCAAATGTGCTCCACTGGACCACTGAAATTTAAACATTGATAACCAGGATTTTACTTGAGACACCAGAGGAATGCTCACCAGATTCCCCGTTCTCTGATTCAAACTGAATCACCTTCCCTCTTGGAGGATTCAGTGTATGCCTGGAGCCTGAAGGATGATTTGGCATTTCATCATCACTGTTCCATTGCATCCACTGGGCCAAAGTCAAATGCCTCCCCTGAGTCAGAGTCAGAGTGGACCGACATCTTCCTCCTCCATGAATCTGGGGCTACAGGGTCCAACCATGATTCCACTGCCTTTGCTTTCCCCTTGGCTCTTGTTGACTTCCTTGCTGCATCAGGAAAATCACTTTTTGATCCAGGCTTTCCCAGGATAGAGGGCTGATTCCCAGGGTATCTCAGGAGTATTGGAATGCCCTGTGGTCACCTGTGATGCTTTAGTCATTCTTTACTATCCAAAGTTGCAAAATAGAACTGTTAAAGACAATAAATAATACACTATTGTTACACTACACTACCATATAGTTTGATATGCATACACATTAGAAAATTACTTTTTGACCCAGGCTTTCTCAGGGTTAAAAGGCTATTTCCCAGTTCATGCCAAGCACCCTGGGGTGGCCTGTGATGCCATTGTCCGACACATGATTTCCCAGGGCTACCTGGGGCTACTGGCTACTTCCCAGGGCACATCAGGCGCCCTATGCAGAACTCCTGGCCCAATGTGGTTGGTTTGCAGTGGTTGGTTTGTGGCAGTTGGTTGGTGTGGGTGTCATAGCTCACTTATCCATTGCTAGTACTGTACCAATGCAATCAGTTCGTCAGGGGGTGTGACCTGTGACCTCCCTGACGAATATCTGAATTCGGCAATGAGGTCAGTGACCCGTGACCTCCAGAAATTTTCGTCAGGTGTGACGGAATTTCAACACATCAACAACTATACAGTTCTCGGTGCATGCCGGTGTTATGTCAACCGTGGGTCCAGCATCACGCATCAACCAGGGAAGGAATTAATATGTACCAAATAGTAGACACATGTGTTGCACATGTGCAGTGGGATCCCATAAAAGAGTAGTGGATCATCATACATATAATATTGCGTTGCAATTTACATTTGTTCAGTCTTTAGTGTGGGTACCATAGAATTTGCAAAGCACAGTTGATTTATGTTTACTGCGGAGCTCTCTCAACTCTCATTCTCAAAAATGCCGAATCTATCTCATATTCCGCAACATGTCGAACAGATCATCCTGCCTGCTACAAATATGTCGGTTGTTGACTTTCTGGACTTCAAGCTTTCTCTTGTTGCTTTCCCAACAAAATTTGTCAAGGCCGAAGATTATTTCTCCACTGATTCAGTCACAATGGACAACATGGAGGAGATACATTTGTTACCATCTCCGCCAGTGGCATTGGTCCAGCTCCTATCACAAAGCCGCAGTTCAAGCAATCCAACATCAGTCTGTTGTCCTCACATTGGTGCTATGGCTGGAAAGCGATTTCCACCCTGGATCGTGAGCTTCTGGTCCAAACTTGTAAGTATATGGAAAGTGCGCCATGGTTGGATGGAGGCCAAGGAATTTATGGAGAAAAGACGAAACAAGTGGAGTTATAAGGTATCAGATGAGTCGGCGAGACTGATAGACAAAGTTAACAATGCACTCCGATGCATCCCATGGTCCGGCTCAATTCATGGCTTTGAGGTTGCAATACCCACCAGCTTCCTCTCAGTATATGGAACGCAAGAGTGGTTTAGTGACGAACATGAAGATCAGATGCTCGATCTTCCATGGCGGGAAATGATGGAGAGTGGGATCAGCAGTTCTGCTGATATCGAGAATACACAGTGGCCAGTGAAACTCAGACAGGCATACCGAGATAAAGAGCAGTATGGAACAGGTGCCGGCTATGGATGGCTACACACAACAGGTGAAATGCTTGCAGACGGAACCCGGGACAAGATAGGAATGATCGCTAATATCAACCGCAATCACTGGGTAGCTGTGAGTGTCAATTTTAAGAACCATCAAATCCTTTATGGCGATTCTCTTCGAGATACCCCAAATCAAGAACTTATTCATGCTCTGAAATGGTGGACGCATATTCACACTGGACACACATTTATGATCAAAGACCTACCAATATCACCCCAAAAAGATGGATACTCATGTGGACTGCTCGCATAGAATGCCTTGATGGTTTACTTCCTTCGAAGCAAGAACTACACGTTGATGGATCCCAAAAACGTAGATGATGAGAGACTGAAAGTCCTACTGAGAATCATTGAACGACATCAGGATCAAGTATGTGCTTACTAAAAAATATTTATTGCAGCTAATGTGTTTCACAGAGTTTTACGTTTCAATCTGAAAGTCATGATTTTCAGTTCATGTTGTTGGGAATGGAGTGCTGAACAGTGACAGGAAGAGTTAAGGGCAAGGTTAAGAAGATGAGGTTTAATCTCAAAGGCTAGTGAGTGAGGGAGTCTGCCACAGGGAGGAATGTTATTATCATCTCCTACATGATGTGCAATATTTATACTACACAGTTAGGAGGTATAGTGTAATGCGCTCCTTTAATACATAAAGGAGGTATTCTGTAATAGACCCCTGTACCAGTTAATAATGGAATAACTATGTCATATCCCCTATGTAATTCTCCAGATAGACTTGTCTATCATTGTATATTATAGGGGGTTCCCTGGATAGCATAGGAGACAGTCTTGGCAGTCTTTGTAGTCTTGGCCAGTCTATTAAGGGTAGCAGCTTGGGAATTAATATTATTCCCTGTGGCTGTGTTGGATTCTGCCAGTGGCAGATCCTAACCCTAACCTTAAGTTTAGGACTTGTATTCCATCTCCATAGGCTTGTTAACTGCCTTGGCTTGCCTGTATACTCTTGTATACATAATCCCAACACACGTTCAGAGCCTCTATCGAGGAAACAGAAGCCAATGAATCAGAAGTGAGCCCCCCGCTGGACCCCCGAACATTGACCCCTCCACCACAATCCGCCATGCCACCATTGCTACAGCCAACATCCAAGCGATTCCATAGTGACCACACAGTAAATTCTCCACCAGGAAGCCCGAAGAAGAAGAAACCCAAGGTTCAGGTTTTATCAGCAACACGCATGGCCATAGAGATGGAAGCTAAAGCTGAAGTGAGTAGTGGAGAAAAGGCCCATGGTTTGTTACAATTTTATCACCCATCAACATGGCAGGTGGAATTTGACAAGACCATAGTCAAGCAAATTGATGAAAGGAAATTGGAAAAGGATAAGAGGGAAAAGCAGCAGGAGGCTGATACTATACGAAAGGAGGCTCACGAGCGTGAAAATGCTAGGCTGAGGAAGCAGAAGTCAAGACTGATAAAGAAGGAAAAGGAAGTACACACAGGCGTTCGCAGTCCAGGGGGCACCAAGTGCAAGTTCAAGGAGCTTGAACTTGAAGATGGACCATCCTCATTCGAACCACAGGAGAAAGGCTTCCCCGGGTTGTCTAGGCCAGCATGTGAAATCAAAAAAAAAATCAAAGTTGCGACGAGGAAGCCACAGGGACCCAAGCCATGTAAAGTTCCAAGGCCGGCAAAATATATGAACTGGTTTTCTCCATTTCTATGGTCCCAGATCAACACCACAGCTCGAATTACGGGATGGAAGATGAGCGCCACAGAAATTGTGCATGAGTTGCACAAACGTAATCCCGAAACTTTTGGAAAAATCAATAGAACAACGGTGAACGAGTGGATTGACTGCACAGGTGACCAACCATGATGGAGTGATGCTGCGTTGGACAAAGTCGGACAAGGGAATGATCCTGGCCATAACAAGGGAGGACGACGTGGAATTCTGGTACATTATTGACATATATCCAATGATGATAATCACTTACAAGATTATGTACTAGGCACCATACCCTGATGTTGTCGCCATCATTAAGAAAAGACTTTCCACACTTCGAAAATCCTCAGCACCAGTTAGTCTCATCACCGCTCGTGCCGTAATGTTGGCAACCATCATAAAGATGAAGCCGGAAATTCTCGATGTAACGTTTCGCGATGGGTCAAAGTTCCATGCTTCAGACAGTTTCGTATGGACCTGGCTGGGCAGTGCAATGGAATGGTCTCAAAGGAAGGCAACACGTACAGCTCGAAAGATTCCTGATGACTGGGAAGATCAATGCGAGAGGTCATTCTTGCGGAAGGCATATCGAATAAAAGAGCACGACATACCCACTTCACTATATGTCAATTCAGACCAAACAAATGCCATATATGCGCCAGGAGACAAGATGACATGGGCCGAGAAAGGGAGCAAGCAGGTAACATTGGTCGGTAATGAGGAGAAACGCGCGTTCACAGTGATGGTGTCAGTCACGAGCGATGGGAAACTTTTGCCGTTCCAAGCCATTTACCAAGGGAAAAGTAAAGTGTCGTGCCCCTCGTCCAAGGCACGATACCTTGCAGAAGCGAAGGCTGCTGGGATTCAATTTGAGTATTCTGGGACAACAACATATTGGTCTAATCAGCAGATGATGCAAAGCTTTGTGAATAAGATTCTCGCACCTTACTTCGATGGCGAGAAGAAAAAGCTAGGCTTGCCCGAGACTCAGTGCGCACTATGGCAGATCGATGTTTGGTCGGTGCATCGATCACAGGAATTCCGGGACTGGATAAGAGATAAGCATCCAACAATTCTCATTGATTTCGTTCCAGGAGGCTGTACAGGTATTCATCAGCCTTGCGATGTAGGCATCCAGCGCCCTCTCAAGCTATCTCTCAAGCGCTCATATCACGAGGATGTTGTAAATCAATTCTTGACACAGTTTGATGAAAAGCAGGATGGAGAGCCGGAAGCATTGATATTCAATGAGACCCTTGGCGTGCTGAGAGATGGTAGTGTGCGATGGCTGTGGAATGCTTTCAATGCAGTCAACAAACCTAATCTGGTTAAAAAGGTGAGCCATACCTCAAGACAATCCGATCAAAACCTAGACTCTAACTTCAACGCTTGAAGGCATTCGAACTTTGCCGCGTCCGAGAATGGAATCTTTCCTACGAGTGCCTAACAAGTTTCGCACCTAGAGAACGACTTCGAAAGATGAAGGAAACCGACCCAGAATTCTGGAAGGAACTCACGACAGAAGAGACCCCAGAATTACCGGCCAAGAATGTCAGGTTGCCAGAAGATAAGCTTGATGAAGACGAGGATGCACTAGACGATAGCGAGCTGCCTCTCAGTGTCGTTATCGAAGCTATCGCAGATGGACAGTGTCCGGAAGGATTTGCCGTTCGTCCAGCAGGTGGGCTTATGTCAGTGGTAGATGCGGAGAGGTTAGACATTGATGTTGAAGACCCAAAGGAGCTCACAGAGAATATCGAGACCACAGAGTTGGGACGCGGAAAGCGAATCCGCAAGGCGAATAATCTGTACAGGTCATCGACGTTCTGGAGACACCATGACGACGATGACTCAGATGCGGAGATTGAGTGCGGTGACTAAGTATGTACTCTTTAGAAGTACTTTATATATATATACCATCTTATAACCTGCAATATCGTGACCCATGCTTCGTGTATGCTGATCCCAGGGCATAGGGAGGCGAAAAATGGATTTTCTGGTGAAAAAAAACCGAATACTGTACTAATACGACCATCTCTTCAGTCACGCGTCACAAGCCTCCGTGAAGAGAAGAGTTATGGGTCAGGTCACAGGTCACAATCAGGGATGAAGACCGTGACAAAAATCTTCCTAAACAGGAATATTTGAAAAAAGTACCTAAATTTTACTCCTCATCGCTCCCGTCGTTCGCGACCCAAAATTGAGAGGAATAGAGGATGTTTGCACGCTTCTTACACTTTCCACGGCCCTCTACAGCGTGAGTTACATCAACTACCTCATCTCGAACGGACTCCAACGAGGCACTCTCTGCATCTGCGGTTGAAACAAGGCCGCCTTCTTCTCCAAGTATGTACAGGTTGTCGTTGTCATCGCAATCCATAGAGTCGAGTTGTGTATGCGCAGAAATGACATCTGTCAGGGGAACTTCGCTGTCGTCACCGTGAATATCGATAGCACTCTCTTCAAGGTCCTCAACTTGTTCTTGTAGGGAAGTGAGTGTAGGCGGTGCATGGTGGGGCACACTACCTCGGGAACGCGGCTATGTAATCTCAGCCCAAAACATCGGGTCCACTATAACAAGCTCGCGAAGTGCTTTTGAAGCCTGGCGACTGGTCAGGCTGGCATAAGACAGGTTGAACTCTCCAGCCCTGCACATTTCCCAAGCCTGGCAACGTCGGAAATGAACATGTGGATAACGGATGGACATTGCACGCATTTCTAGAGCCTTTTCCTGGATATTGTCGAGGAGGTTATGGGATGGGATTGGCCATGTTTTTAGGATGTTTATGTTGTCGGTAAACGTAGGCAACTGTCCTGAGACAAAGTGTGCTACGTTCACTGTTGTTACAGCCATTCTCAGCTGTGCGGGCATTGCAAAAGCAAGAATCTGAGATATAGAACATTTGGGATCTGGGAGGAGGACTTCACGGACATCTGTTGGGATGGTAAAGCTGTTGAGTGCAGTCATTGTTGTAGCTGCACAGTCCAGAGTGTTCACTCAAAGCACACGACAATTTTTTCAACAAGCTTTTAACATTCAAATGCCAATTCGCACTTAAGTTGCGCGTCTGACCGCGTCCTGACGTTAGTGCATGTAGCATGTGGCATCTCGGCCCAATTGGGGGCTTTGAAGAGATCTGAAGTTTGTCACACGGTTTTCCCAACTTTGAAGAGTTGGTCAGTCATCGAAATCTGTCACATGTCACAAGCCACGAAGAGATGGTCGTATTAGTACAGTATTTTGCCTACTTTTTATAATTCGTCAATCCCCGTTGGGACCCGTCCGTGACTTTTCGTTTCGACCTCGGGGCCTGTGACCCGTGACTGACGAATTGAATGCATTGGTACAGTAGCTCCTAAAGAATTAACAGTATTATTTGTTAGATTGCAACAAGAAAAGAGTGTTGGACAAGCAGGGAGTGTCCTCAGCCTATGGCTATGGCTAGACTTGCCTAAGGATTGCTTCTGTGACTACAACAGTATGATTCTATGGCACGGCATGGGTAACCCCCAGGTAAAATTTTTGCTGAACCCGTACCCGTACCTGTGAACACCGTACCCATACAGTTAAGGGTACGGGTTCCCCCATGGGTTTGGGGGGTTACCCACAATTTCCGGGGGTTACCCATGAGGTTTACGGGTTTACTCACAACCCACAGTACTAACTGTGGGTTTCTGAGTACAAAGGTCCAACTATTCAATTTATATGATGTAAATAATGTACACCCAGAGGGCACAACCCTCTCGTCTCTTCAGTAACATTAAACCACTGCTAAATAGATTAAGATCAAGTATAAGATCATTGTAAACGAAGGGGAACTCACCAAAAAATAATACCCTTAAAATTCCATCCCTCTCCTGACAGATAAGCACCTAGCAGAAGAACGGCAGGGCGTAGCCCTCTCGTCTCTTTAGCAACATTAAACAGCTACTAAATAGGTTAATATAGAGCATAAGATCATTGGAAATGAAGGGGAACTCACCAAGAAAGAGTACACCCTCCTCATCACCCCTCCTGAGATAGATAAGCCCCTATCTGAAGAACGAAATGGCGCAGCCCTCTCGTCTCTTCGGAGACTTAAAGCGACCATAAAATAGATTAGGATCCTTACTAAGATCAGGCCAAACAATGGAGAACTCACATAGGGACTAGGCCTTCTCCTCCTGCCCCTGCCTAACAAACATCTTCATGCAGAGAGAGATTGAGCAACCATATCCCTCTTGTCTCTTCGGATTATTAAAGCGACAGTAAGGGAAATTAGAATAGAGCCTAATACGATGGAAAACAAGGGGGAACTCACCTAGATAATGAGACCCTCTCCTCCTGCCCCCTTTCCACAAACATGTTGATGCCAGGGAAGAACAAGCGAACGCACCCCTCTCGTCTCTTCAGAGCATTCAAGTGACAGTTAAATAGATCAGAATGGAGCCTAAGATCATGGAAAACAACAGAGAACTCACCCTGATGTGATACTTGTTGTCAACCTCCTTCCAATAAAGATGGGGATGAGAAGTCAGAACATGTACACAGCAACTTGTGATCCCTTGTAGACATCAATAAAATCGAAAATGACACTCACTGAAACCCGTAAACCCACGGGTAAGGGTACGGTGTTGCATGGGTATGACAATCTCAAACCCGTACATGGGGCGCAAAGTTCCCACGTTACCTTGTTCAAAATTTTCTAAGTTCAAAACACTAATACTTAAGTTCTAACCAAGCACCACGACGCACTCCCACTCCCACCATGCACCACTGATGACACACTGCTCCCACCCCCACCTCCCGTGCCTTACAGACATCAACGTGCCATGTCATGGGCCCAAACGACAACAAAATGATTGTTTGGCCCAGATGTGCTTTTTTTTTTGTTTCTGTGTTTCTGTACTAAGTTATTTTTATAGAGGTTCAGAGCATTTTCTAATGATAGCTGCCATGACCCAGGCAACCCCCACCACCTCTCAGATGGCTCCACTGAGCCCCTGAAGCCTGCCCTCTGCCCAGCGCACCCCATACTCTCATCTAACAGTTGGGCCGAGTCGTCAACCTCCTGAAATTCTAGGGTGCACAGTTCACCACCCAACACTGATGCCAATGTTAGCTCTGCCTGCTCGTCGCATCTGAATTCCATCTCTCCAACAAATGCCTCATCTTGTATGGATCCTGTCCCAGGAAACGGCACTGTAAGCACACCTGAATCTGCTCTAGGTGCTACATTTCCAGGTAAACAGATCAATCATGCCTGGTTTTCATCCAATGCCTCAATCATTCTCACAGGTCATGTGGTGCTATGCGACGTGGTTACCTCAACGCTTACAGGCTCCTGTCCCACCCAAGGGTTGAACACACCCTGAAGAACACGCTGCCATATCTCTCTCTTGGGTCACCAGCCCTTCGACTTCCCTTAGTCCTGGAGCAAACCTCAGTAAGACTCCATTGGTAGTGCGACAAGGCACTGATATGGCCCATTAAAGATCATAACTACAGAACCGATGTAACTGCATTATCAAGCTGTGCCACATCACACGCGACGTTGCCAGCTCTATCGCCCTCAGAATGCCCCCTTGCAGCACCCAGCACTCCAGAAAGCAGATGCACACCCCTGATGGTCCCCACCTACCCCCCAGAACCCACTGTTACACACCCCCTCTACCATGTCACTGACAACACCCCCTGCATGCTCAACCCCTCTGCCCCCAAAATGGCCCTCTATGACCCCCAGCGCACCCCTGTCAACCTCCCAGACCCCTCCCCAACCCTACCCACCCCTCAGCTGCCCTGAAAAGGGTGCCACTCGATGACAAGCAACCCCAACCCCCCCAAAAGAGCAAATGCGCCCCCCACAGTGGACGTTGGCACTCAGGCTGCCCCCAGCACCTGTGGGACACCAATGCAGGCCCCCGGCACCTCCCTGCTCACCCCAGAACCCCCTGCTATGCCCCACAAGCCCAACATCACCTGCACGATGTCACACAATGCCACCCCCATTCCCAGCTCAGCCCCTGCCAGCCCCACCCTCCATGCTCTCCAACTCATCCCTGATGACCTTCCAGCTGCCTGAGACAACCCCCAACCCTGTCCCTGTCCCCACAACTGCTGAATGGCCATGCATTTGACACCCTTTGGCCCCCACAATCCCTGCCATGAGCGCTGGCTCCCCTCCACTCTCCACCTGCCCCCTGAGGTTCTGCTACACCCCCCACCCTTGTCAGCACTGGGAACGACCAGACAGGCCCAGTGTTCAATGCCCCGAGCGCTGCCCCTTCCCCTGCCACATCACATTTGACAATGACAATCTCCCACTGCCCTCATTCACCCCTGTACCCCCATTTTCCCTACCTGAGCCCTGCCGCACATCTCTGACCCTTCTGTAACACCAGGAATGACCAGACAGCTCCCAGCATCAAGACAGCTCAGATGTCCTGAACACCCCCCTTCCCCATCATGTTTGATGGTGACAACCTCCCCCTGCCTCTCCAGTGGCACACGGCATCCTCAAGAATGAACTTTTTTTCACTTTGGTCATATTTTTTGGTACTATTGTGATACCCTTTTCTGTTTTCTTCATTTTTTTTCTCAGGTGATGTCACTATTTGGGACATGGGTGGATGGAGCTGCGCAGGGCACACCCAACCACCCACAGGGTGAAAATGGGAAGCAGCAAGGGACAATAGGGACAACAGCAGGGAGGATGGGAGTGACACCAGGGATGCAAGTGACAAGAGGGAGGATAGGGAGAATTGAATATACTTTTGTATGTTAGAATATTTAATATATTGATTTTTATTGGAAGTGAAATCAGTGAAGAAAATATATTGGGAGAGCTATCAGGACGATAAAAAGTGCCCAGGCCTGGAAAATCATATGTAGAGTCATGAGACACCTAGGGATTGAAGCATTACTTGAGTGTCTTGAGGCACTTTGGGCCTAAATCCGTGACCCTGAAGGCTGGAAAAAAATGGCACTTTACCTACAAAGCTCTCAGGGTAAACAATTGTCTTGAGTGCCCTGGTGTGACCTAAGGCATCCCAGGGTAACCTAGGACACCCTGGGGACAAAAGTAATTTTCCTGATGTTGATTCTACCCGCATCATAATGCCTAGCCCGTTCAAGAATTACAGCTTTCTTGGCAGCATATAGGCTTTTGTGGCAGTTACGCCTAGCATCAACCAGATATTCGGTAACAGACTTGAAGGATGATCTTTCAAGGAGTGCAAATTGTGCCAAGTACTGGTCAAAGATTGATTGTGAGCCATACGACATCTGCCTAGCATCACCCTTGGACCGTGAGATGGTGCCCCCAAGATGTCTGATGAGAGCAACAAGCTCTCAGATGTGACGAGACGTGACCTGCCTCTCGGTATTGAACCTGTATGAATTGTTTTGACCAAAGGAATTGACTGCTGCCTGCTTGATGAGTGTAGTCAGTAAATTATACCTTTCCATGTAAGATTCATCATTAGTTATGTCAGTTTGAAAAGCTGTCGCGTTGGATGCCACAAGATGGTCCACAGAATCTGTGAAGAGGGCAAACTTGTACTTGTTGTCTTTTGAGGGGTACTTAATCCTTGGAGGTGGGAGAGGCAAGGACAGGACAAACGGAGTTGAAGAAACTGTCAAAAAGTTAGGGACAGAGGACTTCAGAATGAACGTAGCTTTGATGGCCCTGTGGTCAGGGCTGGGGACCCAAGTCATGTCGGTTGAAATCTCAGAGTCTAGAAGGCAGCAGGTCGAAACAACTACACGATCAATAATGCTGCCACCATCAGTTGAACGCCAACCCCGGCTTGTCCAGTCTACAAAATGGTTGCGATCTGGACAAATCTTCCACAGGTCAGTACCCTGAGTATCCCGAAGGAAACCTTTAAATGCACGTCGGGCCAGCACATTATCTGAGGCACGTTCAGATGCCACAACAGTGGCATTGAGGTCACTGAAAAGAGACCATGAAGTCTTTGTATCTCATACCACATCCGTCAGACATGGCCAAAAGTTGAGTGACAAATTATCAGCACCAGGGTCACATGGGGCATAGACAGCAAAAACATGATGGATAAAGGAAGTTGAAGACAAAGAAAGAGATGAAACAACAACATCAACACATACAACACGACCCTTGAGGGGTTCAAGATTGAGTGGAACACGAGCCACAATCTGTACATCCTTCCGGACACCTAGAATGATCCCCCACTTTGCCAGAGTTGAGGGCGATGCATATGGTACTGCCTTCTCTTCAAAGACTTCATAATTAGTGTTGGGATTATGTATACAAGAGTATACAGGCAAGCCAAGGCAGTTAACAAGCCTAGGGAGATGGAATACAAGTCCTAAGCTTAGGGTTAGGGTTAGCAGCTGCTACCCTTAACCCTAGAGCAATGGCAGTCTCCTATACAGGAATAGACTGGCCAAGACTACAAAGACTGCCAAGGCTGTCTCCTATGCTATCCAGGGAACCCCCTATAATATACAATGATAGACAAGTCTATCTGGAGAATTATATAGGGGAAATGAGGTCACTATGAAGTCATTACAGAATACCTCCTTTATATATTAAAGGAGTGCATTACACTATACCTCCTAACTGTGTAGTATAAATATTGCACATCTTGTAGGAGATGATAATAACATTCCTCCCTGTGGCAGACTCCCTCATACACTTACCTTTGACTTAAACTCAATACCTCAAAAACCTCGTCCTCATCTTGTGCTCAACTTCCTGATCCCAATAATTAGAGATTTCCAGATTCGAGGCAGCATTGGTCTGGGTCTTCATCTCTGAGAGTGCAAAGAAAAGAGGGGCCAACCTCATGAGAAGTGGACTGATGATTGCCAGTTTAACCGGGCTCATCAGCCCATTGGCATTCAGTGCACAAACCGAGAGTTCAGACTGTGCAAATGTGGGCATAGCCATAGTTGTATTAACACATAGCAGCAAAACAAGAAAAGGTATCATAACACAAAATTGAAAATGAAAGTTCACGGAGCATGACAACGGGCATGGTGGTCTGGTTAGAAGCAAGAAATCAGAGCAGGGTACAGCATGGGGGTCAGGGGCACAGTTGACCAGTGGGTCACTACCATAAGCAAAGGACAGCACAGATGAGAGGACCAATGACTCTGCATCACAAGGAGGGGGTATACTGACAGAATCAAGAAAGCAAGGCACTGGGAAAGCAGAGGATAGCACAGAAGGGAGAACCAATGACTCAGCAAAGCAAGATGGAGGAGGTATATGAATGGGACCAGGAATGTGAAATGACAAAAAAGCAGGGAAAATGGGTGTGGTATATACAGGGCGACAAATAGCACCATGTAGTGATAACTTCCTCCACTGAGCCAGCCTAGTGTCGCGATCCTTCACTGGCAATGCAACGCAGGTCAAAGTTGACACAACTTCATAGGGTTCATCACTGATGCATCGAACGCCCATGTAAACAGTTGAAGAAGACAACAAACAATTAGAGTTGGTGCTCACCATATCTCCAACTTGATCCATCAGGTTGCCCAGAGCCATTGGGTCAAGGTCGGACTGGGTGGAGTCAGATGAAGGCACTGCTGAGCACATGACACGAGATGTCAATTGGCCCAGAGGGACACTGACTTTCCTCTTCTTCATCATGTTACCTGGTGTGCTCATGGACATGGACAAGCTGTGAGGTATTGAGATCTTCAGAGAAGCACTAGCAGGAGGAGTGGGGCAGGAGCAGGGGTGGCTATAGGAGGGGGTGTGGCCGATGCAGTCTGGGGGGTTGGGACAGAAGGGGGAGAATGGGAGGCCATGGCTGAAGGAGGTGGAGTGGGAAGGAGAGGGTGCCCAGTGACCACGGCAAGTTGGTTAGAGAACCTAGAGAGGCGCTCCCTCTTATCAGCCGCAGAAAGCTCAAATTCCACAAGAGCCCTTTCAAAATCCTCCTTCAGTTTGCCACTAGAGAACATGGCAGCAATGCATAGACTGCTAATCCTAGACTCATCCTCACCAATCTGAGAGCATAAAAAGGACTCTTGACCTTGGATGAGAAGAGCCTGCTGGGTCTGGCTCACACGTACGTCGAGATCCAAGATGGCTTGGCACATGCTGGCTTTGTTTGTGATCAGATCTTCCTGCTGGCGCCTGATGACGGTGACCTCACCACGGAGCTCTTGGATCTGACAAGACAGCGATGCCACATTCCCACCAATCAGGGATGCACCTTTTGCAACCTGGTCTCCCAGCAAGTTTTTGTTCAGCAGATCATCATTGTAGTCCCAAAGCAGGCGGGGTGAAGTAAGCTGGTTTCGAAAGTGACACTGAAAAGAGTCAGCACAGCACAGGATTTTGACCATGTCAGCCCACGTCAACATAGTGAAGATAATGAGGTCAGAGTTGAGCGGAGTAGTGCGCATATCAATCAGGGAGTGGGGAACCATTTTCCTGATCCATTTCTCAAGGACACCCTCAAGATGGTTGAAGTCTCAAGCACCCATGACAACAAGCTCGAAGGGGCGAAGAATGGGGATTTCTTTGAGTGGCTTGATGCATGCACGCTCCATTGAAACCTTGGCAGGGACTTTGAAGAACTGTAGGGCATTGAAGTGATCTGCATCGGAGGGTAGAAGAAAAGTGATCTGAGGACCGCCAAACGATGCAAAGATACTACAAATTTTAAACCCCTTTTTCTCAATGTGAGCCTTGAGGAGCGGGAGATGCTTGGGCGGGATGGCTGCACAGTCAGTCACACCGGGGTACAGGTTGAGGAGGTGGCAGGACAGGTGTTTGTTGCTCCTCCCCTTCTTGCTAGTGCTCCATCTAACCTCCCACTCTGGTTTAGCCTCTACAATGGCTTCCATAACCATTTCCAGGAGGTCCACACCGGGCTCCACCTCACCACTTGATGGAATCTCAACATAGCATGCTGAGGAGATGTTTGATGCCCAGTCACTGAAGGGCAGTACATTTAGACCAAAATTGGCAAAGTCCCAGTAACAGGGATCTGATTGGAGGTTGAGCAGCAGGCCCTTGACAGCAGCAGCAGGGGTCTCATTCAACATTGGGACAATGCCGCGCACTACCAATTGGTGACTCTTAGGTAGAAAAGCAAGGGAAAAAGCCATGTCGTTGTTGTTGTCTGAGCTGAGATTGGAATCTGGAGTTGTCGGTCTGACAACACCATGGTTTTTTGTGCGAGAGGTGAACAGGGGTTTTGCTCTAGCTGTGGTCGAGGGAGGAGGGGTAGTCGGATTGGGTGCAGGAGTATTCGCCATCTCTAGACTCTCAGGGTCCTGACAAAAGGAGAAACTTGGAGTTAGGTTTGATGATCACGTGGTGTGAAAGTAGAAAAGCAGTAGAAAAGCTTGGTTTAAGTCGGACGAAAAATGAGATATGGGTAAGGCAGGATGAGAATGAGTGTTTGAGAGTGAGTTTGGAGCAGTACAGATGCTCAGAGCGACTTAAAAAAAGTGGGGTGGGGTGGGGTGGTTGTTGTTGTTGTTGTTGTTGTTGTTGTGAGGGATGTGAGACTTACATTAGGGTTGTTCACAGTAAACATTTTTGGGCCATTTTCGGCTCATTTTTGGCTTCATTTTTGGATCATTTTCGCGTGTTTGGCAGAAGAATGATCAGAATGATCCGAAAAATGAAATGAAAAATGACATGAAAAATGGCTACTGTGAACGCTCTGGAAAGCAAAAATCATAAAAATGAAGCAAGAATGCATTTTACATGGTCCTCGGCAGTGCTGGCAAGTACTCGGCACATTCAAACTCCACATTAAAGGACTTGGTGATATTTTTTTTCTCGAGCTTCACTAAAATGGTACTACTAGTACCTTATCATAGTCTTAACTTATTGTTCAACGTGCACTGATAAACATGTATATTCGTTTGTACTACATACTGACAAAAACAACTACGAATAAAAAAGGGGCCACGCGCAGAAGGTGGGCCCCGTCATGGTGGCTCCCCCTGTGTCGCGCTGTGGCAACCCCCATTACACCGTGCCCACCGCCCCGGTACCCCATCGCGTCGTCTCCTCAGCACCCCATGTCCACACTGCGAGCAGTTGGCTCACAACAGTGGTGGGGGGTGCTGTTGTTGCCGTCAGCCCTTGTTGTTGGTCCTCATCCTCGTCATTGTCATTGTCATTGGAGAGAGGGGGTGGTGATGTGGCCATTAGCACCCGATCCCCCCCTGTGAGCAAATGCTCGCAGCGGTGGGTGGCGGGTGCTGGGCTATCCCCCCCCCCCCATTCTCATTCCTTCCCAATGCGTCGTCGTCGTCGTCAGCCGGGGTAGGGGTCCACCCCGCGAGCAGTTGCTCACGGCGGTGTTGTCGTGGGGTAACCACCACCCCGCAAGCAGTGGCTCGCAGGCGAGGGGTGGGTGCTGCGTGGCAGGTCAGGTGGGAGTCCCCCCCCCGTCAAAAACCAAGCCCCCCGCCCACCCCGCAAGCAGGGGCTCGCAGGGCTGTGTGAGGGGCTGTTTGGGGCTGCTAGAGGGAGGGGGGAAGGAGGGGGGAGCACAGGGGGGGGGAGGGTCAGTGACATGGCAGGAACAGGGGGGGTGCGATTCAGGGCGCACCTTGCTGGTACCCCGCTCCTTGGCCTCCCGGCACCACCCAGGGGCCGTCCAATTCCCCTTCGGGCCCCTCACATCCCATTTGAGTGGGGAGGAGGGGCGGCACGCCTGGCGTTCGTTGTTACAAATAGAAAAGCTGAAATTATTCTTTTTGTTAGCTAAAAAAGAATTGATAAGAAAAAAACTTACGATGAGGCCTGCGGCTCCCATAGAGTTGGAGTACAAGAGGGGAGGGAGGATATAGGAGGGCGAGGGGGCGCTGTGAGGGGGGTGGCCGTCGTTGTTGAAAATGCCAAACTGAAAAATAAAATTTATTACTTTTGAAACAAAATTGATAAGTTAAATAAAAAAAATACTTACCATAGGGCCACAGGCCCCATGGAGATGGAGAGGGAGGGAGGGAGGCGGTGTTGTGGGTGGTGGTGGTGGTGATTCTGAATGGTGAGCTGGCAGTCACGACGTGTGGTGACGTGTGGTGACTGATGGTGACGCGAGTGTGAAAAAAAATAGTATGTGGCTCTCGACAGCGTGGGAGTAGGCACGGCGGCAGGTGTTGATGGAGTGGTGGTAGAGGAATGAGGGAGGTAGCGTCAATGATGGTGGTGGTGGTGGATGATACATCGATGATGTAGCGGATTGAGCCTGTCGTAGCGGGAGATTGAAACAACGACAAAAAGGGAACATGAAAATCTAAGGAAAATGAAAATGAAAATGGGCATTTTGGTAAAAGGGGGGGGGGGTGCTCCATTCTGCAAAAATGATCATTTTTCAGGTCATTCTTAACTCATTCTAAAGTTAATTTTTGAAAAATGGAAAACTGAAAATGAAGCAAAAATGGCCCGAAAATGGCTACTGTGAACAACCCTGTTGCTCCTTGAGCTCCACCTCACGAGTCTGATTCTGCGCATCTGTGACGGAAGTAGAAACACACTGAGGATGCTATTTCAGGTCAGAGTTGGACTATTTGCTGGCATAACTACTGCTGATAGTCTGACTGCAAAAAGTCTGGAGGGAATGATTCAGGTGTATGACCCTTCCAGGACCAGACACATGATTCACCATCTTATCTTCTGCACAGGGTGTATGCCGATGGCATGGGAGATCATGATAGCAATATTCAATCTGAACAATGGGCAGCTCCATATCAGTGACAAGATCAGTGAGGTATGTGGATTTATTTGGGTGGAAAGTTTATGGAGTTCATATAAATCTTGTATAAATGCGGCAGGGCATTTCCGAGTGGTGTAAGTTCTATCACCACGGCAGTTGCTCAGAGTGCTTTCTGCTGGTGATTACTTCCCGAATATGAACACTGGAAATCGTAACTTACTGAATGGTGGCACCTCTGGAGTCTGATGGGTCTGAACATCCTCATTCAGAAAGTAAATGATCGTGATGTACACTGATCCGATTCATTCCAAGATGGAAGCCACCAATATATGGATTGGATGGTGTTGATGATCACACTGTAAAGCTGTGCAGCTCATTTCACATTCTGGTGCTTCAAGTTTGAACTGCTGGGAAATGCTCAGAAACTCTGCGCATACCACTGGCACGGTTCAGACATGGAAGTAGTAACCGATGATGATATTCGATCCGTGGCACCGTTGTCCCTTTCCGCTGATTGAGTAGAAAAACTGCAAAGACTCGGCCTGATCGGCGCCGGTGGCACTGACGAGGTGCCTGTTAACTCTGGGATAAGTAAGACTCGGAGCCGATACATAGTATCATATTAGTACTAGTACTAGTAGTAGTACGTACTAGGGCTAGTACGTCCCAGTGGCAGTGCCAAAAGCGACTAGTAAATACTACTAATACGTGGTTTGAATATTTTTCTAAACTTGAACCATGCGTCCTCTCTGCCCCGACGCTGGCCCCTTTGACTTCCACAACGAATGCGTCCGCTCGTCCTGGAGCGCCCTCCTCCCCGCAGCCTTCGTCTTCCTCCTCTGCCTCTCATCCCTCTCCCTCCCCATCCCCCCCCGCCTCACCAGTCTCCTTGCCCTCTTCTACGCCCCCTTCCAGTCTTACCTCGACCTCCACGAAGCCGAGGCCCTCGACTCCGACGCTGACTCCGACTCCCCCGCCCCTGCAACCGTCCCCGCGGACACGCAGCCTGGGAAGCCCCACGCCGTGCATGTCCCGGACACCGTCCCCCTCTGGCGGACGCTCGTGTTTGCGTTCGTCGGACTCGCAGAGGCCCTCGCCTGGCTCTGCTACGGCTCATACCACCTCGTCAGCCAGCTACAGGGCCCGGATTCGCGTATGCGGCCAGATGCGGGCGCGGGGTGGGGCGCGGCGGTGGCCCCGTTCCTCATTGCGGCCACGTGGGTTTACACTGTCGTGCGCCCTGTGGTGAAGCCTTCGGCGACGCCCCCGTACGGCCTGTTTACGGTGTATTGCGCCCACTTTGTGATGGGGGTGTTGTTGCTTGGGGGCGTGATTTATGATCATGGCGTCGTGGGCGGTGGGCCCCCGTTGCTGATGACCCTCGCACTGTCTGCCAATCTGGCCGCTGTGGTGGTGGTCTTGGTCGTTGTGGTCAATATACCTATGGCCGTGCCGAGTAATAGAGTGAAAAAAGAGGATATCGTAAGTGGTTCTTGCAATTGGGGTTTTTTTTCTTTTCACAAGCTGACGGGACGAATGTATCACCTACCAGGGCTACTCTGTCACACCAGAAGACTACACCACACTCTGGGGATGGATCACCTTTAGCTGGGTCTACCCCCTCGTCCAACGCGTATGTCCAACTCCATTCATCTCTTCCACACATCTGACACCCAATCCCGCTCCAGGGAAGATTCATCACCCTCAACGAAAAAGACGTCTGGGACCTCAGCCCCTCGATGCAATCACGCCCACTATTCATCAAATTCACCACAGTCACGTATGTCCCCCTTTCGTTCTCCATAGGCTGAGTCTTTGTTAATTCTCCCACACAGGCGCTCGACACTCCTCTGGCGGCTCTTTGCCACCAACTCGCTCGATCTCATGTATGCCCTTCCGTGCCCTTTCCGTTTTCCCCCGCACCCGTTTAACTCGGTGTTTCTTAGCCTGGATTTCGGACTCACGTTCATCAGTGTCATATTCAACTACGCTGGGCCTTTTTTCCTCAAGTGCGTTTTCTTCACTCTCTGTTTACTCTTCGTTCATATTCAATCTCGCCACGCCCGCAGACGCATCCTCGACGCCATCAGCCTCGAAAAGCCGACCCCCGCAAGTAAGGCTACAGCATACATCTACGCATTCCTCGCGTTCGTGTGTTCCCTACTCAAGGTCTGCCCATCTCTCCTCTCTCCTCCTCCATCTCCCATCTCCTTTTGTCTCCCCTTACTCATTACGAACACTAAAAAAAACTAACTCGTTTGGCCCCGGCTAGGCACAAGCAGACGTCCAGCACCTCTGGTTCGGCCGGCGCGCGTGCACGCGCATCCGATCCGAGCTGATGGCGAGCATATATGACAAGGCCCTGAAACGCAAGGACTTTTCGGGGATCGTCGACAAGGAGAAAGAAAAGAAGGTGGCGGTCGGGGAGGGGGGTGCAGGCGTCGAGGACGCGGAGGTGACGATTACGCTGGATGCGGGAGACTCGGATGCTGCGTCTTCGGTGTCTCGTGAGTGTGTTTTCTTTGTCTTTTTTTTCTCTTTCTTTTCCTTCTTTCTTTTTGACGTTTGTTTTGTGAGGGTGTTTGTGGGGCTGACTGGGAATTTTGTAGGGAAGAGCAATAATGCGAACAGGAAGAAGGAGGAGAGGAACAGGAAAGAGCGGGCGAAGGAGAGGAAGCGCGAGGAGCGGAGGGAGAAGGAGAGGGCGGATGATCCGAAGGCGGGTGCGGATGTTGGCAAGATTGTGAATCTGATGGCGGGTGATGCGAATAAGGTGGGTCTTGCCCTCCCCCTTTTTTTTTTGTGCTTGTCTTTGTTGGTTCAATACTGACTCTTTTGAAACCTTTTTTGTTGTTGTTGTTGGGCCGGGAGAGTAGATATCACAGATGGTGTCGGGGGCATACTTCATCTATGGAGGTATGTCGTCTTTTCAGGGTTCATTCTTTTAGGCTGTACGGATCCTTTTCTTTTTTGAAAAAACAAAGCGCCGTTCGAGATATTGATTGCGGGGACGTTTCTCTTCCAGTAAGTTTCTTCCCCTTCTCTTCCCCACCACCACCACTCTGCTCCCTCCTCCTGCTGTACACCCCAACCCAAACTAACCAACCCATCTGGACAGACTCCTCGGGTGGAGCGCGTTTGCGGGGTTCGTGGTCCTGATTGCAGGGTGGCCATTGAATAGCTTCATTGCGAGGCGGAATATTCGCATACAGAAGGGCTTGCTTGCAGCGAGGGATAAGCGCATGGGAGTGTTGAATGAGTTGATTGGAGCTGTAGGTTGCTTTTTCTTTTCTTATGCTTTTTGTGGGCTTTGTCTTTTTTGATGATGATGCTGATTTTGGTACGGTAGGTCAAGTTTATCAAGTTCTTTGCGTGGGAGGAACGCTGGATTGGGCGGGTGCTGGATGCGAGGGAGCATGAGATGCAGTGGATGGTTAAATGTCTGTTTTCCTTTTTTTTCTTTTCTTTCGTGGAGGCGTTGTTCATTGCTGACCGGGGTCTTTTTTCTGTAGCCCGTGTCAATTCGGTGATGTTTTACCTGCTGTGGACGTGTGCCCCGATTTTAGTGTCGATCATTTCGTTCTTTGCGTACGTGGTGCAGGGGCACAAGTTGACTGTCAGTGTAGCGTTTACGGTGAGTTGTGCTTTTTTTTTTTTTTTTTTTTTTTTTTTGGTGCTTGTAGTCTGGGTCTGGGCCTGGCATGTGTTCTTTGATGACTGATGACTGATGGTATTGGATGTAGTCGATTGCGCTTTTTAATATGATTCGGTGAGTTTCTTTTTAACAAAAACGTTTTGCGGAGGTTTTTTTTTTCTATCTTTATTTGAGGGAGGGGGGGGGGGGGGGGGGGGGGGTTCTTTGCACAATGAGTTGTCTGGAAAGGCTGATGGAGTTGGTTCGTAGGGCGCCCCTGAACGTGATCCCAGCGTGGATCGTGCAAATCCTTCAAGTGAGTTGTCCTCCTTGAATCGAAATGTTTTATTTTCATTTTCATTATAGACTGGTGTTGCACTCAACCGCATTTCAGTATACCTTGATGAAGACGAAGTATCCCCTCAAGTATCCTCCCTCAAGAACGACGACCTCTCCTCGCCACCGCATGCACCGGCTCTCAGTGACGATGGGCTCGGGCTCGAGAATGCGTCGTTCAAATGGAACGAGGTGGAAGAGGTACCGAAGGACGAGGGTGGTGCTGGTGTTGCTACTGGGAATAAAGGTGCTACTGGGCCTCCTCCGGGCTCGGAGGCGCCGTCCCTGTTGTCGTCGAATGACGAGGGGGAGGCGACGGCGACGGCGACGGCGAGCGATGCGGATAGCACGATGCTGGCGGAGAATGCGGATCATCGGTTCGAGCTGCGGGATCTTAACGTGAGGTTCCCGGACGGCGAGCTTTCACTCGTCACTGGCCCTACTGCGTCTGGCAAGACTGCACTTCTTGTACGTTGCTTCACTTTCAATCTTTTTTATTTATTTTTTAATTTCCTCCCGACAAAATCTGTATTAACGACATGTTGTAGATGGCACTCCTCGGGGAGATGACGCTGCTTCCGGGTGGGAGGATCATCATGTCGAAGACCCCGAGCAGGGTAGATGAGTATGGGCATATGCATGCTATTTCGTATGCGGCGCAGTCGCCGTGGCTTAGGCACCAGTCGATCAAGGAGAATATTCTGTTTGGGTATCCGTTCGACGAGGAGCGGTATGGGGCGGTGATCGAGGCATGTGCGCTGCTGCCCGATTTGGATGTGTTGGAGGATGGGGATGAGACGGAGATTGGGGCTAGGTTTTCCTTTCTTCTCTTTTGTTGGATGGAGGCTGATGGGTTTTTTTTGTGTGTTGGTAGGGGTGTTAGTTTGTCTGGAGGGCAGAAAGCGAGGTGAGCGTTTGGGCGTTTGGGATGTGGGTGTTGCTGATGGTTAATGTGCTTCGCTAGGGTTGCGCTTGCGAGGGCTGTATATGCTAGGACAAAATATGTGCTGCTCGACGATCCGCTCAGCGCTGTGGTATGCTTGGTCCCTTCAGCCAGCAGAACGTTTTGGTCTAATGTCCTTGTTTTTTTTTTTTCTAGGACAGCCATACTTCTCGGTTCCTCTATGAACGGCTGTTGCGTGGCCCGCTCCTTGCTAACCGTACCGTCGTGCGTGTCCTTTTTCTCCCTTAATCGTCACTTTCGAGCTGATGTGCTCCGTAACTCCCAGATCCTTGTCACGCATCACGTCGAGCTCGTGCTCCAGGGCGCACATTATCTTGTGCGCATGCTGGATGGGCGCATCGATACGCAGGGTACTGTGAAAGACCTCCGTGCGCAAGGTGTGCTGGAGGATATCACACACGATGCGGCTGTCGAGGTGCATAAGGAGAAAATCGAGGGGGCGGCGGTGCCGCTGAGTGTGGAAGAGGAGGAGGAGAAGACCAAGGATGCGAAGAAGCCACGGAAGCTGGTCAAGGACGAACATCGAGAGACTGGGGGTGTCAAGTGGTTGATTTATAAGAGCTATTTGAAGGCTTCGTATGTGTTCTTTCTTTCTTTCTTTCTTTCTTTCTTTCTTTATGGGTCTGATACTTTGATTGTTTCTAGGTCGTATTGGATTTGGGCATTTCTTGGGTTTTTGGTGGTCGTGGTCCAGGTGTTGGGCGTCACTGAGAAGGCGTGGATCATGGTACGAGTGGATCTCTTCTCTCTTTCCAATGCCCCCCGACAAGTTGTCTCATCATCATTATGTTTGTGAATAGACTTGGGGCGAGATGTACGAGCAAAACGACACGGTGTCTGCCTTGCCCTTGTACAACTTCCGATCGTTCGCGACCTACGGACACGAGATCCAGATTGACGGGTATCTCTCCTCGCAACAGCAGCACCCAGATATTTTCATCGCGAATAGGAACAATACATTGGGATTCGACCTGCCGAATGCGGTGGACCAACCGTTTTTCTACATTAGCTTGTATGCGGTGATCGGGCTGGCTACTGCGTTGGTTGGTGTGGTTTCGGTGGTTGCGCAGTATACTGGAGCCTTGAGAGCGTCGCGGATACTGTTCAAGTGGGTTTTTGCTTTTGCGTCAAGAGTTATTATTTTGAGCTGATGATGGAACGAATAGGCAGCTTTTGGAGACTGTTGTCCGGGCTACGTTTAGGTTCCATGATACCACTCCCCAAGGTGTGTATCTTTTTTTCTTTCTTTTTGTTCTCTCTCCCCGACTTTCCTTTGTGCTGATTTCACAACCTCTAGGTCGCATGCTTAACCGCTTTGGAAAGGTTAATTGTTATGCCTGGGCAGAGGAGGAACGAACCATGCTAATGATTTTATTGCAAGGATATTGAAACTATTGATTCCTCTTTGGCTGGATCGCTCCAGGCTGTTAATTCCTCTCTTGCAAGCTTTTTCGCATCCATCATCACTGTCGCGTATGTGGCTTTGCTTTTCTTATTCGTCCTTTTTCTTCTTTTTTTTTTTTTGTTTGTTTGTTTCGTTAACTAAATGAAATACTGCGTAGGCTTGTATTCCCTTGGTTCCTTGTCCCGGCGGTCTTTATCGGGTTCGCATACCGTGAGCTCGCGATAGGATATCTCAATACTGGACGGGATCTTCGACGTATGGAATCAAACACCCGGTCCCCGATTTTCTCGGATTTTGGTGAGCTGCTGGAAGGGATTGTGACTGTTCGCGCATTCTCGGCGGAAAGACGGTTCCTTAATAACCTTCATCGCAAGATTGATACCACAACCAAGGTGCGACTTGGAGGATATGTGCCTACGTCTGGCGGGAGAAAGATTTGTGCTGACAAAACTTATGATTTTACAGATGTGGTACTCTTTCTGGATGACGAACCGATGGCTGTTGTTGAATTTTGACGCGTTGGGTGCTTTTGCTGTGCTGGTGACTATGTTGTTCTCGATTGCAACACTGGCGGATGGCGCTGCTGGGCTTGCTGGTTTGTGTATCACTAGCGCAATGGCGTTCACAACATCCGGTATATCTTATTCCTCTTTTGGTGCTTCTTTTTCTTTCTAAGCTGTGGTTTTTTTGTATACTAGTGTACTGGGCTTGCCGCTTCTGGACAGGTATGGGTTGAATCATCTTTAGGCGTCTCTGTGTCTGACTTGCGCATCTTTCTTCAGCTCTGGAGTTAGATCTAAAGTAAGCTGAAGGTGCTTCTGCATGTTGTGAAGCTGTGGCTGACCTACGAACAGTTCTGTAGAACGTGTTGTGGAATAGTAAGTTTCGATTATTGGTGTTACCCGAATTTTACTCATTCCCTGTTTCAGCCTTGACCTCCCCCAAGAACCACCCACCGTCATTGATTCAAACCGTGTCCCGGCATACTGGCCCTCAAGTTCCAATAACGATTCGCTGATCGCTGTCGAAAATTTGGTGATCAAATATGCCCCCGATCTCCCTGCTGTTCTGCAAGATGTCTCTTTCTCGCTGAAAGCCGGGGAACGCGTCGGTCTCCTCGGTCGCACAGGTATGCTGAAGCCGGTTTCTGGTTTCACCGAAACATGATTTACAATATCTTTCAGGGAGTGGGAAATCTACGCTTGCGATGAGCATCTTACGATTCGTTGCGTTATTTGTTTGCATTGTATTTTCTTCGTAAGCTTATTATACTCCCTGCACAGGTTGACCCTACTAGTGGTCGTATCTTGATTGACGGAATTGACATTTCTACCATCGGAATTCATGATTTGCGTTCGCGTCTGGTGAGATACTTTTTACAAGCTTCCATGGATTGATATTCATATCTTGTTAGACATTTATACCACAGGCAAGTAATGCCTGTACAGGCACCGCATGCAAGGCATTCAACTCATTTTTATGTAGGACGCTACACTCTTTTCGGGCACCCTGAGAGACAACCTAGATCCATTCAACGAACATGAGGATAGCGAGTGCCTCGATGTCTTATATCGTGTCCAGATGATTAGCCGCAGCCCATATGCGTCTCAAGGAGGATCAAGAGATCAATCAGTTGCTACTTCACGAGCTACATCCCGAGCAGCCTCCATTCACGAGCGAGACGACATTTCGATCTCGACCACTACTACCGACATTGACATTAGAACTACAGTTTCATTGGATACCAAGGTCTCAGCTGGAGGAACTAACTTTTCACAAGGCCAACGACAACTTATCGCAATGGCTAGGGCGCTTCTCCGGAGAAGCTCTGTCATTGTCTTGGACGAGGCAACAAGTAGCATCGATTTCGCAACTGACGCCAAAATCCAGGCCACCATTCGCGAGGAATTCAATGACTCGTTGTTGTTAACAGGTACGTGACTTAATGATGAAACGTTTAGAACGTTACCTGATTGTTCTCTCCTCCCTTTAGTTGCCCATCGACTCCGCACCGTTATTGATTATGATCGTCTGATCGTACTTGATAAGGGCCATGTAAGATCTCAATTTCCTGCTTTTTTCTTTTTTTTTTCGCTCCTGACTCCTGAATTACTATCGTTGCCCCAGATTGCCGAATTTGATACCCCATGGAACTTGATCCGCAAGGACGATGGAATATTCAGGAGCATGTGCCTCAAAAGCGGATCCTTTAGTGAGCTGGAAGCTGCAGCGAAATCTAAAGCAGAACACAACTAGAATATTTTGGAAGATCTTTGTTGCTTTTTGTTACATGTAAATATTGCAGTGCTTTTTTGTTCTGGGTATATGATGTTTTGCAGCCTGTTTGCATATCGATGGCAAACATCAAAATATAGAGGAGTTAGTTTCACAACCTACGTGCCCTGCTGTGCAAAGTAAATTTAAAAAAACTTTGCATTAAGAGGGAATCGAACCCCCGGCGGGTCGAATCCGCAAGTGATACACATGGCAACGACCCAGGTTACCACTACCCCATTAATGCTACATAGCTATGCCTCCTTCATCCGATAGAGACGCATTCAGAAAAGCCCTCACTTCGGCGAAGAACGTCGTAATTCTCTCGGGCGCAGGAATATCAGTACCATCTGGCACGCTAAAAATCAAGTTCCCTCCCTGATTACAGTGATTGACTCGTTGAATAGGCATTCCAACATATCGTGGTTCTCAGGCAGCATCATGGATTCAGCCTGATGTGAGCAACAGCTTTCATTTCTGAACGACGATTTACAGAGACTTTGTATAGCAAACAAGGCCCTATGTTACACTGCAGGAATTCAAAGACAATCCCAGTGGTGCTTGGCAGTTCTATCATCCACGTCGATTATCGTAAGATTATTTGTTCATCACTTTGTGTCGGATAGGTGTATTTATGATTTGGAATTGGACCCTCAGATGCCTGAATGCGAAACCAAATGATGCTCACAAGGCTTTGGCCACGCTGTCCATTCCGTCTACTGCATCGCGTGTCACTCCTTCGTCTGCTCCGATTTTACACGTCACGCAGAATATCGACGCGTTATCTCGACGTGTTCTGGACACTTTACCTCCAGAAGTGAAGACTACGGACGGTAAACCGTTGGTTGAGATGTTACTTGAGATGCATGGCACCCTCTTCGTCACGCGTTGTACCTCGTGCAATGACGAGAAACGCAGTTATGCGTCCCTCACACCATCTCTGGAGATGGTGAAGGAAGGGGATGCCGAGCGTGTTATACCTCTTGATGAGCTACCACGTTGTGGGGGGGCTGCATGGAAGCCAGGATTGAATAGGAAAGGTAACTGTGGTAATCTTTTAAGACCGAACGTGGTTTGGTTTGGGGAGATTCCTCCGCTCATGGGAGAGATAACACGGAAGATGACCTGGTGCGATTTTCTGTTAGTTGTAGGGACGTCCTTGACGGTGAATTTCACAAGAATTTTGAAGATCTTTCACTCAGCTAATCCTTAATGTAGGTGCTCCCCGCTGCTGAGTTCGCACCTCATGTCAAGAAACGCGGGGGAAAAGTAGCAATATTCAATCTCGAACCCTCGAAGTGGGACTCTGAGGCAGATTTCGTGTTTCTAGGGGACTGTGCCGAGACCTTGCCAGATGCACTGGATGTTAAGGATGACATCCGACAGATTGAGATATCGTAAACGTCGAGCAGACCCGTTATTTGTTGACATATCATAAGAAAAAGTTCTATTGTGCCAGTGGCCGTGTGAAATTCCAAGCAGGTAAGGCTTATTGTAATTTTGCCATTCAGTGGCTTTTGTCACTTGACTGTTGTCATGCTCTCTTGTTCTTCCGAACTGCCTCGAAAACAAGCACAAGATTCCGCGTCCGTATTATTGACTATAGTATATAAAGTCGTTATGGGTTCCTTCGTTTGCCACTTAACCCCTGTACAACACAAAACGGGGTCATATCCTCACGACGCCCAAAATGTACGTTCTCAGAGTCATTGGCATGTTACAGCCCAAACTGAATACCGCGTCATCAGACTGATCTTTACTTGCGATTCTCCGTCTGGCCATGGCGAATTCGGAATCACCCATCATGAGATTAATTCATTTTGGTCAAAATAAGTTGAAGTTTCGTCGAAGGAAGAGTAAATCCTCTTCCCAGGGTTCAGGTCCTGCAGATCGAGGGCGAAAATCTACTCAGGAGGAGCAGCGCAGCAATCGACCGCCTGCCAGTGATGTTCTCGTTGCGACTCATGTTGCCGGGAGTATACAAGAGGAGTCCAGCAACACTAGATCAGTTCACATCGTCACAAGTAGAATTCCTTCGGGAGATACCTTCGAACCTTCGCCACACAATGCTTTGACCCCGAATGAGTCTCTGCGTGGAATTGCTCAAAGGGCTGCCAGTTTACCTGTTGTGCCAGACGACATTCGCGGCGTTCAACGGCCACTACAACGGGGTGTGGAACAATTCCAGCATTACGACACATTTAGTCGCTCTGACCTCGATTTGTCTCCGCAAATATCTAGACGGGTACCTACCGTGCAGGTGCCGAGAAGTAGTCCATCACGACAGACTCCGAGTGATACTGTCCCCGTTGTTTCGTTGTCTCCGAGAGTGCGCAATACTGGGCAATGCGCTGCGCCGCTTCGCGGTACTGGCGCGCTACGAACCTTCTCGTTTTCTGCCGCAGCAAATACTTTGATGCACTCTCCCACCACAGCCAGTACATCGATTAATCGACTTGTAGAACGTCGTCCAAGGCTACCTGTCGTAACACCGATCAATCACACTATGGAACTTGTTCGAGGGTCACCTGCCGTACTCGCTATAGATAATCACGAGTATCTCATTCGCTTTGAAGAAATTATCAATGATTCGTTGGACATCTTTCCCGGCCTGACTAATAGCGATAGTTCTGAGCTTCGCGTTGATGCGTTTGGCAGCGTTGCGTCAGGTCTTCACAGGACGGTTGCTGTCGGGGCAGACCTCTGGGTCGTTCGCATCATCACTCAGCTCATCACATCTAGCCATGCTACTCGGCTCCGGACGCTTCCTACACGTAGCACACAAGGACCTAACACTCGTCATCCAAATGATAGTAGGAACCCCCCTGTGACCGTCCCCCCCGTTGTCCAGCCGGCCGCGAATGACGGTAGCCAGCGATCAAGTAGTGCTCCTATCCAGGAGAACCAGACAACTTTGCCGAGGACCGCTGATGCATCTTTGCGATGCCTAGACTCACGGCCCCAGTGCCAAACTTATGCGTCAATCGGCGTCCAAACGACCCCCGTCGAATATAACGATGTCTCAAGTCCATTAACGTCGGATGCTCGTTATTCATTGACGCCACGACAAGCATTTCATCCGATTCCTCCGCGGGGATCACCGTTTCTACCTGTCAAGCGGGACTCACTGACGAGATCGCCTGGACGAGTGCTATCGCAGACAGACGCAGTTCACCACAGTAGCCATGTACCAGTCAGCGTCCAAGAATCGCCAGTTTATCATTTCCATACTGATAACGACAATATGATTATAGACACATCCAGCACCATTCCGCACCACCCCATGATAATTCCCCTCCCGCCCGCCTCGCTGAGTCCTGAACATGAACCGCCGCATCCACGGTTCGCACGCGTGCTTACTGAAAGCCCTATTCCTTTTTCTTCTGAGCAAGAAGCTATCCTGGCTTTACCACAACAGACGCATTCAAATCATGCTCAGGAATCGCAGAAGGGAATTGCGCCGCCAGCTCCACCCGCGCTGAGGCCTCTCCAAGTGGCAGACGCGCTCGGTTTGACACTGCCAGGCTCTCTAGATTCTGTCAGTGGTCTCCAAGTTCCAGCAGCAGATTCCTTACCCGAAGCACGATGGCCCCTACTGTCGGGTAGGAGGATCCCATGGTCAGCCAAGGGAAAGTGGACTGCCCCAGGCGAGTCTGCTAATGGGTGTTTCGACGCGTTCCTTAACGCTCCAACTCCTGATTTGGGAATTCTGTTGGGCGAAGAGGAGTGGTTGAAGTGGAATGCTCATACAGCCCTCACTAGGACGGTAGGGTGCCCCCCGCTTCCACCTCGTCCGCACGGGGGCGTGCGAAGGAATGAATATGGGATGGTGAGGATAGGCATTACGGCGGAAGAGTATTTCGAAAATGACAAGGAGGACGATGCTGATGAGGAGGACGAGATTGAAGACTGGTTACGATGGCGGCCGATAGAGAGAGAGCAGTGAGTTTACGACATAGATTTCATGATTTTCACGTCCCTCCTGCGTAAATTATACATAAATTATCTTACCTATAAACATACCCACCAAAAGAATAATAGCGGACTCGGATGACCATGTGGACTTTACTACATCGAGCATGGGAGAATAAAGATACATTTAGTCGTAATCTGTGTTGATGACATCATCTACGTGTAGCTACGTACGTTAGGGCGGGTAAGGGTGAATGCCACGAGGGACAGAATGAAAAAAGGGGGGTGCTACAAATGATAATACTAGTGAGTACGATGCTGGGATGGTACTGAACGATGAAGGTATAGCCGTCAAGTGATGTAAGCAGGGGATGTTGGGATGGTGACGGAGGATAAATAAACCAAAAGGCAAGAACTACCAGTCGGTGAGTGCTTGATGAACGCAGAGGTAAAGATAACAGAAAGCTATCGTCTTGCAATGCGTTTCCGTTCCCGACCGTCCTCTTCGACATCCATCGCTTCAGAAGCGGGCTGCATGAGGTTCTGGCTCTGGCTGTGCTGCAGAGCCAGGTTCTTGGAGCTTCTTGTTCGCCTTCTGGAAGTGAAGCCTCCGGATCCATGATGGGGGCCATTGGTGACGAGCCCCCCACTCGAGGAAGAGGACGAGGAACCGACTGGAGGCGATGAGGCATCGAGCATCATCATCAGGCCGTGGCGCCGTTTAGATCCCACTGTGATAGGAATGGAGAAGTCGGGGTAGGATGGATTTGAGGGTGGATTGTCGGCCATGAAATCGACGCCGGAAGGGGCAGGAGTGCTATGGGCGATGGCAAAATCTCCTTTCGTCGTGGCTCTGGACTTGGCCATTGGACGTTGGACGGATCGAACGGCTGTCGCTGCAGGTGGCGAAGGTGAAGACGGTTCAGAGGGAAACTGTGCAATTGTCTGCGAGTGGGGCGAGTTGGGTGTTGGCAAAGACACAGGCTGGACAGGAGAGGCATTGTAAAAAATATCCACCACGATATGAGAAGAAAACATACGCGATCTTTTGGCACTGCTACATTCGAACTTGCTTCTGGGATACTGTCTTCGGGTTTTGATGTAGCACTTGGGGTACCAGTCGGAGGCCGACCTCGTTCCTTCTCCTTTTCTCGCTCCTCGTCTTCTTCCTCTTCTTCCTCTCTCGACTTGATCGCTTCCAACCTAGCTTCTGTCCAATCCATCACCCTACCAATCGTCATGCCTCCCCCCTCTGCATCCAACGATCCTGAGGGGTCCAAGGACACTCCCTGCTGTATCATCGTCAAGAGGTCCTGGCATGCAGCTGCATATCCAGCATTGTAAGCGCGCTTGGAGTTCTGTCTTGATGACCGATAGAGGGTTGTTATGCTGAGAGCGGCAGCTGCACAACAGAAAGAAAAAACACGTTATTCTGATCTTTACAAAGTCTCTCCGAGATGATGTAGATTTACCTCGAAAGTTGTTGGCCAACTCCTTTTCAGCATTCTGATACGCAGTAGGGAGAGAGCTGACCAGAGTATTGAGGTTGAGTGACTCCATCAACGTTGGTGGCTGAAAGGCTTCAAGTTAGGCTTGGCTCATTTCTCCAAACCCGGGTCGAACGGCACGGAGGCTGTGTTGTGCATTGTTTTGATTGCACATGATTAGCACCCCACATGGCATTGCGCAGGCACGCCGCAATCAACCCGACCTGGCTTACATAAATTATACTTCTTAAAAAGGAAAGAGAAGAAGAAAGAGAGATTTCTATTTCCTGCTCCTCTACTTGTTTACACATTACACTGAAAGGGGCACATATGTTGAGAATTACACCATGATAGGACGATGACCGACGCGTGTAATGCGCATGCTATTCTTAGCACACCCCTTTGATGCGCTTAAACAAATACCTTATCCCTTTAACCCTTTGCTTCTTTATCTGACAGGGCTCATATATATATACAGTAGATAATTGCTCGCTCACCTCAGTCACTTATACAAGGACTGAGGTGAGCATCGACTCTCATACTTTTCATATAGCTTGCTTACTGTACTCGTAGTATATTCCCATATATTCTAGGTACAGTACACATCAAATAAAGTCACTTATACAAGGACTGAGTATATTCCCATATATTCTAGGAATTGATTTTCTACAGGTTATGGGCCACTCTCGTCATTGAATCGACGGTAGAAACTTCCTAGCCACTCGGTGTTTCTTCATGACATCATTTTTTGATCGATCGATCACCTTTGTGCCTCGGACCCTTTACGCCTTTGTTACCTACAGCGTATCCCTCTGCACCTCTCCCCTACTACCTTAACCTCATTTGATCATGACTGCTGAATCTGAACCCACTACTGTCTTCATTTTGCTTATCAAACTATCGGTACAATATTCTGGGGAGAAACTTGACAAACTCAGGTCTAACTACAAAGAATGGTGCGAAGATGTAACTATTGCACTTTCACTCAACAGCTTGTATGAGTATGTTACTGGGGACATTAAAGCCCCACCTACTATGGAACCTCGGGCACTTTCCAACTGGAAGGCCAACTCGTGCCTGACTTATGCCTTCCTTGCATCTAGTGTGTCTCCCTCCGAACGCCCTTTCATGGATATGACAAAGGGCCCCGACGTCAACTGGGTGACTCTTCGAGATTGCCACCAGAAGGAGGGCCCGGTTCGCCAGGTCCAGCTGCTCCAACAGGCTCTCTCCATACAATGTTCGAAGGAAACCCCACTCCCAGAGACTGCTGAGAAGATTTGCACACTGATTGAGCATGCATTTGCCATGGGGGACATAAAATCTGACCTTCTCTGTTGCATAGCGCTTCTTAACTCCCTTAGTGAACACTTCTCTCACACATGTTCCATCATTTCCCGTGATATTACTGCCTCGACCAAGTCCACACCTTATACCTCCAAAGACATTTGCCGTTTCTTGGAAAATGAACAATCCCTCCTCAAGAACGACCAGCGTGTCACATCCCGATCGACCATTGCCCTTGCTGCCTGCGTCAAACCAACAAAGTCGTCTAATGTGCCTGTTTGCAGGAACCCCGCTTGCAAAAAATCTGGTCACACCGCCGATTTTTGTATCAAACTGAGAGGGGGTATGGCTGGAAAAACGATTGATGAGTCCAAAGCTGCCTGGAAACTCATGCTTGAGAAGAAGAGGCAAGGCACTGATCCTTCCAAGGTTCCAGTGACTATGAAAGATGTCAACGGACACATATTTACTGTAATGATTGACTCCACCCAGGTGTTGTCAACCTCTCCCACTCCAGAATTTGCTGGGTTAGCCGCCAATCCCCTCCCCATGGCTATGATTGACGACATTGAATACGAGGGCTGGTTAGTGATTGAGGAGGAGCATGTCGCTTTGGTCAACTGGGACAAGCACCACACTACGGCCATAGATGGTGCATTCACTGTTGAATCTCTGAACCAATCAAACTGCAGCCAAGTATCCCTCACAGATTTTCCCTTCATTGTTGACACCGGCGCCACGGTTCATATCCCCTGAACGCTCCAACTTCCTCTACCTCCATCCCATCCAACGCCGCTCAGTAAAAGGCATAGGGGGATTTTCCATCACTGCTACAGGTGTCGGCGACATCAAACTAAGGGTGGCACGGGGTGCATCAATCATCTTACATAATGTCCTTTACATCCCAAGTGCGACAGTTTGCCTCATATCCATCAGATGCCTCGCTGAGGACTCGAATGCCATAGCTCACTTCAACTCCTCTTCCTGCTGGATAACAAATAAATCCACTGGCTCCCTCATTGCCCAGGGTTCTCGACTCTCAACCACGAAACTCTATGTGCTTACCTTACACTCTGCCACTGCTGACCACGCTTTCGCTGTCCACGGTTTGCCCAACCTTGAAACCTGGCATTGTCGCCTTGGTCATGCCAACTACCAATCACTATGGGACATGGCCAAGAAGGGTATGCTCACAGGTGCGCCAATCTCTTCTGCCCTGAGACCACCCAAATGTGATGCATGCATCCTTGGCAAGCAGACGAAGACCCCGGTTCCCAAGAAGCGCAAAGAGGGGGAGGGACATAGAGCAACAAGGAGGCTAGAAAAGGTGTGGGTCGATTTGTCAGGTCCGCATGCTGTCAAGTCCTGCACTGGGAATGAATATGTTATGGACATAGTGGACGATTGTACTTCATTTCCCTGGTCTATACCACTTAAAAATAAAGAGGACACATTTCCAGAACTCAAAGCCTGGGAGTTGGCACGTGAATCCGAAACTGGTCTTAAAGTCAAAATCTACATCACGGACAATGGTGAACTGAAGTCCAACAAAATGGAGGCTTGGCTCAAATCCCGGGGGACAATGCAATGTTTCACGGCACCACACACGTCTGCTCATATTGGGCGAGTTGAACGAATGCATCAGACGCTCATGGCAAAAGCATGTACTATGTGACTCTATGCTAATTTGCCAACATACTTGTGGGACAAGCTTTACTTGACAGCTGTTCACGTACATGCCAGAACTACTATGCATTCACTACAAGGGGTCACACCTTGGGAACTTTGGCATGAACGCAAACCCGACTACTCATACATGCGTGAAGTTGGTTGCCGCGTATTCGTTCTAATCCCTAACAAACATAACCCCAAAATCTTCGAACGAGCAGTCAAATGTGTCCTCATTGGATACAAGCCCAAATCAAAAGCCTACAGATGCTACCACCATGCTACCAACAAAGTGTACAGCTCATACCATGTCCGCTTTATTGAGAGTCATGAAGGTCACGATCCACCAGCCCTAGACATGCAACCAGATCACACTGACCCCAACCCTGCCATCCCAATGCCTGTCCTTCCACATGGGGAGGATGACAATGAGGTTGAGCCTGCCACCCTTCCCGCACCTCCTAATCTGGACATTGTCACACCACCAGCACCCAGACCCCTGCACCGTTCCTCCTGGGTACCTATACCAACAGAACGGAACCCAACTGGTGGACCGCTCACTACACATACTGAGGCAGCTGTTCAAGAATCCAAGGAGAGTGCAGCTCATGTCAAAGAGACACGTCAAGAACATCGGGCCACCAAACACCAAGATGATCGTCCAAATATCTCCACCAATGGGAATGACATCATTGATGATCTTTGACTTGCTTTTGAGAACCTTGATCTTGGCAATCAGGCACACAATCTCCAGGCTCTGATCTCGGAGATGACTGATTTTGATCCGGAGTCACTTCAATTCGAGGATGAGCCACGTAGTCTTTGCAGGTCCAGTTGCAGCAACCGAAAAAAACCGGCAACCCAACCGGACTGCAACCATGGGCAACCGGACTTCCGGTTGCAGTTGGGCCTCATAGGGGTATTGCGCGGTTGCAGTTGGCCATATTTGAGAAGTACTCAAACCGGTTGACAACCGGTTTCAACCAGCCAGTTATCTAAGATATGCCTCATTCAAGTGCGACCATACCCACGTGATGAATTTTGTCACGCCCAGTCACTTTGGCTGGTGCCGGGGAGTATTCCTTCATCTCCTCAATGAAAATTACATATTTTAAAAATATGGCTCCTGAGAAACGTGCCCATGAGTGTTGTAAATGATCCTCAGGATCCCGATTTTCTCTCCGGTTCCGTGTTTCTGAGGAGATGAGGGCAGATCACCCAAACGGAGTTAACCGTGTTTTATCCGCATCGCATCAAAGATGCCCAAACGTTCGCGCTCGGCCAGGTCTCGTATTTCAAATCTCGGAGAATACATTCCAAAACCAAAAAGGCAGAAAAGGGTGAAGGAAGTAAACAAGGAGAATGTATACATATTTATTCAACGAGAATGAGGATATCCATCCAAGTCAAGTGTTACTGACCATCGCGATCCAGATACCCCCCAGACATGATGCGAGTACGGCTGCTGCTATTGCACAAAGCCAGATGGCCAAGATATTTCTTGAGATATCACGGCCACTGGGAAGTTCTGTGGATGGCAATGCAACTGCAGACACAGAACACGAGCTCTTCACCCACTCCAATGATCTCGATGCCGATGGTGCAGAATCCCAAAGTGGATCAGATAGATCAGGCCGAGGGTCAGACAGGAGCAACGAGATGCACGATCTGCCGGGTTCTAGTCATGTGTCCGTTGGCGATGGCAACGGCGGGGATGCTTTCGTTCCCGCGCCTGACAAATCGATAGCACGCGCTGCGCTTGCCAACATTACGGCGATTTTGAGCCCGAAGAGAAAATCTGGCGTTGGGCACAATCCATTCGAGGGTGATGAGCTGCTGCGGAAAAGGCTACAAATGGTGAAGATGTTGTTGTGGAACTACACCAACGAGGTCCGGCCCTTAGCTTGGATGGCGGCGTCATTGCAAACTGCAAACTCATTTCAAATGGGTACTCACACAGCCAAACGAGTGCGAAAATGGGCACGCGCGTTCATGAATGATCACACAGATCTTCCGATCAATCTCTATGGTAGTTGGAATGTTTCACTTCTTGATAAAGGCGAACTTGCACGGGAGATACACCTCCATCTTCAGGAGAAGGGAAAATGGGTTAGAGCACTCGATATAGTTCATTTTTTGGACACACCAGACATCAAAGAGCGATATTCACTAAAAAAAACAATCTCACTCGCAACGGCACAACGATGGATGCACATGATGGATTATCGTTGGACCAAAACACCATCAGGACAATATGTTGATGGGCATGAACGTGATGATGTCGTGGCTTACCGACAGTCCAAATTTCTCCCAACGATTGCCGAACTTGAGTGGAATCTACGAGTGTGGAAGGACGGGATCGAAGAAGCGATGACTGGTGCTCCCCTCAATCGCCGCATCGTCATCTTGTGGTTCCACGATGAATCGACTTTCTATGCCAATGATCGGCGCACGGTGCGGTGGGTCCATAAAGACGAGAAAGCTGTCCCTCGCCCAAAGGGAGAAGGTGCATCTTTGATGGTCGCAGACTTTGTTTCTGCAGATTATGGATGGCTTCGATCAGCGACAGGAAATGAGGCTGCGCGCGTTCTTTTCAAAGCAGGAAAGGCACGCGATGGGTATTTCACAAATGAAGACATTTTGAAGCATGCAACCATAGCGATGCATATCCTGGAGAAACATTTTCCCGACGAGCGCCATATTTTCGTATTTGACAATGCGACAACACACCTTAAACGAGCCGATGATGCCCTCTCAGCACGCAAAATGTCCAAGGCCCCTACAAAGCCTGACAGTCCTTTCTTTGGTGTTTTGAGAAATGTCATCAGTTCCAATGGCAAACCAGTGTATACCTCTGATGGAAAGATCAAAAAGGAGAAAGTTCGGATGGCAGATGGGAGCTTTGCGGATGGCTCACCACAATCACTATATTTTCCACCTGATCATCCAAAATCCGGTGTCTTCAAAGGGATGGCCATTATTTTGGAGGAGCGTGGTTATAAGGATGTTCAGAAAATCCGAGCAGAGTGCCCAAAATTCAAGTGCGAGAAGGATGCGGGCCGCTGCTGTTGTCGAAGGATGTTATACAATGAACCAGATTTCGTTGGGGTTGAGTCTCTGTTGGAGACTCACTGCAAATTGCGCGGCTATGGAGTCATTTTCTTACCCAAGTTCCATTGCGAACTTAATTTTATTGAACAGTGTTGGGGCTATGCGAAGCGGAGATACCGACTGAACCCTCCTTCAAGCTCAGAAGTTGATCTCGAGGCCAATGTGATTGGTGCATTAGATTCTGTGCCACTAGAATCAATGAGGCGGTATATTCTCATAGTTATCATACAGATCATTCTTAACTTTGGTGTCTAGATTTGCAACTCGAGCCTTCCGCTTTATGGATGCTTATCAGAAGGGCCTCAACGGGCAACAAGCTGCGTGGGCTGGAAAAAAATATCACGGGCACAGGGTACTACCTATGAGTATACTAGATGATCTTGCTAAGGCTACATCATGACTACCCTTCCTGTTGAATGGTTTTGGTCTTGACACCCTTTCGACGCCCATTTCGACGCCCTTTTGATGCGGCCATCACGTGGTAGGTCACAGAGGTCACAAGTGGTTGTATTTGAATGAGGCATATCTTACTTGTATATACACTAATATATACTATATTATTTACTTATATACTTATTTTCTTAGCGAGGTTGGGGCATGCCCAAGTGACAATGGCAGATGGGCAAGGGTTTATATACCTTTGGCTCATTTGCATGTGTTTGCACATGTGTTGTGCAAGTATAAACGATGACGCGTTGCGACACGTTTGTGTTTGCACACGCTTGTACTGATGATCAAGATGCATCATCTTTTTTTTTCAACCATTTCAACTTTTCCCCCACAACGACCACCTCTACAACGTCCGCTGTCCTCTCATCCATCCCCCCTCTCGTTTGCCATCCCCCCTCTCGTTTGCCATTCCCCCTCACGTTTGCTGTCCCCCCCACTTGTCTGCCATCCCCCCCCACTTGTCCACTGTGCCCCCGTCATCCGCCGTCCTCCCCCTCGCGTTTGCCGTCTGCTCCCTCGCATTTGAGGTCTGCCCCCTCACGTTTGCTGCCTGCCCCCTTGCGAGTCGCATTTGCTGTGCCCCCTCGCATTTGCTGTCTGCCCCCTTGCGTTTGCTGTCTGCCCCCTTGCGTTTGCTGTCTGCCCCCTTATGAGTCACGTTTGCCATCCCCCCTCGCTTTGCCATCCCCCCCTCGTGTTTGCCGTCCCCCCCCCTTGTGTATGCCGTCCCCCCCTCGCGTTTGCCATCCCCCCACTTGTCCACCGTCCCCCCCTCTCGTCCGCCATCCCTCACCTCAACAGCAAGTATGGCCACCGTTGTCAGTGTTCCCCATCCCCCCCACCTTGAGGGGGGGATTATTTTATTTGTATATTATATTATATTTTAAATTACAGTAGAAAAAGTAATATTAGTAGTCAGTATGTATTGTAAGTGACTATGTAGATGTTGGTTGCAGTTGGTCCCAACCGACTGCAACCGACTGTAACCAGGTCGGGTTGCACCGGTCTCAACCGCCTGAGCAACCGACACCAACCAGTTGTACCCGGTTTGGTTGTCGGTTGGTACTTTTTGATGCAAATGACCAACTGGTTGGGGTCCAGTTGGGGCTGAAATGGCTGAACAACCGGACCCGACCGGACTTTAAAACTCTAGAGCCACGGACTTGGGATGAAGCAAAAAACTTGGCAGATGCAGTACGATGGGAGGCAGGGTATAAGGATGAGTTGAAGTCCCTGAAGGACATGGGAGTCTATAAACTCATTCCCTGATCTGAAGTTCCGCAAGGAAAACGTATCCAAAAGGGGAAACCAGTATTCCACATCAAACGGGACGAAATGGGACAGGCAGTCAGATGGAAGGTACACCTTGTTTTTAAAGGTTTTGAGCAGATCTATGGTAAGGACTACACCAAAACAACCTCACCTACTGCATGCATAGAATCCTGGAGAATTCTTCTCCACATCACGGCATCCTTAGATTGGGACACCCAACAGATTGATGTGAAGACGGCATTTCTCTACGGCCTCTTACCCACTGATGAAGCACAATACATGCAACAACCCACCGGCTTTGAGGAACCTGGAAAGGAGGACTGGGTATGGCAATTACAACGTGGATTATATGGCATGAAACAAAGTGGGTGCATCTGGAACCAGACACTGAACACCCAAATGATCAAATGGGGATTTATCCACCTTTCTTGTGAGTCTTGCATTTACTTCCGCAAAACTGACTTGGGAATTGTGATTGCCGCTGTTCATGTCGATGATTTTTTGGCGATCACCAATTCCAAAGATGAGAACGAGTGCTTCAAGGATCAAATGCGCAAGGTGTGGACAATCTCCGATTTGGGAACCGCTCGCTTCATCATGGGCATTGCAGTGACTTGGGACAGGATAACTCGCACTGTTGCACTTTCACAGATGGCTCTCATTGATAAAATCATCGAGCAATTTGGGCAGAAGGATGCCCACCCAACATCTGCTCCCCTTGAGCCTGGATCTAAACTTTGATGTGCCAACCACAATCCTATTTCCCCCGACAAACAACTCCAGCTCACTAAATTACCATATCTATCTCAATACCTCGATTCATACTCCTTCAACCACTGGAAGGCAGCCCTTTGACTCGTCTGTTACCTCAAGGGGACTCAGGACCTCAAATTACACCTTGGAGGTGATCATCCCATTACACTTCATGCATTCAGCGACTCTGATTGGGCTAATTGCCTTGACACCCGCTGGAGTGTTGGAGGTTACGTTTGCTCCCTTGGCTCTGGAGCTGTTTCCTGGGCCGCCCAGAAGCAAAAAGTTGTCGCTGCGTCCTCCTGTGAGGCTGAATATATTGCAGCTTTTGAGGCTGCCAAGGAATGCATTTGGCTACATACCCTACTCGATGCTATTGGCTATGGTCAAAACTCTCCTACTACAATTTCCTGCAACAACACTGCAACCAAGACCCTTTCTGAAGACCCTCTTCTGCATTCCCATGTGAAGCATATCAACATCAAATACCACTTCCTCCGTGAGCATGTACAATCCACTGATTTGTGCCCTACCTACGTTAACACCAAACACAATGTTGCCGACATGTTCATGAAAGCCTTGCATGTCAAACAATTCGTCTATCTTTGAAACTTTCTGGGCTTGAAATGACTGATTCCATGCAAGGAGGAGTAATCATGGTGAGGAGGAGTGTTGAGAATTACACCATGATAGGACGATGACTGACACATGTAATGTGCATGCTATTCTTAGCGCACCCCTTTGATGCGCTTAAACAAATACCTTATCCCTTTAACCCTTTGCTTCTTTATCTGACAGGGCTCATATATATATACAGTAGATAATTGCTTGCTCACCTCAGTCACTTATACAAGGACTGAGGTGAGCATCGACTCTCATACTTTTCATATAGCTTGCTTACTGTACTCGTAGTATATTCTAGGTACAGTACACATCAAATAAAGTCACTTATACAAGGACTGAGTATATTCCCATATATTCTAGGAATTGATTTTCTACAACATATACACTACGTCAGGAAAATCCAATGCTGACTTATTAGACTTATTGTCATCAGGGAATCTTGATATAACCAGGCAGACTTTGTAAGCAGCCAACATCCTGATATGATTTGATCTACAAATATAATTGAATATCTGTGTAAGCCTGGCATCCCCAGCCTTACCACATGCCTCCTTACCCCTAGCTACTCCTGCCACTGCCCCAATGGCCAGTTGTATGTTTCTGTTGCATTCAGGTTTTTACAGTTTGTAAGCCAAACCTTATATGTAGAAACTGATCAGTGGCTGTGACATTGTTGAACCTTAGACATCGTAGCACTCGCCTTCATGTAGTCCCCGTGCTTTGGGAATATATGGTGGTCATGTTATGCTTGGGTCTTGTCTCAGTGAGCCTGTAGACACAGGCTTTCAATCTGACTCTTGGAATAATGCTGACAATTGCTTATCACAGAATTTGAAGAAATTAATTGACATTCAGCTACTGTAGTGGCACTATTACTAAATTTACAAGATGCCCAGAAGTATTTATGGACTTGCATTCACACACCCAAGTCCAGTCTTCAGTCACAATGCTCTTTTGCATCTCTTCAATCAATGTCAGTGTGGTGCAGAAGTTGAGTATGATGTGCACTCTCAGGCTGCTCACAAGACTTGACAGACTAGCCCAAAATGCAGCTTACCCAACATCCCCAGCTCCATAACTAATTTTTCAGATTGAACTCAGTTTGATTTTTGCAGATATGCTCTATTATCAGTGTGTGGGGACTTTGAACAATGAAAATGTTACCCAGCCAGTGACATTGCCATTGACATACCATTTGACAGTGAAGGTAAATTGGGAAATCATCCAAATTTTCCTTCATTGGCACTGTGTATCATATATTGTTGGCTCAATCCTGCAATAACAAATAGTGAATGCCTGTGCCTCCTGTAGGATAATGATGTCAGTAGTTGCAGCATGAAAGAATACCAGGTGTATACCCAGTTAACAAACTCCATAGCCTCTTCTTGTTTAACGACCTGGATAGACAAGACCTTTTGATTGTTAAAAAGCATGCTGTAAAACTTGTCAAATTCACTCAGAACATCACTGTGACAAATTGTGCAGTGGAAGCTAGGGATTGGATCATTACTAGAAAAATGTTAATACAAGCCCATAATGGGATGAAGTAAATGCACTGGCCACAGAAGTTGGTGTTGGGAATCACTCCTATGGCATGTGACTAGTGAGGTCACGTGCAGTTCGTTTACTATTCTGCATAACATAGTGATCAACCCTCAGTCTTGTAACTACAAACTGAGGCTGAGGGTGAGCTGACTCTTTATATCATACAGATCTATTTTATTGACTTCAGTACATAGACTTATATCTATTAGGTAGCTACTCGAGTGAGTCTCGTAACTACGAACTGAGGACTTACATCTATTAGTCTCTAATAGAGTTTTGAAGTCCAGTCCTCTGGACTGCATAGGACTGATGAACTGGACTGGACTGACATCAGTCCAGTCTGCAGTCCAGTCTGCAGTTCATCATCTTATACCAGTCTGGACTGCAGTCTGAGGAGCAGTTCAGACCGGTCCTAGCACAGCCACACTCCCACACATCAATCACCATCTAAAACACTCCATAACAAGGCTACATAGTCAACTTTTGCTCATGTTTCATGTATTATCAATGAATGTATTGCTAATATTAGTGTGTTGGCATTTCTTTGTACTTGTGTTGGGCATGAAGGGTCTGCACGGATCCTGGTGGGGTGTGTTTAGGCAGTGTGTAATGCTAAAATGCCCAGTCTGGACCAGTCCAAACTGAATAGAACCAGTTCGAGTCAGTCCAATATCAGACTGATGCAGACCAGTCTGGACCCAGTCCAGTCCGGTTTTTTCGGAAATTTTCCTTTTATGGGACCGACCCAGACCACAGTCTGTCCAAAAAAGGCAAAAAGACCGGACTGGACCGGACTTTTGAACCCTAGTCTCTAACAGGTTATGGGCCCTGAAGCCCCTGTGGAGAGCAGCTAAAATCTCATTACCCTCATTTCAATCCATCGGTCCTTACTCAAAGCTAGACTGGAACACACTGCCCTACCACATTCCTTAGAATAACCAGTAGCCATCAAATACTATGACGACGTCAGCAACACTAGCCACAGGACTTCCCAGACCTGAGTATGAAGATTCAAGAACCCTGAAGCAGTTGCGAGCACCATCACTGCTGGATGACGACAACAAACATTGGACACTTAGTAAAGAGATCGAGCCATCAAAATTCCAACATCTCCTTCGACTACCACATAAACTATCCAAATCAAACTACATAACATGGCTTACTATGATGGAATCTAACCTCGAGACAGTAGACCTGTTCGAGTATTGTACTGGAGTCATACCTAAACCCAACATAAGTGAACGGAAACACTTCAACAAGTGGTGACGAGCCAATGCACTCATCAGATCTATACTCACTACCAACATGACCGAGGAAGCCATTTGCCAGATTGGACACTTTCTGGAAGCCTCAGTGATCTGGAAGGAGGCAAGACACCTCTTTGCTGGGCAGACTCTAACTGATTGGACCCTGATAATTATGGGAATGGTCATGACTAAGTACAATGATGGGGACAACCTCCCTGCTTACATAGCTCACATGAAAGCTTACCGGTGCAATCTGATTCTGATGCAACGTGACATCAATGATGAACTATTCACGTGCTTTCTCAGAATCTTGATGCCATCCACCTGGAACTATGTATTTGCAGGTCTACCTGATTGTTACACATTGGCTGAAGTAGAACGACGTGTCAAGGACAAATATGGCGTCCGAATGAACCAAAACACGGCCGCGTTGGCATTCAAAGCCACCCCAAACTCTAACTCCAAATGGAAAAGCCGAACACCAATTCCTGGCAAACCCTACTGCTCAAACTGCAAGATATCAGGTCATGAGAAATCGGACTGTTGGTCGAAAGGAGGTGGAGCGGCTGGAAAAGGACTGAAGCAAAAAGAAAGGTCGAAAAAGAAAGAAAAAGAAAAACAAGGGAAAGGCTGAGACCGAGACTGAGACAGGGACAGAGACAGGGACAGGCGACATAGACATAGCAAGGACTGCCATAGCTCCCAACAGACCCCATCGCCCAGACATTGCACACATTGTGCGGGGGATTTTCACACCGACAACAAAACATCAGGCGATGACTCATCCATATTTAATGCATCCGCTTACATGGCAGATGCAACACCTCGGGTTCCAATGACTGGCTGGATCCTAGACAGCAGGGTGACCACTTACATATGCAAAATACGGTCTGCGTTCACCACATTCACTCCTGAACAGGCGACAGTCGGAGGGATCAACAAAAATGGACCCCAACTGGCTGTTGAAGGATGAGGTGACATAGACCTACTCGTCACTGTGACTGGATGTGAAGACTGAGTAGTAACACTCAAGAATGTCTGATACTGTCCAAATGCCTGTGATAATCTCATTTCCGAGAGCCGAATGGACCTGAAGGGCCTCGAGATCAACAAGAAAAATCGCCAGGTAAAAATAGTTAAGCTGAAGGGAGAGATCGTCATGGAAGGGAACCTCCTCCACCACAAGCTATACCATATGCACTGCATTGTGGCACCCAAATCCTTGCCTCCCACCATCCTTGCCTTTGATGCTAGAGCCAGCAAAACTACCAACAACCTAGAACTATGACACTGCTGACTCAGCCATCTAAATTATAAATATCTTAGCTATCTCGACAAGCACAACATGGTATCTGGGTTGGATCTATGAGAACACATGAACAAAACCCCTCAATGCGAAGGGTGTGCACTTGGCAAACATCCCCAAGCACCATTCCATTCCAAAAACCTAATACAAGCTACATACCCAATTGAGCAGTTACACGGTGACCTCCAGGGTCCTTTCAAGACATCCAAACTGGGATTCACCTATGTCCTGGCTGTGATCGACGATAACTTGTGTAAGGGATGGAAAATATTTCTTTGCAAGAAATCAGAGACTCAGAGTAAACTCCATGACCTGATAGAACAGCTTGAAACTCTTACTGGGCATCAAGCCAGGTTTTTCCGCTCCAATGAAGGGGGTGAGTTCATTGCTGGGTCACTGAAGGACTATTTTTGCTCGAAGGGGATCACTCACAAGATGTCAGCCCCATGTACTCCTCAGCAAAATGGAGTCGCTGAGCACTACAATTGGACAACCTCTGAAAAAGCTATAGCTATGCTCAAACACACAGAGGTTGCTGACAGCTTCTGGCCTGAAGCTCACCAATATGCCTCTGATGCCCGAAACTGCAGCCCCACTAGACTACTGGGACATGTGACACCTGACGAGGTGTTCTCTGGGGCGAAGCCAGATGTCGTGGGCTTCCAAATCTTTGGCTGTCGCTGCCATGTCCATGTCCCAAAGGAACTGCAAACTAAGCTTGATTGCCCACTCTGTAGAAGGGATCTTCTGTGGGTTTGAATCTAACTCAAAGGCCTACAGAATCTGGGTCCCGTCGAAGAGGCGTTTCATGGTATCGCATGATGTTATATTTTATGAGAAAGTATTTCATCAAGTGGACAATGTGGTTCATCAACCTGCTCCAAGTGAGGGGGTATCTAGAGATCATGGCACTCAAAGCAGGTCTCCTTCACCAACACCTTGACCTTTAACACCTCCATATCAAGAAACTCAACCAGTCTGGGAACCTACTGCCCCAGCTCCCACTGTTGAACTGATGACTATCGCACCACCTCGTCGCTCAGAACGGATTCCTCAACCATCCAACATCAAGCGAATGGCTGATGAACAGGAGGACATTCAGAACAAAGCCAAGGAGCAACGAAGGTAACCCAAGAAGCTCAGAAGGCACAATGAGAGGCAAGGATCAGGGTGAGACTGGCTGAACCACATGAGAGTGCTCTAGGTGTTGTTGAGACCACACCCGAAGGTGAGATCACACAGATTGCATATCTGGCCATGCAGGGGACACATGTCCCTCAGAACTTCCATGAAGCCATGAAGAGGCCTGATGCAGACAAATGGTGGGATGCCATGCATGAGGAAATCGCGATGTTCACTAGACAAGGAACCTGGATCATTGAAGAGCTACCAAAGGGTCAAACAGTGATTGGATGCCAGTGGACCTACAATATAAAGTATGGACCCAAGGGTGAGGTACTCTGAAACAAGGCTAGGCTTGTGGCCCAGGGGTGCTCCCAAATACCAGGTATCGACTATGGCAATATGTTCTCTCCAACAGTCTGCCTAGAGTCACTTAAGGTTATTCTTCACTTCACAGCTACCCATGGCTGGGCTCGATCACAGGATGATGCCACCGGGGCCTTCCTTCAAAGTTACCTGGACTGCAAAATCTACATGCGACAGCCTCCTGGGTTTACTGACGGCACAAAAAGACCTGCTTGACTCATCCACAGCCTCTATGGTCTCAAGCAGGCTGCTAGATTGTGGAGAACAAGTTCATGACTCAGCACCTAAAGGCCATTGGATACATTCAACTACACTCTGACAATGCAGTCTTCATGCGAAAGGGCTCAGGGGGAACCACAATCACAGCAATCCATGTCGATAATATGGTCACCATTGCTGAAACACTCAGGGAACTAACTTGCACATGAAGGAAGCTGTTTGAGATATTTGAAATGAAGGAGGAGGATCCCAGCTGGTTGATGGGGTTCCAACTCATTGAGAACATGAAAGCTCGAACAATTTCAATCTCTCACCAAAGGTACATTGAGACCGTCCTTGATTGTTTCAACATGTCTGAGGCAAAACCTCACCCACTCCCAATGGACCCAGGCTGTGTGCTCTCAAAGGAGGACTCTCCACACACTGATGAGAAGAAGGAGGATATGGCTAAAGTCCCATACTGAGAAACTAGTGGGGGCACTCACATGGATTTCCCTGATCTCTCACCCCAACATTGCATTTGCTTCACATAATCTTGGGCAATTCAATGCCAATCCTGGCCAAAAACACTGGAAAGCAGCTCTCCATGTGCTCCGCTACCTCTCTGGAACTCACTCTATGCTCCTTATACTACGTGGGAGATTGAAACAACCAATGGAGCTAGTTGGTTACAGTGACTCAGATTGGGCACAAGATGTGGATGACCGACGTTCTGTCTTGGGAGCTATTTTTCAGCTTGGAGGGTGTACCATTGCACATGGATGCAAGAAACAGGTGACCATCGCAACATCATCGACAGAGGGAGAATATATGGCTGCGTCATATACAACAAAGCTCAGGCTATGGCTGATACAGGTACTGAATGAACTCGGACACACTTTCAAAGACCCGATTGTTATCGACATTGACAACACTGCCACTCTGCACTTGACCAAGGATTCTTGCTACCATGCTCGAACGAAACACATCGACATCCAACATCATTTTATCCGAGAACGTGTAGTTGATGGCACCTTCAACATCACTCATTTACCAACTTCTGAGATGATTGCTGACATCCTCACCAAGCCTCTCACTAAAGAAAGTTTCTATTACCTTCTCCCTAAACTAGGTCTATACCATCCTACGGAGTGAGGGGGTGTGTTGGGAATCACTCGTACCACATGTGACTAGTGAGGTCAAGTGCAGTTCATTTACTATTCTGCGTAACATAGTGATCAACCCTCAGTCTCGTAACTACGAACTGAGGGTGAGCCGACTCTTTATATCATACAGATCTCTTTTATTGACTTCAGTACATAGACTTATATCTATTAGGTAGCTACTCAAGCGAGTCTTGTAACTACGAACTGAGGACTTATATCTATTAGTCTCTAACAGTTGGAAGGCAGCCTGGTTGGGCAGCCTACACTAAGATGGGTCAAAAGACAAGACAAGGTAATCTTCGTTGCACACAGTAATATACAAGGTGGAGTAAACTGTAATTATACCTTCATTGCACAAGGGTAAGAGTGAGCCAACAAAGGGGGAAAAGATGGTATATATATTAGAGGGAACAGACTGTGATTAATAATCCACATCGAGCCTAACTGTGTGATTATGAGAGGATGCATCAAGTGTAGTCTCATATCAGGTATGGAGTCATGCTGGCATGCTGTCGTAGGGGTGCCTGCTGTCTGGGGATCCCCGAGGCAGGTTGTGTGTGTCCAGAGTGATGTGAGTGTCTCTGGACTCTGGGTTCTGGGCTCCGGGTTAAGAGGGTATCGTATCTCTGGAGGGTGTTGTGTCTCTGGAGGGTTTGAGGATGGATGTGAATTCAGAGTGAAGGAGGTATTGTATCCAGGCTTTGGAACATCGGTGGATGTGTGTTGTGTCAGACTCTGGACTCTGGACTCTGGACTCTGGACTCCAGGCTCCAGAGGATATGTGAAGATGTGTATGGGTCGTGATAAGTCTGGGGCCAGGCTTACACCTGTCCCCATTTAAAGATTTTAGTGGTCCTCAGACCTCTATACCATTCTCCACCTCCCAGACATCTAAGGCATCAGTTTTCTGCATTTCAGAGCCAGGGTGCCACTCATCATGTTCTCTCCCATAGCCATCATACTGGACAAGGTATTCATGCCCCATCCGCAGTGGCGCACATCCACAATTTTGTCAATGAACCACTCCTCGACACTATCTTCAGTTATAATAGGTAGGGGCTGGGATGGTTCATGGTCAGGGAAGAGGAGGGGGCCGTTAGGGATGTGTTGTTTCAGGAGGTTGGCATGGAAGCCCAGGAAGGTGTTCAGGTTGTTGGGCAGCTTCAGCATATACTCAGACCTCTCTGGGAAGGCATGGATGATAGTGTAGGGGCCATCATTGCATGGCATGAATTTGGCCACTCGTTTCTTGCCTTTATGTTTGTAGCTCTGGTGGTGGTTGTCCATGGAATAGCATGACCTGGTCTCCAACACTAAATTTGTCGTAAGGGGCACTGTAAGGGCAACCTTACAGCCTAGCATGAAGCTCAAGCACTTGCAAGGGGGATGCAAAGTTTATTAGATGGAGTATAATACAACTGAGGCATGCAGGCCTTGCAAGTGGGATCCAAAGAGAAGACTCTAAGGACTCCCCAAGCAAAGGGCGACTACGTAAGGGAAAAGGAACCTAACAACCAACAGCTGAGAATGAAATGGAGCATAGGAGTATCATGAGGGGGAATATGAAATATGTCTAAAGTAGGAAATGTCCATCAGAATGTCAACAGGAACACTAAGATAACGAAATAGAGGAGAGTATGACTAATGTAAATAACATAGAGAACATACAAGTGAGTGAGCAATGTGTCTGATCAAGGGCAACATCATGCAAATGGGTGTGAATGGGTTTGCAAAGTTGTGAATGGTTTTGCGAGGCCATAAATGGTTTTGCAAAGATGTAGGAGGGTTCGCATAGCAGGTATAGGTTGAGGGTTCCCCTTACAGGCCCGGTGTTCATTTGCATGGTATGCCTGTTGGATTTTGGCAGTGAGGAGGTTGTCCTGCACCTCCTTTACATTGAGTTCCAGCCAGGTGATGATGTCATGAGCCATGACTTGGTCAATGGGTGCTCCAGCTGGGAGAGGGGCTATTGGAGGAATTAGGCATGGTGAGCAGCCAGTTTTCAGTTGGAATACAGAGAATCCAGTGGACACATTTATTGTGTTCATGATGGCAAAGCGGATGTGGGGGAGTTTCGCTAGCCAGCCCTTTTGGTTATTGTTGACATGGTACTGGATGGACTGGTTCACTGTTTTGTTGGTTCGCTCCCTGGTGCCATCTGTCTGGGGGCGGTAGGAGGTTGACATTTTAAGCTGGACTCTGGAGAGCTTGTGGAGTGCAGTCCAGAGGTCAGCCTTGAATAGTGAGTCCCAGTCGGAGACAAGGTGCAGCATGAGCCCATTGAAACATGCAGTGTGCGCCTAACACCAAAATCCTATATCCAAAACCAAACACAAAACACACACAAAGGCACTGTCTGAATAGTTGCAAGTGGGCCAAAGAGTTCCCTTGCAGAACTGGTTGCCAAGCCTATAGTTCCTAATGTTCCTTCCTAAGCTTGACTATGCCTTAGAATATCCTTAGCATCCTTAGATCATTCCTAAGACCTTTCTTAATATCGACACTGTGATTCCTTGTCTCCTAAGATTTCCTAAACCCTGACTTCCCAAGCCTTGGTTTCCTAAGCCTTGTTCCTATGTCCTTTAGAATCCCTAATCCTTAGTCCAAAATCCTTGTCCTTGTGCCTCGGTTTTCCAATCCTTGATCCTAAGTCCAAAGATCCTAAACCTTGTTCCTTAGCTCCTTAGTTCCTTGTTCTAATCCTTAGTTCCTTGTCCTAATCCTTAGTTCCTTGTTCTTTATCCTTGATAAGCTCAACGAGCTTGATGTTGTCTACAGCACAGAGCCTTCAACAACCATGACATGCCAGGGAGAGACCCACGCCCAATTTCCTATATCCTTGTCCTTAGTTCTGGGTCCTTAGCACAACTTTGAATGAGCTTGCCATGTCACGCAATGAGCAAGATGTGAAACTTTGTGAGAGAGGTATATTCTGGGGTCCGAACTTCTCTCTGTTGCGCCACTACACTACCCCTGGTATTTGTACAAGTACAAAATATGAAATAGAAAAAAAGACTGTCCTTTATATGGCATTTTGGGAATAGCACAACTGTGCTATCCTAAAAGATAGAATCATATCGTGATAGGGTGATATTACACCACCTGAACAGCCTGTTAAATAAGATAGAAAAAGGGTATAAAAGGAAATCTTGCTGTCTTATGTTAGATAATGCCCTCTATTGCTCAGCCTTCACCTCCTATGGTGTTCTGCCTGGCCATCAATCAGGTACGATGTTGATCTTTTGATCTTGATTCTTGATTTTCTAAACTGATCTGCCATTGCTATGGGCTCCTAAGGTTTCAGTCAGGTGACTGTGGCTGTCCGCCCTGATCTGTCAATTAATTTGTATGTCGCATCAACACCTGGCATAAAAACAGCTGTGGATCAGACACTCAATGCGCGCTTGATGCTTCCTAAGTCCCACAGTCCCACTACCTCATACTAAGGCTTGTCTGTTGGTGCTTGAATATTTGGTGAGTTCCCTTTTGTTCTTGGGAATTTTCCTTGACCATTTTCCATGGATTGCCACTTAGAATTTTCTAAGGCACATCACTGTTTTTGCAGTACCATTCATTGAATAATACAACAGCCACCTGTGCAGCAGTGTATGTTGAGTGGGTGCCAGCCAAGCAGATGTCTGCCCCCAGAAGGTTGGTCATGGTCAGGATTGTGTCCTTTCCATCCTCCTCTGGCAGTGATCCAATGAAGTCCAGTGCAACTGTGTCAAAGTGGCTGTCCGGGATGGGGAGGGGATGTAGTGGTCTGGTGGTTTAGTGGTCCTATTTTTGTTCTGTTGGCTTTTGGTGCAGGATGGGATGTATGCTGATTCAAGGTCCCGGTGCATGTTTGGCCAATAATATGATCCCCAGAGGGCTTCGTAGCTTGTGTCAAAGCCAAAATGCCCAAGTGTGTCATGGGCCAGGTGATACAACAGCTCATGCACCTTCAGATCTTGTGGGACCAGGTGGCGGCAGCTGACATAGAGGAGACCATTGTCCATGGTTTCCCCATCAATGCTTCCAGCGATGCTGTCCTTTGTGAGCTGTTTGGCAAAGTCATCGGTTAGGTAACCGGTGGTAATGGAGTGTAGCAGGGACTTGTCAGCAGCAATGTCAAGCACTCCAGATGCTGGGAGGCATTGTGGGCTGCAGGTGTATGCAAGTGCACAAGCAGCAAGCCCCAGAGTTGGGGTGGTGTCCACCATGTGCGAGAGTGCATCAGCAGCAGTGTTCTCCTCTCCTCAGATATATGTGATGTTGTAGTTGAAGTCTGACATGTACATGGACCATTGCATTTGTCTCCAGGACATCTCCTTCTGTGATTGAAAGTACTCCAAGGTCCAGTGATCAGTATAGACTTCAAAGTGGGCTCCGGGGAGGTGTGATCTCCATTTCTTCAATGCCTTGACAATGGTGAGGAGCTCCTTCTCATGTGTGGAGTAGTTCTTCTCAGCTGGGTTCAGCTGGTAGGAGTCATAGGCCACCAGTCAGGCAGTTTCCCAGGTTTTTCCAAAGCTCAGGACAGCCCTAGTCCAGTGGTTGCTGGCATCAGTGGTAACATAGATGTCGGAGGTGGTGTCCTTGTAATCTATGACTGTAAGGCAGTCAGCGGATAGGACTAGCCTTTTAATGCCTTCAAAGGCCTTCTGGTGTGTGGGTGTCCACTCTGGAAACTTCTTGTCACATTCCCTGTTTGTGAGTAGTGTCAAGATGCTAGTGTATTTAGCAAGAGCAGGGAGGAAGGTGGCGATGTATCTGGTGAGTCTGAGAAATCTACAGACATTGGTAGCAGTGGTAGTGTTGGGGAAGTTCAGTCTCAAACTGAGTCAAACTCGGTTTGAACCAAACTGAAACCGGAAATTCGGTTTCAGTTTGGGAAATTCTCAGGGAAACCAAGTGGTTTGGTTTGCAGTTTTGGCCTCAGGTGAGGGCTGCAAACCATTTCAAATGCAGTTTGAACCACATTGTATTATCGATCATGTCGATGTATTAATTACTGATTTCGGCCTCAGATGAGTGCCAAAAACCATTTTGTACAGTATTTATTAACTACATTTACTAATTATGTTATTATAAAGCTAATCTATGGGGTGCCCCAGAGGAAGTGGAAAGGTGTAGAAGCAACAGATATATACACAACATGTTGTTTGGTTGTGTTTGCATCGATGCGCATCATGTTGATGTGTCGCATTCATGTTCGTTTACTGGAACCAAACATGACCAAACTGTATATAATAGCTTGCTTCCACACACTTCTGTTTCCCCTGGGGCGTCACTTCCCCTGTACATACTATTCAAAATAAGTTAATAATATCTTATATATAGTGTATAATTAGATATATGGTTTGTGGCACTCATCTGAGTGCCGAAACCTGTAAATAGAATGAAAAAAGCTGGAAATCAGCTGTCAACCCGTTTGAGACCGAGTTTGAACCAAACCAAACCGATTGAAATGGTTTCAATCAGTTTTGGTTTTGGTTTCAGATATTCTGTGAGAAACCAAATGGTTTGGTCTCAGTTTGGCAAAATATGCCTCAAACCAAACCAAACCAAACTTCTCCAACACTAAGCAGTGGTGGGTTGTGGCCACTGTGTAATCTGGTCAGTTTTGAAGGGATGTAAGCTTGGCCCCCAGACTTACCACATACAAACACATTGAAACGGGTGGTGTGCATCTAACACCGAGATCCTATATTCTAACACCAAGATCCTATATCCTAACCAACACAAAACACACACACACCAATGCACTGTCTGAATGGTTACGAGTGGGCCCAAAGAGTTCCCTTGCAGAACTTATTGCCAAGCCTTTAGTCCCTAAGATTCCTTCCTAAGCTCGACTCTTCCTTAGAATATTCTTGATATCCTTAGATCCTTCCTAAGATCTTTCCTAATGTCTTTCCGTAATCTTGTTGATTTCCTAAGAGTTTCCTAAGCTTTCCCTAAGCCTTGTTCCTGTGTCCTTTAGAATTCCTAATCCTTAGTCCAAATCCTTGTCCTTGTGCCTCAGTTTCCCAATCTTTGACCCTAAATCCAAAGATCCTAAACTTTGTTCCTTTATTCCTTAGATCCTTGGTTTCCTAATCCTTTATCCTTAGTAAGCTCGACAAGCTTGATGTTATCAACAGCACAGAGCTTTCAACAACTTCAACGTGCAAGGGAGAAACATCCCATGCCCGATTTCCTATGTCCTAGTCCTTGGTTTCGAGTCTTTAGCACAACTTTGAATGTGCTCGCTGTGTCATGCGATGAGCAAGATGTGAGATTTGTGAGAGATGTATAATCTGGGGTCTGAACTTCTCCACTGTGCAGCTACACTACCCCTAGTATTTGTACAAGTACGAAATATGAAATAGATAATGAAACTGTCCTTTCTATGGTATGTTGGAAATAGCTCGGTGGAGCTACCCAAGAAGATAGAATCACATCGCGATGGGGTGATATTGCCCTGTCCAAACGGTCTGTTAAATAAGATAGAAAAATGGTATAAAAGGAAATCTTGCTGACTTAGATAATGCCCTCTATTGCTTGGCCTTCACCTCCTATGGCGTTCTGCCCTGCCAGGAATCAGGTACGATGTTGATCTTTTGATCTTGATGCTTGATTTTCTAAGCTGATCCGCCGTTGCTATGGGCTCCTAAGGTGTCGGTCAGGTGGCTGTGCCTGTCCGCCCTGATCCATTGATTAATTTGTACATCACATCAACACCTGGCATCAAAACAGCTGGGGATCGGATGCTCAACGCGTGCTCGACACTTCCTAAGTCCCACAGTCCCGCTTCCCCATACTAAGGCTCCTCCTTTGGTGCTTGAGTATTCTGTGAGTTCCTAATTTTCCTAAGCTTTTCTCGACCATTCTCCAGCGATTGCCACTTAGAATTTCCTAAGGCGTATCAACGTACTGATAGCACACCAATGCCAAATGATGGGTGCACCCCACTGCACACCGACTGGTGAACCCCGCTGCACACTGACTGTTGGGAATGGAGTGGTGAACAGTGACAGGAAGAGTTAAGGACAAGGTTAAGAAGATGAAGTTAATCTCAAAGGCTTGTGAGTGAGGGAGTCTGCAACAGGGAGGAATGTTGTTATCATCTCCTACATGATGTGCAATATTTATACTACACAGTTAGGAGGTATAGTGTAATGCACTCCTTTAATACATAAAGGAGGTATTCTGTAATAGACCCCTGTACCAGTTAATAATGGAATAACTATGTCATATCCCCTATATAATTCTCCAGATAGACTTGTCTATCATTGTATATTACAGGGGGTTCCCTGGATAGCATAGGAGACAGTCTTGGCAGTCTTTGTAGTCTTGGCCAGTCTATTAAGGGTAGCAGCTCGGGAATTAATATTATTCCCTGTGGCTGTGTTGGACTCTACCAGTGGCAGATCCTAACCCTAACCTTAAGCTTAGGACTTGTATTCCTTCTCCCTAAGCTTGTTAACTGCCTTGGCTTGCCTGTATACTCTTGTATACATAATCCCAACACTCCCCCTCAAGCCTAGGCAGTGTAGGACAATGAGTGGAATGGTTCTGTGAATGTCATCACTCCCCCTGGAGTGGTTAATAATTTTCTTTCAGGTGCGTCAAAACCTCTGTGGATGGAAAACCCATTGGGAAAAACCAATCTCACCAAGGAAAGCTACTGAGTTATTTTTGACTGAATTCCCATCTCTTCCCTATGCTGTGAAAACTTAGGCTTTGGTAAAGCCTTTGTTAATATGTCCGCTGTTTGTTCTGGATCACGACAGTTTTGAATATCAATAATTTTGTTGGTGACTAAATCTCGGACCCAGTGATGCCGTATAGCGATATGTTTTGACCTTTGGTGAAATTGAGGGTTATGGGTTAAAATTACTGACCCTTCATTATCGCCTTGAATAATTGTCGGATTTTCTTGGGTGTATCCGAGTTCACCATACAAATTTCTTAGCCAAGTGGCCTCGCATCCAGCTTCGGATAATGCCACATATTCGGCTTCTGTTGAGGATAATGCAATAATTGTTTGTTTCTTTGATTTCCAAGTTATTGCTCCCCCTGCTGTCAGGAAAACATATCCTGTGGTGGACTTGAGGTCCTCAGAATTTGCAAATGATGCATCGGCAAATCCATGGAAAAGGTTATAGTTTTCAGTCTCATCCTGGGATTTTCTGTAAATAATTCCAAGAGTTTTCGTACCTGCTAAGTACCATAGTATCCGCTTTATTGCACCGTGGTGTTGTAAGCCTGGGTTTGCGGTATATGCTGCCAATTTATTAACAGCGAAGCTAATGTCAGGTCGCGTGGAGTTTGCAATGAATTGTAGACATCCCAGTAATTTGGCGTATGAATTGCTCCGATTTGGCTCATTATAATCTGGGTTTTCAATTAATTTAATATTTGGGTCCATTGGCATTCCAACAGGGTTTGCATCAATCATGCCTTCTTTACGAAGGACATTCTCGATATATTTCTCTTGAGATATTTTGATGCTATCATTGGCGCATGTAATTTCTATGCCCACGATTTTGCTAGGCTCTCCAAGGTCAGTGACGTCCCATTCTGATGTTAACGCATTTTTCATATGCTTCATCATTTTATCTGCTGATGCAAAAAGCAGGGTGTCGTCTACCCATACCATTATGATGCCTATATTTTCTTCATCCCGTCGAATATATGCGCAAGGATCTGCCATTAATCGTCCATAATCATGAATTTTAAGTTTACCATCAAATTCATTATTCCACTCTCGACCTGCCTGCTTTAATCCATAAAGCAGTTTAAATAGCTTGAATACTCGGCCTGTTCCATCATTACATCCTTCAGGTTGTTCCATGTATATAGTCTCTTGTAGCGTGCCATTGAGGTATGCGCCCTTTACGTCCATCTGTTGTATTTTTAGACCTTTCTCTGATGCGAGTGCTAAAATAGCTCGGAGTGTGTCCATTTGTACAACTGGTGAAAAAGTTTCTGTGAAATCATAACCGGATCTTTGTGCATACCCTTTTGCAACTAGCCGCGCTCTGTATCGTACAATTTCCCCTTCTTTATTTCGTTTCCGAATAAATACCCATTTATTTTTGATTGGAACGGCATCTGGAGGTTTTTTGACAAGTTCCCAAGTACCCTTTTCTTTGAGCAAGTCTAATTCAATTTGCATTGAATCTTTCCATTCCGTCCAGTCCGGGGATTGTTTTGCATCTTTGAGACTGTTTATTTCGTCTCCGGCTATTATTGCATAGGCTTCTTCTATATTTAGAAAGGTTTCGTCATCTTCCTCTTCCGCAAGGTGGTAAAGATGTTTGTAGTCGGTACGAATTCCATGAGTTTTCCGTGGTTCATTATCACTTGCACGCGTCTTCCGTGGTCTAGTGATATCTATGTTTCCCTCATTTTCATTCCATTTACGCTTCCGAGGCTGCCTTGCCGGTTCCGTGATCCGTTGATCGGAGTTACCCGTCGGCGGCACATTCAGTGTTTCCCCACCAGACTCCCCCTCCGTCGAGGGTGTAACATCAGTGTCTTCAGGAGGCTCAGGTTCATCTGTAGCGTCTATAAGTCGGAAGTTCCAAGAGGTGAGAACATTTCTTGTTTCGGCATTGTAGTATTTTATTGCTCCCGCGCCGTTGTCGTAGCCGACATATGCACGGCGCTTTGATTTAGGTAGCATTTTTCTTTCTTCTTTCTGGCCTTGTAATAATACCCATACTGGGGCTCCGAATTCACGTAAATTTGATACGTCCGGTTTTTTATTGTGCCAGCCTTCATAAGGTGTTGTTTCCCGAAGATGTTTGGTAAATGATCGGTTCCGGATATAGGCAGCGTGTAAGACTGCAAATTCCCATAAAAATTCTGGAAGCTGGTTAGCAGCCAGCATTGCTCGGGATAATTCGACCAGGGTTCTGTTCATCCTTTCCGCAACTCCATTCTGTGATGGTGAGTATGGTGCGGTAAGTCGATTTTCTATACCTCTTTCTTTGCAATATTTTTCCAGTTTTTCGTTAACAAATTCTTTTCCACAATCAATTTGTATACCCTTCGGCTTCTTGCCTTGTGTTTCCAAATGGGCAAGGTAATTTATTACCCCCTGTGCTGCATCACTTTTCTCTTTGAGGCATTCAATTGTGACGAACCTTTTAGCATCATCCACAAATAGGAGATAATAATATTTGCCATTAATAGATTTGATGGCGTATTTTCCCCACAAGTCAATGTGGGTTAATTCTCCTGGTTTCGTGTTTCTTTTTGTCGACTTCGGAAAAGGCTCCTTATGTTGCTTTGCACTGATGCAAGCTTCGCAATCCGGTTTAGGACTATTTTCGTCGACATTGAAACCGATCACCAAATTTCGGCTCAATAATTGTTGAAGTCCAGAATATCCTACATGTCCAAATCGTCGGTGCCAAGTTTCCCAACTAAGTGGTTTTACGTTTCTGACGAATGTTTGATTAACGGCAGGAGTTTTAGACGGCTTGCTTGAATTTTTTAATACCATTTTCATCTTGTATAAATGGTTATTAATTTTCTTTCCTTCTGCAAGTTGTTGTCCGTCTTTTGTTGTGAGGATTATTGTCCTCCAATATATTTTCCGCCGGCCGCATCCCATCGCCCCAACGAAATTAAATTGTTTCGTGTTCCAGGCACATGTAGGACGTCTTCCAGATGAATATTAAAATTTTGATTATTGCATGTCAAAATTATTTCAACAGTTCCTTTGCCTGCAATTTTAGCTTCCAATCCACCTACCCCAGTTACGGAATTATTTTTCATTGGAGTGTATGTTTTGAAGGCTTCTCTTTGATGCGTGACATGCGATGTTGTTGCTGAGTCAGCCAACCAGTCGTAATAGATCAAACGCTCGTCCATTACGGCATCGTTACAAGCATCATAGGAATCAAAATTATAATGTTCTTCTTGAGCTGAAAATGCAATAAATTCCTCCACAGCATTGGACTGTTCCACAGGTTTTATTTTCCCTTTTTCCTTATCTTTCTCCTTTTTCTTCCCCCAACAATTTTTTGCCTGATGTCCGATTTTTCCACAATTATGGCATTTATTGCCTTGGAATTTTCGGCATTTACTGGACCAATGTCCAGGGCGCTTGCAATGATCACAATATGGCTTCAGGGATTTTTTATGATCGGTAAGACGGTTTTCAAGGGTTTTCTCCTTTTGGGCGGTCATCTGGATTTTAGCCAGGTTTACAATTCCGCCAGAGTTATTATTCCCGTTATTCCGGTTAAGCCGTAATTTGTATTCTTCCCTTAATAATCCAATAAATGCGTCCGAAGTTAAGCGGCGCTTTGGATCTAAGTCATTTGGATCATTTGCGTTTCCGTTGTAGGGCTCGACATATGTTTGCCAAGAGTTTGGTAAGGATGCCGAAATGATCGATTTAAATCGGGTATCTGAGATATGGAATTCTATATTTGGAAACCTGTTGATCCGGTCTCGGTAAGACTTCAAGACGTCCAAATGCTTTAGGAGGTTGTCGGAATTATCAGCCTTTGTCTCATATAATAGACACTGCAGTTGATTAACTGTTTGATGTGCCTTGTTTTCATGAGTGACTGATAATGCGGTATACATAGCTTCTGCGCTTTGTTTTGATCCGACGTGATTTATTTGCGAGGAGGTGACGTTGTGGATAATGACTTGTTGTGCCCAAGTATCGTTTTTGTCCCAGTTGTAAGCACTCTCCGGATCTATATTTGAATCCGGTCGGTTTATCTGACCAAAAACATATCCCGTTATGTCACAATTAATAAAAACACGCAACATTCTCTCTTTCCATTTGTGCCAGTTTTCATCCGTCAAATGATTGCAATCAGCGATCTTGTTTACGTTTGAGTATTCTTTGGTCCAAATTAAGGAAATAGGTATTCTTATAACCGGATCAACCTCTGGTGTATTGATCCGTTGTCTGCGCTTTTCTTGTGCTCTGGAAGTATATACTCTTCCTGATCGTTTAGGGGTTTCTTGTGCAGGGGGTTCCCCAAATAATGATATATGGTCGTCTTCTTGGTCCCCTTCATAATCCATGTCTAGTTCAGGGTCAGGGCCCATAACCTGTTGGGAATGGAGTGGTGAACAGTGACAGGAAGAGTTAAGGACAAGGTTAAGAAGATGAAGTTAATCTCAAAGGCTTGTGAGTGAGGGAGTCTGCAACAGGGAGGAATGTTGTTATCATCTCCTACATGATGTGCAATATTTATACTACACAGTTAGGAGGTATAGTGTAATGCACTCCTTTAATACATAAAGGAGGTATTCTGTAATAGACCCCTGTACCAGTTAATAATGGAATAACTATGTCATATCCCCTATATAATTCTCCAGATAGACTTGTCTATCATTGTATATTACAGGGGGTTCCCTGGATAGCATAGGAGACAGTCTTGGCAGTCTTTGTAGTCTTGGCCAGTCTATTAAGGGTAGCAGCTCGGGAATTAATATTATTCCCTGTGGCTGTGTTGGACTCTACCAGTGGCAGATCCTAACCCTAACCTTAAGCTTAGGACTTGTATTCCTTCTCCCTTAGCTTGTTAACTGCCTTGGCTTGCCTGTATACTCTTGTATACATAATCCCAACACTGACTGGTGCACCCCGCTGCACACCAATGCACACAGGCACCCTGACACTGAACCGATGCATACTGGCACCACATGATGGGTACACACTGCTGCACACCAACTGGTGCACACCAATGCTGAACCAATGCATGCTGAACCAATGCATACTGGTGCCAAACAATGGGTGCACACCACTGCACACTGCTGCACACCGATTCACACAGGTGCACTGACGCTGAACCAATGCATACCAATGGCACACCATTGCCAATGCACACACCAACTGATGCACACACTGGCCAATGTGCACCAATGACCGATGCACACCACTGCACATTGACCAATGCTCACTCCCAATCAGTAACTCTACCAACAGGTGCACCAACACTGAACCAATGCATACCAATGGCGCACCACTGCTGATGCACACACAGACTGATGCTCACTGCCGACCATGCACAGCCACCCCATAACACATGCCCAATGCCCAATATCTATACACCTGCTGATGGCCTGCCCAATGCGGGCTGTACTTTACACTCCCCCACCTAGTCCGAACAGAACACTCGGAATGCTAGGATTCCGACCAGAATCCTAGTCAAGTCCTAGCACACTGCTAGGATTCCGTTCGGACTGCTAGGATTCCGTTCGGACTGTTGAAATGGGTGAATTCCTAGCAGTTTGAAGTGCAAATTCCGAGTGAATTCCGAGCTCAGTCCGAGTGAGTCCGAGCAAAAATAAAAAGTTTGCCAAGTCCCATCCCTCATGAGTCCGAGTGTTGTCCGAGCGGAATCCTAGCAAAGTCCGAGCTCAGATTGAGAAAAATAAAAAAGTTTGCAAGTCCAATTCCTAATGAGTCCGAGTGTTGTCCGAGCGGAATCCTAGCAAAGTCCGAGCTCAGATTGAGAAAAATAAAAAAGTTTGCAAGTCCAATTCCTAATGAGTCTGAGTGTTGTCCAAGTGGAATCCTAGCAAAGTCCGAGCTCAGATTGAGAAAAATAAAAAAGTTTGCAAGTCCAATTCCTAATTAAGATACATAGAGTGTAGACAAACTAAACTAGTCGATATTATCACCTTTATCATCATCATCTTCTTTGTCTTCAATATTACTTGCTTTGCTTGCTTGTTTCTCAAGTACTAGTCTTGTGTGATAGAATAGCATAACATGTAAGAACCAGTTAAAATTGCTTGGAGTCATTCTTTTGAGGATTGATTCAAAGCCACCCAGCCAGGAATTCAGCTGTTCACATGCCTATATTCATTTCAATCAGCAACTTATAAAATTATTACTATATCATAAATGCCATACCTGTGTATTAAAGGCTCATTTATAGTATTGCTGACCTTGATTATCAGTATCCACAATGACAAGATTGGGGCTGGATTACACCATTTTCGGCACAAATAATCGGTTGTGCGATGGTTGATGTAATGGTAGGAGTCAACTATAAATCGTGTTGTGTTTTTCCATATTGCATCCCAGCTACCATTGGTTATGGCTGTGCGAAGTACCAGACAAGCCTTGTCAATGCAGATATAGTCCGGCCGTGACTCTTCATTTGGATAAACTGATTCCAGGAATGCCAGAATATTTGTTGGTGATTCTGATTTGGCAAACTTTGCCCATGCAATAACAACACCACATGGTGCACATATTGTTTCTACACAATAGAAATGGTTTGGAGTAAAATAGTTGTCTCTTTGTACCTCAGGAGTAGGCTCATCATGAGGTTGTTGATTGGTCTGTGCTACTGGTTGCCAAGGCAAGCGTTCCCCCGGTCTTTGCAACATTCTTCTAGCTCCAGCCATAGTATGCCGATTATGTCCTCGAACATGCCTATTCCATTGAATTTGATGTCTTTCACATGCTTGTGTGCCAACAATCTTTTGGGTATTGCAACCATGCACCCGGCATTTAGATCCATGCAAGTTCTCATGTAGAGCACAAAATGATCCACCCTGAGAATTTGCAAGTTCTGAAGTACAGTCATCATAGGCACAATGCTGAAATCCCAATTAGCTGATATCAATAAATTTAATAGCATACATACTGGTGGAGATATAAGAATCCCATCTACAACAACCATAGTTGTATAAGAAGTGTGAGCTGATGGACTATCAACATCCATCTCCTGATCAGTGGTAGAAGCTGACTGCAGTGCATGTTGTCTTGCTTCTTGAGCTGCCTCAGCTGCTAAATCAGCACCTTCTCCAACTAGTGCAGGTACAATTCTATTTTCATCCATCCCTACAAGTGCTGCAGGATCATCCCCAGTAATTATATCTGCAGTACTTTTATATGGTTGAGTACATTCTTTACAAGAATGTTGGTCTGCAGCACGAATGACTCCATTTTCACCTAAGACAGAAAATGCTTGTCTGGTTACATCATTGATGGCAAGACCATCTTGAAGTTCCAGGTTGATGTTACTTGCAGAAGCAAGAGTACGGACAGACTCTTGAACAAATGCTTGCCAAATGTGACGCTGAGAGAGTTTTGTGGAATTCCCAGAATCAAATTTCCAGAAACTGTTATTCCAAAATTCTGTATAAGCAGCAGCAGATGAATGGAAGCTATACATTCCATTTAGAACTGCATTTGAAAAAGCCCGATCAACCCATATGCTCTGTCCGACCTTGAGATATTTTGCAGAATTCAAGTATATTCGGATGTTTTTATTGTCATGTCCAATTACACGTTCTCTATCTGCCAGATAATTTGTTTTGCACTTGGGACACCTTCCAGTAAGGACTGGAACATTTTCAAATATGTCAGAGCCTTTAATCAGGGTAACTCTTGGTATATCCCGTATTTTGGTTATTTGGAGCAAAGAGCGGGGGTTGCAGCTGTTGGTTTCACATACCACAGCATTTGGACAGATAACTTGAGCTGCTTGAATTGATTTATGGGAAATAGGCTTGAGGTTCCCTTGAAATTGTCCATTTTTATCATATGGATATAGATTCAAGACTTTGGCTAGCATATCAAGCTTTTCTCCAATAGCCATAATTTTCATATCAGCATTTCTATCATTTCTATCCTTGAATAGCCTTTCATGGTCCTTTCCTAATTTTTCCTGCAATGCACGTGCAAGACCTCTTATCCAACCAGAATCTGTAGAGCGAAGTTCATCTGAAAATTCTGGATTCTGTTGTCTTGCATGCAAGCCCAACAAATCGGAGTTGTCTGTTATAGTAAACAGGACAAGAAGAACTTGTGAAAGTGTAATCTTGGAACAGAAGTTCTCTTTCACAAAGTGACTGAACACCTTGAATGGAATATCAGGAAACGGGCTCTCCTCTGGATGTGCAGCAACTCCTGGTACCAGAGCAAGTATAATAAAGTACCAGATTAGATGCTGAGATTGCACAATGTTTGAAATGGCAAAAAAACACAGATGACAAAGGAACCATAAACTAAAAAAGAAATTTAGAACATGCACCAAAGTTTATTTATCTACTTGACTTGCTTTTTAGCACTACCATTCCCACTTTTCCCCTCCCCCTTCTTCTTCTTCTTCTTATTACTAACATTCCCTCCAACTTCTTTCACAACTTTGCCCTTCTTTTTGCCCTTCCCATCTGCCTGTTCCAAATATGCAGTCAAGTCTTTGAAGTTGTAGACCACTTTCTCTACCCCCCACACATCAAGATCAGAAGGTCGGTTTCCTGGATCACCTTCTAGCCACTCCACCATAAGAGGATGATTAGAAACCTTGGAGAAACATTTCTTGAAGTGTGAGTGGAAATAAGACTTTGAAACAAAACGTTCGATCAGGTCCACAGCAGTTAACTTGCTGCCAATCCAGGTTCCATCAGCAACCATTTGGTCATACACATGAGATGCTTCAAGATGTGCCTTGTACTTCTGGTATGCCACATGAAGACCACGATTGGCGCGATCACAAAGGTAAGTAGGAACACCAAGTAAGCCCAGTGTTACTTCTTTAGGATTCACAGAAGGGAGTCCTGAAGTAGCAGGAGTAGACGTGCGTGACAGAGAACCTGAGTGAGGAAAAGGAGTGGTAGCAGTACTTGAAGATCCAGGATTATCATCAGTCTATAATTCATATTTGTGTAAGGTTAGTAAAAAAAGTGAAATTAAATAATAATGGACTTACAATGAGAAGTCGCAATATATCCTGGCCATTATCATGTGCCCACAGTACATCATCATCATTCTCAAGAGCAGTTTCAAATCGACCTTTCACAGCCCAAAGATCCTCTTCATAAACAAAAACATGACGATTGAATTCTACCAAAAGGTGTCAAAAAGCAGTAGAGTAAGACTGAGCATGCTTACTGCGAACTGGGGAATAATTTCTTGCAAGTGTTTGCAGAATTGGCTTGAGGGTGGATTTTACCTCAGATGTAAGTGACATGTCAGGCTTGTGAGCCTCTGGGTCGCGATGCGAGGTATAGACATGCACCCTACCCTTACGCAGGCCAGGCTCAAGCATAGCATCCATATCATCTGCGTGATTAAAAACATTCCCCCGTGCTCTACCACGAAATACTCCACCTGTCGTACATGAAGCACCTTGCAATGTGTGATGAGGTGGACTGGTTGGAGGACTCGCCATCCGAATATCAACATCTAGATTAATAATATTTAAACTATAACCTAAATACATTAAAACCATATTCAACCTACCTTTGTTGACTATAAATTATAATGTAACACATAAGCACAACATAATAATAATAATAATAAAAACCCGTACGTTGATTAGAAACCTCGCCAGTCCCAGCAGCAGATTGCATAGAGTTGGGGATAGTGGCAGTAGTGGCAGCAGTTTGCAGTGCAGTGGCAGCAGCAGGGGTGTTCATAGCATCCTCGGCACCTTCGTTGGGCTTGCTAGTGGCATTGACGGCATTGGCCTGGGCGTTATCAGCATTGGTGGCGGCAGTACTGGTGTTGGCGGCTTCGTCGTAGTCGCCTGTGCCCTCGTTGTAGTCGCGGGTGCCTTCCTTTTGGTCATCGTCGCCCTCACCCTCGCCACCCTCGCCCTCATCGCCCTCACCCTCGCCACCCTCGCCCTCGTCGCCCTCACCCTCGTCACCCTCGTCCTCGTCCTCGTCTTTGTTGTTGTCCTTGGCATTGGCTTCGTTGTCAGTGGCTTCGTTGTCGGTGGCTTCGTTGTCGGTGGCTTCGTTGTCGTTGTTGTTGGCTTCGTTGTCGTTGTTGTCGTGGGCTTCATTGTTGTCGTTTTCGTTGCCGTCATTTTCGTGGTCATCGTTTTCATTATCGTCGTTGTCTTCGTCTTCGTCTTCGTCCTCGTCGTTGTCTTCGCCGCTGTTGTCCTGGTTCTTGCTTGTTTGTTCGTTGGGCTCTGGCTTGCCTGTAGCAGGCTTGGTGTCTGATTGGCGTGTTCGGGAGCTGGAGTTGGTCGGTGGTGGAGGCATGAAGCTCGTTTTTACGGAGCGTGTGCGTTCGGGCGGAGCAATAGGGACCCCGCTATCAGTGAGCACTTGCTCAGTCCTGTAAAATATAAAATAGTAGTTGTTCAAAAAGAAAGAAAAAAAAAAGAAAAAACTCACGGCGTGAGGTGAGTTGGTGTGCTGGCAGCTGCATCTTCGCGAGCTCGAGTAGCCGCGGTTTTCCTACAGAATAGGTCAGCGAGGGACGGGGCCAGCAAGCAACGGGGGGGGGCAAGCAACGGGGCAGCGAGGGATGGGGTCAGCAGGGGACGGGGAAGCAAGGGTCGAGGTCAGCAAGAGACGGGCCAGCGAGCAACGGGGAAGCGAGGGATGGGGAGCAACAGGGGAGCAGGGGACGGGGTCAGCAAGGGACGGGGCCAGCCAGCAACGGGGAGCAAGGGACGGGGTAAGCAAGGGACGACGGGGTCAGTGAGGGACGTGGAAGCGAGGGACACTGTCAGCGAGGGAAGGGGTGATGGAGGAGGGCACTTGCCTGGGCGCCTTCGCTTTCTTCGTTGGTTTCTTCCCTCCCTTCTTTTCACCTGCTGCTCCGTCGATTTCTTGGTTTGTAGCTGTCGTTCGAGTTTTTTTCGTTGCTGTGGCATCAGCATCGGCTGCTGACATGGCTCGCTTGCGCATTGTCGATGCAGTTGATGGCGGGGGCGAGCCATTGCGGCGCAGACCGCTTCTGGTCCTCGGAGTGTTGGTATTTGCTCGGGTTTGCATGTCGAGGTGGTGGTGAGATGTTGGAAATGGGGGGGTGGATGTGGGTGATGGTGATAAGAGACGTTGATGATGTGGCGATAAGGGACGCGCGGCCAGGCTATGTTTACCCACCCTAAACCAGGTTGGGCCTGACAGTATGTCAAGCCTAAAGGCCCCCATACCAACCAAGACCTTACAGCCTAGTGGTTAAATGTTATGGTGTTGCTTACAATACTTACCTGTGAGTGTAAGTGTTCGATCCTTTGCGCGAACATTTCTTTTTCCTACATATTATGTAATGATATATAATAAGGACCAACTATGTTCGGTCTGTTCCTAATGTTCCTAACGTTCCGTGTGGTTTCTGTGCGGAGTCCTAACAGACTCCACGCTAGGAAATCCTAGTCCGAGCACTGTTGCTCGGACTCTGCTAGGACTCCGTTCGGACTGAACTCGGACTAGGAATGGAAATTTAGCAGGCTTTTCTGCCAGTAAATTTCCTAGCTCAGTCCGAACGGACTCCTAGGAATCCGAGCGTTCCGTTCGGATTCCGATCAGGTTAGGTGGGGGAGTGTAAAGTACTCCCGAAATAGACTCTTCCTTGCTCCTTTTTAGTTTACTATCTTGTTGTTTGGTCCCTTCAACGCAAGAGAACGCGTGCGAAGGGGTTGTTTGTAGTCTTCTTCACGAGCTTGTACTTAAGGTGTCCTCCCACCTGTCGAATGGAGTATGGCCTTTCACTCACTTCATTCCCCCCTCCTTTAAGTGTCGTCGCACCCAACTGCTTCATATTTCCACTCTTTTTCCCATTCTCGCTTACCCCATTCCTTGCGACGTGACGACCTCGTCATTGGTTCCCCAATAGCACCTCTGACCCTGCCACACCTGTGAGCAGTGGCTCACAGGTGCTGTCATGCTTGCCATCACACCCCTGGGATCTGGGCACATCCTGCTGGTGGTTGTGCACTCCTGTCACATCCCCAGGGCTGTCCTCTGGCATCATCGCTCCCCCCATGCTCCAGGTTGGGGGTGCTGGTGTGGGGGCTGTGGCCTGCTCATTGCTGTGTCACCCCACCTGTGCTCCACCCCATGAGCAGTGGCTTGCGAGGCTGGGCCAGGTGGTGTCAGTGGGGCTCCTGCACCCGCCCACCATGTCCCCTTGGCAGTCAAGGCCTTCGCATCCCCCTGGGCTCCTGGTGCGCCCTGGCACCCATTGGGGCCTCCTGGTCATGTCCAGTCACATACAGGGTGTCCCCAGGGCTCTGGGGAGCTCCTGTCATGTCCCCCTGGCTGATGACGTGGCCTGGCATGTCCCTGTCATTGTCCTTCACCCCACTGTCATCTGGGGTGGCAGGTGCCACATGGCAGGTTGGGTGGGAGTCCCCCCAGTCAAAAACCAAGCCCCCTGCCCACCCCACGAGCAGGGGCTTGCAGGGCTGTGTGAGGGGCTGTTTGGGGTGCACCTTGTGGGTACCCTGCTTCTCAGGCCTCCCGACACCTCCCTGGGGCCGTCCAATTCTCCTTCAGACCCCTCACATCCCATTTGAGTAGGGAGGAGGGGCAGCACACCTGGTGTTCATTGTTACAAATAGAAAAGCTGAATTTTTTTTTTTGATAGCTAAAAAAGAATTGATAAGGTAAAAAAAAACTTACAATGAGGCCTGTGGCTCCCATAAAGTTGGAGTACAAGAGGGGGGAGGGTATAGCAGGGCAAGGGGGGGCTGTGAGGAAGGTGGCCATAATTCTTGAAATGCCAAACTGAAAAATAAAATTTATTACTTTTGCAACAAAATTGATAAGTTAAATAAAAATACTTAATAGGGCCACAGGCCCCATGGAGATGGATAGGGAGGGAGGCGGTGTTGTTGTGGTTGGTGGTGGTGGTGAATGGTGAGCTGAAAAAAGTGGCATTGGTGATAAACATGATGTCACTATTTTTGATCCAAATATCATCGGCTGAGCCCCTCGGAGCTGTTCTGGAAGAGCCATCAATTCCGCACAGCTCAGCAAGCTAGAGCCAAATTACCGGCTCAGGCATCAGAGCTGAGCCATAGCTGAGCCAAGCCGAGCTTTAGCAACACTACATGTACTATCACTGGGAGTGGGCAATCCCCGCATATCACCGAAAGCACTCGGTGATGCCATGTGACGTGCATGTGTCATTCGATGCTCCAATGGGTGACCCAAGCAATTTAAAGTGGGCACAGAAGTACCATTGGCTTGGAGTCACTTTCAAGAGCATTTAATATACATGTACAAGAGTTCTGCTATCCTAGATGATCAATAAAAGCTCTTGAATACACAGATCTCAGCAAACACCAGCCAAAAACCCCCTTCAAATAGCCTGAAAACTCAAACCTATAGAACTCATTGTATACTGATTATACAGCTAAGGTCCTGGAGGCAACCCTTACTGATTTCAATTTGTGCTCTTTACATCTCCAGAGGCCGTTTTTGTAAAATAGTGCTTCTTCACTACAAAACACCCCATTTCAGGGTAGAATTTGTTAATTTAAATGGTATAAATTAAAAAATTTGACCTTTTGTTTCTGAAGACCTATAAAATTTCGTTTGGACCGCTCTCTTACACCTAAGAAATCTGTGTACTCTATGCTGAGTTCTATTCCTCAGAAGGGTTACCCACAAAGCAGAGCCACTGTAGTGTCTTCCCACGGTCATATGTTGCAACAACATGCCGAAACTGCATGGTACAAGCATGTCATTTCATATATCATGGTGGACAAACCCCCCAGACTCATTTCTTTCCACCCTAACAGCTGTGTTACATACATCCACTACAGTTCTATTTAGTCTTTTGTAGTCCTCAACAAAGCAGACCCACTTGGGTGGTGGCAAGTTGAGAAAGGGGGTGCATGGCGAAGAAGACAACCTGATATATTACTGTAACCATATTTCTGAAATTTCCCACCAAAGGTACCCAAATTACATTATATTTGCATGCACTTAAAACTAATAATAATCAAATCTAGATTATTCAACAACATGCCACCAAAAGCAACTATTGCTGCCTGAAGGAAAAATATAGCTGAATTCAATGCAGCCTGACTGGACCTACCACAACATCTCACTTCCAATCTTGGTGGTGGAAACACTGAACTTGCACCACAGCTTTCAGAGGCACAGGCCACTGTTGACATATTGAAAGCATCCCAACAGGCATTATCTAATCAAGTGTCTTTATTGGAGTCTGAACTTTTCAAGGCTTTGGAGGCTTTAAAAGTAGAACAATCTTGATCAGCTGAGCTTTACCAATGTTTCTGTGTTGAACATCATCAGCATGGTGCAGCTCGCAAGGATTTTCTTGAAAGTAAAATAGAAATGCTTCAGGCAACTAATGCACAGCATCTTGCTGAACAAAAGCAGCTGATTCATGATACTACATCATATGGTGAAACTCTGGCACAGCTTGAAAAGAAGTATTCCAATTTGCAGGATCAACTTTTCCATACTATGGATAGGTCTCAGATAGAGCTGGCTAAAGCTAAGGGAAAGCTTGCTCTGGCACAGAAAAATCTCAAACAATCAGGTTCTCAGGCTGCCTATTTTCGCAAGCATTGTGAAAGTGCTACCACCCTTCAACAGAAGGCTGTAATCCAGGCAGAAGAGAAAGCTTGTCAACAGGCCATTCATGAAAAATCCACACATTCACTTTTGCACGAGGGTATTTACACTCAGGAAACTCAGAATTTTATTCACCTACTTGTCAAATCTGGCTGTTCAAAGGAATATGCAGTATAGTGATTACAACAAAAGGATCTATTAGCCATCGGGCAATTTCATGTATTCTTATGGAAGGATATGCTGCAAGCCAAATTCAACTTGGCTTTGAAATGGCTGATGCTGAAGCACTAACAGGAAGTGGAGATGGTACTAGTCATTGGAATGTGCAGTATTATTCATGGCATATCAATCTGAAGGCTAGTGACTATGAATCATCCAATGAAGCAAAACAAGTTACACATTTTTTAGGCATTACTCCATCCTTTGATAGCTCTAGTGAAGTGTCAATTAAGGATTGGAACCTAGTGCTTGATTTGAAGCAATGCTGATCTATATAATTGCTCACCCTTGGGAAAACAACATGGATCTCTTCTACGTACAGTTGATATCTTTGCCAAACTGGTTGGAATGATGACAGATCATTGTGCAAAGGAAAAGAAGGATGTTCATACACTGGGGGAGCTAAAAAAAGTCTGCTGTTTTGCAGCAATTGGGTGAACAAAAGATTCTTGATTCTGGTAATCAAGAACTTGTGCCAAAGTTTTATGTGAAATACCATGAGGTTATTTCAAAGCTTGGTGGAACTGGCACATGGAATGCTTTGCCTCTTGAAACACAGCAAGCTCATCTGGCAAGAATGTCTGAAGATCTTGTTATTGATCTGGGAAAGGATGTTTATCAGATGATGTCCAATAAAGAAAAACAATATTTGACATACTTTGTCTGGGCTGGCTGTGGTTGCCACAAGGATTTGAATAGTGTTCATGGTGGATATTTTGCAATGTCCAAATGGTGGGAGGAACACAAGCAAACACCTCTTCTACTTGCAAACTGTGACAATGCTGCTGTTCTTGCTGATCTGGTATCTGATAGCAATACAATCACACCAGCACAAGAATGAGCATTTGAGAGTACACCACATGGAGGAATCAAAGCAACTCAATTGGCAGGTGCACTTTTCAATCACAAGGATGACAAAAAAGAGCATCACAATATTTTTCACTTCTGGTGGCAAGAAAATGTTGGCAGTGAATTTACTTTTCCTGATACATCCAATACACATTTTGGATCACACTGTGATGATGCAACTGCAATTTTAGCACATCTTTCACAGTTTACAGCATATCTTGAATATTACCAACTTTGAAAAAGTTCAATCACATGGAGCATTCATACTCTTGGACAGAATGCACTTGAACTTGGCCCATACCATGCCAAGGTAATAGATCATATTGGGAAGATAATTAGTAATCCTCATTTGCTCATTGGACCAACTCCTTCATTTATGACTGCAGCACTTGATGAGAAAAACTGGAAGTCACCCAAAATGTTTGAAGCTGTCCATGAAAAGCTTTCCACATTTCCTCATATTTGTGGACTGCTTATTGCCTTCTTCAAAGGAGCAAAGGAGACATGGAAATGATTTACATCAGAGTTTGTACCTGATGGATTAATTAATCAGTCTACAGCTGAAGAGAAGGAACTTGCATGGAAGTGACAAATGATGTCAATGAATGTGCACTGGGTGCTTTTCACATTCAAATGCAAACAAAGCCCCAACTTACCATGACAAAGTATAATGCACTTGCAATGTTTGAACACAATAATACTCAAAACTTCATGAATGCATTATTTACAGAACCTGGAGATTTCAAGTTTCTTCATGGGCAGGCTTGTGCATATAAAGGAAAAGATAGGGCCAAACAGAAGGAGATGATTGTACATCAACATGCAAATAAGAAGGAAGCTGCAGCACAAAGGAAAAAGGAAATTGAGGAACTTCAGTTGGAGTTGGACAAGGAGAAGATCCAGAAGATGGTGGGAAATGATCTAAAAAAGCAACTTGGAGCATTCAGAAATGCAGGTGCTCCCAATCTTGACAAGGTATCTGCAAGATCCAAAGTTGGAGACCTTACAGCGGTTTTCATATTGATATGGAATCACGTTTTCAAAAATTCTGCATGTTGGTTATGTTTTGCTACAGGCTTGTAGGACCCCAGCACACCTGATCAGATAACGATGCCTCATCGCAGCCTCGATGCTTTACAGTTTTACCGACAAGTCATTTGTATTTCATTTCTGAAGATTCTAATCAACATGCCTATGTGCCTTTGCCAATATTTTACATCCAACAGAGTGAGCCAGCCTTGATGCCCCTTGATGCACGCCTTGGGAGTTGGGCAATGTGCCAGCCCATGTGCCATGGCCTATAAAGTCTAGGGCATTTCTCTCCGATTGTCATCGAGGCGTTACTTCTCGTCCATTCATTTGCTTCATTCCATTCTGTCTTTTATGTCTGATTCCAATTCCAACCCACCCTCTCATTCTACATTGCCCGTCAATTCTGAATCTGAGATATGTTTCTGGGTTTCCACGCAGGTCACTACCTATCACATCACTGTGGCTGTCACTAGCACTGGTAAGAAGGGTAAGCCGAAGGAGAAGAAGGAAACCAAGACAAAGGAGTTCATGCATAAATTTCATGCTACATCGGAGTCATATCTCTCTCTGCTCACGAGACACCGCGTTCTAGCAAGCTCTGCTTGAATCTCAACCAAGTAACTGCAATGGCGTTGCTGGAGAATATTGTACACAAAGTCGACATCTGTCACTGAAAGATGGTGTCACCGGCCAGAACGATAGGCATATGGATTATAATGCAGACCATAGGTGCGTGAATAGACCAGAGTTTGGTATGCCAGGCTCTTTTTTATCCCAAGAAGCTCACATATCTTCTTTATGCTGAGACCCTGTTCATAATGCAAGATGGGGACTTGAGCTTTCAAGTCTCGGGATACTGCACAACGAGGCATTGCGGGTGTGATCTGCAGGAAGTTTACAGGGTCCTAGCCTACTGATGCCAAACACAACCAATGTGCAGAATTTTTGCAAAACGTGATTCCATATCAATATGAAAACCACTGTAAAATTGCCCTTATTGGTGCAATTTTGTCTTTGGAAGCAGGGGAGTGGAATTTGCCTGAACAGCAGAAGGGAGAGAAAATAGATGATGATATTAGTGGAAGATCCAGAGGATGAAGGGGAATGCTTGTGAATGGGAGGATGAGGATGATCTCTAATATTAGAATGCAGTCATTTACAGGCACTGTTATGGACATATATCACTATATTTTGGTGTAATAATGATCTATACTATATAATAACATGGCTACATGTCTCATTTGACTGGGGAGAACCATGTATAAGCTCAAAATTTGAGTGGAGACAGCGGGGTCACTGTTTGGGCCAATTTATTACATAAGCATCCAAATCCGGCTGATGCGGCTATAGCTGGAATTGCCCACTCCCACTATCACTTATCGAGTGTTTTACCACGGGTACTAGTGTTTCACCACCTCACTGATAACACTTTCTAGGCTCCAAAACATCTCCAATCATCTTCAAATTGACGATCTGAGAGGTTATAAGTATTAAGAACATTCCTCTGATTTTTCCCTGATTTTTTGTTGAGGTCAAGGTTGGTAGAAGCTATATTATGAGGTGTGAATCACATATTTCTGAAATTAAGATATGAGGAGTGAACCAATCCTTCCCATTTTTTGTATCATTATCATAGCAGAAACATCTATTTCCCATGAACTGAGAGCATTTGTACCTTGATCATAGAGCAGTTTGTAGTTTTCTGGCTCACCGTGACATTTCAGCAACAGAATTCAAGGGCCGACAAGTGTGCTATTTTGGGCAACTTCGATCAACACGACAACGCACTTCAGCTTGCCAGATTTGGCCAGATGCCAACATCGGATTACAGAATTCTGCCATCAAAAGCGTTACTTTTGCCAACTGCGTGACATGGTGGTGAAAGACTAGGTACTTTCTGACATGAGGCCTCGTCGTTGTTTCATCCCCACCTTTTATTGACATAACTAGAGTTTCCCAAAGCCACGAAGCTTGTCTTTTGAACTATGCATGCCATCAGTATAAATTTTGTAGTGGATGTGGTGTAATTTAATGATCAGTAAATCGTGGTGAAACACTCGGTAAGTGATAGTAGTAACAAGCTTTTTTGTATCTCTATTTACTTGTAATTACAATACATTATACGTTGGAGGTGAGCTGGGAACCAGCGCTACGCGTTACGCCCCTGAGACACTAGTACATTAGCATAGGGGCTTTCCCCAGAACATGCTCCCCTTTATAATGATCCTTGCAGCACTTATTGCAATCACCCGGACAATGTCCGATCATGCCCAGTTTTTTCCCAAAAATTTCTAGAAGATTGGTTGTTGTTTTGGGCCTGATCCCATCATAGCAACGGCATAGTGAATCAGCCGAAGCAACGCCGGCCAAGCCTGCTACAGAAAGAGCAATGTGGAACCATTTCATCCTGTAATGAGCCGCTGTCAATCTACTGTTCTCCTGTCAATATAAATTGACTTTACCTGACCAGCAGTGTGGAGTTGATGATTGTTGGAACTTGGAACTTGGAAGAAGTTGGAATGTGACGCGTGCCGCTTGTCAATTAATGCACAATGGTTAAGTGGAGTTTGGTAGAGAACAGTCCTGTGCCTTTATACCTACTGAAGGGCGTGTCTGGCCATCATCCACCTGGAACACTAGCATTGTAAACTTAGCACCGGAGACCGTGACACTGCTTTGGAAAGTTGGTTTCGAGTCTCGTCTCGTCTCATATCTATCACTTGATTTTGTAGAGAAGGATGGCTGCACCAGTGAGTCACGGACTCAGAGGCTGAGCCTCGCAGTGGGACAACCCCCTCCTGGTGTTGATTCAGATAGCAAACTAGTAGGATTCTATCATTGATAGGGCAATGCATTAACTAGTAGGTTGAGCTCGCAGGTGGCACGTTTCTACTGTGCATGATCTGTTACACCCAGCCACACGCAGCACGACTCATGTTGCGCCTGTGCACTGCTGACTCGGAATCATAGCTGGAATGATCGCATTTTGAGTGACCCATTTTCATAGCGACGGTCTCGATTGGCAGTACACCTGTGTGTCACCATCAACCCTGCAAACTAGCATGATAGCCGGGGGATGTCTTCCTAATTGGAATGGCTTAACTAACCAGGGCTGGTTCAGCAGTTGAACCAGTATTCAGTGGCCCTCTCAGTCACCTACAAGTTGTCTTCCAGGTGTCTGTAGATACGAGATAGATCAAAAGATAGTACACAGATATATCCTGTCGGATATCAATGATCTGTTTGGCCGCTGCTTCACCATCATTGATAAGCACCCTCTCCTGCGCCTGCCACTGGCATCACATTGTGCACTTGTCCGACCCCCCATCTGCCATCATCCCCAACCAAATCTAAGGATAGATCTCAGACCTTCTCAGCTCATGTTCTTGGTCCACGCACTTCTCATGCCATCTCCAATCACCACCTCCCATGGTTGTCCACTTCAACAAACACATTATGCTCACTGTCCCCAATCTCGAACTCAAGTATCTCCCTCAGTTTTCCCTGCTTCACTTTTTTTTTGCAGGTTCACACAGACCAGATGATCCAGATCAGAATATCAGTACATATACAAATGACTTTAGCTGATTGCAAGAGTATCTAAAAAATCCCCTGGCAAGCCTAAGCACCTCATCCTGTACATGATCATCCTCATTAACTAGAGCCTCATTCTCACCTGGCTGTTCCCCAAGAGGAACTGGATCATCTTGCACAAAAGGCCCAGGACCTGAGTACCCTTCTGAGTGATAAATTGCAGCAATATGGGTTTGATGGTGGGCATTGACACATTAGGGTCGTTCAAAGTTCCACTTATTTGCTACTTATTGGTCACTTATTCATTTACTTATTTTCCCACTTATTTGATAAGGAAAACAATATGCAGAGCAAATAAGTGCAGATTTAAGAATTATTCTTATTTGGTCACTTATTCGCTCACTTCTTGCCTTGCTTATCCATCCACTTATTCTGAATTTAAACTCTGATTGATCTCAACATCGTTGAGGATGACAATCAAACATCCTTCCCTCTCCTCTCTCGCCATCATGCCCATCATCCCATTGGCTACTTCGATCACCACCACAACCCTTTAACCCAACTTGACAGCAAACAAGCTGCATCACATGGAAATGGGCCCAAATGACGATAAACGTCGTTTGGGCCCTAGGTAAGTTTTTGTCTTTTCTTTCTGTGCTTATTTTACTAGCTAACTAACTTTTAGGTTATAAAACCTGGTTCCAAAAGCCCCCATTATGCAAGATGAGCCTGCCATCACCACTGCCACATCACTGTTGAAATGGGTGGTGTGCGCCTAACACCGAGATCCTATATCCTAACCAACACAAAACACACACACCAATGCACTGTCTGATTGGTTGCGAGTAGGCTCAAAGAGTTCCCTTGCAGAACTTATTGCCAAGCCTTTAGTTCCTAAAGTTCCTTCCTAAGCTCGACTCTTCCTTAGAATATTCTTGATATCCTTAGATCCTTCCTAAGATCTTGCCTAATGTCTTTCCGTAATCCTGTCAATTTCCTAAGAGTTTCCTAAGTCCAATTTCCTAAGAGTTTCCTAAGCTTTCCCTAAGTCTTGTTCCTACGTCCTTTAGAATTCCTAATCCTTAGTTCAAATCCTTGTCCTTGTGCCTCAGTTTCCCAATCTTTGACCCTAAGTCTGAAGATCCTAAACTTTGTTCCTTTATTCCTTAGATCCTTGGTTTCCTAATCCTTTATCCTTAGTAAGCTCGACGAGCCCAATGTTGTCAACAGCACTGAGCTTTCAACAACTTCGACACGTAAGGGAGAAACTTCCCATGCCCAATTTCCTATGTCCTAGTCCTTGGTTCCAAGTCTTTAGCACAACTTTGAATGTGCTTGCCATGTCACGCGATGAGCAAGATGTGAGATTTGTGAGAGAGGTATATTCTGGGGTCTGAACTTCTCTGCTGCGCCGCTACACTACCCCTAGTATTTGTACAAGTACGAAATATGAAATAGATAATGAAACTGTCCTTTATATGGTATGTTGGAAATAGCTCGGTGGAGCTACCCTAGAAGATAGAATCACATCGCAATGGGGTGATATTGCCCTGTCCGAACGGTCTGTTAAATAAGATAGAAAAATGGTATAAAAGGAAATCTCGCCGACTTATGTTAGATAACGCCCTCTATTGCTTGGCCTTCACCTCCTATGGTGTTCCGCCCCGCCATCAATCAGGTACGATGTTGATCTTTTGATCTTGATGCTTGATTTTCTAAGCTGATCTGTCATTGCTATGGGCTCCTAAGGTGTCGGTCAGGTGGCTGTGCCTGTCCGCCCTGATCCATTGATTAATATGTACGTTGCATCAACACCTGGCATCAAAATGGCTGGGGATCGGACGCTCAACATGTGCTTGACGCTTCCTAAGTCCCACAGTCCCGCTTCCCCATACTAAGGCTCGTCCTTTGGTGCTCAATTATTCTGTGAGTTCCTATATGTTCTTGAGAATTTTTCTAAGCTTTTCTTGACAATTCTCCAGCAATCGCCGCTTAGAATTTCCTAAGGCATATCACCGTTGACAACACCCGAAACTACAGCCCCACCCCATCTGAAAGGCAGCACCAAACAACAAACGGCAAATGGGAGATGGGGATGCGAGGGATGAAGGGACAAGAACAACACCAGCGATGAATGATGAATGAAAAACCACAGCACCTCTGACCACCGGAGCGAGCACTCACAGGGTGGATCATGCGTGCTAGCTAGTGTTGGGGAAGTTTGGTTTCAAACTGATCCAAACTTGGTTTGAACCAAACCAAAACTGCAAATTTTGGTTTTGGTTTGGAGAATTCTGGGAGAAACCAAATGGTTTGCGGTTTTGGCCTCAGTTGAGGGCTGCAAACAGTTTCAAACATGGTTTGAACTGTGTTGTGTTGTCAAGGGAAGTATCAAACTATATATTAAGTTTCGGCCTCTAGATGAGAGCCGCAAACTATTTCGTACATAATTTATCAACTAAAGGATGTATTTAACTTATTTTTACTTTACTTATGGGGGAAGCAATGCCCCAGAGGAAAGAGAAAGGTGTAGAACAAGGGGCATTATATACCTGACAATGTTTGTCACTATTTGGTTCCAGTAAACGAACATGAATGCGACGCATTCATACAAACACAACCAAACAACATGTTGTATATATAGTCATTGCTTCTACACACTTCCCCTTCCTCTGGGTGTCGCTTCCCCCATAATTTAGTAGTAAAATAAGTTGATTAGTAGTTGTAGCTAGTATGCACAATTAGAAATGGTTTGCGGCTCTCGCCTAGAGGCCGAAACCTCTAAGTTGTGGTAGGGTCAGCTGCCCTACTGGTCAACTAACCCATACCAGGGCATTCATTCCAGATCTACGACAGCACTACATCCACATGGTGCATCAACCACGCGTCACCATCATTTCCACTCCCTCGGGTCTTTTATCTGACAGCTCGGCTTTGGAAGTGAAGGGTTGGTTACCGGTTTTTAATTAATTCTTTATCTTTCTTCTCCTAGGTACAAAGTTCATTTTAGCGACGATCCGGACCTCGGTCCGATTTCCTTTTCTGTGACTAGTCAACATCCGAGTCGACGGGTCTAACGGCTGGACGGTAGGGTTGAGTGGCATCGTTCGGGTGCTCTCTGCGCTTGCTGAGGGCACAGGCGACGTATCGTCAATAGAGAGCCTCAATGATGACCCCTCCCCGAGTTATTCCCAGTTTGTGACACCCTGAGATGAGGATCTGATTATGTCGAGCCTGTCCCATGCACCACTCTTCTTACAGAGTTCATCAATATTTCTCAAAATGGTCACTTCCTCTCTTTTTTATCTATCTTCTTGTTGTTTGGCCCCTTCGACGCAAGAGAACGCGTGCGATGAGGTTGTTTGTAGCTACAAGCTGTTTGTATAAAGGTGTCTCCCCACCTTTCGAATGGGACAGCAGAAATTTGATAGACTTCACCCCCACTCTTTTCGTTCCCTTATTTTTAAGTGTCGTCGCACCCAACTGCTCCATCTTTTCCTCCCTTTTTCCCACTCTCGCTTACCCCACTCTTTGTGACGTGATGACCACGTCATTGGTTCCCCAATAGGACCATTGACCCTGCCACAAAGTACTAAAAAAATTAAATAGATGGCTTGTGAAACCATTTCAAACTGTGTTCAAACCACTCCAAACCGATTGAAATGGTTTCAATTGGTTTTGGTTTTGGTTTCAGATATTCTGTGAGAAACCGAATGGTTTGGTTTGTGGTTTGGCCAAAAGTGGCTCAAACCAAACCAAACCAAACTTCCCCAACACTAGTGCTAGCAGCTGACAACAAGGGAGTTGGAGGGACAACGGAATAAGGATGAGACAGGTAATGACAAATGATGAACAGGAGACAGGGATGTGAGGGATGAAGGGACAACAACAACAACAACAACAGATGATGAACCACCACCGCCATAGCACCCCCAGCTGCCGACACACATTTTAGGTACTACCAATGACGATGACTGGTGCCCCCTGACCCCTCCACTGCCAACAACAGATGACCCAGCACTGGCCCCTGCCCCCAGCTCTGCAAGCAGAGGCTCACTGTGGATCATAGGTGCTAGGAGAGGTCAACGCAGAGGGAGAATGTGGGGAATGACACCGCCGCAAACAACATTCGCGGGGTGGATCCCTACCTCACCCCCAAGGATGCCAATGATGACGTGGTGTCATCATCATCAGCTCCTGTACTCGGAGGGGCCTGCAATTGTGGGTCTTCCCAGATGCAGGAGCTGTTGGTAAATGACATGACAGGATGGGTCTATCCATACCCGTCTGGTGGGGGTGGAGACAGGGATGACAACCACACAACAACCCCTGGCCCCGGCCGCTGCCAGCAACTGCTCGCAGGGTGGGTAGCAGATTAGTTTACATGGCCCCTGCAGCCCTATCCCTCACACAGAATGTGAGGCAGGGGCACTTTATTTAATCTTATGCATTAGTTCATGCTCCCCCACTCGAAATGTGAAAGGGAGGGGAGCTTTGAATTATGAATTTGATGTAATGATTTATCTCAAAATGGATGCGATGTGAATACAATGGGTGTGGTGACCATGTTTGCATGAGGAATGATTTGAAAAATCTGTCGAAGTCCAATTCAGACTCAGTAGGCACACATGTCAGTGACTCTTCCCTGTGATCTACAGGGAGTCAGGGACCCGATGTGACTAATGAGCCATCTCCTACAACAACCCGATGGTCAGGCGAGATTTGTATTATACAGGTTGGCTGAGATTTGTAGTAAGCCTATATAGTACTAGTAAAATTACACTATTGCTTTTCCAGTTGTATGGGTCAGCTGAAGAATGGACAAGCTATGGATGGTGAAATACAGATTGGCTGGTGGCTGTGAGATACGCATCAGCCGACTAAGTGGGGACAGATCAGCCGATGACTCAGCCAGCTACTGATCAGCCAGTGGCTATGAGATACACATCAGCCGACTAAGTGGGGACAGATCAGCTGATGGCTCAGCTGGTGACAGATCGGCCAGTGGCTGTGATATATGCCTAAGCTGACTAAGTGGGAACAGGTCAGCCAATGACTCAGCCAGCTCAATGCATATGTCACCTGATGGCTTGGCTGGATTCTCTCGGCTCGGCTCAGGTTGTGTTGGCTCAGGCTGAAGTTCCGGCTGGAACTTAGTTTTTTTGCTCAGCCAGAAATCTCCAGCTGGAAATTATTTTGGTAAGCTTATGTAAGCTTGGCCGGAAATTCTCCTGACTTGTTCAAGTTTTTGTTTTCACTTGTGGCTGACAGCTTAACTTAGACTAAATATATTCTAACTATAAAGTTACCTGGACTTAACAAGGCTGGAAATGGTCTTGTTAAGCCGGGACATTTATGATAGGGCTGTGCTGAGAGGAGGGCATTATATAGTCTGGGGTGTGTTGGCTTGTTTGGTTTCATTCAACAAAACACAATCAGACCTGTTTTGATCATCCAATTGTGTTTTGTTGAATGAAACCAAACAAGCCAACACACCCCAGACTATGTAATGCCCTCCTCTTGGCCCAGCCCTATCATAAATGTCCTGGCTTAACAAGACCATTTCCGGCCTTGTTAAGTCCAGGTAACTTTATAGTTAGATGTGTGAGGCAGATATTTGTCAGCTATAAGTAGTGTACAGTCAATTACAACCTGCAATAGCCATGCCGCATTTCTCAGCCCAGCTGAATTTCATCAAAACAGTGGCACAGTACATGGTCCAGCTCTTTCAGCACTGACTTTGGCCAAATAGCCATCAGGAGCCAGAACCACCTGAATGCCTAAGCATACAACTACTATGTGACTGTCAAGGTGTTTGCACTATGGCAGCTGGAGCCTTCCGAAACCAAGGTAGTCTTTATTTCAAGAGCACCATGACACATAGAACCAAACTATATTTGCATCTAGTGGCAGCCACATGGGACGCTGACTGGTATACAGATGCAGTTAGCATAAGACAAAGTGGCAGGAACCAGAAAGCAGAAGCCAAGCTCTGGAAACAATATTCCTTATTGAACCTGGACTCAACTCTTGGGGTTTTGCTCACGAAACCAGGCATTATTACTGATAAACACTGGAATATTTTAGTCTGGCATCTCACTGAAGTCCTAAGTCCAATATGCCAGGTATTTTATCATATCTTATCTTCACCTACAGCAAACCAAGCTAATCAAACTTACAAAGAACTTATTATGGGAATCATTCTGGATCATTGAGGCAACTCTGGAGATCAGTGAAAGGAACTGGAGGGGAGAGGCTGAACTGTACCAAACAAATAAATCTTTGAAGGCAGGTGAAGTCCATATGTTGCCAGCATGGCACCAAGTGGGGAAAGAGGTACATATAATCAGGTAAGACCAGGACAAGACTTACTCCAACATAGCACACATGTCCTTGGTATGATTGTCTGACCACAGTTGGACAATATGACCATGGCCATTTGGAACTAGAAGGAATAGGAGTCTGCTTAACTTATGGGCCTGGGACAATAGTTGGGATTGCTGGCAAAATGGTGGTATACAGAGTGCAAGCTGTCGATGGAGACCATGTGTGCATTGCCCATTGGACAAGGAATCATGTTCAGGAAAGGTTTGGACTTTGGGCTGGGACCTGGATGAATACCTTGACATATGATTGAGACAGGACAAAAGGCAGTACATAATACAATTTGTATACTTCCAAAACCATATGCTTCATCCACCTGCTGCCTCAGTTGTGTCCGGAGATTGTACCAATGCATTAGAATCCTCTGGTCACATGCCAGCACCATGTCCTTTTCCCTTAGAGTTGTAACTGCCTTTTCCCATGTGACTTGCAGGTGTTGAGGGGCTCCATGATCAACTGGAGTTCTGCTTGGGCTCCTACTGCCAGGGGGATTGCCTGGACGTTTGTCCAGGAACTTCCTCTCTACATAATGTTAGCTGGAGCCCCTGAAGCTTGAGATGAACACAGATTTCTACCTGAATCTGGTGGAGCTGTAGGTATCTCTCTGGGTCAAGAACATAGTTCAGAACCTGAACGGAGTCCTGTTCAGGGTACAACCACCAGGAATCAACATATTCCTGAACCTCATGTGAGGGATAATCTGGAGCTGCGGGAAGAATGAGGAGGGAGTCAACCTCCTCTGGTGCCTCACTGACCTCTTGCAGTCCTCAGAAGAATGAGGGGTATAAAGGGGTAGTGAGCCTCCACTGTTATCCAACCGACTGCAATGAATGCCTGTTGCTACTCATGTTTAGCAATAATGACATGAATAATAACAGCAATTACAATTTCCAGTGACATATGGGTCTCCCACCAATCCCTCTGATCCTCTCCCAGAGTATAGTCATTCTCTTTGTAATGTCTGAACCAAGCAGCAAGTGCAGCTCGGAGTCTGGACATCTCATATATTACAAGCTCCTGCCCACAGTGGGCAGACTCTGATGGAATCCGTAAATGATCCCCCTCACTTGCAACAGCATCCTCTGAAAGCTCCCATGTGCAACTAATTTGACTCTGAAAGTCTTGGGCACTGATTGGCAACATTGGGCTGTGCAAAAAAGCCATGTTCCAGTCCCAGGCTTCATTGATGTTCTGAAGAGTAGTAAGTAACTCCGACATGGGTGCAGTCTGAGTAGAGTGAATGTCAAAAGGCCTTCGAGGGACACTGTCCAAGGAGCCGAAACTCAACAGGAGCTTTTCCATGATGATGGTAAATCTGATTATCAGATCACAAGTGACAGTCACAATCTCATATGATTCAAAATGAGATTTGGGTTCCAACACAATGACTTCTCCCATACAAACAAGAAATTATGCACCAAATACAGTATCATAGGTAGGATTTACAACCTTAAATATTTTTTGAGCCTCCATTCCCAACCTATTCCACATTGCTGCCTGTTGCAAGGCATAAGCAGAAGGTCCCAGGGAGCTTTGTGAGTTGCATCTGGACTTTGCCAACCACACCCCTGCCTGGTGAGTAAAGTACTTAACAATCCAGACCATTTCATGCCTTGTAAAGCTCAATTCCTCCTTCCATCTGTGGCATGGGGCATGGGCCCGGAGCCAGTGAATTTTGTAGACTGTACATTGGATGATCAGTATCATAGTACAAAGTAACTTTTCACCTACCTTCTTGAAGTATATTGTTAGTCCCAATGCCTTGTGCAAGTTCATTGTCCAGAACCAGGCTAATGGCTCATCTTGTCTATGGCTTCCAGATGTTAAACTTCCTGTTCCTACCGATCTCACTGTGGCAGTGGACACCTTCAGATCCTGTCTCCGGAGAACCTTGAACCAGTCTTGCAACTCTGGTGATGCACCTAAAGATACAATCACATCTCTTGCAACATGGTAATTCTATCGTTGCTGATGAATGTGATGAGTAACCACATGGACCTTTGGCCATGCATGCCCCTTCTTTAATTTGATCATTGCTAGACATAGGTCCTTCCGGAATAACAATGCCTTTTCTCTGAGAGCCATCCAGATGGCCTGAAGGGAGGTCTTTACAGTGCCCCATATGTTCCGCGCTTTCACGGACTCCGAGTTAGTCCGTACGGACTTCTGAGAAATTCATTTGGCTTGTAGTCCTGCTTAATTCCAGATTTTGAGTCCGCATGGATCCATATGGATTTTTTCTTTTTGCGCGGATTCCACGGAATTATTCCGTCCGAGTCCGAGTACAGCACAGGTCGGACAGCTCGGACGTCCGAGCCCATCCGAGGGAGTAATTAATTTAATGAATAATTAATATTTTTATTATTGTAAATCTCTAAAAGGTAGGGGGGGCAGGAGGATTCGAACCCACGACCGCAAGGCCACGTGAGTGTGACAGGTAAGCAATTAACCACTAGACAAACAGCCTGTACAAGCCATGCCAACATGTGCCAATTTACTGGGCACCGTTGTCACCACGTCACCAACGTCACCCCGTGACTGCCAGCTCATCACCCTCACCACTACCACCCACGACGCCGCCTCCCTCTCCCTCCTCCCTCCTCACCCCCCCTCCTCCACTCCACCAATAGGGGGCCCTGTGGCCCCCATATTTAAGTTTTTTATTAATCCGAATCAATTTATATTTAGCTGACTGATTCTTTTTTTTCCAGGGTTTCTACTGTCCATGCAACAACGGCCCTCATCGCCCCCCTGCTTCCAGCTCCCCCCCCTCTCCACCACTGCACCATTCTGGGGGCCTGGGGCCCCCATAGTAAGTGTTTTTATGTTCTAATCATTTTTTATTAAGCTAACTAATTTTTTTCATTGCTTCTATTGTACATGCAACGACGGCCCCCCAATGGCACGCCCTCCTCCCCACTGAGCTGGGAGGGGGGGACTCAGGGGAGGATAGGACAGCCCGAGAGAGGTCCCGGGAGGCCTGTGGAGTGGGGTACCCGCGAGGTAAGACCCGAACGCACCCCCTGCGCTGCCACATCACTGACCACCGGCCAGCCGCGACGATCGCCCCCCCCTGCGACAGGAGCCGACCAGCAACGACGCCGACACCGCCAGCCGCGCCACGTCACCACCCGCATGCGAGGCAGCACCCGCCCCCACCGCCATGAGCGACTGCTCGTGGGGTGGGTGGGTGGGTGCACTTGGGACGACGGGCGAGGGGAGGGAACCCAACGACGACACACCACCCGCCCCCAGCCTCGCGAGCGACTGCTCGTGGGGTGGAAGGCAGGTGGAACGATGACGAGGGGGACGCCCAGACGAGGGGGGGGGGGGGCTGACGAGACAAGGGCGGGGGGGCCGACGAGATGAGGGGGGCGACGAGACGCGGGGGGGGCGCGCCAGAACACACCAGGGGGGCCCACCCAGACGACGGAGGGGCCGACGAGACCAGGGGGGGCGACGAGACGCGGGGGGGGCGCGCCAGAACACACCAGGGGGGCCCACCCAGACGACGGAGGGGCCGACGAGACCAGGGGGGTTCACCCAGATGACGGAAGGGCCAACGAGACCAGGGGGGGGCGCGTCAGATGAGGGGGGGGGACGCCAGACGAGGGGGGGACCGACGAGACAAGGGGGGGGGACGCCAGACGAGGGGGGGGGGGCGCCAGAACACACCAGGGGGGCCCACCCAGATGACGGAGGGGCCGACGAGACCAGGGGGGGCGCATCAGACGAGGGGGGCGCGTCAGACGAGACGACGGAGGGGCCACCCTGACGAGGGGGGGGGGCCGACAAGACGACGAGACGAGGGGGGGGCGAGATAAATAAATTATTGTAATTTAATTGTAAATATCTATGTAAAAATTGCAGAGCCTGTGCTAATCCGCGCGGACTCCGTGCTAATCCACGCGGACTCCGTGCTAATCCGCGCGGACTCCGTGCTAATCCGCGCGGACTCCGTGCTAATCCGCGCGGACTCCGTGCTAATCTGCGCGGAGTCCACGGACGTCCGCATAGTCCGCACGGATCCGCGCGGAACATATGGGGCAGTGTAAATTACTGCCTGAAGGGAGTCATTTGCTTGCCCTACTCTTAGCTGAAGTTCCTTTGTTGCAAGCTCCTGTAATCCCAACCCAGCAATGCCTGAACTGACAAATGATGAAGGAAAGGGAAATTGGCAGGTTTCAGCCCAAGTAACCAAGGGTGGTGTCTCTTGAGCAACAAATGGGTTTTGATCTATATCCTGGCAATCTTCAGAGTCTGTTCTATGTTCCTTGTCTGGAAGTGACATAGAACCTGGAGGCATGTCCATCAGCTTTGAATAATATCCAGGGCTCTTTCATTCAGAATCATTTCTGCTTGAGATACAAATTTGTCAATCTTGGCATCAAGGGCTTCTCTTTTTTTTTTTTGATATATTGACTTTCTCCCTGAGAGAGAGGACAGTACCTTTTTGGCATATTAAGTTTCTCAAGGCCAGCCTAAAGACAAGTTGGTGTAATGAAGACAAGCAAGACATCATTGACTTACTGAGCTTTCTGTATCTTAAATCCTTGTGCCAGCCAAGAGGTTTTGCCTTTCCCATCACCAGTGGAAGCCTCCCCCCCAGTAGCTCCAGTTGGGAAGAGGCACGTGTTGTTGTGACAGCTCCAGGATCCATATCATATATGTCCATGACATTTGGATTACCCAGGTGAGTGTTCCTGCAATGATTGGCAATTGCCTCCCATTTAGCAAGTTCCTCAGGTTGCGAGTGCTCAGAGAAGATCTGAAAATCTTTTCTACTCTCCTCCTCACCATCCATAGCATGTTGATATCTCTGGCAAGTGATCAGGACTGCATCATGGTGACATCCCAATAGCAGCTGGCATAGGACACAGATCACTTACCAATGTTTAACATCTTTTTCTATTGGAATCACCCATATGATCATTGAGCATCTCAGTCCCAGAGGTAATGGTTGCATTTTGAGTGCTTGGAGAAATTTCATTCAGAACGGACCACAGCAATTTGAGAATTTCTCTGTCAACTTTGCCTGCTCTGGGAATGAAACTAGATGAGAACCTCGAAAGGCACTCCCACTTGTGTCCTCCAACATGGAAGAGGCCAATTCCAAGATAGATTGCCTTGAGCTGGGGAGTTGAAAGGTAATCACTTTCATCACACCATGCTTCCATTCTCTTACAATCCTGGCACATCACATTGTATATGACATTTATGGATTTCAAGCCAGCCACATTGGAGTTTGAGAGTCCTTGGGACAATGAGTAATCCATATTTGCTTGCCTGTCCAGAAAGATTCTCAACATCAAGTTATCAAATGACGAAAATGGATACCTCTCTCCTTTCTGAAAATCAACCACTGTGCCAGGGTAGAAGCACCCATGTCGCCCACATGCTGTGGCACCAACTCCGGAGATATCCAAGCCCTTGTATTTCACAAATTTGTCCTTGATCACATGATGTTCATTGCAGGTTGGTTTCTATGTGGGTAGTCAGGTAACATTTTGGAGGTCTCTTAAGGTCATTACCTCTTTCACCTCCTTTGCAAGAGCAAGATGAGCTTTATATTGATTGGGCTCCATCATGAAAAACTCCCCATAGGACAAGCATACATCGCAGAGGGCATTGTCCCATTGCTGGTGTATTGTGGTAAAGTTCCTGTCCATACCAAATGTTCTAGTGTACGAGGACCTGGATTGGGTATGAAAATAGGGTTCCAAAAACATGAATGGAAATGTACTGTTCTGGGTCTGATTGCCAATTATCTGGAATATTGACCCCTGGTTGGGGACATGCAGCACAAAATATTGCCTTAGCTCCCAAGGATACTGTACCACCTATGGCTGTCCCAGACCATTTGTTCTCCTTCAGAACCCTCATAAGCTGGAGTGCCTGGAGCAGCTCCCAATAGCAGTCCTATAAGCGATAATCAGTTCAGTTAGTAGAGTATGCAATATGGACAATGACCTCAACTGCAGCAGGGAATTTGGGTGATGTTATTCTCCAGAGCTTTTTATAATATTGATATGGGGAGGATTTGCATTCCAGGTTATTCAAGCATGCATCATCAAGGACTTTAACCATGAAGCAAGATCGAATATTTCTGTAACTGACAGGAAAGAGGTGCATTTGCAAGAGGTGCTCCTCCTGCTGGAGCCTAGAGTTAGGACAGTTGCACCATTGAATCCAGACTTGATGAACTCTGGAGACGGAGACATTGATCATTGTCATATTATGGCAGTCATCAGGTGGTGGAACAGGTCTGGAGAAAAGCTTGTAGATCCCGGCAACCTCTCTAAAACTGGATACTATGTTTCCCATGGTATCCCCCTCTGTAATATCATCATCATCATCCTCATAGATATCATTTGTGGTCATGGTGGGATCTGGAGGCTAGGTCTAGAGGTATGCAGGGCAAGGTGCACCCCCATGACCCATGTGCAGAATAACGCCAACCTGGAAGAGCCAAGCTGGTTCAAAGTACCATCTGGTCATGACCATGATGCTGGAACTTCATTTTCCAACATGATGTGGAGGTAAAATGATTGCTTTGGGATCCACTCCTTGATGTAGTCCTGCTGTGTCTACCATAGCTGTAAATACAGGGAGTAATGCTACTGCTGGGACAGGAAAGTTACCTTGGTCCTCTGGAAATTGACATCAAGTGGGAGCATCTGTGCACCAACATAGGGTGATTCACTTTCCCTGGCTGGTAAGCTCTGCAGGCCTTGGAGTTCTATTTAGAGATAGTCAAGTGTGAACTGGGATAGTTCATGTTCAAGGTCCCTGGACAGTGTTGGTCTGTACAGTGGTCATAAGGGTTGGGCCTTTGCTGACAGTATGAATGTGTTCTTTGGCCTGAGACAACAATCCTTAGGGTTTATATACTTCTCCTGTAATTGCCTTGCGGTCACCCCAGATACTAACCTTCCCGAGACTATTGCATTGTCCGCATGGACAGCTCTGTTGTCTCACTACATTGGTAACAACTTATGATATAACATGCTGTCATTATTGTTTTCTGTTCTTATGTGGTACCATGGTAGTGGCATCAGACAATGTCATGCTCTCTCCCCTAATTGTTTGATTGACACCCCTGGCATTGGAGTTGCCCTCTGGAGACTGTGGCATATCATCTGGACAAGGCTCCCTTGTCTCACTGCCATGGTGACAGCTACAGCATGCTGTTGTTATCCTTTTCCAGTGATTCCATGATGGTGGCATCAGCTTACACCAGTTGTCTTTCTCATGTTCTCTTCCATTATATTATTGTCATCCTGAAGCACTGGCTTCAGAGGCAATCCTGGTGATGCCAGTGTTTTCCTCAGTTGTAACGACAGCAGAACAGATCAAAATCACTAAGCAATGGAGTCGGTTATTGAACCAGATTATGGACCATCAACGAAAGGCTCATCAATACCTCACTGGCACAGACGATGATGACTATTCATTCAAACCATCAGAGGTAGTATATGATATTGGCCAAGATGGAGAATTAGAACTGGTGAGTAACCACCAGCCAGACAATCCATTTGTTGCCACCGAGGTGGGCCACCGGCCAGAGTGTTTCCGGCTGATGTTGCCATCCAGGATGACTCGACGGGTCCGATGGGAACACGGAGTTCAGGGCGTTGCCACATTGGAGATCCAGCCACGGGCCAGTCAATGTAATGATGTATTGAAAGGTTGTGGGATGAGATTCATGCAGTGGATCAGACACTCCGTTTGAATGCTCAAATCTATTGATCTTTGAGGGAATCACTGGTGGATTTAGAGGCACCAATGGCAATGACAGACTGGTTCCAGGTTCTAGAGATGAAACATCTCAAGACAAGCACTATGCTCCTGGACCACTGGCAGGATGGTTTCAAGGATGTGCAACTGCCTTGGTTCTGGTATCTGGATATCGCTGGGGATAGCATATCAGCCAGCCATTTGAAGGAATGTAAGTTCGCACATGAATGAATATGAATTGAGCCTGACCATAAGAAAAAGTCCACAGGGTTAACTGGCTATGAGCAAACCAACATTTGACAGAGCAAGTGAGGAATTGGTCCTTGTGAGGCATGAAATCGGGTGGACTATTAGATGCTTCAAACACCATGCAGAGCAATGGAGACAAAGAAAGAAGATGGAACATCCCCTGGCCATTTGATGTATGCAGCGAGGCAACAGGCAATGTGGGGGCAATTTGCAGTCTCTGCAAAGGACTCATTTTCCAGTATTTTGTTAGAATGAGCAATATGTACATTGCATTCAATAGTGTAATTGCTGTTCTGTGCTGCTCAGTCATAGGTTGGATCCTGACCATGACTAATGCCACTATTTCACCATTTCAGCTCGACTGCCATTCTACCTCACTGCCGTGTTGTATCACTGCCGGGTGGTAGCAGTTGCTTGTTGGGAGCACTCTGGGTCAGCACCAGTGCCGGTGGAAGGCTGCTACCTATAGACTGGGCCATTGTGGATCACTGCCCATTCGATCTGCCATTGGGGATCACTGCCAATTCCATCTGCTGTTTGGTCTCACTGCTGTTTGGTCTCACTGCTGTTCAGTTTGGCCACTTAGGTGATCCCAAGCCAAATGATGGGGACAGTGGTGTGGGAGGGAATGGAGGCATTGGGGATGAATCAGGTGTCTCACCTGGTGGTGGGTGGGCAAGGGTGGGAGTGACAGGCTGCTTGCATGCCGGAGAGGGGGCAAGGGCAGGAGTGGCAGGAGGGGCAGGCATCCGTGGTGATGGATTGACTACGGTCGGCGGTAGAGTGGCTCTGAAGCCCCTTTGTGGGTGGGTGGTCACTGGCAATGGTGGGGCAGGGCCAGGGGCAGATGGTGATGAACAGGGGTTGGGCATGGCGGATCCTTTGATCGAGGCCTCTGTTGAGCTATCCCACAGGAACAATTGGTCCTGATGAGCTGGGACAGCAAGGTGGGGAATGGGGCTGATCTGCTGGCGCTTCTGGATGTGCAAGGGCAGTGCCTCCTCCAAAGGGGACTTGAACTTCACTGACCACCAGGGAAGCGTTGTAGCCAGGTCACTGAGAATGAATGGTGATCAAAGTGTAGTCTCTTCAGTGGAGGGGGCTGGTGTCATGGGCATCGGGTTACAATCAGGTATGTGGCTGGGACCTGCTATGTCCAGGTTGGGCCGGCGCCATTTGGGAAGAGGGACAGGGATGAGGGATGGGTCAGTGGTGGCATCCTGAAGCCCAGCATCAAGCCTTGGCCTCTTGAGGTAGAGGAAGCTCGATGGCTGGTAGTCAGCAGGCATTAGGAGTGGAGGAGGGGCTGTGGACAATTCTTCCACAGCTGGCTTCATTCCAGGCTAGACAGAGATCATAACTCTGCATCATATCAACCAAAACCGGTTACTCACTTTTTTTTTTGATGTCCTTTCGGTGTGCCATGGGCTGTACTTAGTACAAGTGTCAAGTTCGTTTTGATCAAGTCGCTGAATGGAACCAAATAGTGGTTAGTGATGGCCAGAGGGTCACGGCAGCGTGCCTTCCAGTTGCCGTGGTAACATTAATTAAATTCAACCACTTAACCATCCAATCCCATACCGGGTGGAATATCAATGGTGTTCTATTCATCACACTCACCAGTGATGTCCAGCCACTCACTTCTCCAATCTTACCAGTCTCAATGTCTTCTCTCACAGTGCCACCCGTTCCATGGGCAACCATCTTTGTTAAGTCTTGGCTGCAAGAACTCACAAAGGCAGCCATCCTCTGCTATGATGAGGAGCTGCTGCAGCTGCTCATGGCACTTCTGGGAAACCTGGTATGTTATCAACATCATTAGTGACATTATCCATTCTTATTCACTACCAGTCGTTCAATTATCCTACTGCATGGAAGGTCCAAGTGTGGATCGACACCCAAAAGATTGACTTAGAAATTCAGCAGCTAAAACAGGGGGTGAAAATTGATCCAGCCAGTCTGGACTCCTACATAGTAAGTGCATGATCCTCCTCCGGTCTTCACCCCGATGGAAAAGCTAACGTCTTGTTAGCTTGATACATGGGCCCTTTCCAATGCAATACCTGAAGATAATCTAGGGGACTACCAGCCTTCCCGCCTCCTGCTCAGCAGTACTCTCTGGCTTGACCACGGGCTGGCGCACGGTGAACCAACGGATTACACAGCTGTCAGCAGGCATGATCCCACACTCTGGTCCCACCTGCTCCTCATGGAGAACACATCATTGACCAGCCAGTGGTTCCAGGGGCCTGGAACATTGAGATGGACACCAGGTGAGTTGATCTGTTGTTCTCATCCAAAAAAGGCTAAAAGGGTGTGGATTCACAGTGCCAGAGCCCTTGAAGCTAATGAGGGCTGTAATGACCATGACACACTGGGCCACAAGCCCACCAACGCCGACCCCCACCATTGCCCAACCGACACCAATCCATCCCCAGGCGACCCTCCTTCAGGATGCCGACAGACTAGTACCAGATGTCGAGCGCCGAATATGGGCAGATTCTGATGATGGTGAGGCAGTTCAAGTGAAAGGAAAAGGAAAGGAAAAGGCTGCTGATGAAAGCATGGATATCGATGACCCAAATCCCTCAGTTCCAATGGATATCAATGAGCTGGCCTCCTCGAGCAGTCACATCCGGCCACAGCGGCTCAGAGCTGCCACTCCACCCTCCACCACCGCTCTGCCCTCCACTCTTCCCCACGATTCCACCATGCCTACACCAGAGCCATGTGATCGATGCGTCTGTCTCCAGCAACCATGTGAGGTCATCGGCTTGGCCACGGCATGCAGGGGGTGCCACAAAGCAAAGTACAGGTGAACAGGGTTTGCAGCGGAGGCCAGAAGGAAGCCGAGGCCAAAGAAAACACCAATCCCTGTCACAGGCCCAGGCAACCACCCAAACTCAACCAGCCCCAGCTGCAGCAACCCCAGCAGATGAAGATTTGATCCGCCGCTGAAATGAAGAGATAATGCATCTATGGGAACAAGTCACATGGCTAGCAGGCAATCAACCCCCAGCTGCACAACCCCCTCAGCCAGGAACCCAGGCAACACCAGCTGGCAAGGATAACCTGCTAGCAGCATTGGCAGTGTCAAGAACCCCAGCAAGCTCTTTTCACGGTTAATGCTGCAGCCGAATGCCCAGCTTGTAGCCAAAGCAGCAGAGGAAATGGCACTGAAAAAGACCTTGATCCCTGACATAATCCCAGGTTTCAAAGCAAGCCCTCTTAGTTTGGGTAAGCACAACTCCCTTTTCCTCTTTGACTCAAACCTTGTCCTCCACCACTGCTCATCGCATGAACACCCCTCCTTGGGTGCTCTCTTGAACACTGTATTATCAGGCTAAAGGCCTATCTCGTACCAGTCAGGCTGGAGGGAGGCCTGCATAATTCAAGGGCTAAGGGCCCATATTATTATATCAAGAGGGCTAGAGGCCTTCATTATATCATTTGGGCTAAAGGCCTACATTGTGCCATTGGGCTAAAGGCCTCACATTTCTGCCCCCCCTCTTGGCTCTTCTTCACCACTCCTTTGGCATGGTGGAGGCTGGAAGCCTCCTGTCATCAGAGGCTCACTGGGCATGATCACACAGTTGACAGTATCATGCTGTATTCTCCAGAGCTGGGAGCACTACATCAGGGCAGGTTAAAGGTTACTTACTGTACTAAAAATAAGTAAGGTTCAAACAAATGTTTGGTACTGGTCAGTATCTATAACTGGAATACCAGCAAAAGGAGTCTGGATCTGGCCTGTGTAAACATGAGTCTGAAAACAATCAGAGTAAGTTGAAACAAGATATAACGAGTCCAAGGTGAGTCAGACTGGGTCTGCCAGGCTTACAGAGGCCCTCACAGGTATCTTGCCCCTTGCTAGGCATGCACCCCGAATTTGAACCATTGGAGTTCTCAGGCTTTGGCTTCACCCCTTGTTCGTTCTTGTTGTCTTGCCTCTTTCATACCTTGCATGTTGATCCTTTTTGTTTTGTGTCTAATAACCCCTTGTTCAGCAATTCCTCCCAAGGTCGAGGAGGCTTTCCGCTTGTTCAAATATGTTCCTTACTTGGCACTGACACATTCAGCCTGGGCATGTGCTGCCGAGGGCAAGGAAGAATTTGTCATCAACAATCAAGGAGGGCTTTCAGCCAAGCCACTCAATAGAAAAGATGAGAAGTCCATCTTGATTGTCGACTGGCTTAGTGCAGCCTTGATGGCAGAAGAACAGACTCTTTTCCACCATGGTGAGAGCCATGCAAAAGCACTGGCAGCCCATCATAAGTTCGTGCTGGAATTAGCTAGATTACACGGTTGGCAGGTAGCTGTGGAATATGATGTCCTCCAGCACTTCCTGTCAGCACAGAATCCCACACATGATCTAGGCACCTTAGATATGAATGCGGTATCCCTGGTTGTGTCATGCCTGATGACCCAACAATTTACTAAAAGTTTTCCTATGTCGTACTCACCTTCCCTTCTGAAGTGTCCTATCCCAGGGGATTCCGCCACTGCCCAATCCCCATGTAAGAAGTCTTGTGAGTCCTGTCATTGCTTTTGTTGCGGCCACCAAGGCCACCTTCCAGCCAACTGCAAAGCAGAATCAACATCAGCAGGGGGCATGCTGTACCCACTGGCAGGGGGAGAAGCCAAGAGCAAACATGCCCTGCTCGGACCAGACAACAAAATCTTCTGCTTTGCCTGGGCAAAGGACTCCTTCTGCCCCTTTGGAGGTGCATGCACCAACCACCATGGATGCAGCATCTGCAGGGGATCTTCCCATGGAGCCAAAGTCAGCCCATCTCAGGCCTGACCCTCATGGCGTCATCACCCCTCTCATTCCACCCAAAACTAGGAACCTTTTCTGTAAATATGACCTTTTGTCAGACTGGAAACATATTCTACTGGGTGTCATATCCCATGCAAGCACCCCTCGGAACTCTGCCTCGGAACTCCGTAGGAACTCCGAGTATTTCAAATTCCTCATTTCAAATTACCTCTTCTGTTTTACTTACATCACATCTTCCGTAGTTTACTCAAGTCTGTTCTTCATCATAGATATCATCACGAAATTTGTACTCGGAACTCCGCAGAACTCCGCCGCAGCTACACCGAGTACTAGCCTTAGTATAAAACTACTTTACATACTTTGTATTCTTCAGTTCAAATATTAGTTGTTATCAACTTATCACTTGTCAACTTTAAGACCTCGAACTTCTATCTTAATCTTCGGACCTCCGGACCTCTACTTCATTCCTGTCCCTTACTTCGGACTTCCTAATCGGAACTCCGCTTTTGCACCTTTTCCTTACCTCGGACTTCCGCACGGACTTCCGGACTTTTCAGTTCCTTGCAAATTGGACACCGAGCGTAGAGAAGGGCGCAACCTCTTAAAGGTTGAAGCCAAGTCCTCGTCGTACATCGGAACTCCGCCGGACTCCGCCGATTTCCCGCGCCTTAGGATCAGTTCTTAACACTGGGTATCACTAATGGTTCCAATGTGGGCATCAACTCCCCACCAGAACGTACTCTAATCTTTCAAAAATCATGCTTCTTCTATACTTGATCCAGAATTTATTGATGGGCCAAACTGAACTCTGACACATTCAGAATGATCCAGGATCTTTCCTTTCCTCAGAATGACCCACAAACCCCCTCTGTAAACTTCAACATCAACCCCGATGACTTCCCAATGGTATGGGGAACATTCGACAGTACTGTGGAGCTTATCCTTTCATTACAAGAGGGTTGCATAGCAGTAACATTTGACATCTTGGCAGCCTATCACACAACCCCAGTGAGGCCAGATCAGCAGAACTCCCTGTGTATCTTCTGGAAAGGCCTGGCCATGTTGATCAGGCGGTTATGTTTGGCCTAAGCTCCAGTGCTGGCATGTTTGGGTCTGTCGCAGACATGCTGGTGGCCATCTACCAAGCCGCTGGTTTTGGTCCCCTCAAAAAATGGGTGGATGATTTCTTTGTTATCAAGCTGCCACACCACTCTTGGTCAGAGGCAGAATTTATTTCTCTGACTGCTGACATAGGAGTGCCCTGGAGCCTCACAAAGCTAAGATCATTCACATCAACGCACCCCTACATTGGATTTGACTGGGACCTTATCTCCAAATCAGTCAGCCTTCCGCCGCACAAACTGGAAGCAGTCCAGCAACTACTTGCCAAGTGGCAATCCATATCCAGTCACTTCACAGCGAAGGATTCAGCAAGTCTACATGGCAAGCTAGTCCATGTCTCATGCATCTTCCCCCTAATCCGACCTTTTCTGTGTTCCCTCTTGTTTTTTGCATCATCCTTTATTTCACCCAGAGGGTGGGGATGCCCCCCTCATCATCTATGAGCCAACTTGAGAGAAATAGCCTTCATTCTAACACATTCCCCAAACAGGTACCTCTAGCCTCACCACAGTTATGTGACATCAACTGGTGGGGAGACGCAAGCACTTCCTTCAGCATTGGGATCACTGTAGGTTCTTTCTGGGTGGTGTGGACATGGGCTCCAGGTATCAAAGTTGGACCACTCCAAAAATTCAATATAGGCTGGGCCGAGGCGGTAGCAGTCGAACTAGGCCTTCACATGGCAATGCACCTCCAGCTAGTGTCACCTGGCCTCTATTTAGTGCATTCTGACAATGCTGGAGTAGTAACTGCCATCAACAAAGGCTGCTCATGGAGCGTGCACACAAACAACATCCTACCCTAAATCTACCACCTCCAGCTAGAATCCCACACTCGCCTCAAAGCGGTGCACATGGAAGGCAGAATCAACATTGCAGATGCACTCTTACATGGTAATATCGAGGGTTTCCTCACAGGTTTCCCCCAAGTAACCATCAAGGTCTCCTTCCCCCTACTACGCCACCTTGCAGACCACCTATTACCATATTAGCCTGCTTTCGAATAGTGGACCAGTGATTCCACCCATCAATTTTGCCATCCGCCCAGCTTCAGGGCGACTCCAACTCAAGCACTCTCCCTTGTGACCAGACTGCAAGGCAGATGACAGAATTTTCCAATGGATAGGTGTCAACTCACCCCCACCCTCAACAATAGATGTTCCCATAATACAACTCCTGGCCAGCCTAGCATCATGGGCCTCATTATGTGACACCACTATCTATGACTCAGGCCTCCAAAAGTTTCATCTATTTTGCCATATTTTCTCAATTCCTGAGAGTGCACAACTCCCAGCTTCCTTTGAACTTCTACATTCCTTTGCTATTTGGGCCGTCACTAATCTGAATGAGCTTGACCCTTCCCTCACATCTGATTGCGTTTTCGAACCAGTATCTGTTGACACCATAGGCAAATATCTCTCAGGTGTCAGAGCTTGGCATATTGCTCAAGGCTGGCCTGAACCACTCTCTGAATCAGACCATGATAGGATCAGATGGTCACTCTGAGGCCTCAAAAATATCTTTGGTAACTGAAAACAACCACTAAGACCACCATTCACAGTCCCAATGCTACAGGCACTTAAATCATCCTTGAACCTAAGAGACCCATTCAATGCCTGCATTTGGGCCATGGCTGCATGCACATATTGGGGCATGATGAGGTTCAGCAAAGTTTCCATCTGCTCCAGAGCCAACTTTGACGGAGTGAAGCACATAAAATGGGCAGACGTAATCTTTGACCAGGACCTAAACAACAAGGAATATGCCCAACTCGACCAGCCATCAGCGAAAACAGCTGCAACAGGTGAATCACAGTCTGTTTATCTTGTCAAACAGCAAGGGCTATGCCCACTCGAAGCCCTAAGGAACCTCGCAAATGCAGTACCAGCTGGGCCAGAGGATCCACTGTTCTCATGGATGGACAAGAAAGGTATCATTCATCTCATGGTCAGAGACACAGCCCTTGAAAGAATAAATTCTATCACCATGTCCTGGGGCTGGGGAACCATACTTGGCACAGGGTCACATAGGCAATAGCATGGGTAGGGGTAACCTGCACAGGTCATGGGTACGGGTATGTGCGGGTATGGGTATGGGTCACAGGCAGCATACCACTTCTTGTGGGGTAGAGCACAGGTGGGGCGATGGCAGCTAGGCAATAGCATGGGTAGGGGTAACCTGCGTGGGTCACACATACGGGTATATGTGGGTATGGGTACGGGCAGCATATCCGCAACCTGCCCCTCATACCCATTGTCATTTTTCTATTTACAAGTAACTAACATCCTATTTACAGGTTTTGGCACTCAGATGAGTGCTGCAAACCATCTATTTACTTGTGGACTAATTATTGGTACAAAAGAAAATATTCTACAGAATATTTAAGGGGGAAGTGACACCCCAGGAGAGAAGGAAGCCAGGGGAGAAGGCCATTATATACCAGAAATGTTTACTATTGTTTGGTTCCAGTCAACGAACACACGTTGTTTACTGGAACAAGTTGTTATTTACTGTTATTTGGTTCCAGCAAACACGAATGCGACACGCTTATTGGAACAAGTTACCATTTACTATTATTTGGTTCCAGTAAATGAACATGTTGTGTTCATTTACTGGAACCAAACAAAACATCAACATGTGTATTTACTGGAACAAATTTCACAACTTTCAGTAATTGACTAGAACCAAATAGTGGTACATAACATGAGCCACTTGTTCCAGTGAGTGTGTCGTGTTTGTGATTACTGGAACCAAATAGTAGTAAATAAAAACTTGTTCCAGTAAATGATGCAATGCAATCATGTTCATTTACTGGTAGTAAATAACAATTTGTTCCAGTAAATGATGCAACACAATCATGTTCATTTACTGGAACCAAACAATTGTAAACATTATTTGGTATATAATACCCTTCTCCCCAAGCTTCCCTTTCTTCTGGGGCATCACTTCCCCATCAAATGATATGTATATTAAGTTAGAGAGAGACCTAAATTTATGTAATGACTATGAACCCATGCGGGAATTGACACCTGCTGGTACCTGCCTGTACCCACAGTGGTGGCTACCCATGCAGGTACGGGTATGGGTAGAGTTCTGGGTACCCATGGGAGTACCCGTGCTATTTCCTAGCAGGGTGTGAGCCCCAAAATTGTTAGAATAGCTGGAAGATGGAAGTCTCTAGCATATCAAACTTACATCCGGGCCTTTGAATTAGTGGCTTCACATCATCTCAGCAACCTTATCCCCAACAAATTCTTTGCCTCCTCTCTGATAGGTTGGGCTGCCGCTGCATTGTCTCACCTCAGGAGTTCGTCAGCTGGTGGGTGAGCGGCTCAAATTGTTTGTGGATCCAATCCAAGCTAACACTCAGATCACAGCCCAACCTTCTGCTCTTCATGACTACAGTGCCTAGCTCGAGACAAAGCTGGATACCTTGGGGCTGCACATGGACCATTTGGTCATGTTTGGGCCCCCAAACAAAATAGTGGTGCCACTTGCAAATACATCGATCAACAATCAACTCTACCACCAACCACCACCCCCCACTGTTGACACCACCTCAAAAATGACTGCCCCCTCTGTCGTTAGTGTGCAGGCAGCCCCTGGCACCAACAAGGCACCAGCGCTGACCTCTGACAGCCCCCACCAACCACCACCCCCCACTGTTGACACCACCTCAAAAATGACTGCCCCCTCTGTCGTTAGTGTGCAGGCAGCCCCTGGCACCAACGAGGCACCAGCGCTGACCTCTGACAGCCCCCACCAACCACCACCCCCCACTGTTGACACCACCTCAAAAATGACTGCCCCCTCTGTCGTTAGTGTGCAGGCAGCCCCTGGCACCAACAAGGCACCAGCGCTGACCTCTGACAGCCCCCACCAACCACCACCCCCCACTGTTGACACCACCTCAAAAATGACTGCCCCCTCTGTCGTTAGTGTGCAGGCAGCCCCTGGCACCAACGAGGCACCAGCCCTGACCTCTGACAGCCCCCACCAACCACCACCCCCCACTGTTGACGCCATCCAATAAACGACTGCCCCCTCCATCATTGGTGTGCAGGCAGCCCCTGGCACCAACAAGGCACCAGCCCTGACCTCTGACAACCCCCACCAAGCCCCAGAAGCCTGCCCTCTGGACAACGCGCCCCACCCAAGCTGTGCCACTTCACTTGTCAACACCACCTCAACAACAACTGCCTCCTCCATCGTTGGTGTGCAGGCACCCCCTGACCCTTCAGCAGCCCCTAGAATGGCCAAACAGCCTCGTGTACAACTGTAGTGTATATAATATATAATATCCATAGATAATCTCTTTAATTAATTTCTATACTTTGTAATTAGTTTACATACTAGTAACTGGTCCTGACCGGACCCAAACTGGTTATGTGTGTTGACTAAACTGCTGCTGACCAGTCAGCAGTGGTTCAGTTAGGTTAGCGAGTGACTTGAACCATGTGTGAACTGGCCACAGTTTGGTTTTGGAAAATCTTCCCCAAAAACCGAACTTGACCAAACTTTAAAACACTAGCTTCACACAGTTTGCACTACTGTTCATTATAGGGAGTGGGGTGATCGATGGGGAAATTCTGGAGATGTTGTGGGCGGTGCTGAATGAGACCTCCCAGAGTGCCAAGGGATTGATGCTGGCCCACCAGAATGAAATTCTGGACGACTATATGAATCATTCAAACTGGAAAAAGTTGATTGGAATGGGTATGAAATTTAGTACCAGGTGCCAATTAGATTACTAACTTGATATCAGTTCCAGCTCTGATATGGAAGATGAAATGGGCCCAGGAATTGGTTCTCACTGCCAAGGATTCATACAAGAATTTGACAGAATCAGCATTGGCCTGTGATCTTAATGAGTGGAGAAAAGGGGAACAGCAGGCACAGGAGGGCCGGGTGGAGGATGTCAAGAGTATGGATTATTTTGATCTGAAAACACAACAAGGTGTGTAGGCGCTATGTGGATATTCTGTGTTGACATGCCATCTTATGGTAAACATAGCTCTGGGGAAAGCAGAAGTTCAGCTTCGACTTGTGGATGAAGGAATGTTTTCCAGCAACTCTGGTCTCATTGATTTCTTAGCAAAGGGACTGAGTATTCAGGAATCCCAGTGAGTAGGACTACATTATATTGATGGTGTAACATTTATTTGGCTGGTTTGTTACAGAATGTCCCTACAGAGTTACATTAAGCATGCTGGAGAGGCACCAACAACAGCAGAACAGATCGAAATCACTAAGAGATGGAGTTGGTTATTGAACCAGATTACGGATTGATGCTTACAATGGCTACACAGCCACCATGAACATCAGCAAACATCAGTGAACTCATATATCAACTTACACTCCATGCGGCCACTTTCCAACACGGTTTTGAATCTCATATATATACCATTTTTTCCCCCTTTGTTGCCCCACTCTTTACCTTGTGCAACAAAGGTATAGTTTACTGACCTTCTTATGTATCTTAGACTGACTATTTACCTTGTGTGACAAAGATAATGTGATCCTGTCTTACCATCTGACTTGGTGAGGCTACCTAACCAGGCAGCCTTTCAAAAGGCTCATCAATACCTCCTTACTGCCACAGATGATGATGACTATTAATTTGAACCATCAGAGGTATATGATATTGGCCAAGATGGAGAACTGGAACTGCTGATTAACAACCGGCCAGACAATCCGTTTGTAGCCAGTGAGGTGGGCCACCACCCAGAGTGTTTCTGGCTGATGTTGCCATCTGGGATGACTTGACAGGTCCGATGGTAACACAGAGTTCAGGGCATTGCCACATTGGAGATCCAGCTGCAGGCCAGTCAATGTAATGATGCACTGAAAGTTATTTGACTTGCATTGGGAAAGAAGTAGTGTTGGGGAAGTTTGGTCCCAAACTGAGTCAAACTTGGTTTGAACCAAACCAAAACCGGAAATTTGGTTTTGGTTTGGGAAATTCTCAGAGAAACCAAGCAGTTTGGTGTGTGGTTTCAGCCTCAGGTGAGAGCTGCAAACTGTTTCAAACACAGTTTGAACCGTGTTGTATTATTGATCATGTCGATGTATTAATTACTGATTTCAGCCTCAGATGAGTGCCGAAAACCATTTTGTAGAGGTCTTTACAGTGCCCCATATGTTCCGCACGGATTTTCACGGACTCCGAGTTAGTCCGTACAGACTTCTGAGAAATTCATTTGGCTTGTAGTCCTGCTTAATTCCAGATTTTGAGTCCGCGCAGATCCCTATGGATCTGTACGGATTTTTTCTTTTTGTGTGGATTCCACGGAATTATTCCGTCCGAGTCCGAGTACAGCACAGGTCGGACAGCTCGGACGTCCGAGCCCATCCGAGGGAGTAATTAATTTTATTAGTGAGTAATTAATATTTTTATTATTGTGAATCTCTAAAAGGTAGGGGGGGCAGGAGGATTCGAACCTACGACCGCAAGGCCACATGAGTGTGACAGGTAAGCAATTTAACCACTAGACAAACAGACTGTATAAGCCATGCCAACATGTGTTAAGGCAGAGCCTCAACTACTAAGTACAAGTTATCGAGTTCGTCAACAACGAGGCTTTCTTTGCTAAGTTCAATCACGCTAAGACGGAGGCTTTCCGCTTAGGTCGAGTTCATCAATGAGCAGTTAAGGTATAATTGCCTAGGTCAAGCTAAAGAGCCTTGACCGTAAACTACTACAGTTTATATAGCTACAAGTATCTAGCTAATTGTCTAATAGTATGCGAACACGTACTACTTGCTGCGCGCGCAGCAATATAGCTGTTATACTACAGAAGGCTATGTCTACTGTACAGTAAGCAGCTGCGCTTGTTGCTGTGCTACAAACAGAAGTAACTAATGGGCGCTGCCCGTCGAGTCAGTATCTGCTAAGTATCAAAAGGGAAATGAAGTAAAGGAGAATAAGCGTAAGGAAATTGTAACAACATGTGCCGATTTACTGGGCACCGTTGTCACCATGTCACCAACATCACCCCGTGACTGCCAGCTCATCACCCTCACCACTACCACCCACGATGCCGCCTCCCTCTCCCTCCTCCCTCCTCCGACCCTCCCCCTCCTCCACTCCACCAATAGGGGGCCCTGTGGCCCCATATTTAAGTTTTTTATTAATATTTAGCTCATTCTTTTTTTTCCAGGGTTTCTACTGTCCATGCAACGACGGCCCCCATCGCCCCCCCACTTCCAGCTCCCCCCCCCTCCACCACTGCACCATTCTGGGGGCCTGGGGCCCCCATAGTAAGTGTTTTTATGTTCTAATCATTTTTTATTAAGCTAACTAATTTTTTTCATTGCTTCTATTGTACATGCAACGACGGCCCCCCAACGGCGCGCCCTCCTCCCCACTGAGCTGGGAGGGGGGGACTCAAAGGAGGATAGGACAGCCCAAGGGAGGTCCCAGGAGGCCTATGGAGCGGGGTACCCGCGAGGTACGCGCCTCATGCCCCCCCTGCTGCCACATCACTAATGGCCGCCCCCCCCCATGTCCTGCCACGTCACCACCACCACTCCCACCGCCATGACGCGACTGAGACGCGACGGGACCAGACACAGCCAGACGACCAGGGGGGCTGCCCAGACAAGGGGGGGGCGTGCCAGACAAGGGGACTCCAGAATGACGGGGGGGCTGCCCAGACAAGGGGGGGGGCGCGCCAGAACACACCGGATGAGGGGGGCCTGCCCAGATGACGGAGGGGCCGATGAGACCAGGGGGGGCGTGTCAGACAAGGGGGGGGACACCAGACAACGGGGGGGCGTCAGACGAGGGGACCGGCTAGTGTTGGGGAAGTGTGGTTTGGTTTGGTTTGAGCCACTTTTGGCCAAACCACAAACCAAACCATTCGGTTTCTTGCAGAATATCTGAAACTGAAACCGAAACCAATTGAAACCATTTCAATCGGTTCGGTGCAGTTCGAATGCAGTTCGAAACGGTTTCGCAAGCCATCTATTTAATTTTTTTAGTACTTAGAGGTTTTGGCCTCTAGGCGAGAGCCACAAACCATTTCTAATGATGCATACTAGCTACAACTACTAATCAACTTATTTTACTACTAAATTATGGGGGAAGCGATGCCCCAGAGGAAGGGGAAGTGTGTAGAAGCAACGACTATATATACAACATGTTGTTTGGTTGTGTTTGTATGAACGCGTCGCATTCATGTTCATTTACTGGAACCAAATAGTGACAAACATCGTCGGGTATATAATGCCCCTCATTCTACACCTTTCCCTTTCCTCTGGGGCATCGCTTCCCCCATAAGTAAAGTAGAAATAAGTTAAATACAATCTTTAGTTGATAAATTATGTACAAAATAGTTTGCGGCACTCACCTAGAGGCTGGAACTTAATATATAGTTTGATATTTCCCTCGACAACACAACGCGGTTCAAACCGCGTTTGAAACTGTTTGCAGCCCTCAACTGAGGCCGAAATTGCAAACCAAACCACTCGGTTTCACCCAGAATTCTGTAAACCGAAACCGAAATTTGCAGTTTTGGTTCAGTTCAAACCGAGTTTGGATCAGTTTGAAACCAAACTTCCCCAACACTAGGACCAACAAGACGAGGGGGGGGGCGACGAGATGATGGTGGGGCCACCCTGACAAGGGGGGGGGGCCGACAAGACGACAAGACAAGGGGGGGGCAAGACCCGCCCAGACAAGGGGGGGGGGCAACGAGACAACAAGACAAGGGGGGGGGGCCAATGAGACAACAAGACAAGGGGGGGGGCTGACGAGACAACAAGACAAGGGGGGGGGGGCTGACGAGACAACAAGACGAGGGGGGGGTGAGACCTGCCCAGACGAGGGGCGGGGCCGACAAGACAAGGGGGACACCGGACGAGGGGGGGTGCGCCAGATGAGAGCAACACCCCAGACGAGGAGGGGGGGTTGTTTAATAAATTAGTGTAATTTAATTGTAAATATCTATGTAAAAACTGCAGAGCCTGTGCTAATCCGTGCGGAGTCCGTGCTAATCTGCACGGACTAGCATGGAGTCTGTGGACTCCGCATTCAAATCATGTGGAGTCCGCGGACATCCGCATAGTCCCCGCGGATCCATGCGGAATACATGGGGCAGTGTAAAGTATTGATTTTGTACAGTATTTATTAACTACATTTATTAATTATGTTATTATAAAACTAATTTATGGGGGAAGCGATGCCCCAGAGGAAGTGGAAAGTTGTAGAAGCCACAAGTATATATACAACATGTTGTTTGGTTGTGTTTGCATCGACACACGTCGTGTCGACGTGTTGCATTCATTGGAACCAAACATGACCAAACTTTATGTTGTATATAATTGCTTGCTTCCACACACTTCTGTTTCCCCTGGGGCGTTGCTTCCCCCCTACATACTGTTCAAAATAAGTTAATTATATCTTATATATGGTATACAATTAGATATATGGCTTGTGGCACTCATCTGAGTGCTGAAACCTGTAAATAGAACGGAAAAAGCTGCCAAGCAGCTGTCAAACCGTTTGAGACTGAGTTTGAACCAAACTGAACCGATTGAAATGGTTTCAATTGGTTTTGGTTTTGGTTTCAGATATTCTGTGAGAAACTGAATGGTTCGGTCTTGGTTTGGCAAAATATGCCTCAAACCAAACCAAACCAAACTTCGCAAACACTAGAAAGAAGGCATTTTTGTTTTGAACAAAAATCTGCCCCAGAGGCCCAGAGCTTTACACTCCCCCACCATTCCTGGTGGATTCCTGATTCATTCCCATTATTCCCATTATTCCCAGTGCATTCCTGGGATTCCTGGTTCAGTTCTGATCCATTCCTGAGTCATTCCTGATCCATTCCTGGGTCATTCCTGATCATTCCTAGTGGACTTGGCTCAGCAAGACTTTGTGAGAATTTCACCAAGTGCCCACAAAATAATATAGTCTGAGCAGGGTTTGAACCCAGGACCTTGGCATCATGGATCACATGACCAACAAGTGTGCTCAACCAACTGAGCCACAGGAGAACTTCTAGTTACTAACATAAAGTTTATTTATCACATAAAATTACATTTATAGAAATTATACCTCCCTCACGCAACTACCATGAGGGGTGCCTACATATTTATTTACATTTATTTATAAACATAAAAATTATACCCCTCGTGTTCAGCACCTGAACACGAGGGGGGGGGGCAACAATATATTTTTTTAAAATTAAATTTAAAAACAAAGTAAAAGCCTCCCCATGCAGATTGCGGGGGAGGGGGCACAGCGGGGGCACAGCCCCGCTGTCCTGGGTCCGTTGTCCTGGGTGTGTCGGTCCCGTTCTGTTGTCCCTGCCCACCCTTCCTCACCATCCCCCTCGATCTCTGCACTACCCTGTCCCCATCATCCCCATCCCCATCCCCACCCTGCGAGCAGTTGCTTGCAGTGGCAGTTGGAGATGGTGTGGTGGTGGTGTCCAGTCACATCGCGGTGACCTGCCCCTCACATAGCACCCCGTTCCACCCCATGAGCAATGGCTCATGGTAGCAGTTGGGGGTGCTGGTATGGGGGGCTCGGCCCACTCAGCGCTGCCGTTGCCCCACCCGCGCTCCACCCCATGAGCAGTGGCTTGTGAGGCTGGGCTGGGCAGTGTTACGTGTCCCCTCAGATGTCGGGGCCTCCTGGCACATCCTGGGGGCACTCAGTGCTGCTGTCGCCCCACCCACACTCCACCCCACGAGCAGTGGCTTGTGAGGCTGGGCCAGGCGGTGTTATGGGTCCCCTCAGCTGTCGGGGCCTCCTGGCGCATCCTGGCCCGTCCCGGTGGCTATTACCCCACTGTCGTCTCCATCCCCTCGTCTCTGTCCCCTGCCCCTGCCCTGTCTCCGCGTCGTTGGCCCCCGTTTTTGTTTCCCCCTCGTAGTTGTTGGATTCCCATGATCCACCTTGCAAGCAGGGGCTTGCAACGGTGGTGATGGTGCTCGTTGGTGTCCTTATTCCACCCACTCTCCACCCCACAAGCAGTGGCTTGTGAAGCTGGGGGTGGGTGGTGTCATTCACTGTGCCATGCCTGTTGTCGTCATTGTAGGCTGTTATCCACCCTGCGAGCAGGGGCTTGCAGGCGTGGGGGCAGGTGCTGGGGTTGTCATTCGTGGCGTGGTGCATGTTCATGCATCCCCACCCTCCCCTCCCCTCCCTTCCCCTCCTGTCATTGTGCCGTGGCATGGTGACGTGGCCATTAGCACCCACGGTCCACCCCACGAGCAGTTGCTCATGGGGCTGGGGGCGGGTGGTGTGTGTCAGGGTCATTTTGCGACAGCACCCGTTGTTAGCAGTAGCTTAGAACCTAAAAGATGAAGAAATACAATTAGTTACTTAACCAAAACAAGTAATAACCAAAAGAAAAACTAGCCTTGGGCCCACATTGCATCTGAAATGGGCCGTTTGCAGCCACTTGGCAGCTGCGCGGGGATGGGCATGGGTATAATGGTGGCGTGCTGACATGGGCATGATGGTAGGGGTGTAGGCAACGGTAGGTGGCAGCAGCGGCGGGGTCGACAGTGGTGGTGGTGAGGTGGCGGTGACCAGTGAGCTGGCAGCCGTGGTGACATGGCTACCTGCTTTGTCATGGCACGTGTGCCAACTGTGTGTAGAGTAATAGTGATGACCTTGCTTGCAGGACCTTGTGGCCTAGTGGTTTAGCTGTGTAGTATGTCATTAGTAAGCACCCCAGAGGTTGATGGTTCAATCCTTGCTGCAGCACTTTATTTTTCTAACTATAATATAATAGTAAGGAATGACCAGGAATGGACCAGGTCATTCCTGGTGGATTCCTAGGGAATATTCCTGCTCCATTCCTGGCAGAACTGGGAATATTGGGAATGGAATGGGAATGAACTGGGAATGAACTGGGAATGACACAAGGAAATTTAGGTGAATTTCACTGTTCCAATATTCCTGGTTCATTCCTGGTGGATTCCTGGGATTCCCAGGAATTGGTGGGGGAGTGTAAAGAGCTCGGGCAGGGGGTAGCAGCAGGGTGACAGGAGGGGGCCTGGTTCGGGAGCTGCAGGGCATGAGGCCAGGGAGCTGGTAGTTCATGGAGGCTCAATGCAGCTGGTGAATGTGGTTGACGGGGCGGCTCGTCTACAGGGGGGCAGGGGTGGGGTCAGTGGAACAGGGGGTACAGCAGGGAGTGGGGGGTTGCAGGCAGCAGGGAGGGGCCAGAGGTGGTCGGTGTTGCTGAACATGAGATGTCCGGGGTAGCAGGGAGGCAGAGGAGGTCGGGGGAGGTCGTCATCTAACATGATGCAGAGGGGGCAGTGGGGGGTTCAGGCGGTGTGTCGGGCAGCTGTGGGGGTGCAGGGGGTAGACGGGGGGGCTGGTGGCTTAGGAGGGCAGAGGGTGGCTGGCTCATCGAACACAACACATTGGGGGCAGCAGGGGGCAAGGGGCTTCGAACGGGGGGCTGTGGGGTGAGCTGGAGGCCTGTGGGGGGCTGTGTCACCTCCTCTGAGGTGTCAGGGTCTGCTAGGGGGCGGTCTAGGTGCAGGAGGGCTGGCACTGTCAGCGGCATTGTGCATGATGTGGCACAGGCGATGGGGGGCCTGGGGTGTCTAGCAGGGGGTTCCAGGGGGAGATGGGGGCTGTCAGGGACTTGCTTCACCTGTTCTGAGGTGCAGGGGTGGTCTGCGCACTGGTGATTGAGGTGGGGGGCATGTTCGCTCTTTTCAGGGGTTGGGGTCACTTGTCGTTGAGCGGCACCCTTTTCAGGGCAGCCGAGGGGTGGGTAGGGTCAGTGTTCGACTGGGGAGGGGTCTGGGTGGTCGACAGGGGTGCACTGGGGGCCATAGAGGGCCGTTTGTGGGTCAGAGGGGCTGGGCATGTGAGGGGTGTTGTCAATGATGTGGTGCTGGGAACGAGGGGTTCAAGGGGCAGGTGGGGGCCATCAAGGGCATTCACCTGCCATTCTGGAGGGTTGTTAGAGGTCGGGGTCAATGCCTCGTTGGTGCCAGGGGGTGCCTGTGCACCAACGATGGCCTGGGCAGTCATTTTTGGAGTGGCGTCGACAGTGGGGGTGGTGGTTGGTGGTAGCATTGGCCTCATGTCACGGGAATATCTATCCTGCCACCACTTTGAAGGTCAGTATTCTACACTGTTTGATGCGATTTTCATTCCATCAGGCATGGAACATGCCATGGCCCTTACATCTGATGGTCAAGCTATCCATTGGGTGAGGGAAGCATTGGTCAGGACACATGCTGAAATGTGCAGTGTGCACCTAACACCAAAATCCTATACCCAAAACCAAACACAAAACACACACAAAATCACTGTCTGAATAGTTGCAAGTGGGCCAAAGAGTTCCCTTGCAGAACTTGTTGCCAAGCCTATAGTTCCTAATGTTCCTTCCTAAGCTTGACTATGCCTTAGAATATCCTTAGTGTCCTTAGATCCTTCCTAAGACCTTTCCTAATGTCAACCTGTGATTCCTTGTCTCCTAAGATTTCCTAAACCCTGACTTCCCAAGCCTTGTTCCTATGTCCTTTAGAATCCTTGATCCTTAGTCCAAAATCCTTGTCCTTGTGCCTCAGTTTCCCAATCCTCAATCCTAATCCCAAAGATCCTAAACCTCGTTCCTTAGCTCCTTGGTTCCTTGTCCTAATCCTTAGTTCCTTGTCCTTTATCCTTGACAAGCTCAATGAGCTTGATGTTGTCTACAGCACAGAGCCTTCAACAACTTTGAATGAGCTTGCCATGTCACATGATGAGCAAGATGTGAAACTTTGTGAGAGAGAGGTATATTCTGGGGTCCAAACTTCTCTCTGTTGCACCACTACACTACCCCTGGTATTTGTACAAGTACAAAATATGAAATAGAAAAAAAGACTGTCCTTTATATGGCATTTTGGAAATAGCACAACTGTGCTATCCTAAAAGATAGAATCATATCATGATAGGGTGATATTACACCGCCCAAACAGCCTGTTAAATAAGATAGAAAAAGGGTATAAAAGGAAATCTTGCTGTCTTATGTTAGATAACGCCCTCTATTGCTCAGCCTTCACCTCCTATGGTGTTCTGCCCCGCCATCAATCAGGTACAATGTCAATCTTTTGATCTTGATTCTTGATTTTCTAAACTGATCTGCCATTGCTATGGGCTCCTAAGGTTTCAGTCAGGTGATTGTGGCTGTCCGCCCTGATCTGTCAATTAATTTGTATGTCGCATCAACACCTGGCATCAAAACAGCTGTGGATCAGACACTCAATGGGCACTTGATGCTTCCTAAGTCCCACAGTCCCGCTACCCCATACTAAGGCTTGTCTGTTGGTGCTCAAATATGGTGAGTTCCCTTTTGTTCCCCTTTCTTAGGTCTAAGGCATATCAACATGGCAGCTGGTTTACTATGTCATAATCTGCGCTTATCAATTGCTGTCCTTGCATGGCTGTCAAGCACAGTGTGCTCGGCCGAACGGAATGGCATTCCTAAAATGAGAGGAACAGGTGACATGTGCTTTAATCCTCATCACCCTTGACTTCCATTGACCAGTGCCCAACTGCCGTTCCAGCTTCACATACTCTTTGCAGAGGAGCAGCAAGTCCAAAAGGGATGAGAGGTTGTCCTCCCTTTTTGGAGGGGGTATCTTTGAAGACCTAGTCTTTCGACAAGGTCAGAGCTAATCACTGTGGAGGGGCATCCAATGTCAATCAGCACTCTGATCAATATCAGGAACCCAGTGATGTGTGGTCCAGTGGCAGTCAACTGCACATAGAGATGTGGGATGGTGAAAGGGATTTCATCAGGGGGAGGGACATATGAGTCAGTATCCACATCCACCAGATGTGCCACTCCCATTGCCGCTGCTGGCTCCCATTCGTGGGGGTGAGTGTGACATGGGTGGTGGGGTCTGGCCAGGTGTCATTGGCCTTCATTGGACAAGTGTCCTTGTGGTAGTTGGCATAGAACTGGCAGCATCGGTAACAGCCTTTGTGCTCAGAGAGGAGTGATTGCTCAGCCAAAGTAAGGGGGGGAACATGAGCAGCCTTTGTTTCCCCTGAAGTTGGGCCAGCTGCCAGAGGGGGAGGATGGTGTCTTTGGCATGTCCGTGGGCCAGGGGGGGGGATCCTTCTTCTCCCCCTGGTGGGCCAACCTACTGATGCTGTAGGTGTCAATCAGCCATTGGGTGTGGGCATCTTCTGCCTGCATTTGGTCATCCTGTTCCTTGACCTCTACAGACCATGCAGCAAGGTCTGTGGCAAGGGTGGGCTCATTGCAGAGGCTGAGCTGGAGCTCCAGGTGGAGGTTGGACTGGAGCTGGAGTTTCAGCGCCACCTTGGTGAGCATGTGTGTGGGGGAGGAAGTGGTGAGGACGGTGTTCAGATTTTCCATCTCAATCTTCCAGTCAATGAAGGTCTGTCCCCCCTGTTTGGAGGACAGTATTCTTTCTGGGATATGGTGTGCCCAGTTCTTTTCTAGGACAAGCCCCACAAGCTTGGCCAGGTAGTGATTGAGGGTGAGTGCATCTATCTGGGTCTGGTCAGCCTGGTACCAGCCAATGAGCCGGGGCTCAAACATGCCTTCAGTGACCAAGCTGACAATCTTGGCCACCATCTTCCCAGCATGCTTCATGTATCACCAACAGGCAAGAGACCAAGCTTGCATGATGAGAGGGTCAATGCAGCCGGCAGTGAGCATAAGGCAGTCCTTCATTTTGGTGACCTTGACTTCGGCCATGTGGTGTGTTCCCGTGCATTGGGACATGTTTTCTGGCAGTTAATGGGGGTGGTGGAATTGATGGTGGATTCCGCAGAAGTACTCATCTTGATGGACAGTGTCTGTGATGGTGGATCAGGGGCAGAGTCCTGCTGGTAAGGCCCTCACCGACGAGGTTCAGTAGTAAGGGTGTGGAAGTCTGTGGTGACCCCCAACTCACCCTGCTGTTGTTAAGCTCTCCTTGTGAAGAGGGGGGTAGGAGTCGATGGTTGTCGAGACAGTGTCAATGTCAAAAAAAAAAAGTGGAAGGGGGCCAGGGATGGCCACCTCACTAAGTTCAGTCAGACAGACAGGACAATGTTGTCTGTGTTGCACAAAGTAAGAGTCAGTCTAAGGTACAAAAGAAAGCTACTAGTAACTGTACCTTTGTTGCATGAAGTAAGAGTGGGGCAAAAAAGGAAAAAGTATATTACATTTTGACTGTGTTGGAAAGTGGCCACATCAGGCGCAAGTTGGTATATGATATATTTACCATAGTCCATGTGGCTGCATCGGGTGTAGTCCCGCATTGAGTACTTTACACTCCCCCACCTAACCCGATCGGAATCCGAACGAAACGCTCGGATTCCTAGGAGTCCGTTCGGACTGAGCTAGGAAATTTACTGGCAGAAAAGCTTGCTAAATTTCTGTTCCTAGTCCGAGTTCAGTCCGAACGGAGTCCTAGCAGAGTCCGAGCAACAGTGCTCGGACTAGGATTTCCTAGCGTGGAGTCTGTTAGGACTCCGCACAGAAACCACACGGAACGTTAGGAACATTAGGAACAGACCGAACATAGTTGGTCCTTATTATATATCATTACATAATATGTAGGAAAAAGAAATGTTTGCGCAAAGGATCGAACACTTACACTCACAGGTAAGTATTGTAAGCAACACCATAACATTTAACCACTAGGCTGTAAGGTCTTGGTTGGTATGGGGGCCTTTAGGCTTGACATACTGTCAGGCCCAACCTGGTTTAGGGTGGGTAAACATAGCCTGGCCGCGTGTCCCTTATCGCCACATCATCAACGTCTCTTATCACCATCACCCACATCCACCCCCCCATTTCCAACGTCTCACCACCACCTCGACATGCAAACCTGAGCGAATACCAACACTCCGAGGACCAGAAGCGGTCTGCGCCGCAACGGCTCGCCCCCGCCATCAACTGCATCGACAATGCGCAAGCGAGCCATGTCAGCAGCCGATGCTGATGCCACAGCAACGAAAAAAACTCGAACGACGGCTACAAACGAAGAAATCGACGGAGCAGCAGGTGAAAAGAAGGGAGGGAAGAAACCAACGAAGAAAGCGAAGGCGCCCAGGCAAGTGCCCTCCTCCATCACCCCTTCCCTTGCTGACAGCGTCCCTCGCTTCCACGTCCCTCGCTGACCCCGTTGTCCCTTGCTTACCCCGTCCCTTGCTCCCCGTTGCTGGCTGGCCCCGTCCCTTGCTGACCCCGTCCCCTGCTCCCCTGTTGCTCCCCATCCCTCGCTTCCCCGTTGCTCGCTGGCCCATCTCTTGCTGACCTCGGCCCTTGCTTCCCCGTCCCCTGCTGACCCCATCCCTCGCTGCCCCGTTGCTTGCCCCCCCCCCGTTGCTTGCTGGCCCCGTCCCTCGCTGACCTATTCTGTAGGAAAACCGCGGCTACTCGAGCTTGCGAAGATGCAGCTGCCAGCACACCAACTCACCTCACGCCGTGAGTTTTTTCTTTTTTTTTTCTTTCTTTTTGAACAACTACTATTTTATATTTTACAGGACTGAGCAAGTGCTCACTGATAGCGGGGTCCCTATTGCTCCGCCCGAACGCACACGCTCCGTAAAAACGAGCTTCATGCCTCCACCACCGACCAACTCCAGCTCCCGAACACGCCAATCAGACACCAAGCCTGCTACAGGCAAGCCAGAGCCCAACGAACAAACAAGCAAGAACCAGGACAACAGCGGCGAAGACAACGACGAGGACGAAGACGAAGACGAAGACAACGACGATAATGAAAACGATGACCACGAAAATGACGGCAACGAAAACGACAACAATGAAGCCCACGACAACAACGACAACGAAGCCAACAACAACGACAACGAAGCCACCGACAACGAAGCCACCGACAACGAAGCCACTGACAACGAAGCCAATGCCAAGGACAACAACGAAGACGAGGACGAGGACGAGGGTGACGAGGGTGAGGGCGACGAGGGCGAGGGTGGCGAGGGTGAGGGCGACGAGGGCGAGGGTGGCGAGGGTGAGGGCGACGATGACCAAAAGGAAGGCACCCGCGACTACAACGAGGGCACAGGCGACTACGACGAAGCCGCCAACACCAGTACTGCCGCCACCAATGCTGATAACGCCCAGGCCAATGCCGTCAATGCCACTAGCAAGCCCAACGAAGGTGCCGAGGATGCTATGAACACCCCTGCTGCTGCCACTGCACTGCAAACTGCTGCCACTACTGCCACTATCCCCAACTCTATGCAATCTGCTGCTGGGACTGGCGAGGTTTCTAATCAACGTACGGGTTTTTATTATTATTATTATTATTATGTTGTGCTTATGTGTTACATTATAATTTATAGTCAACAAAGGTAGGTTGAATATGGTTTTAATGTATTTAGGTTATAGTTTAAATATTATTAATCTAGATGTTGATATTCGGATGGCGAGTCCTCCAACCAGTCCACCTCGTCACACATTGCAAGGTGCTTCATGTACGACAGGTGGAGTATTTCGTGGTAGAGCACGGGGGAATGTTTTTAATCACGCAGATGATATGGATGCTATGCTTGAGCCTGGCCTGCGTAAGGGTAGGGTGCATGTCTATACCTCGCATCGCGACCCAGAGGCTCACAAGCCTGACATGTCACTTACATCTGAGGTAAAATCCACCCTCAAGCCAATTCTGCAAACACTTGCAAGAAATTATTCCCCAGTTCGCAGTAAGCATGCTCAGTCTTACTCTACTGCTTTTTGACACCTTTTGGTAGAATTCAATCGTCGTGTTTTTGTTTATGAAGAGGATCTTTGGGCTGTGAAAGGTCGATTTGAAACTGCTCTTGAGAATGATGATGATGTACTGTGGGCACATGATAATGGCCAGGATATATTGCGACTTCTCATTGTAAGTCCATTATTATTTAATTTCACTTTTTTTACTAACCTTACACAAATATGAATTATAGACTGATGATAATCCTGGATCTTCAAGTACTGCTACCACTCCTTTTCCTCACTCAGGTTCTCTGTCACGCACGTCTACTCCTGCTACTTCAGGACTCCCTTCTGTGAATCCTAAAGAAGTAACACTGGGCTTACTTGGTGTTCCTACTTACCTTTGTGATCGCGCCAATCGTGGTCTTCATGTGGCATACCAGAAGTACAAGGCACATCTTGAAGCATCTCATGTGTATGACCAAATGGTTGCTGATGGAACCTGGATTGGCAGCAAGTTAACTGCTGTGGACCTGATCGAACTTTTTGTTTCAAAGTCTTATTTCCACTCACACTTCAAGAAATGTTTCTCCAAGGTTTCTAATCATCCTCTTATGGTGGAGTGGCTAGAAGGTGATCCAGGAAACCGACCTTCTGATCTTGATGTGTGGGGGGTAGAGAAAGTGGTCTACAACTTCAAAGACTTGACTGCATATTTGGAACAGGCAGATGGGAAGGGCAAAAAGAAGGGCAAAGTTGTGAAAGAAGTTGGAGGGAATGTTAGTAATAAGAAGAAGAAGAAGAAGGGGGAGGGGAAAAGTGGGAATGGTAGTGCTAAAAAGCAAGTCAAGTAGATAAATAAACTTTGGTGCATGTTCTAAATTTCTTTTTTAGTTTATGGTTCCTTTGTCATCTGTGTTTTTTTGCCATTTCAAACATTGTGCAATCTCAGCATCTAATCTGGTACTTTATTATACTTGCTCTGGTACCAGGAGTTGCTGCACATCCAGAGGAGAGCCCGTTTCCTGATATTCCATTCAAGGTGTTCAGTCACTTTGTGAAAGAGAACTTCTGTTCCAAGATTACACTTTCACAAGTTCTTCTTGTCCTGTTTACTATAACAGACAACTCCGATTTGTTGGGCTTGCATGCAAGACAACAGAATCCAGAATTTTCAGATGAACTTCGCTCTACAGATTCTGGTTGGATAAGAGGTCTTGCACGTGCATTGCAGGAAAAATTAGGAAAGGACCATGAAAGGCTATTCAAGGATAGAAATGATAGAAATGCTGATATGAAAATTATGGCTATTGGAGAAAAGCTTGATATGCTAGCCAAAGTCTTGAATCTATATCCATATGATAAAAATGGACAATTTCAAGGGAACCTCAAGCCTATTTCCCATAAATCAATTCAAGCAGCTCAAGTTATCTGTCCAAATGCTGTGGTATGTGAAACCAACAGCTGCAACCCCCGCTCTTTGCTCCAAATAACCAAAATACGGGATATACCAAGAGTTACCCTGATTAAAGGCTCTGACATATTTGAAAATGTTCAAGTCCTTACTGGAAGGTGTCCCAAGTGCAAAACAAATTATCTGGCAGATAGAGAACGTGTAATTGGACATGACAATAAAAACATCCGAATATACTTGAATTCTGCAAAATATCTCAAGGTCGGACAGAGCATATGGGTTGATCGGGCTTTTTCAAATGCAGTTCTAAATGGAATGTATAGCTTCCATTCATCTGCTGCTGCTTATACAGAATTTTGGAATAACAGTTTCTGGAAATTTGATTCTGGGAATTCCACAAAACTCTCTCAGCGTCACATTTGGCAAGCATTTGTTCAAGAGTCTGTCCGTACTCTTGCTTCTGCAAGTAACATCAACCTGGAACTTCAAGATGGTCTTGCCATCAATGATGTAACCAGACAAGCATTTTCTGTCTTAGGTGAAAATGGAGTCATTCGTGCTGCAGACCAACATTCTTGTAAAGAATGTACTCAACCATATAAAAGTACTGCAGATATAATTACTGGGGATGATCCTGCAGCACTTGTAGGGATGGATGAAAATAGAATTGTACCTGCACTAGTTGGAGAAGGTGCTGATTTAGCAGCTGAGGCAGCTCAAGAAGCAAGACAACATGCACTGCAGTCAGCTTCTACCACTGATCAGGAGATGGATGTTGATAGTCCATCAGCTCACACTTCTTATACAACTATGGTTGTTGTAGATGGGATTCTTATATCTCCACCAGTATGTATGCTATTAAATTTATTGATATCAGCTAATTGGGATTTCAGCATTGTGCCTATGATGACTGTACTTCAGAACTTGCAAATTCTCAGGGTGGATCATTTTGTGCTCTACATGAGAACTTGCATGGATCTAAATGCCGGGTGCATGGTTGCAATACCCAAAAGATTGTTGGCACACAAGCATGTGAAAGACATCAAATTCAATGGAATAGGCATGTTCGAGGACATAATCGGCATACTATGGCTGGAGCTAGAAGAATGTTGCAAAGACCGGGGGAACGCTTGCCTTGGCAACCAGTAGCACAGACCAATCAACAACCTCATGATGAGCCTACTCCTGAGGTACAAAGAGACAACTATTTTACTCCAAACCATTTCTATTGTGTAGAAACAATATGTGCACCATGTGGTGTTGTTATTGCATGGGCAAAGTTTGCCAAATCAGAATCACCAACAAATATTCTGGCATTCCTGGAATCAGTTTATCCAAATGAAGAGTCACGGCCGGACTATATCTGCATTGACAAGGCTTGTCTGGTACTTCGCACAGCCATAACCAATGGTAGCTGGGATGCAATATGGAAAAACACAACACGATTTATAGTTGACTCCTACCATTACATCAACCATCGCACAACCGATTATTTGTGCCGAAAATGGTGTAATCCAGCCCCATTGAATGGCTCTGCCCCCAATCTTGTCATTGTGGATACTGATAATCAAGGTCAGCAATACTATAAATGAGCCTTTAATACACAGGTATGGCATTTATGATATAGTAATAATTTTATAAGTTGCTGATTGAAATGAATATAGGCATGTGAACAGCTGAATTCCTGGCTGGGTGGCTTTGAATCAATCCTCAAAAGAATGACTCCAAGCAATTTTAACTGGTTCTTACATGTTATGCTATTCTATCACACAAGACTAGTACTTGAGAAACAAGCAAGCAAAGCAAGTAATATTGAAGACAAAGAAGATGATGATGATAAAGGTGATAATATTGACTAGTTTAGTTTGTCTACACTCTATGTATCTTAATTAGGAATTGGACTTGCAAACTTTTTTATTTTTCTCAATCTGAGCTCGGACTTTGCTAGGATTCCACTTGGACAACACTCAGACTCATTAGGAATTGGACTTGCAAACTTTTTTATTTTTCTCAATCTGAGCTCGGACTTTGCTAGGATTCCGCTCGGACAACACTCGGACTCATTAGGAATTGGACTTGCAAACTTTTTTATTTTTCTCAATCTGAGCTCGGACTTTGCTAGGATTCCGCTCGGACAACACTCGGACTCATGAGGAATGGGACTTGGCAAACTTTTTATTTTTGCTCGGACTCACTCAGACTGAGCTCGGAATTCACTCGGAATTTGCACTTCAAACTGCTAGGAATTCACCCATTTCAACAGTCTGAACAGAATCCTAGCAGTCCGAATGGAATCCTAGCATTCCGAGCGTTCCGTTCGGAGTCCGTTCGGACTAGGTGGGGGAGTGTAAAGTACAGCCCTTCCGTCACCCTCGCCTATTGCACCCCCCTTCCGCCCTGTGAGCAGTGGCTCGCAGCAGTGGTGGGGGGTGCTCTGTCGCTGTGGGTGTCGTGTGGTTGTGCGTCTGGTGCATCCTCACTCTGACAGTAGCATTTATGGTAATTAAAATAGAGTATAAATAAAATTAATATATACGAAATAAAATTAAAGGGGAGGGGGGAGGAGTGGGGTGCGGCACATCGCCGTTGCTGCCCCCCTTGCCTGCCCCCCCTTCCCCGTGCCCATCCGTCACCCTCACCTACTGCACCCTGCCTCCGCCCTGCGAGCAGTCGCTCGCAGCAGTGGTGGGGGGTGCTCTGTTGCCCTGGGTGTCGTGTCTGGCACATCTCCCCTCCCTCCTATGGTGTCCCCCCATCCCCTGGCCTCCCCCCTCCCTCCTGGCACATCCCCCCATCCCCCACGCATCCCCCCACCCTCCTGGCATGGGTGGTTGTGGTCTGTAGTGTCCCCCTCCCTCTTGACGTGTCCCCTTTCATCTCGACGCATCCTCCTCCCTCTCGATGCATCCCCCCATCACCCCCGCCTACTGCACCCCGCCTCTGCCCTGCGAGCAGTTGCTCACAGCGGTGGTGAGGGGTGCTCTGTCGCGCTGAGTGTTGGGCAGTCGTAGTCGATTGTGCCCCCTTGTCCCCCTCCGTTCTGGCGTGTGCCTGTGCCCCCCGGTGTGTCCCATCATCCCTGGCGCATCCCATTGCTCTGAGGGGTGTTCCCCTGTACCTTATGGGCCTGGGGACAAGTCGTGTGTCAGTGGGCGTTGTCCCTTGCTGGGGGCAGTGGGCAGTGATGTGGCAGTGGTGGGTGGCGGTGACATGGTGGTGCTGGGTCAGTGGGCATGACGTGGCGGCAGCGGTGGGGCTCGGTCTGTGGGTGTTGGTGATGGCAGCTGCCGGGCATTGGTGACATGGCAGCTGCTGTCGTTCCCCCTTCCTTCCCTGGCAGGTCCCTGGCGCCTTCCCTCATCCCATGAAGCCCCCTGCCTCCCAGCTAAGTGGGGAGGAGGGGCGGCACGTCGTAGCATACATATACAAAAAGAAAAGCTAAAAGAGATAAAAAAAACCTTTTTTTTAGCTTTAAATAAGCATGAATCAGATTTTAAAATACTTAACATGGGGGCCATAGGCCCCCATGGAGTGCTAGAGGAGGAGGAGGGAGGGACAGGGGAGGGAGGCGGTTGTCGTGATGGTGGTGGGGTGGTAACGTGTAAGCTGGCAGTCACGACATGTCACGGTGGCAATTGTGGCCATGTGACACACGTCCGGTTAGTTCGGTTAGTTCAGTTAGTTTGGTTTTTCCTGGTTCAAGTAAATTCCGGAAATTCCGGTCTAAATAATTAGACCAGAATTATCCTCTACAGTGAGTAGTGTTGGGGAAGTTTGGTTTGGTTTGGTTTGAGCCACTTTTGGCCAAACCGCAAACTGAACCATTTGGTTTCTCGCAGAATATCTGAAACCAAAACCAAAACCGACTGAAACAGTTTCAATCGGTTCGGAGCAGTTCGAACGCGGTTTGAAATGGTTTCGCAAGCCATCTATTTAATTTTTTAGTACTTAGAGGTTTCGGCCTCTAGGCGAGAGCCGAAAACCATTTCTAATGGTACATACTAGCTACAACTACTAATCAACTTATTTTACTACTAAATTACAGGGGAAGTGACGCCCCAGAGGAAGGGGAAGTGTGTAGAAGCAACGACTATATATACAACATGTTGTTTGGTTGTGTTTGTATGAACGCGTCGCATTCATGTTCATTTACTGGAACCAAATAGTGACAAACATTGTCAGGTATATAATGCCCCTTGTTCTACACCTTTCCCTTTCCTCTGGGGCGTCGCTTCCCCCATAAGTAAAGTAGAAATAAGTTAAATACATTTTTTAGTTGTTAAATTATGTACGAAATAGTTTGCAGCACTCACCTAGAGGCTGGAACTTAATATATAGTTTGATATTTCCCTCGACAACACAACGTGGTTCAAACCACGTTTGAAACCATTTGCAGCCCTCAACTGAGGCCAAAACTGCAAACCAAACCACTCGGTTTCACCCAGAATTCTCCAAACCGAAACCGAAATTTGCAGTTTCAGTTCGGTTCAAACTGAGTTTGGATCAGTTTGAAACCAAACTTCCCCAACACTAACAGTGAGAGCTACACTCAAAAAAAAAAGCTGGAAATTCCGGAAATTCTGGCCGGAATATGTGGGGGAGTGTAATGTACTCGAAGATGAGGATGTCGTCCATGTAAATGACTATCCATCCTTTGTCAATCATGTCCTTGAAAATCTCATTCATCATCACTTGGAATGTTGCAGGAGAGTTGCATAGTCCAAAGAACATCACCGTTGGTTCAAACAGCTCTTTATTTGTTTTAAAGGCTGCTTTCCACTGATTGCCTTCTTTAATCCGAATGTTGTGGTATCCCCATTGAATGTCAAGTTTCGTGAACCATTGTGCTCCTTTGATTTTGTCAAGAAGGTCGCTGACTAATGGAAGAGGGTAAGTGTTCTTAACCGTTCCACTGTTCAGGTAGCGATAATCTTGACATGGTCGGAGGGCTTCTGAGTCTTTCTTTGTGATGAAGAAAAAGGGGGAGGCCATTGGGGATTTCGATGGGTGGATGTATCCTTTCTTGAGATTTTCTTCAAGAAAGTCATCCATCTTGGCTTGTTCAGTGGGTGACAGTGGATAGACCTTGCAGTCTTTTGGTATGAAGTTGTCTTTCAGATCGATGGCATGGTCCCATGTTTTGGATTTGGGGAATCGTTCGGAGGCGGCTTTTTCAAATACCCGTTTGTAGTCTCGATAATGTTCCAGTAATAGATCATCGAGTGTTTTGGCTTTTTCTGGGTTATCTGTCTGATCTGTGTGAGCGAGTTTCTGGGAAATAGAAGTCTTTGCTCTTATCCAAATTCCCTGTCCGAAGCAGAACCATGGAGTGGTTAATGATGAGACAATTCTGGATATCCTTGCCATTTTTCTAGAGAAGGAATACCTTGGTGTCTCGTACTCCTGGGTGAGGGGAACCTCTGTGATGGTTTTGGGATCGAAAATTCCTAAGACGGGTTCTCCTTTGACATAGGCGATGACGAGATCTTCTTTTTCTGGTTGGATCTCGTCTTGAAGCAGGGTGTCTTCTTTAGGAGGATCAGGAATTTGTTCTGTGATTGGTTGGTTCTCCAGTTCAGGGGTTGTACAGGAAGTGATGACATGTTCTTCTTCCTGTGCCTTCTCCACAATCTGTTGTCCGAATGCCGTTTTGCCCATCATTTCCCTGGTTTTGGCCATGATTCTTCTGATGCGAGCAAATCGTTCTTTGGGGAAGGTAAGGGTGCCATGTTTCCAATCAATGTGGGGATTTTCTTTTTGGAGCCAGGGTAGTCTGAGGATCACTGATTCTTTTCCTAGGCTGGTCACCAAATATCTTTCCCTCGTCTGTTTATCTCCAACAGTTAATTGGGTCGTGGTGGAGTGGGTTGTGCCTTCTTTGTTCAGGGTGCCATTGGCATTCCAGGTTTTGATGGGTTTCGAGAGGGGTGTCATTTGAAGTCCGCGGCTGTGTGCAAAGTCTCAATCAACAAATGTTTCTGCAGCTCCTGAGTTGAGGAGTGCTTTGGTTTCGACGATTTCGGTTTCGGTTTCTAGTTTAATAGGGATGTGCATAGATTGTTTTCCCATATTAGCTACTAGTACAGAGGAAACCGATAACTCAGCGGGGTCTGATGTCGTTCCAGTCTGCTTCTTTAAAAACCCTTGTCTTCAAGGATAGCGAGGGCCTTCTCCCTCTCTTCTTCGTCTAATTCTGCCATCATGGAGGGGAGATTCTTGTAGAGCCCTTTGCCAGTCTTCTTCTGCCAGGGTTTTGGAGTGGATGTGGTGGCGACAGTGCCATCTTTTCTATGATCTCTGGAGCGATGTCCGATGTTGTAGGGGAAACACTCTGTTGGTAGTTCATTGACTTGAGTAGTCACATCACAAGGGTTAGGGTAAGCTAGGTCAATGGGAGGGGAAGAGAATCAAAGTACGGAGGAAGGAGAGGACAGCCAACAAAAGATGAGGTGGCCCTTGTAGATCAAAACGTAGATAATCTTGCACCAAATAATCAATGAAAGAGAAAATAACACGATCTAATTATGATCAATGGAGTCACGTGACGTTTGTGTCGAGATAACTAGAAGGGCCTCGTCTAACCAAACTGAGGTGTTTGTAGATGCTAAGACTGGGAATAGATGGACGAATGTCCCTGTAAACTTGTAACTTGAGAACTTAACTTGTAATTCTGCACCTTGATGTGCAGGGTACTTGGAAACTTGAGACGATTGATGGGGAGTTGTTAAGAGAGTGAGCAACGTGGGGATCAATAATAAAATGTGCTGCTCCATTCGAGAGGTGGGAGGACACCTTATATACAAACAACGAGTAGTTAGGGACCGAAAACTGATCACTCGCGTTCTCTTGCAATGACCAGTCCAAGCAACCAGAAAAGTATACTAAGACCAAGAAGGAAAAGAAGATCTATTACAATGAAATAAAAGAAATCCCAGACGTTGCAAAGTTGATGTGTAGGCCTTCTCGAGTCCTCGTCTAGGGGTTTTCACTACTGGCAATGGCTCGGGGAGAAGTTCTTCATTGGGGCCTTCTATTGACATGACATCACTTGTCCCCCTCAAGCGCAGAAGGCACCCGAATGGAGATTCTCGACCCTACGTCCAGCAGATCGGCCCATCGATTTGGATGTTGAGGTGCCGAAGTGTCGGTGATTCTTGATGTGGTGGATCGTCATCACAAATGAATTTTAATAGATCAAAAGAAGTAAAAAGGGAATTGAAGTCAGCCCGTCCATTTCTTCTCGTGGCCTGATACTGTCTGTGAAGATGCCGAGGGAAAGGGGAAATGTTGACTATCACGTGATATTGGTACGAAAAGCCTATGAAGCAAAAATAGAATAAAAATTGTTAGTAACATGAAATGCATAGGAAATGTGTGAGATTCAAGTTATTATGCCAAGGTGGCATTGTTGCAACAAAATATTGGGGTTGATGGAGGGTGACAAAAAGGTGGGGTTGATGAGTGGGGCTCATCACCCTACCACACTGGGCTTGTGACAAACAAAGCATAACCCCTTTCTCATGTGCTCCATGCGTTCAGAGTTGGATAGGCGGTTGAGATTGAAGCCGGGTTCGCGTTTGATGGTGGTGGAGGGTGTGGGCTGGGCAGCGCGTGCTTTCCCAGTCATGGCCAAGCTCTTTTCCACTGTCTAGTGTTGGGGAAGTTCGGTTTCAAACTGATCCAAACTCGGTTTGAACCGAACCAAAACTGCAAATTTTGGTTTTGGTTTGGAGAATTCTGGGTGAAACTGAGTGGTTTGGTTTGCAGTTTTGGCCTCAGTTGAGGGCTGCAAACAGTTTCAAACGCGGTTTGAACCGCGTTGTGTTGTCGAGGGAAATATCAAACTATATATTAAGTTCCGGCCTCTAGGTGAGTGCTGCAAACTATTTCGTACATAATTTATCAACTAAAGATTGTATTTAACTTATTTCTACTTTACTTATGGGGGAAGCGATGCCCCAGAGGAAAGGGAAAGGTGTAGAACAAGGGGCATTATATACCTGACAATGTTTGTCACTATTTGGTTCCAGTAAACGAACATGAACGCGATGCGTTCATACAAAGAGGTCTTTACTGTGCCCCACAAGTTCCGATGGGAACCGGTCGGAATCCAGTCGGAAATTTTTGATACAACTGCCTGCCAACTGGCTTGCCATTGTTTGAAATTTTCCGACCGGAATCTGACCGGAATCAAGAATCCGATCGGTACTGAGCGGAATTTTTCTGACCGGATTCCGAGTGGAACCACTCGGAACCACTCGGTTTATTGTAGATTCATACCACTACACAAATCATAAAGCAACTGACAATTTATGTCGTACCTGGTGTAACCCTGCTCCAACTGATGGCTCTGCACCAAATTTGGTTCTTTCCACTGTTGATAAGCATGGAAATCCATGTTATAAACGTGCATTTAACACACAGGCTTGTGAACAGTTGAATTCATGGCTAGCAGGTTATGAATCTATTCTTAAGCGCATGACTCCTGGGAACTTTAATTGGTTTTTACATGCAATGCTTTTTTATCATACCCAACATGTGTTGAACAAACAAAAGTTAAAAAAGGAAAAGGAAGAAAAGGGAATTCAGGATGATACAAGTGATAATGACCAAAATAGTGACTCTGAGTAAAAGAATAACTTAATTATTACATTGTAGTGATATGATGAATAAAAACTATATTTCACTCCTTGCTCTGAAAAAGAACAGAAATGCCATCAACCTCTAAGATACATCCAGTTTCAACAGAAATACACCATCAACCTCTAAGATACATCCAGTTCCAACAGAAATGCACAATTGCTTTCCGATGTATAGCCAGTCCAACAGAAATACAGTTCCAACAGAAGTGCACAATTGCTTTCCGATGTATAGCCAGTCCAACAGAAATACAGTTCCAACAGAAGTGCACAATTGCTTTCCGATGTATAGCCAGTCCAACAGAAATACAGTTCCAACAGAAGTGCACAATTGCTTTCCGATGTATAGCCAGTCCAACAGAAATACACCATCAACCTCTAAGATACATCCAGTTCCAACAGAAGTGCACAATTGCTTTCCGATGTATAGCCAGTCCCAACAGAAATACACCATCAACCTCTAAGATACATCCAGTTCCAACAGAAATGCACAATTGTTTTCCGATGTATAGCCAGTTCCAACAGAAATACACCATCAACCTCTAAGATACACCCAGTAAAGTACAGATGTATAGCCACATTCACACCAATCACCTCCAATGTATAGCCTCTTCCAACCAGATACTCCAAATCACCACCAATGTATAGCCACATCCAATCAGATGCACCAATAACCATCCAATGTATAGCTATTTCCGCTCGGAACCGCTCGGAATCTGGTCGGAACCGCTCAGAACCACTCGGAACCGCTCGGTTCCGATCGGAACTTGTGGGGGACAGTAAAGTACTGCATACAAACACAACCAAACAACATGTTGTATATATAGTCATTGCTTCTACACACTTCCCCTTCCTCTGGGGCGTCGCTTCCCCTGTAATTTAGTAGTAAAATAAGTTGATTAGTAGTTGTAGCTAGTATGTATCATTAGAAATGGTTTGCGGCTCTCGCCTAGAGGCCGAAACCTCTAAGTACTAAAAAAATTAAATAGATGGCTTGCGAAACTGTTTCGAACTGCATTCGAACTGCACCAAACTGATTGAAACGGTTTCAATCGGTTTTGGTTTCAGTTTCAGATATTCTGCGAGAAACCAAATGGTTCGGTTTGTGGTTTGGCCAAAAGTGGCTCAAACCAAACCAAACCAAACTTCCCCAACACTACCACTGTCCATCATACTTCATGGCAGCTTTCATCATGTTCTCGAGGGTGACTGGGACTGTCTCCATGTTGTAGATCTTTTCTATGAGTTTAGGGTTTAGTCCGTCAACGAAATATTCAATGAGGGGAATGTCTTCAACTACTCCCGATCTCCCTTTTAGGATCCTGAACTGTGAGATGTAGTCTTCAACATCTCCAGTCTGCTTCAGGGTTTTGAGCCCATGTCGTGCGTCTCTGGCATCATCGACTGGTGAGAATGCGTTTCTGCTTTCCTTTTTGAAGGCCGGCCATGTCCCCCATGGGGTGGTTTGCACTTCTTTCGCTTCTGCCCAACCTGCTGTGGTTCCTCCATTCATAAAGGAGAGGGTGAAGATGATCTTTTTGTCATCGGTATCATAAATGTCACCGTTCGCTCTCAAATAGAGTGAGACTTGTGAGAGGAACTTGCTGGTCTTGGTTCACTCTCCATGGAAGTCGGTGGGCACGCAGATCTTAATTTCTTTGGGGTTCTGTGCGGCCATATTGATAGGGATGAAAGAGAATGGATCGGGGTGTTCTTCTTCATCAGGGTCTGGGTCTGAGTTGGATGATTTGAATTATTTGTTCTCGAGGTAACGAGAAGGTTCAGTGACAGTTCTCTGGCTAAACCAGTGTTTGGTGGGTTTGGAATAACGTACTAATCATCCCTTGTGTTGATACCACAGGGAGTCGGGTTCAGGGGTGGCACCACAAGGTGGGTGGTCAGGGGATTGTCGGTTTGATCATCGAGATAAAGTGTCTGCTCTTGAGGAAGAGGATGTTGTGGATCAGCTTGACCTTTTGTTAAGGCAAAGCCTCAACTACTCAGTTCAAGTTTATCAAGTTTGTTAACGACAAGGCTTTTGTCGCTAAGTTTAATCACACTAAGACGGAGGCTTTCCACTTAGGTCAAGTTCACGTCAATGAGCAGTTTTAAGGTGTTAGATTGCCTAGGTCAAGCTGAGGAGCCTTGACCATTTACTACTACAGTTTATATAGCTACAGGTGTCTAGCTAATCTCTAATAGTATGTTGACACATACTACTTGCTGTGTGTGCAGTGAAATAGCTGTTATACTACAGAAAGCTGTATCTACTATAGTGTAAGCAGCTGCGCTTGTTGCTGTGCTACAAACAGAAGTATATAATGGGCGCTGCCCAACGAATCAGTATCTGCTAAGTATCAGAAAGGAAACAGAGTAAGAGAGAGAAAAGGAAATTGTAACAGCAAGCTTTGCAACTACCTGGGAGTGGCACCTGGCACCTTTGATGAGATTTGCCTGCCCACCGATCTCCCATACGTCCAAGTGTCCCACATGAGAAGATGAGAAGATTCGCCAGTGCTGGGCCCACTTGCAGCTGACAACACTTCGCCCCAGGTGCAACTGGCAATGGCAGCAGATACAATGTTCAGCTTCCCGCCACCACTGCCACCCGATTCATTTGCTGCTGGAACCCCCACACTCAAAATGGCTCTCCCAGAGCAAGGGGCACTGCCTGCTGGACCATCAGCAGATATGGAACCGGGACCACATGGACAACCAGCCCCAGCAGTGCAACTGGCAACTGAGTCTCACATGCCACCTGCCATTCTCAGTGAAGAGCCGACAAATCCAGCACTGGTCACTCCAATCATCCCACCCCTCCCAGCCCAGCCGACTCCACCACAACCATCATCCCTGGCAGCATTCCCACCCACCCCCATTCCTATGCTTGGACTTATTCCACCAATGCCTCAAGGATCTCAAGAAGTGGCACCGGCACAGTATCACACCAATGCTGAACACCAGCCTTCTTCAACAATGGAGGTCAACAACTAAATAACACTGCTGGCATCCTGCCCTCCACGCTCTCGTTCTACAATGCCTGTTCCAGCCAGCGAACTTTGTCGTTCCCCCAGGCTGGCTCCTGAAATTCTGCTCCCCATCGTTGATGTCCGTTGCTCACCCCGACTTGCCACACCAACAAATAAAGTATTGTGTATAAATAAACTTAATTTGTATATACTCAATATTTATTAATGAGGAACTCGTTTATTTCTGGTTCTTGTGCTGATGTCACCCAGATTTAGAGCTTCCTCAGCAGCTAGTTCATCATCTGTCCATTGTCTGCAGTGAACTGGCCATGGGCATGGTCGAGCTGATGGCATTGGCCCAGGTGGTGCCACTGTGGCAGTAAGGCTGATGGAACATCTGCCTGTAACAATTGAGGGTCAATTGGAGGTGATGACTGCCGAGCCGTTGATGGGACAGTGGAATGATGTGCCAGTGGGACAGACTTTTCATGTGCCGGTTGGACAGTGGAATGATGTGCCGGTGGGACAGTGGAATGATGTGCCAGTGGAACAGTCATTTCCTGTGCCGGTTGGTCAGTGGAATGATGTGCCAGTGGGACATTCCATTGATCTGCTGGTCGGACACTACAACCATGTGCCGGTCGGTCAGTGATGTGCTCTGCCAGTTGGCCAGTGGAACAACATGCCAGTCTGTCAATGGATTGACATGCCGGTGGGACAATGGTTTGATCTGCCAGAAACCTTGCTAGAGCCAGCATGGATGCTGGTATGGCATATTGTGGGAGTCCGTCCTGTGGTCCATTCACCGGCGATGGGATTGGCACCCCACCTGCAGCTGATATGTGATTTACAGTTGCCTGGTCCACAATGGTCAGCCTGTTATCATTGGCCAATGGCCCAGGTTGGTGATCATCCATGTCAAACAATAGGAGGTCTGTGTGCAAAAGTGTCTGAAGTGCTGCATTGGTTTCCTGTGCCCGGTTCATGTTCTTCGGCATCTTTGGCATCTGTGGCCTTTTCCCCTTTTTTCGCCTCAACCTGGCACCCATTTCATTGCTGGTGTCATTCTCAGTGCTGTTGAGGGCCGGCACCAGCTCGCCACCTTCTAGTATTTTGCTGAACCTGAAAGCTCCATTGGCGCTGTGCTTTGCCTGATGTTCTGAAACAAAGCTAAAAAATTCCATGATCTTCTGCTTGTGCATATTTCGTGGATTTTGAATCATGCAACAAGGAGGCAAGTATTCCCTGCTAATCATCGATGATGTATCTTCACCCAACTGCTTGAATGGGGCATGTGATGTCTGTCCATTAGTTGCCTGTTCTATTGCTTAAGTAAGGGTCTGTCACCATATTATGACAGTCCAGCACCTACTGTAGTGGTGTCCTAAGTAAAGCACCAATAAGTCTTCCAATGCTTGCTTGTTATATGATTGGATAGCAGCGAGGTCTGGTAAGATCAGTGACCCATTTGGTGTCATCTTCACAGAGACTTGTTCAGCCTTTTTCATTGCCGGAGTTGGGAATGTTGGCACTTATGGGTCGGCCAATGCATGTAAGGTCTTCATGTAGGCCAATAGATTTCGTTTCATGTTCTCAACATCATCCTCATATGTCTGAATGAATGGCCTTGTGAGGAGTGACATGTGATCCCCCATATTATCATGACAATACAATCCTCCTCCATTGAGATCATATATGCTGATGGAATGCATGACTTACCTGTCGATGACAAGCTGGCCATCTGGTGCTGTGTATGCCATGAATGTGATGGACACCACACCCATCTCCAACCAATTATGCCTATCATTCTCACCAACTCGTTTGACCATAAGCTTTTCAGCCATCCTAATGTGGATGATCAGTGGTGGTCTATGTGCCAGTTGCTAAGTGCCGGTCACTATGTGCCAATTGCCAAGTGCCGGTCATTCTGTGCCAGTTGCCATGTGCTGGTTGTGTACTGAGGTTGCCGATTGCAGATCTTACATGCAAGCGGGCACCTATCCCACTCCGCTGACATGCATGGCCCACCCGGCATCTTTTTGGCACCCCCAACTGGCATCATGTGAAATATTCTGTACCTTTGCTTCAGGGTATCCCACCCTATTAATTCTCTCCACCTCTGCATCCAGTGCTGCCCTCTCACCCTCATTCATGTGATCCAGGATCTGCTCGATTGCTGGCAGTCGCTTTGGAAACCACCCCGGTGTCTTCTCAGTGGCATTCTCAACTCCGAGCATCCTGCCAATCTCCCTGAATACTTCTGGCTTCCTTAGATTCCACACCACCTCTGATCGCTTTACTCTCAACCCGACATCATTTTTTTCCCCTCCACTGGTTGTGGCCACCAGTTGTTTGTGATCCAATTTATGACCTCCTGCTGAGATAGTCAGCAGCATTACGAATAGGCATAGCAAAATTTACTTTGCTATGGACATGACTTTCTTCTTCACTCTGCGGCTCCTGATTCTCAGTGGCCCAGTATGCAAATATGGCTGGCAGGATATCCCTTCAAAGAATCAACACACACTCCTCTTTTGTGGCTGCCATGTGATACACCACTTTGTGGACTTCAATCACTTGCTGTTCTTTTGCAGTGTACTTGCAGTTACTTTGTGGCCTTTTATTGTTTTGTGGTGGAACTTCAGATGACATTTGGCAGGGGGAAATGATGGTGTGGTGTAAGGAAGAATACAAATACAATAATTGCCATGAGGCAACAAAACATGCCCCCACCACATGTTTTTTCAGGGGCACTTATCTTGGTAAAAATTTAAGCTTATCAGGCAGAAATCAAGGTAGGCACATTCTAGACATGAGTAACCAATCCCCCACTGTTGCAGGATACAAGCGGAAGAGGATACCCAAGAAGAATGCTTTGCTCCGTGAAAGTGATACCAAAGCAGCTGAGGCCATGACCCATAAAGACATTGTTCTTCCTACCAAAACAGGGAATATCACAAAATGTCAAGGTCCCTCTCATTGCAATTCCCAATGCAAGCCACATCGAATCCACTGTGCCTGAAAATGCAATAGATATGGCAATGGATGTCGATCACAATGGTGGCTATGAGCCTGAAGAGACTGTACATAATACCAAATCACACAAGGTGCGAGACTCAATGCTAATGAAACTGACATGACAATTAATACTCTCTCCAAGACTCAAAGAGACTATATTCTTCAGTTTGTAGACCATGTTGATGACTTACTACAATCACTACTTGAACGTGAGAGCATGGAACAGTGAAAGTGCTCGGACTGCTCCATGAACAATTGGGCTGTGTGGAGGTGCATAGATTGTACTCTACCTAAGCTAATCTGCCATAGATGCATGCACCACAGTCATTGACAAAGCCCTTTGCTGAAAGGCTGCCTGGTTAGGTAGCCTCACTAAGTCAGACGGTAAGACAGGATCACGTTATCTTTGTTGCACAAGGTAAAGAGTCAGTCTAAGATACATAAGAAGGTCGGTAAACTATACCTTTGTTGCACAAGGTAAAGAGTGGGGCAACAAAGGAAAAAAAGATGGTATATATATGAGATTTGAAACCATGTTGGAAAGTGGCCGCATCAAGCATAAGTTGATATATGAGTTCACCGATGTTTGCCGATGTTCAGGGTGGCTGTGTAGCCATTGTAAGCATCAATGTGTGCCAATGTTTGCCAATGTTTGTGGTGGCTGTGCATGTTTGTGTTGTGAGTCTGGTTGCAGGCTTACATTTGCATCAAATTGAATGCTGGACTGGCACCTTCTTCCGTCAGGCAGCGCTTTAGGAAGTCAGCACCTATATTCTGGCCTGACACCAAAACAGCACAACATCTTGCAGTGGACTAGAGTTTCAGACACACCATCTGGAAAGTATTCAATGTCATGCTGATGTGGCTGAACAGGCCAGTCTACCTTGGGGGACAGGGCCAGCCACATCAAGACCCCAAGACAACCTAAGCCCATGTGACGACATTGATGGTTCAAGTCCTATAAATTGGGATGAGGAAAGTGTGGCCGATGAATGCTTCTTTGCTCATGTGGAGTCATTGCAAACACATCTGGATGGCGACCTGCCAGAAGAGGTGGATGGTGATGATAGCGCAGATGCTGATGCAGGGGAAGTAAATGTACCCCGATACTTATCACATAATGTGGAGCTCGCTGGTGGACCCATAATTGGGGAGGGCCATTCAAGTGTATGGGCTGAGTCTATTGCCGGGGACAATACAAGACCAAGGGCCGGTCAAAGGCCAAGTGCCGACTCTCAGGCAAACTCAAGTGCTGGTGTAACTGTGTAGCATGACCACAGTAGACTGCACTCGACATAGAGTAGACATCACGTGATCATGTTGATATCTGCATGTGTAGACACTGTAGCACAGCATTCCATCCTTGCCTTTTGATGTGTCTGATCGTGTCTGAGCATTCTGTGCCAGTGGTCTCCCCTGTTCGTGTTCTGCTAGAGACTGCATGTCTCCACTGGTTCAAATGCCGTTCCAAGTGACAGTGCCAACTCAGGCTTCAGCCAACATGCCAGTGCTGGACAATACCCATACTCTCAGGGGCAGATGCCACACACCGATGCACTGAACAACTCATACGTGCATGTGGTCCACATAAACAGAATCCACCATCTTGCAATGGTTACCTGCCAATGTCAGGGTGAGCATCAAGTTCCACTTGACTTGGTGTCATCCCGCTTGGTGCCGGCCAGCTTTGTCCATATTCGTACACTGTTCACCACTCAAGTACTGGATTATTTTAGACTATGTAATCTCAAACTCAAAGCCTCAGCCTATCAATTTTATCAGTTCATCCACCAGCTTACATTGCCATTGACCCTGGCTTCTGTTCCTAATGTATATAGCAGATGTCACGATTGTGGCGGTGGATGAAGAAGCTTAAATGGGCAGGCTATGGCCACAACTGTCAGGACCCAAAAACTCCCTTGACAGGTTCATTATCCAACTTCTGTCCAGCGTGCCCTCAACCAGGAATCAATCTTCCTCAAGATTGGAAAAATGATCCTTGCAGGTGAGGTTTACCTTAATGATAATAGATATCTTGAACACACAAAAATACAGATTTGTCTACCGGCGTTCATTTGTGGCCAACGGGAATTTCAAGGCCGATCATGTGCGGCAAAAGACCACAGAGACAGATGTTTGGCTCAATGATGGAGCTGGAATGATGGGAAACCGCAAGGAATATTTTGATTTTCTGAAGACAGCTATCGAGCGATCAACGGTGAGTATGGCTCCCTGGTGGGCCGATTTGATTCCAATGACAGAAAGCACCCTGTGAGAACACCTTCAGGGCCATTACAAATGCTCTCCTCGCTTCAAAGGCTTGTGATATAACTGGCATTGTGGGCTTTGCCTGTGCCCGGCATGGCTGCTATGCACCAAATTCTCTGGTTGACCTGTTCAAGGGCAAACAACCAAAGAATGTAGACTTTGCTTTTCTCCAGGCCCTGAAACATACAAATGTCAATCCTGAGCAAGGTGTGGGGGTCATTTACAACATTGTTTGTCAATGGTGGGTCCACATGCAGGAACACATCGGGCAGTACCTGCCAGCCGGCCTCAGCTTGGAATTTGCAATCAGCCTCTTCCATGTTCATTGTCACAAGGATCTGTGTTTTTTCTGCTTTGCAACGTTGTTCATCCCAGGATTTGCAGTTGTTGCTGGCAAAATTCTCGAATCACTATGGTCAAACCTGAACTCCATTTCACCCACTGCCTGGACCGCAACATTGCCACAGAACCAGCACCTGGATGCATTGGCCATGGCAGTGCAAGCGACAAAATACTTTAATGAGAGGACTATCACTGTCAAATCAGACATTGTCAATGTCTGGGAATCCGAAATCACTACTGCTGAGGTTCTGAGATGGACCGATTTAAAGACAATGGACATATATGGGGCCAGAGTGCCAGCCCCACATTCTTCAGCACCACAACCGGCACCAACTCCACAGCCAGCACAACCGGCACCTGCTGCACAAACGGCACAACCGGCACCAGCTGCACAACCAGCACTACCAGCACCACTCACCCAACCAGCCCAACCGGCACAGCCAGCAATATCGAGCCCCACTGAAGAGTGGTTGCGGTTTGCATTGATAGTAGAAGAAAAGCAGTAAGTATGTCATATGTTGTGCCCCTCTCTCCTCTCATGGGTAATTAGGATTGAAATCCAAGACCAACTTTGCAATTTGACACACAATGGCCAGATTGCTGATTCAGGTATAATTGAAAGACAATGGGCACAATTGGAGCCGCTGTTGGGGAAGTTGAGAGAACTACAAGATCGTGCACAGGTCACATCACACAATGGTGGATCTGTTGTTTCTTTTGAAAATGAAGTGGAATTCGATGCACTGGATGAACTGCATGAGGTGCCACCTTCCAGGCTGGATGTGTCACTGCCTGATGGGTCAATACCACTGAGACCTATAGAATGGGAAACCTTGTTCATGCTGTCCCATGGGAATATTATCACCAACTGTTCCGAAATGGAATTGTCACTGGCTGGAGCAGGCCAGATCTGAACTGGACTGGCTTTGGGACCTCATATCTGACAAGTCCTTCCAGTATTCTCATGTTTTGCGGTCGGCCCCCAGGAAAAGTGTTCAATCACAAGCCCGGATCACTATTCAACGCTTGGATACAGAGATTGCATTACACAGCCGGATTTACAATTGATGCCGGTCTGCTCTTGTAGTGCTTGGTGCAAGTAACAGCACTCTTGAGGCCTACAAACCACTGAGAAGAGATGATCTCAGTGCCAGTACGGCAATATTAATCCCAAATATCCCAGGATCAACCTCACTCTCTTTGTCATGGATCTGGGGAAATCATCAAGGCACAGCACAAGTGGCCGGACCCTCAGCCAATGTTGGATTGCCACAATTGGAATGTACATCCTATTGTAAATATGTCCAACTTTCCTCTGAAATGTTCAAAAGTCCAGCGGGTGCATTGGCTACGGGCCTGTGCCCAGAAGGCTAGATGGCAGGAAGAGGTCACACTGCTTGGATACGAAATGCAATGGACCGTTCAGTATCACATGCACATGAGTGAATGATGGCAACTAGGTATTATGGCACCCAATGCTGAGGTGCCATCTGCTGAAGGTCTGGCTGGCACTTCAGCTGCCACTTGGCCGATGGGATCAGAGTCTACCCGGCCACCTGTCACCGGCACTTCCCTTCCCCAATCAGAGGTCCCAATTCCCCCAGGTGCTTCTGCTTATGCTCATCACCAATGTGCTGCACGGGATGCTGTTGCAACATTGGCTGATCACACATTTAAGTCTACAAATTCACATTACATGACTCCCTTGTCTTAGTTAATCAGTCAGGTGACCAAAATGACATTTTTGAAGATAACAATCACTGTGCATTGCGCCTTATCTTCAACCTTCAAGGCTTCAGATAACAGCATCCTCTGTACATCCATTAGTTCCAAATCCAAAATGTCAACCCATATGCTTCGACTTTTCAATCCTTTTACATTGCAATCGGGATCCAACCAGCTTGGGCATCGGATGACACAGGAAGTGGTATATTATGCAGAGTCCCGTTTTAGGCATATTCTGTTGTACATTGATGAGTGTAATCTGGCAGATGGCAAATGGATACAAGTCGCATTACGATCTGAACTGGTATATATTTATTTATTTCATTTTGGTGATTTTAATTATGTTCATTGATTTGTCTCCAGCTGTTTGTATTGTCATATATTGGTCTTGCTGATGCTGTCTGTCAAGTCATTGAGATCCCGATTATCATCAGGTCCCTTGCTGATAGCCTTGGCCACTTGGGTGAAGATCAACTCCCGGTGCCATTTCATCCGGATCTCTTGGCAACGCTCGATGTCGGCACAGATGGCGCTAACTATGACCGCTTGGTTGATGAATATGTGTTTCCGTGGTGGACAGGGAGTGTCCCACTGGCACCCCATGAAATTTTGGATTCTGGAACAATTATCAGATGTTTAACCATGCATCGCAATTTCCTCCCAACAGCAGCTCAAAATCCTCCACCCCCAGTTCAGACTCCTGCAGTCAAACATGGAGCTGGCAATGATGATTGCGGCCGGTGCCAGTCAAATGACATTGCCGTTTATGAGTTGAAGAAGGAGCTCTGCAAGATCCTTCAGTTTGTTGATGGGATGGAGTTTTCATCATTCGCTCTGCTTGATGCCAGTCGCCGGCGGGCTGCCAGCCTATTTCTACTCCACAAATGGGTCATATTGAAAGAGAGTGATCCCGCCATATGTGTACTTCTGAGCAATGTTATGGCTGGCCTGTGCCCTGCTCCTCCTCCGACTCCTGCACCCACCGGCTGCCATCGTCAACCCAAAAGACGCATAAATGCAAAATCTTGTCTGGTGAGCAACCAGGCAAAGGCGGCACTGGAAGTATTGATGAAAATTCCTGCCCCATCAGCAAAGTGGACATGGGGTGCCAAACTGACCATGGCTGAAGTGTTGAAAATTGGTGCACAGGATACCTCAGATGAGCATTCTGGGTATAATATGTCTATGCCACCAGGCTCAACGACAGGTATTGTTTCATTCATGCCATCTCTTCCCACCAGTTTGGGGATCTTTTCCATTGTCAGCACTTTGGCAGCGCATGATGCCACGCTTCATTCCAACAGTGCCGGCTGAAGTGGCACTGATCCAGGTGCCGGCTGCACATCTTCCACTTTGCATGGTGCCAGCCACACAAGTGCTGATTACCACTGTTTCGATGCTGCAAGTGACGATGAAGCTGATGCAGACGAAGAAAGTACTGATGATGCCACAGCCAATGAAAGAATGGCCAGCCAGCAAAGTGGCCATTTTCAAAGTGCCAGTGATATCGATGTCCCTGTGCACAAAACTGCTAGACAATTTTGTTGCATGAACGTTGCTGTGAACTCTGATTCAATTATTCCAATTCAAGCTGAGATCAATGCCCAGGAAGCTGCTGATGTATGGGATTCTTCAGGCGAGTCTGCCCACTCGGCTTCTCCCCATTTGGCAATTGATGCCAATGCTCATGATGCTGCCGATGCATGGACATCATCTGATGATGACACTACCTCTTCAGCCATTAATGCCAGTGCTCATGATGCAGCCGATGCATGGTCATCATCTGATGATGCACCAACTCCTTCCATTCATACTCTCAATGTGACCACCCCGACACTGATCACCTATCTGACTCATCGGGTGGCCACCTGCAATGTCACAGCTGAGTCATTAGACTTAGTAATCACCTCACATGAGGCTGAGGCAGCTTGGTCGTCTTCAAGTGATAGTGACGAATCAAGTGATGACAATGTGGGTGTTATATGTGCAGATACAGAGGATATCACTTTGCCCCGTACCTATGGGGAAAGTGATTTTGCTTATGTCGAAACGCACTGGTTGGATGGAGACGTTGATGGCATGCAAATCGATTAGTAGTATTGTATATTATCGTATTGTATATTATCATTCTTTGCAATGTGATTCTGGCTGGTTTGGTTCTTTAATTGGTATCCGGCACTTCTACATGCACTGGCACAGTCATGGCAGTAGTAGTGTTGGCATCATGATGGGCAGCACCATGATGGGCACCGGCACCATTGAACAGGTGACTGGCACCGGCACCTTAGAACAGGTGACTGGCACCAGCCCCTTCGACCAGGTGACTGGCACTTCCACCATTGAACAGGGGCACCGGCTGCCAACCTTAGGACAGCTGACTCTCCCCGGCATTTTATGCACTGTAATGGGCATCGGCAGTTCGACATGTACCAGCACATTCATGGCATACCACAGCCTGGCGAATTCGCTGCCACTGTATGATACACTACAGTGTAGTCCTTCCTTATTAATCAGTCATTCGCTGGCATTCAGCAAACCCGCATCATACGCTACATTGTAGCCATTTGCTGGACTGTATCATACGGTACACTGTAACTGTACTATGCGGTTGTACATCCATATGATGATCTCAGGCTCTTATCGGATAATGGAGATTCGGGGAAGTTGGATGAAGTTCGGCACTACTAGAAGGATATAGAAGGAATAGTACAACCTAACAGGCCTGGTCGATTGATTAGTATATTACTACTGAATTTAATCATTGACACATTGACCCCTTATGTATATTATGTATATCATTGTCAATTCTGAACTCAGGTTTCATTATCGATGCATCAATGAATTACCATTCACCCCAAGATGACCGTGTTGCAGCGATATAAATTACAAGATAATTTACGCCGTCTACCTAGAGTGAGAGCCATCGTCGATATAGCATCTCCGCCAGTGGCATCGCTCCCGTCGTTACATATATCAACGACAGGTTATACGCTGCTTCTCGTGCAAAATTATTCTGTAAAACAGTCACGATCAGCTCACACAGGGATGGGATGTAGCAATAGAAATCCGAAGTACATCATCGTCCCCGTGTTCAGTCTCCTTCTCAGCGAGTTCCAGGACGCACTCATAATGCTTCACGGCATGCGAGTACAAGCCTATCCCAGAGCACAAATCAACGATGCACAAAAATCAGCTCCCAATGGCTACTAACCAAGCTGATGGAAAGCCCTCCCAAAATTATACTCCACCTCACCCAACCCACGGGTGTCATGAATACGGAGTTCCCGATATTGCGATAGGAATGCCATAGCCTACATTCACATTAAGTCAACATCAAGTCTGGGAGGTCAAAACACCCCACTGACCTGAGTGACCAAATGATGCCGATTGTCAGACTGACGCTGCATAGCTCTCCCAATAGACGCAATCGTCAAACAGAGACATATCATCGGGTCATTCGAGCAATAATCATATGCGTGAAGCAAATAGACTAACAAGACACAATCAGCCAAGCCGTTCGACGCACAAACTGAACCAACTACTTACATATCGCGCTCTGATAGCTCTTCGCAGCAATACACACTTGTCCATAAATCGCCACAAGTATCGGATTATTCTTCGTCGGAATCTCTACCGTTGCACCTGCTGCTCCAGGCCCGTCCTTCTCCCCTACACCAGCACCCTCAACATCATCCACATCATCCTCTCCAGGTTCCCCCTTTAGCTGCGACGTCGGCGCATACCGCTTATTCAACGTATTCCATTTTAGCACCTCTGGCGTCTTCACAGCCGTATCTGCCATCTTCATCTCCCTAAACAGATGTTTCTGCAATGTAGATGTGATAAACGAGTCGGTGGGACGGAGCCCACTGGAAAGCACGGCGAGGAGGATGCGTTGCGGTTCGTTGTTGAATTGGTGTGCAGTGATAAGCTTCCGTGCGTGTTCGACGACGACGGGGAAACGCTGCGTTGCGAGAGCACAGGCTGTAATTTGGGGTGACGTCAGATGGAAGATGTAGGTGGTAGACCGCTGGGGACTGCTTACTGATCAACGCCAGCCGGATAGAATCCTGACGTACACGGGATTGATACGCATTCGAAACCAAAATGTGCCGCAGAATCTCGTCAGCGAGGTCATATTGCCCGCGTTGGGTGAGCAGGAAACAATACTGTCAAAGGGCGCACATCAGACCATGGTCCATACTAATGAAGCATCCATACCTGCATAAAAACGCGCAACCAGTCGCTGAACGACACACCCCTGAACACTTCGACGGCTTTCACATTCTTCGAAGACGATTTCTTTCCCAGACTGTCTTGTTCTAACTCCAAATCATGTCATCAGCCGTCAATGATTCAAAAGCAAATTTGCATACCCATCTCCAGATGTAGCCTCGACGCCATCCTCTCCTCATCCGCCTCATCCCTTTCCCTCTCCTTTTCCCGATCCTGATCTTTCGGCTTCGACCTCGGGAACATCCCCCTAAACGGATTGGTCTACGGGCCTGATCAGCGTCCACCTCTCCCAGTAAGGGGGGCCACCACCCACCCGACTAGTCAAAAACAAATTCCTCGTCTCCCTGAATGTCTCCACCATCTTCTCCGCCTCCACCACCCACTCTCTAAGTGCCTCCTGGTCTTCCTCCTCCTCACTCCCGCCTGCGCCCTTCAGCATTTTACCCCAAAGTTCACACACCCTCTTGTACCCGCGTACAACCTCTCTCTCCTTCGCCATCTCCAACTCTCGGAGCTGGGCATGTGTCAGCCTCCCTGCTCTCGATCCCGCACCGGCACCAGACATGTGTTTGGATTTCGCACCAGTGGCAGAACCACCGAGGAGAGAGGATTTTTCTTCAAAGAGCGATGTGTTGGAGGGGTCTTCGGAGCCTTGGCCTTGGTTTTGCTGGAATGGTTCTTTGGAACGTTTCTTGCGGGAGTCGATGACTAGAGTAGGTGGATGGATAGTTTCGGTTCGGGATATGCAAGAGAAGAGAGGACAGACCTTCGTAGACAAGCTCGAGCGCCCTTCTTGGCTCGTTGAGAATCTCGTAGATTTCTGCGAGCTTCATCTTGGCTTCGTTGTGCGTCGGGTCCACTTTCCGCACTGCGAGCACTGTTCAACGGAGAGACTTTCGGACGTAAAGAAAGAAAAAAAAGAGTACCATGTTCATAAACCTCCGCTGCCTCCTTGAGCTCATCAAGCATACGCAGGCACGCTGCGGTCTGGAGAAGGACATATAAGCTACTTGTCTAAAAGCGGAAATGAGTAAGAGGCGGGGCGCATAGAGGAAGAGAACGAACAGCAGCATCAGTACCAAGGAGCTCATATATCGGACGTGCGTCCGCATACATCTCCCGATCGAAGTACGCGTCAGCAATCTCTGCAAAAAGCGGTGCATAATCTAAGACATCCTGCGAGAGGATAACGTTCGCATGAATCTATACGACCAGAGACAGTCAGTGGGAATGCTAGCAATGAACAGGACCTACTTTGGCCTGATCCGCATCCCCCATTTTGATACGCGACACTGCTAGCCGATGCCGAGCATTGATATCTAACGGGAACATCCCCGGCGGTAGATCACTCTCGTCCCCCGGCCTCTCAGTCCTGCTCATCCCACCTTCACTTTCTAGTAAATCAAACTCCCTATCATCCCTACATTTATCCCAATATACCTCTTCCCTCCTCCCCTGTAACCACCTAACACCCGACCTAATCACGCGAACAGCGCTCTCATACTCCCCCAGCGTGTTATGCAAATCCGCCAGCACCAGTAACTCCATCACACCAAACCCACCTCCCGGTATCTCAGTAGGCGGGTTGGTGGAAGAATCGAGGCCGAGTCCGGAGGGATAAGTTGATTGGTAGAAAGAGAATGCGGATTGGAAGAGAGAAGTACAGGTAGGGAGGTCGGACAGCTCGATGAGGAGAGTGCGCAGCTCGGAGAGGACTGTAAGGTCGTGGGGGAAGCGCTTGAGGATCCCGAAGTAGGCGGTGCGAGCCTGGGAAGGGGATTAGTTTGGAATGAGGAAAGATATGGAGTGGGAGGAATGCACAGTTTTGAGATCTCCAGTTTCTTTGGAGAGAGAGGCACGGTCCCAAAGGGCATCAACATTGGATGGGTCGAGGCTGTAAACTTTGCGGTAGCAGTACAGTGCTTGTTGATTGTACCCGAGCTCTCTACCCAGGAAAACAATCAACTAGATATTAGCACAAAATCAACGCCCACATGCATATGGAAATTTGTACCTTGACTGACGCGCCAGCCGATCCCACTCGTCCGCATCATGCCTTAGGTGGGCTGCCATGATCCGCAACTGGAGGGCCTTCTGGTGGACGTTCATGTCTTCGTAGCATTGTGCAAGTACCGACCAGGCAGAGGTGGCACGAGGCTCGATGCGGATGACCTCTTGCATGATGCGGATGGCTTCGCGGAGGTTGTTATCGACGTACGCCTGGTTACCGTCGCCGATGAGAGAGCGGACTTGTTGGGAAAGGGAGGGGCCGATTTGTCGCCCTCTCTATGGAAGGGACAGTATCAGTTTATGCACAAGACGCGATGTTATATTCACCTTTGCGCGTCTACGACCGACACCGGAGGCTTCTCGCAAATCATCACGAAACTCGGCGTCTCGCTCCTCAATATTGAAATCCCAGTCTTTTGCTAGGCCAGAGCTGGTGGATGGTCCATCTTGTGAGCGGATGTTTTGTACAAGACGGCTATAGAGCACGAAATGTCAAGCCAAAAAAGACAGTCTGCTGTTTCAATTCACTCAAAATCACCCTCAATCTCCTCCTCCGCATGATCGTCTCCAGCATCATCCTCTTCGTCCTTATTCCCCCCGTCTTTGTCGAGATCATCATCGTCGGAGTCGGAGGTCTCAAGATCGGAATCTTTCAGGAACGAAAAATAATCAGATGGTGATACTTGGGTGATGGGGTTGAAGGTGCCAACCGAATGCATCATCCGAGTCACCGTCGTCCATGATTATGAGCTCGTCCGAGTCGTCCGAGTCAAATTCACCTGGTTTCGCAGCTGAGAGGGACATGGTGCCGGAGAGCTCGTCGTCGGAGCCACCGTCGAACAACCACTGGTACTAAGTTGCTTGCAAAGTTAGTAAGTTGTTGCTAGACTTGTAAATTTGTAGGGATCAAAAGCCACAGCCAATGATGCGTCATATGATCTCATATCGGGACGTGCACATGTTATTTGACAATGTTATTAATCTGGGGTACTGCAAAGTCAATCCCGCAGAGTCATATAGAGTCTAGATGTTACAGGTTTTCTCTCCAACGTGCACTAAATAGCTACAAGACCCACTCATACCATACATGAACATCCCCACGACTCTCAGGATATGTCATTTCTCAGACATGCGTAGCAGTTAGAGAGGCTTCAAGTTAGCCCAGACAATCAAGATTCAAATACTGAAAACCTATTAGCATGTGTCAAATTTGTGAGTACGTTTCCTACCAATTAGTTCAAACCGGAATGACAGCGTGGAGAAGATCGAACCCTCACCACCAATCGCCCCGAGCCCCCAGTATACATACAGTATCAGTATGTCGTATCCCTCAACCAACCAGACACGTGATTGTGTTGTGGCTAGACCCCGGAAGGGCACCCGCGCCGAATATGGAACTGTACTGCGGTTTCTCACAGAACAACCTGAAAACCGACATCCCTTCTCATCCAAAGTCTGCTTCTCAAGATCCAGACATTCATACCGTCCATGAACTGGAGATAATGTCGAGTGGGTCCAGGGGAATGTGTCTTCACGATTTTCAGGAAATGTCAATGCCATTTCTCATGGCAGATTCTCAGACATACTTACCAGAGGCTTGGCAATCAAATAATGAAAAGTTATTCTTAGCATATGTCTTAAACTTGTGCGAGCCTCTCCACGCTGTCCGGTTTGAGGGGTACTTCCCCCCCGCACCCCCCCTGCACCGAATATGGAACAGAACCCTCAATAAACAAGATCGCTTCTTATTTAAAGCCTGCTTCTCGTTCCCTCTCTCCCGAGTCCTCCTGCATATCCGCGCACTCAAGCTTTGTGCATATCTGACCACTGAGCATCAGACCTTGCTCCCAGCTTGCAGGCCTCTGTGTCCTACATACTAGCAGTCGACAATGGTTAAAACCATCATCACCCCAGGGATCGACTTTCTCATCCCACAGCTCGCCAAACTCAGTATCCCCCCGATCCTCTTGACCCTCGCAGCCAAATATCTTGGCAACAGCTACAACCTGCACATCTCTACATGGCTCCTCATTTCTGCATCCATCCTCAGTGTTCCCCTCATCTCGGCAAGTAAAATAGTCTGGAAGTCCGTCGCCGACAGACGCACTGCAACTGCCTTGGGGGCCCGTCTCATCCCAGTGTTCGACGGGAAGTGGATCGGCAATTTGGATATTTTGTCGTTCATGCTCCGCCAGTTTGACACTGGGTATCCCGGTATGTGTACAATGATGTTTTGTCGTCTGATTTCTGGTGAGAGATTCTGATGTGCGGTTGGGTGCTTGTAGGGGATGGTATATTCGATATGGTCCAGAAGCATGGCACTGTGGCCAACCTTCGGATTTTGTGGTCAGATGTGTATTTTACGTCCAATCCGGACCACCTCAAGTTGATTTTATCGACGGATTTCAATAATTATGTCAAAGGTTCTCATACCTCGGTTTGCCCCCTCTTACTCTCATGACGCATTTTCCTCAGGAGAACGCTTTCACAAAGCAATGCTCTCCGTGCTCGGCACAGGCGTGTTCAATTCCGACGGTACGACCCCCCCACTACATTTCCATTCAGTACAATCCCTGTCATATCTCATTCTAACCCCTCACTAACAGGCGACATGTGGAAGTACGTATCTTCTAATTTATTACTAATACCTAATGTCCCCAACCTCTGCAGGTTCCATCGCTCCATGACCCGCCCCTTCTTCACACGCGACCGCATCAGCGACTTCGACCTCTTCAACCGACTTGCCGACATCGCCATCGCCCAAATCAAAAACCGAATGCGCACCAGCTACGCCATCGATTTCCAAGTACAATTTCCCCAGCAATCCACTCCTTTTTCACTCCGCTGACACGTCATGTACTCACAGGACCTAATGTCACGTTTCACCCTCGACTCCGCATCGGAATTCCTCTTCGGACACTGCATGCACTCTCTCGAAGGGGACCTTCCTTTCCCACACAACGCCAGACTCCCGTTCGCATTCCCGTCCTCCTCAGGATCTGAATCAGCAGCCGCAACCGAATTTGCACATGCCTTCCAGGAAGCGCAAGAGATTATCACAGGCAGGGAGCGACACGGGTGGATATGGCCTATGACGGAATTGTGGGGGGATAAATCAAAGAAGTCGATGGAGGTGGTAAATGCTCAATTGGCGCCAATTATTCGGGACGCGATACAGAAGAGGGAGCGAGATGAGGGGAAGAAGAATAACGTGGAGGACGAAGCGGATGGGGAGACATTGATCGATCATTTAGTTAGGTTGTCCAGTGGTATGTGCATTCGTGCCTTATGGGAGCAAGCCTGACATAGTTTTTTCGTTAGACCCCGTAGTATTGAGAGATGAAACGTGGGTTATTTCCTAACCGTCTCTACGGGTTAATCGTTAACCTCCCTCATACAGGTTCAACATCTTGATAGGTCCTTTTTCCCCCTGATCCATGTCCAGCGCAACCTTCTCACTACGATATTTCTAGCTGGGCGAGACACAACCGCCTCAACCACATCCTTCGTCATGTACTTCCTTGCAATGTACCCTGCCGTCATGACGCGCCTGCGCGAGGAGGTCCTCACAAAGGTCGGCCCGTCCCGCCGCCCAACGTACGATGATATAAAGGACATGAAATATTTACGGGCTGTTATCAATGGTAGGTAGAGTCCTATTCCGGTATCGGCGTCTACACCATCATCACTGACCCACCTACAGAGACTCTGCGGCTGTTCCCTGCCGTGTACGTGTATATCTCGTTTTGCTATTTTACATCCATTACTATGTAAATCCACTTGCTCCACAGCCCATTCAACATGCGGTGAGTAAAAAAATATCCGCCTGTTCTTAGCTCATTATTCGTACAGCGAGACTGTCCACGCCACCACCTGGCCTTCCCCAGATCCCACCAAAAAGCCGATCTACGTCCCTGCCAGGACCAAGTATGTACACGCCCCCATAAATCCAGCCCTTGACTAACGTCGTTTCTATCAGAGTTATGTACTCCGTGTTCCTAATGCAAAGGCGGAAGGACCTGTGGGGGCCTGATGGTGCGTCTGCGTCCTCCTTTTTTTCCCCGTGAGACCACCACGGACAGCTAACCTTTCACGCGGATAGCGGAGGAATTTGATCCAGACCGCTTCATCGATGACAGGCTTAAAAAGTACCTTGCCAAAAATCCATTCATGTTCCTCCCGTTCAACGCCGGCCCACGGATCTGCTTAGGCCAACAGGTGAGTGTTCTTTAACATCTCCCATTCCCTTCATGACGCATAATGTTACCACTCCGATTTTTTTTCTTTCTCTCCGCTGTAGTTCTCATACAACGAAATGTCGTTCATCATCATCCGATTCCTCCAACACTTCTCGTCGGTCACGCTGGACACCGGCGCGATCCCACCCACGGCTCGTCCACCTGCAGCGTGGAAGCTTGGTACCGGGCGGAGGACTGTTGAGAAGGTATGGCCGAAGATGCACTTGACGATGTATTCGGAGGTAGGTAGTTTTTTTATGCCTCTCTTCGGGTTTGGGGTTGCTGGTGCTAATCACTATCTCGTTGTGCAAAGGGAGGACTCTGGTTAAAGTTGCAGGAGGCGGATGCGACTGTTTGATTTTGATGGCAGAGGGCAAAGACGGCTGAAAACTTATGGCCCATGGAATGGTGGATTGGGAGCTACCTATGTCCAAGAAATGTCCCTTGTATTTATAAATATATTTACCAGTGCCTTGAACACACCACGTCATTTTTCGAGTTTAAAAAGTGTTATTTACGCATGTCTCGTCGCTGCGATCTTTCACGGCCTACCCCACGTGTAGTTGCTGTTGGGAGTTCACGCTTGAACCGTTGGACCGCGTGCCTCACAAGTCCTTCTCCGAGTCATGCACATGTCATGTATGATGTGCCATTAGTAGACCCCTATTCCTACTGTAGGAAGAGATGAAATTCACACATTCCCTGTTTCAGGACCTCGGTGTCCCTGAAATAAGGGTCTGCCTTTCACTTTATAACTCACCCTGGATCAGGAAAACGAGGGCCCCTCTGCAGCTTATGTAAGTACAGTCAACTCTCATTATCTCATATAAGGCATATACCATGAAAGGGTTGTGAAAGGGCATACTCTAGGATATGGCATACCTTTTCGTGATTCCCAAGTTCGTTCGCAAGGAAATTGATGGCATAAGGCATAACTTTCTCACAGGGGATAGGGCATAGCACTCTGGACCAAAAGGGCATACTATATATGTTGAGTTTACGTAGTCAAATTTACATAGTTATTATATTTTATGGTACATCTTCGCAATAAAAAATCTTCACTTCCTTTGCAATGGCTCCAAAGCCTCTGGAGATCCTTAGGAAGGGTCTGGACAACCTTCAGAAAAAAATCTCAGCTAAACAAGACCATCTGCTTGCCCAACTTGCTGATAAGAAATCCATCTCTTCTTTGGATGAGCACTGGCTGGATAATGATGCAAACATAACAGCACCTCTTGGATACTCTGGACAAGGAATCTGATTATGAGAGAGGTGTCAAAAACCTGGATGACAAAGGGAAGGCCATCATGATGAAGCTTGCCAGGGATTTGTTGCCAAAAACAACAAACAAAAGGAAACGTGAGTTTTTCCTCATTTTTATGCATGTGAAAGGCATGAGAACAGTGAAATCATGGGTGGTGATGATGGCAATTCTGGCCCAGCTAAACCTTGTCCTCATTGATCACTGATTACAGTCCGAGGGCGTGAAGTGGGCCACTGAAGCCCAAAAAGCATGTACTTCGATTCCAATGCCTCCTAGAATAGATTTAAAGAGTCAGAAGGGTAGACCAGGACATGAGGAAGAGGGTGTTGACGAACGGTAATTTTAGGAGCCGTCGTTGATACGCTGGGAATATTTTTCCGAACAGACTGCCAGATTGGGAAAATCGATGATGTGGACCACCCGTGGGAACCTGCGTCGTCGTCGACTGCCTCAACTTCGCACCGCCGTTCTGGAGGACTGGAGCAACGGATGCTCTCAAAACTTTGAGATCGCATCAAGAGGTATTCATTCTACCAGAATATACACATTTTCAGCTATCTGATTGTTTTCCACATCTAGGATTTCGCCTTGGAGGCCGAACCCTCTGATTCCCATTGTTGTCGACTCCAACGACATCCTGCTGGACATGCCCTCCCTCCGGTATATCAACAGTAGTCTCTACCAATCCAACTTGCTGGCTAACATCAATCCCAGGTAATTTGTCCTCGTTGCTGAGCTGTGAGTCCTGCACAGTGGTTTCACCATCCCCGAGCCTGACCTTGCTTGCAGCGGGGGGATCAACCATGCAAGGATGAGCAGAAGGCTGTCCTCCAACCGACGGAAGGGATCTCTCTACTTCAAGGGCCTGATTTTCGATTGTCGCCATGTTTCCATCTCGTTCGACATCCTCAGTGTTGGCAGGCCGATGTAACATGCGCGGACGGGGGCGAGGTTGGGTGGCCACTGCTGGAGGAGGCAAATCAGGTTTGTTGGGCTGGGTTTCATCATTGGCAGCTACTACCGCTTCCTGGTGGGCTCGAATCAACCGAACTGGGCGTTGTCGGCGCGATCGAAGGATGGGTATCTCCGCATCACTCTCAGAACCAGAATCAGAGCTACTTCCTGATGATCCAGTACCTTCATCATTGTCAGAACTCGAACTCTGATTGTCGTCACCCCCTCCCTCTGCTACCCCAGCACCTCGACCTCGCCCAGCTCTGCCTCGACCTCTCCCACCCCCTCTCGTACCTCTTCCACGACCTCGAGCCCTCAACGCCTTTGCCTCGGCTGCTGCTGCTGTCTTTGCTGCGCGTTCCGCAGCCTTCTCCTTTTCAAGCACTCTCTGGTAATCCACGATATTCTTCTTCAGAACCTTGAACCGAGGCGCCGCTTCCTTGAAAACGTCCTTCATCAAGCTCTCCCAATCATGTTGAGCAAGCCAGTCAAGATTTTCTGCTGCAGTCATGTGGCGTGCGCGTCCTGAGGTGGGCATATTCTGCCTCTTTCGTCCTTTCTTCTCAAATGCACGTTTTCTCAGCCTCTCGTTCTCTAGTTCCATCAACTTCATCTGTGCAAAGTCCTGTTCCAAGGCAACACCAGCTTGTGCAATGATGTCACGAAGCATAGCATTCTCTGCCCACAGCGCTTGACGTGACGCTGTGCCTGGAAGCGGCTGGGGCACCTCAATGCGGTATCGTTGTGTTGGTTCATCTTCATCAACACCCTCGCCACCAGACCTTTCCGTCGGTGTAGTGTCATCTTGTTCAAGTGTGTCGGCTGTTGCAGCTGACATAATTGGTGTTGGGGTGGGTGTTGGAATCGGACTGAGGATCGAGGGGAGACATGCAGGAAGGGGCTGTGCTGCCTGTGTAGTCGTGTTCTTTGATGGCTCGAAGGCTGATTGAGGGATTACGTCGCAGTCTAGTGGCCATATTCCTGTTTTACGGAAGGCAGACTGGATCGTGGTTGATTTAAACGCTTCGCTTCGAGCTGTGTGGTAGTAGGCTAAGAAGTTTGCCTTTGTAATTGCAATGAGGGATTGCGATGCAAGTGTTACAACGTGCTTCCATGACTGGGCTAGGGGTCCAAAAGCACCAACGTCACAAGGCTGCAAAGCATGTGTTGTGTGGGGAGGAAGGCAAATGACGATGATTTGATTATCTGCTGCATATTTGCAAAACTTGAAGGTACAGTGTGAATTATGACCATCGAGAATCAAGAGGCGATAGCGTCCAGCAGCTTTCTGTCTGGTCACGGGATCAAAATCGTTCTGTAGCCACGCGGAGCCCAGCTCCTGATCGGTCCACCCATTCGGAGAAAGAGAAATGCTGCAAACACAACATGAGCATGGATCCTATGTATCGGAATAGGTTAATCACATACCTAGCATTCAACGGATTGTTACGACCCCACTCAGCATTCCGCCTCTTTGCCTGGAATATGACGGCAGGGTGAACAGTAGAACCATCAGCACAGATTGCTTCAATGACTGTAACGAGCTCTCGGTTACCATCTTCGATAGAATAGGCTGTCTTCTGATCACTATCCACCAATACTGCAACCTTCGCACTGATGCCGAGTTGAACACCCTTCTCGTCCATATTGTACAGGTTCTCAGGTGCGATGTTGTACTCCTTGATCAGCTTGTCAAGCATGTTGAAGAAGTCGCCCACCACAAACTGATTCAGTGCCTTTGCGCGTGCTGTCTCTAACCCTTGTGTTTTCTTTATCTTCAGGTCTGGATGACGCCTGAGGAACCGTTTGGGCCATGATACCCCCACCTGCTGACCAGAAATCTCTCCCGCATACAATGCAACCGTCGCATAAGTGAGCGGAATCCCACGGCGACCTTGTACTTTGATCCACTTGACCAAAATCTCCTCCTGTGCTGCCTGTCATATCCCATGCAAGCACCCCTCGGAACTCTGCCTCGGAACTCCGACGGAACTCCGTAGGAACTCCGAGTATTTCAAATTCCTCATTTCAAATTACCTCTCCTGTTTTACTTACATCACATCTTCCGTAGTTTACTCAAGTCTGTTCTTCATCATAGATATCATCACGAAATTTGTACTCGGAACTCCGCAAAACTCCGCCGCAGCTACACCGAGTACTAGCCTTAGTATAAAACTACTTTACATACTTTGTATTCTTCAGTTCAAATATTAGTTGTTATCAACTTATCATTTGTCAACTTTAAGACCTCGAACTTCTATCTTAATCTTCGGACCTCCGGACCTCTGCTTTGTTCCTGTCCCTTACTTCGGACTTCCTAATCGGAACTCCGCTTTTGCACCTTTTCCTTACCTCGGACTTCCGCACGGACTTCCGGACTTTTCAGTTCCTTGCAAATTGGACACCGAGCGTAGAGAAGGGCGCAACCTCTTAAAGGTTGAAGCCAAGTCCTCGTCGTACATCGGAACTCCGCCGGACTCCGCCGATTTCCCGCGCCTTAGGATCAGTTCTTAACACTGCCGTTAGAAGCTGCTCATTGACATGTGCTTCCTGACGAGTTTTGCCACCTTCACAGAAACTCAGAAGTACAAAAACATAACAATGCAACAACGTACCCTTCAAACGATGAGAAATGGAGGTTTGTGGGATGTTAAAGTCTTTCGCAGCTTGACGGACGGAGTAGTTGGGATTGCCGTTGGCTTTGGTACCGGACCCTTGAATTGCAGCCAAAGCAAGCTGCATACGTTCTTCCTGAGATTTGTCAAGAATGTCACTAGGTACATCCACAGTAGGATATGGTGAGAATGAAGTGGACATTAGAGAAAGCTGGAGATTGTGCGACGAATGGGTGAAGTGCGTTGTATCTGGGGGCGATGGAGCACGGCAAGGCAGCAGGCTTATATGGGCACCAGATACCATGTTATCTATCAGAGGACCTCAAAACCTCATGTATACTGCATTTTCGTAGGTACAGGGCACGACGCAGATTCATGTATGAGTGCACGTTTTCGTGCAGAACAGCAGAGTGCGAGAACAGGGTTACATTCAAAATCTGGATGTTGCAGCCAATTAGTCGCATGGAAAACATGAGGAAGGGGGGTGTATGACACACTGCAGTCATCTGTTTCCCTTCAGACTGCCTCAGAAGCACACATCAATCTCTTGATGCAACCACACCAAAAACACATGTCCAGATGTAACGGTCCCTCTGCCCACATGAATAAATTTCATAAAAATCTGAAAGTCAGATGAAAGGAAGGACAAGGTCAGCATGATATGGATCTAATATAGTCCAGCAGCGTACAGAGCCATCCTCAGCTGCAGGTGGCCAAGGAATCTACCCATGTACAGGCCTGCTGATAAAGGGATGGGGCCATAAAACCTGTGTCAGATAGCCTTTACAGACTCGTTGCAGATGAATGGGTTGTGGATGGTAGTTGCATGGATGTGAGAAACGTGTATACAACATTTGGAAGGAATTGAAGAACAAACGTGCTGACTGCACTGCATTTCCATATTGGGCCAGGTGACCAAGCTTAGCCAAATAGCTGATTTGCCGGTTCGGCCAAACAAAAGTGCCCACAACGGATCACCACTTCATCACCACGGGTTCCTGCGTTGCCCAAAGGTGTATTGAACGGCATACTTACAGCTTGCAATCAGAAGTTTTGGAATTACGGTGAGCTACAGGGAGAAACTGCCAAGTGGTCCACTAGTCAGGGTGGCCCACTTCCTGATCCGCTACTGTACATCAATGCAATCAATGACCCAATTGCCTACAAACTGGAAGGAGTTCTTGGGTGTTTCTGATTTGCCTAGGAAAGTCAAGGGCTATGAAGGACACAACCATTACTAACTACTTTCATTCTTTATAGACTAGATTACTCAATTATTATATAGAATTTTTTTAGAATTTTTTTGTATTTTTTTTTAAAAGTTATTCTCCTAGGACATACTCCCTCAGAAGGCATACCTTGAGCTGACTCCCGAGGAGATATGCCTTATAAGAGAGTTGACTGTAGTGTCGACTCAGAGCTGAACAAGCTGACAAGTAGATGTCCCAAAATAGAACCATAGCAATGCCATCAAATCAGAGTGGGGAAAAAAATTGGATCAAGGATACCATCACAGATTTGAGGATATGTTGACAAAGCTTTATAATTCAATACAACATATTTTCTGCAATTCTTGCAGACCACTTTATAAAGGTAGCTAGTTATACATAGGGTGTGTTGGTGGAAGAGTGATGGTTCACCACCACCCTTTTAAGTCATCAGTATGTAGATGAGTGTCACAATGAATATAAGTGCTGATGGTAGTGCTACAATTGGCAAAAGTCACAATACTCATAATGCATTACATGGGTAGATTACCATAGATAATACTAGGGTGTGTTTCTGTGTCAATATGTGGAAACAGGAATGGTAATATTGAGATTCTGGGCAATGTTTGACACCTTGACAGATCTTCAAAAAGGTGGATGAAGATTACTTAGGAACCAATGAAGGCCAACCTTCAGACTCTGGCCACCAGTATAATGCCCAAGTGTTATGAACTGATCTCGTAGGCGGGGTTACGACGGAGTTACGACGGAGTTCCGTGGCGGCACTGGACTTGGCTTCAATCTAAAAGGGATTGCGCCCTTCTCTACGCCCAATGTCCAATTTACAAGGTGACGGTAATGAGAGCGGAGGTCTGGCGGAGTTCCGGAAGTTAAGAGAGAGTGAGGACTTTAGAAGTGAGAGAGTTGTGGAGATAACAATACAATTATCAAACTGAAGTTACAAGTGACGTTATACTAAGTTTTATAGTAAGTAAGTAACCGGGGTAACTACGGCGGGATCAACGGAGTACCGAGTACGCAGTAAGTAAGATGATCAGCAATGATAGATATGTGATATAAACAAAACAGGAGTAATTTGAAATACAATTTGAAATAGTCTTTTGATATGATGGCGGCTCCGTCGGTGATCTGCCGGAGATCCGTCGCAGGCTTGCATGGGATATGACAGTATCCCCCCCTTAGGACCGAGCCTTCGAGGTCATGTGATGTTCGGATTCCGTATTTAGGAATTTTGACATCCGCAGTTCTTCAACATCCAACCATCATGTCCAGCTCACAAAACACATCCCTACCCGCCCCCCTGTCGTCCGCCGCTGAGGAATGCGTGAAACTGATGGCGCGTCTCGAAGAACTCGCCGCACAGGAAGAGGCCGCGAAGAAGACTGCCGCGGAGGAGGCGGAAAAGGAGGCCGCCAAAGAGAAGAGACAACGCAGAGAAGAGAAAGCGCGTCATCGCGAGGCACGCCGCGCAGAAAAGCGGAAGGCCGTGGAGTCTGCCGCCGAGGACGACGAAGGGGTGGTCGCGAAGCCGCCCAAGAAGAAGAAGACCAAGGCGGTGGCAAGTGAGGCCGCTGGTAGCGGAGAGACCGCGGGGCCGTCGACGGAGGCCCGTTGCAACAGGTGAGTGGTGTTTGTCACCACTTTATTCATTTTTAGTTGATTTGTTTTAGGTGTCGATATGCGGGTCAGGTGTGCGTGAGGTCCGGCGTGACCCGACGCCTCGCCTGCAATCACTGCTTCAAGCTGAAGCAGAAGTGCAAGGGCGGGGTGCGACGAGGGGCGAGGGCGACGAGGGCAGGGACGGCGGAGGTAGGTCAACGAGACCAACTAGTGGGGTGGCTCGCGATGATATCGAAGGGGCTGTCGGAGTTGACGGCGGTGATGACGGAACTGAGCGAGTTCCAGAAGTGGGGCGGAGAGACTGAGAAGGGGGACGAGGATTGGGTGGAGGAGCTGCTGTACCCGGGAGAAGAGGTGGAAGTGGAGCGGGAGTTGGAGTGACTGGAGGTGGAAGAAGAGGAGTACGCCGCGTTCAAGGTGTGGCAAGCGGAGTGGGATCCGACAGAGACCGACAGGGTCTCGAACTGGAGCGAGGAGGAGGAGGAGTTAGAAATGGAGGACTACTAGTAGAAAAAGAAAGTACAAGTAACATAGTACGTACGGAGGTCCGACGGGGACCGTAAAATGTATATACTTTGGTTTGTATGTAGATAGATTGGTTTGTAATGTTTTGTTTTGACTTTGTTTTTGTTTTGTAAGTAAGGAGTGATCTGATAAGTAATGTTGTAAGTAAGATGACGGTTTTTTGAATTGTAATGAAATGGCTTTGTTTTTCTTGTAAGTAATGACGGTGTTTGATAGGTAATGTTGACTTTGTTTGTTTTGTTGTACGTAGGGTGACGGTATCTGATGGCTTTGTTTTTAGTAAGTAATAGTATGGTATAAGGAAAAATGAAAAGGCTTTATTAATTTTGAAGTGACTTTGTTTTATTGATGTAGGGTGAAGTTATTGTGGACCGGGTTTGTCGGGGTACCGTGCGTGGAAGTCCGCGACGGCTTCCTGGGCATGTTCGAGTTCTTTGGCAAGTAACCAGGACTGTTCCAAGTCAGTATTCTTGTAACCTGACCAGCGCACCAAGTATAACAATGGACACCGCCGCCGCTTATCGAGTTTGGAGTCCAAGATTTCTGCAATCTCGTATTCAATTTCGTCGTCGATAGTAATCAGCGGAGGCGGCGGCTGAATCCGGTTAGGAATGGTATTGACGGGTGCGGGTTCAATTTGTGATACGTGAAAGACCAGATGTAATGCGCGGAGGTGGTCCGGAAGGCAAAGGGTGAAGGAGCGTGTGCCAGCTTGGGCGATGATTTCAAAGGGACCAAGGTTCTTTTCTGACAACTTTTTTGGAGGCCTAGTAGTGCGGATGTTTTCAGCATTAAGGTAGACCTGATCACCAACTTTAAACGGCGGAGCGGGGTGCTGGTGGCGGTCCGCGGGAACTTGATAATGCTCTTGGGCAAGTTTGATTTGCCAGCGGAGTTCCGTATGTAGTTCGTCAAGGTCCACGACGAAAGACCTAGCCTTCTGGGAAGCCAGCTCGCGTTCAGGGTAGACGGTGATGTTAGGGTCGTAGCCTTTGTTAGCGTAGAACGGTGAGATACTGGTAGTAGCGCTAGGCGTGTTGTTGTAAGCAAACTCGGCGAGGGGAAGGAGTTCCGACCAGTTATCCTGCTGATAGTTGCAAAAGATGCGCAGGTACTGTTCTAGTGTCTGGTTAAGTCGTTCGGTTTGTCCGTCGGCCTCCGGGTGGTAACCCAAAGTGAAGTGGATCTTCATGTCGAGGGCTTTACCTAGTGACTGGAAAAACCTAGAGACGAATTCAGAACCGCGGTCACAAGTGACGTGCGACGGAACTCCGTGTTTAGAAAATACGTGAAGGATGAAGAGCCGGGCAAGCTCCAGGGAGTCGATTTCGTCAACTGTAGGGATGAATATGCCCTGTTTAGAAAGTCGGTCAACGACGACCAAAACGGAGGTATAACCGAGGGATGGGGGTAAGTGTTCAATGAAATCCATAGAGATGGAGTTCCACGGCTTCTCTGGGATTGGTAGTTGCTTCAATAGTCGGTACGGCTTATGCCGCGGTGACTTGGCGTGTTTACACGAAGTGCACATATTGCAATAATCCTTTACAAATGTTCTGAGTTTAGGCCAAACATATTCTTGGCGTACCAGTTGTAATGTTTTATTTTGGCCGAAGTGGCCTGAAAGGATATGATCGTGTTTGTATTGGAGAACGCGTAGTCGGAGGTCCGCGGAGTCCGGGACGTAGATGCGATCATTGAGACGAAGAAGTCCGTCATCCCCAATTGACCAGGGTGCGGAAGGTGTAGTAAGGTGCGAAGCTATAGCGGGGTCCGACGGAAGTGCCGCACGGATGTCCGTGTGCAAACTTTCTATGTCGAGGGCTACAGCGCTGCGTAATATTGGTTCAGCGAGGTAAGTAGCTCGTAATGACGCAGTGAGTTGTTCTTTGGAAAATACCAGGCAGAGGTTATGCGGATTATCCATGATGGAATCACTATTTCCCCCTTTGCGGTAGACATCCCATCGTCTAGTGAGAGCGTCGGGCTTTGTACCAAGTTTCCCAGGATGGAAGCGAATAATGAGGTTGAATTGGGAGAGGTACTTGGACCAGCGGGCTTGCCGCCATCTGAGTAGTTTCGTGGTGGAAAAATATTCTAAGTTTTTATGATCAGTAACGACGGAGACCGGAGTTCCGCTACCTTCAAGGTATTGATGCCAATGTTTAAAGGCTTCAAAGATAGCTAGTAGCTCCTTGTCATGTGTGTCGTAATTGAGTTTGGGAGGTGTGAAGGAATGGGAGTGGAAGGCGACCGGGTGCAGCTCGCCGTCGGCAGTGTACGTCGACAGTATAGCGGCGAGCGCGCAGTCGGAAGCATCCATTTCGACGATCATAGTGTTGTCCGGGGTCCAATGTGCAAGGACCGGGGCATGCGTAAATTCTTCCTTGAGTTTCTGGAAGGCTTGTCGGTATTTGTCAGTGAAAGTCCAAGGGACGTTCTTTCTAGTTAGTCTGGTAAGGGGAACGGTGATATCGGAATACCCGTGAATAAACCGCTGATAGAAATTACAAAAGCCTAGGAACGATTGTACGTCCTTGATCTTGCGAGGCTCTGGCCAGTCCATAATTGTTTGGACTTTGTCGGCGGACATCCGTAGGCCCTCCGGTGATAGAATGTAACCGAGGTATTCTACGGTGTCGACATGGAATTCGCATTTCTGCGGAGCCGCGTAAAGGCTGTGTTTGCGGAGTCGTCATACTTCCTTAACGTGCCTCTTGTGTTGAGACATGTCATCGGAGTAGATCAGGATGTCGTCCAGGTAAACAATGACGGAGACGTCAAGCATATCACTTAAAATGTCATTCATAAAACGTTGGAAAGCGGCGGGAGCATTAGTAAGTCCGAAAGGCATTACACGCCATTCAAAGGAACCATAACGGGTACGGAATGTAGTTTTCCATTCCTCACCGTCGGCGATACGTACCAGATGATAAGCATGTCGTAGGTCGATTTTGGTGTAGACGCGGGCATTGCGCGGGGTGTCGAGTAGGTCGGAGATGAGGGGTAGCGGATAGCGATCTTTTCTCGTAAGCTTGTTAAGCCCACGGTAATCGACGCATAACCAGAGTTCACTGCCCTTCTTGCGAACAAAAAGGATCGGGGCTCCGTGCGGGGATTTAGATGGCCTTATGAAACCTATCCGGACGTTTTCCTCAATGAACGTGTGGAGAGCGTTAAGCTCTGAGGCGGACAAGGAGTACATATGACCCGGCGGAGGTTCTGCCCCTTCCTCGAGTTCAATTTTGAGGTCGTAAGGTCAGTGTGGTGGAAGTGTGTCGGCCTTTCCTTTGCTGAATACGTCCACAAACTCATGGTACTCCTCAGGGACTTTGGATAAGTCTGGCGTGTCCTCCGCGACAGGCACGGCGGCTTTGCCGAAGACTACATTGTCAGAGAGGGAGACCGAGAAAGTCTGGGAGCCAGGAAGGCGAACAGCACGAGCATAAGCGGCGGCATTGATGATCGAAATGTTGATGGTTTGGTGACGGCGGCGGATATCGGAGGTTCCGCCGACGTGTTGGGTAGACACGGTTCTAGGGGAGATTTGTTAGGTTCTGGCAAGGGAATTGCTTCACCTGAGGATGTTGACGGTGCAGGACCTCTGTACCCAACCATCCAGAAAGTGACTTGGCCATAGGTCCAGTCAATCAACGGATTGATTTGCCTAAGCCAATTTAGTCCAAGTACGGCAGAGTTGCTAGAGTCGAGCAGGGTAACGTAAAACAATATGTCGAATGACTCGCCAGTAGGAAACGAAACTAGCAACTGTACTTGTTGCGTTATCCATGTATTGGACATTCCATCAAAAAGGCAGAGCCGTATCAGTGGTATAGTTGTCGTCTGAATACTGTGACTTGATACAAACGACGAATCTATGAAACAATGAGTTGAACCGCTGTCTAAAAGAGTAATCATAGTAGGGTCATAAATAGATGTTAAAGCAATTTGAAAAGATTTAGGGTCGAAAAGAGCGGCGGCGTTGAGGCGGACCTCCTTTGGTGCACGGTCGGTGTCAACGCAACCCCCAGCCCGTGCGGAGGCAACTAGAGGGTTGCTGACTATTTTTTTGAATTGGCGGAGGTCGCCGCGGGGGCCACCGGTGTAGCGGTTTCCGTTGTCGCTGCTCTGCCTTTAGGATTAGCTGCCTTCCTACAATCCTTTGCCTCGTGACCCGCTATTCTGCAATAAAGGCATAACCCTTCTTTCAAGCGGCGGGCCCGTTCATCTCCAGTGAGCTTACCATCCTTCCCTAACTTGTCGGCTATCAAGGGCTTTGTTTTGTTGTTGCTGGAGCCGCTAGCATTGTTGGAAGTGTTGGAGTTGTTACCGGAGTTGGACTTGTTAGAGTTCTTGGATTTACCGGCGGAGTTTGCGGATTTACCACTGGAGGTGGAGGCGTCGTCAGTTTTGTTGTTGTTGTTGTTAGACTTGGCAGGGCGGGTTTCAAGCGCTGCCTCGTCCTTCTGCATCCAGTAGACTTCATCGGCTTCTTGGGCCTTGAGACATAATGTTGGTAATGTTGTAGCCTTGCCTCCTCGGAGGACTTCAACATGGATCCGTAGCGGGAGTCCGCGGAAGTACGCTTCGCGGAGTGCCGAGTCGTTCCAATCAACTCGGGCTGCCAACTTCCAAAATTTGACATTGTACTTGACGATGTGTGCTGATTCCTTCATTTTGAGTGTGTAGAGAGACTTTTCGGCATCTCCGACGGGGTCGTGCGGGCCGAAGTTGGTCTCGAGCTCGTTGATAAAGGCTTCAAAGTCCCAAATCCAATTGGCACTATTGGTGTTGTCCATCAGCCCTGGTTCAAACCAACCAAGTGCTGCTCCCTTCAGATAAGAAAGAATGAATAGAATCTTTTTCTCATCAGATGCAAAAAGAGTAGGACGGTCACGGAAGTGAAGGTTACAAGAGATTAGAAAATCACGGAGCTTCCGCGGGTCCGTTCCGTCGAACGTGTCAGGTTCGCGTACTTTGACCTTTTCATTACAGGGTTGGTGGGAGGAGCGGATGCTGTCCGATAACTCTTGTAGTACGTGTAGGAATAACCGGTCGTTGCGGGGCTCCGACTCGGGAATGGATTGATGGTCATCACCTTCCGGGTCATTGTCGTCACCATCAGGGTCATCAGGCCCATCAGGATAGCCATGACTAGGTTGGTTGTTGACCGGAGTACCGCGGGGAACCGGCGGTGTTGTTGGAGGTGGTACGTCGGGGTTTTCTGGGTTTGCGCCCAGGCCAGGAAAGATGTTCAAAGGTCGCGGTGTAGTACCGAAGGTTGACAAAGGTCGGTGGAGGGTTGGTGAGGAAAGTCGAGATCTGCGCACTGCTTGCAATCCACTGCGGAGACCCGCGCATTGTGAATTGGTAGTAGAGCGTGTATGCATAGTGACTATTTGTGAACTTGACATAAGATGTTAATAGGTTCGTAAAAATGGGCGTAAGAAGTGTGAGTTTGATAATACTGTTATGAACTGATCTTGTAGGCGGGGTTCCGATGGAGTTCCGTGGCGGCACTGGACTTGGCTTCAATCTAAAAGGGATTGCGCCCTTCTCTACGCCCAATGTCCAATTTACAAGGTGACGGTAATGAGAGCGGAGGTCCGGCGGAGTTCCGGAAGTTAAGAGAGAGCGAGGACTTTAGAAGTGAGAGAGTTGTGGAAATAACAATACAATTATCAAACTGAAGTTACAAGTGACATTATACTAAGTTTTATAGTAAGTAAGTAACCGGGGTAACTACGGCGGGATCAACGGAGTACCGAGTACGCAGTAAGTAAGATGATCAGCAATGATAGATATGTGATATAAACAAAACAGGAGTAATTTGAAATACAATTTGAAATAGTCTTTTGATATGACGGTGGCTCCGTCGGTGATCCGCCGGAGATCCGTCGCAGGCTTGCATGGGATATGACACTCTGCCTCTATAGACTTTGTAGTCTCATGATGAATTACAACTACTTCAAGCATATTCTTTTTATCCTTTCCTCAGAACCATTCTACAGCAAATTTGTGCATCTGCCTGGAGTGGACACTCCTATTCCATGTTGTTTCCACATCAATCTAAAATTTTGGCCATTCTTCAAGAATGCTCTTGGAGCAATAGATGGCAGCCACATCCATAGTGCACCACCTGCATCAGAGTGAATGTTCTGTCAAAATCACAAAGGGTTCATTTCACAAAATTGTCTTTTTGCATGTTCCTTCAATCTTCTATTTGTGTATGCATTGACTGGTTGGGAGGGATCTGCAATGGATGCATGAGTATGGGAAGATGCTCACTTTAAAGGTCTTGTTATTCCCAATAACATGTACTATCTTGCAGATGCTGGGTTTCCCTCCTGCAAAGAACTTCTCCTTCCATATTGTGGGATCTGATATCACCTGGCTGAATGGGAGGGCTTTACACTCCCCCACATGTATACATGGAGTCTACATAGACTACATAGACTTTACTGGGAGTCTACATATGTAGACTTTAGATGGAGTGTGGGTTCACCAAACATGGGATTCATGTTGATGGCAAGTCTATGTAGCCTCCATGTAGACTCCCAGTAAACTCCATGTATTTACAAGGAGTAGTGGGACTCCCATTAAATACTATACATAGACTCCATGTAAACTCCATGTAGACTCCATGTAGACTCCATGTAGATTCAACTCCATGTAGACTCTATGTAGACTCCATGTAGACTTCACATAGACTCTAAGCCTCATACTATTAAATATAAAAAAATTGCCATGTCAGAGATTTGAACCCATGATCACTGGATTACATATTACATAAGTAGCCACACATAACCGTTCAGCTATGCAACTTTGCTAATTATCCAAACTTTGATCTCTAAGTGATATGTTCGTCACGTGTTCATTGAAATGCGTGGCCTTGTGTGACTGTTTGTTTATCAGTTACACATGACATGCTACCACCACCACCACCACCACTGACCTTGCCGCTGCCACTGCTGCCGCTGCCTTGCGCCTTGTGCCTCGACCACCACCACCCCCCTTCACCATCTCTCTCCACAGCCCCCAACCTCGCTCCCTCAGGCCAGCCAATGCACAGCGACAACCCCCAGTGCCCCTAGACGGTATGCGGCCCCCTCCCCCCCTGTTCCCCGATGTGCCACATCACTAACCACCCCTCCCACTAGGTATTACCTCCGTGACCTGGGGTGGCAATCTCAGCACCCCCCGTGACCTGGTAAGCCCCCCTTCCCACCCACCTGTGTGCCACATCACTGACACCCGCGCCGTCCCCCCCTGATCCCCCCCCCTCTCCCTCCCTCCTGCACTACCCATCTATGGGGGCCTGTGGCCCTCATGTTGAGTATTTTTTTTCTTTATCTATTTTTTTTTAAGCTCAAATTTCTTTTTTCAGTTTTCTATATATAACATCGGATAGCCAACGTGCTGCCTCTCCTCCCCACTCAGCTAGGAGTGTGAGGGGCATGGAGGGGGATAGAGAGGTGCTGGGAGGCCCGAGCAGCAGGGTACCCACGAGGTGCACACAGAATGGCCCACCCCGCGGCCACATCACTAACTGCCTTAGGAGCTGAGGGGGACACGACGCAACATGCCGCCAGCTGCGGGGATGCAACAAGAGGGCCCAGCACCCGAGGGAAGTGACAGAAGGCCCCTAGAACATGGGGGACACCTCTGGGATGTGACAGGTAGCTTCACCAGCCCTGACCACTGAGGGTGACACAACAAGTGAGCCCTGCACCCGAATGGACACCACCTGGCCCAGCCTCATGAGCCACTGCTCATGGGGTGGAGCGTGGGTGGAGCAGCAATGCCGCTGAGCGGGCCACAGCCCCCCACGCCAGCCCCCCCAACCACTACCATGAGCCATTGCTTGTGGGGTGGAATGGGGTGCTATGAGAGGGGCAAGTTGCTGCACTGTGTCATGCCCCCCCCTCCCCTGTCTCGTTCCAAGCGACATGGGGGGGGGTTATTTTATTTCATATTATTTAGTCTTGTATTATATTAGTAAATACATGCCCCCCTTCACCTCTAGCGCATTGGGGTGTTTTTACATCTCCACCAGTATTGGTGTTTCCATAAATAGTAATAAATACATTTAATATTTGAAGTAATGACTTACCTCTAGGAATGATGGCTAGGAATGGCCAAAGTCTATGTAGACTCTATGTAGACTCTATGTAGACTCTATGTAGACTCTCTATAACATCTGTAATAGGCTTTACATTGACTAATAAGCAAACTCCCTGTAAACTCCATGTAGACTCCATGTAGACTCCCTATAGTAGCTTTATTTCTTTGGAATTGCTATGTACACTATACATGGAGTCTACATAGACTTTAGTGGGAGTCTATGTATAGTCTATGTATAGTACATGGAGTCCAGTGGGAGTCTATGTAGACTTGTGGGGGAGTGTAAAGTACACCTGAATGGGGCCATGCTAGTGTCAGGTAATAACTATTGCATATTCAATCCGAGTCATTCATGCATACAGCAATGACAGGCCAAGGACAAAGAAGGGATTGTTCAACCTCAGGCATGCCTCAGCACGCAATTTTATTGAGTGCATCTTTGGAGTATTAAAGTGTCACTTCAGAATCTTGCTAATTGCCCCTGAATATAATTTGGAGGTATCATTCCAGTGGCATTATCAGCCCTTCACAACTTTATCCACACTCATGATCCAGATGAAGGGTCTCTATTGGATGGTGATAGCCATCACTTTTCCAATGATACTGATGAGCATGATTCGATGGCAGCCAGATCTGAAACACAGGAGGTAGAAGAGGATCCTGATGAATGACGTGATCAGATTTCCAAAGCAATGTGGAGTGACTATCTGTACATCTGCCAGGAGAGGGGAATTGGCTTAGATGACCCCGTTTTTTCTGATGACGAGCTTGACTTTGAGGACAGAGACATGGATGTATAGTAGTACACACAAAAATCACTGTTATAGTCCAAAAAAGTACAGAAAGATATGAGCAAGTACAGAAAGATATGAGCAAGTACAGAAAGATATGAGCAAGTACACAAAGATGCCAACAAGTACACAAAGACATGAACAAGTGCAGAAAGATCTAGTACATACAACAATTAACCTTGATTTGATTTCAGCAACCACTCCAGCCACATCTGTCTGAGCCCAGGGTTTTCACTGAGAGCAATATATGCACCTGCAGTTGCAGAATCTGCTAAAACACAATATCAGCTCACTCTGCTGCTCCATTGTAAGACTGTCATCCTTCTGCAGCACATTGAGGGCCTGCATACATTGTGAAGATGCAACGTCAGGGGCTGCAAGGGACTTTTCCATGATATCAGTCAACTTATTGATAGAACTCTGCATATTATGAATTGTGACAGCAGGAGTAATCTTCACAGTGGCCTTGGCAGAGGTTCTACCAGGTGCAGATGATTTCATTGAAAGCTGCTGTGACAAGGCTATCCTCGACGCAGACTTCTTCTTTGGAGGTGCAGCAGCAGAGTAGGGGGCAGTAGAATTGGGAGAGATTGATGTGGCAGAGGGACAAACAGAGTTGGAATCGCCATTGGTAAGCAAGTAGGAGTGTTTGCGCTTCCCAGTTGATGCTGATCCCACCAGTGTCCACCTCCATTTGGCCTGCTTCACCAATGGCAGTAGAAGGTGTGATGGTTGAAGAAGCTCTGATAGCCATACCACCAAATCTATCATCAGTTCCCACAGACCCCAATCCTTCCTCCCCAGGCCCTTCCTCCCCTTCATTCAGTGGTGGTGCAGCTGTAGATGTCGCTGTAAATGCATGGCTTCCTCAGGCACCTCCAACAGGTAGGACTGATTCAATTTTCATAAACCATCACCAGCCTTTGTTACTATAGGGCTTCAATGGATGAGTTTTCTGTGAGAGTTTCAAGTTGATGTTGTCAGTGTTACAGGATATATTCACACCGAGACACATCTTCGTCAAGAGCAATGACTGCCAGACCTTCTCCACTGCCTCTCCTTAAATACCTGCCCCATTCACATGGTCCCAATGAAAGCCTGATGAATGGCTATGATATTCCTGTATTGCATTATATGTAACTTTTAATTGAAAAGAGACACCTCATGATCAGTGTAATGAATGAGAATGAAAGACTCATGTACCATATTCCATTTTGATTTGCAATTCTTGCCTATTTTTGGAGGACCTGAAGTGCAATGCTTTGTGATCTTGGCCCCTGCAGAGTTGTAGACTGCTATTGGAAATGATCCAGACTTGCCCATTCTGGACTTGTTAGCAAGCAGATAGTCCAGAAAAGCTGAGACCTCAGCATCATTCCAAGAAACAGTAGTTTGTTCTTCAGTAGTTGCCATTATAACATTTGTCCAGACAACACACAGAGAGACTGCTGATAGAGAAGCACAGAGATATTGATGTTGTAGAGCCATTGTATACCATCTAGTTATTGATGGGGTGTCAATTTTAAACTCTGAAAGACAGCAATGTCGGCCAAGCAGATGCCAACTTGTGCAAATGACTCTACATATCACTCAATAAGCACATCCAAACAGGCTCTTAGTGCAATGATTGTCAGTAGTACATTAGTACATGCACTGCTGGAAGCCCCAGAGATAGCAGTTCAGTGACATTTGCATTTCCTTCCATTGTTACCAGCATTTGGGTTCCAGGCCTGTTCTCCTTGAGCTCAATTTTCGCCTTAGCTGAAAGTCAGATGAAGATTGCCTTGCTCTCCATGGCCATTAGCTCTTAGATACTGTGATAATCGTCAGTAGTACATGTGCTGCTGGAGCTCCAAAGATAGCAGTTTGGTGACATTTGCAAGTTCTTCCATTGTCACCGGTGTTTGGATTCAGGCCATGTTCTCCTTGAGCTCGATTATTGACTTGACTGAAAAGTCAGATGAAGATCACCTTGCTCTCCATGGCCATTAACTTTCAAGTGTTGATGGTTAGTGCAATGTCCATCGGCAATGCACCCATTGCTAATATCTCAACATTTAGGCATTCATACATTCCTTTCAGGGCTCAGAATCTTTCTTTCATCCCAACAAAAGTGAGTTGAATTGCCAATAGTAGTTATCAATTATGTATTAAAGGAATTATGCATTAGGTGGGTTCCTGTTGTCATTGTTCATGGTGGCACACTTTGCTTTGATTTTAGCATGAATAGTATCCAAGATGGGAAGGCATTGAGATGTGGAACAATACAATGGAAAAACTTGCCTAAGTTTGACATTAGGACAGGCAAAACATCAAATAACCACATTACTGGTTCCACCATGTAATGAGCTCCTTGACCTCTTCTTGTTCATCAGAGTCATTGAAAAGATCAAGGATAGAGGTATAAAATCATTCTGAGTCCATGGCTTGGTCTGTATGAGGGAAGACTGGGGAAGAACTGAGGGCAAAACAGAGCTATAATCATGATGGTACTGAAACAGAAGAAAAAAGCAAAAGATCAATACCTGCATTGCAATATAAGCAATCGAGGGAGGAGTAACACATATCATTCAATGAATGCATGCATTCCCTGAATGCAAGGTCTTAGCATCCTTCTCAACAGAGCTAGGAGATGTAAATACATATTTATAGGCCTGTTGACTTTTAGGTGAGCACAGAACTGCACAATAACAAAACAGATATAGAAATACCTTGAATTATAACCATGATAAAGAAACATGGGCCATTTGTCTCCTATTGTTGTAAGCTCTCCTGATCTGAGCCTTTCCTTGGTCCTATATGACATCAGTTCATTTACAGACCATGGTAAATGGCATGACATACTCTGGGTCAGACCAGTTCAGGTTGACCAGACATAACAAAGCCCCAGTGCACTCATGATGGTATCCACAGTCAAATTTGATATTGTGAGCCAGTGGTGGAACCAACAAACCACCTCTAGGTGTGATCCAGTCAAGCACAGCACCCTTGAGGCTTTTTGTATCATCAGCTCTAGTGGCAGAGGAGCCTTTTTGCAACTGGGTTGTAACTCAGAACACATATAATTATAATGTGGAAAAGGCAGACCAAGTCTGCAATATATATAACATCCTCCTCTGATCCATTGAATAACTGCTCTTCCAGGCTTGGAACCAATTTTAGGAGTTCACCAAAAACTCTATGTTCTTTCTTTTGCCTAAGAATAAGGAGTTAGTAATGATGAAGGTGAAATTATAATGCTTACAGTTCTGTGAAAGATTCTTCAGGCTGGTCCACTTTTTCAACTTCATATAACACGCTGTTGGTGATAAGAGTGTGTACATGACACAAAGTGTGTATGGTATGACCAAAATGGTGGCCATGGTGAATAAGGGGATCTGACATAGTGCTAAAGTGGGGATCAATGTTGAAGATCACTACTAAGTTACAACAACATACACTTGTTTTTGCAGACCAAGTTGAAGAGCATTATTGTGCTCATGATGACCAAGTAGTGAAGGAGGATCATTCTCATGGGACTGTGGCATGAATGAGATGAGTGTTGACTGTGAGGCTGTGATGGGAGCAGCTTGAAAGACAAGGCAAAAATATATATACTTGCATATTCCCATATGTGTGGACATCATGGTTCTGGACTACATGGGGACAGCTCCAAATGGGTCAATCAATCCCCAAACAGGTCAAGATGAATGGGTCAATACAACCAGCACTTGGCAGTACAGCCAACTCGCCTGTATGATAAATAGGCTAGGTGAAGATGCAAAGCTCATATTGCCATGTCTAACTTCATTCATAGTTCTGTTGAACTTGTTAACAGGTATCTGAGCTGCATCAAGAGGCAAGAATGCTCCCATGCACCCTACATTCTAGAGTACAAAGGGAAAACACATGACCTCCACACTTGGTTATGGTATGTCACTGTCACTGCTCCATTCACTGGACACCACTAATCTATCCATATGAAAAAGGCCTGTTAGTGAAGAGACAGGAGACAAGCTGAAACCAGAGCAGCTCACCAGGCATAGAAAGACACACCACTTTCATGGACCATGTTGCTTATGCATGGTTCTCAGCAAGGATACTGAACATGTTGAAGCATTGTTTGTTGCTGACCCAGTGGAGGGCTACATGATTCACTGCACAAAAAACATATGTGGATATCATGGTAATATTCATTGTTGACACAACTAGACAAAGTGTTCTGACCTGGATTGCCAGAACATGTGTTCCTTGGTCTGTTCATGCAGTGTCAGGTATGCTGCTACACTATGACACAGTGTGTCTTTCCCCTTCATGTCTGCATGGGGAATAATCAACTTCAAGCTGTTGACCTGGTTGAATAAGAAACAGAGTTAGATGTGGAAACAAACATATCAACAGGGAATTTGCTTGAAATAGAATGATGTGTTACACTGGCCCTAGGCTTAGCTACTGGTGTCAAATTATTGGGCTTGTTGTAGAGCACATACCTAATGCCCTACTACCAACAAACCTAGGATAGAAGCCTGACACTACAGTTGAGGGTGAAAAGATCATCCCACATACTACCTGATGATGCCAATTGATCACCTATGCATGCACTGAGCCACTCTGCACATGCACTGGAATTCCCTCTACCACCCTTTTCTAGGCCACAGTATCTTAAGCTAGGAACATATGGAGGTCTTTCAAGATGACAAGGGTCAAGCTTTATAGGATAGGAAGTAACCCTGCTGCAATTCAAGTTCAGGAGTTGGCAGCGTTTGATTGCATGCATAGCTAGGAGATGACTGTGACATTGTGACTTGAAGGGAGGTTGACTTGGCAGTGTTTGAAAATGCACTATGATTTGAGTTCATTGGTAAATTGCAGCATGGATTTTACTTGAAAGTTTAGAAGTTGGCAGCATTTGAAAATGCATGTAGCAATGCAGCTAGGAGGTGGCCCTAACGTTGTGACTCAGAGGGAGGTTGGCATGGCAGCATTGGAAAACATGCATGGAATTTCTCTGAGTTTGATGTCGTGGAAGTCTGCAAGAGCTGTCTGAAGGGAGGGCCATCCTGCACACAGCTTGCATTGAGGCAGCTTGAAGATTGTTGTCATGGGTTAGGGTGTCCAGAATCAGGATTTGTGGGTGGCAAGTGGTACAGACTTCTATGGCCCCCCCTCAGCACATCGACCAAGTGTTAAAAAGTGGCAGATGCATGATGCATGATGTCTTGAAGACACATCTGGCATGCATCTTACACAAGGTACTGACACAGCCCACTGGTACTAGGTATACATAGTAATACCTAGAAAATCACTACTATTGGTGGCAATTGTGACTAATATTTCAGTCATACATCCCATTTCTCTCATTGTCATCAGAGAAATCCTCTTCATTGGACAATTCATCATCATCATTGTCATTGTCATCTAAATTACTGTTATAATCATCATCATCATCATCATCATCATCATCATCATCATCATCATCATCATCATCATCATCATCATCATCATCATCATCATCTTCTTCTTCAAGTTCATCATTATTCTATTCAAGTTCATTACCATTTTCATCATTTTTGTCATTGAGTGCATCTGGACTGACAGGTATTGGGGGTGAAAGGCTAGAAGTACTCAAATTTGGCCCTTCTGGAGCATTCCCATTCTTGACACAATTGGTGCTTTCATTCTGTATTTCAAGAATACCTGTATCCCACTCCATGACCTCAGTGATATCACATCACCATGTCCCTATCAGCAAAGCTGTATCCTTGTAAGAACTGAAATATATCTTCATTGTGAATTAAACAACACTATAACATATGACTTTCAATCAGAATGACCATGATCTTGAGCACAACAAGATAGACCAGGTCCTTTTTCGCAAGCCAGCCCCTTTTGCCAAACAGGAATTATATGACATGCACGAAGGACATCATCAGGATCCAGAAACCCAAAGGCATGTTCATCAGTCAGTGGTAGGAATGAGATACCATCTAATTGTTGAGTGGACCAATGACTATCATGACTTTTGAGTTCATACCACCATACCCACAGAAACTCCAGTCAGTGAGGCAGGTAGTCAGAATTTCCTTCACCGATATATATCACATTGACATGGTAGATACCTAGCACACAAGCATACCAGAAGGGGTGTTGACTCTTGAGTTGAGAAGGCCCATCACCCAAGCTGTCTACAGTGATTACCATGATGTTACACTGGCCACTAGTCCCAGTATGGATAATGTCTTCATCACGAACATCATATGTGGTATAATTTATATGCATGATCTTATGTTTATACATGCAGTCATGCTTGAAGAGAACGCCTTGCCAATTATCTGATTGTTCAGAAGCAGTATTAGGATCAGAAGTGCCCAACAAGGTGGATTGGTGCTTCGATCCCTTTTGACTGGAGATCCCCAGAGAGACCGAATATGAGGTCAAAGATGCTTCTTCAGATTCAGAATAAAGTTCTAGTAAAGCAATCAGCAAGAAACCTCTAAGATTGTAGCCCTTTACCTTTACTGCTGGATTGCCATTGTGAGCTGTGATAGTAAGACTAATGTGCTTGGGAAGGTTTTCAGTTTTGCCAATGCAGTGATGGACACTGGCATCTACTGCAATCTGCTCACTCTGCAGTTTGCCTATATTTTGTGTGTGAATGCATCTAATATGTGCTTGATGACACTCTATTTCAGCCATCTGCTTAATAAACTCTTTCCAATCCATATGAAGGTACTGTGCTTTCCCAGTGTGGTGTTTGAGTTCACCCTAGGTCAGAGGTTAGCCTTGGAATGCAGGTTTAGTTATGAGTGGCCCCACACACCGGCTCTGTGCTATAAGAGTCACATGTACCATAAGCTAGGATTGTTTCAATGTAATCTCTGAGTGCATGGTGCTTGTAAGTATCCATATTGAACATCTTTCTTTGGCTGGTACTTTCCGAGGGCCCATTCATGTCTGAAGCATCAGCCTGTAGTTTCTTGGATTGTTGCCATTTGTGTGCTGCAGCTGTGCAAGGAAGCTCAAATGTTTTGTAGGATGGGCAGATATCATTTGTGAAGAATTGAAGCCCATTGCCTACCACAGTTGTAAGCTCCTGGAGGATTTTTAATATATGGTCTGTATTCATTTGAAGTTTGACAAGAGCATGCCAGTGTGCACATGTGAAGAGCAGCTCCTGAATAAACTCATTATGTGGAGTAGGGAAGAGTCCATCAAAAACAGGGATTGCACACTAGATAGTATCTTAGTGAACTCAATAGGTATATGTAAAATTAAGGAAAAACTCACCTGTAACATGTTGGCGAAATCATGAGCAGCCATCTTTTTCATCTTGGAACAATTGGCTGAAAATTTGCGGATACTGTCCCATCCAAACCTGGGCACCTGGTGGAATCTACAGTTTTAGTAATCAGAATGGGTGCAGATAGACCAGATTTGGAATGGAAAGCACCATATCTCCTATCCATCTCGATAATTGCTACTGGATCTGAGGCATGGAGAATATGGACAAGATGAGTGAACAAATTTTTCCATACACCCTGCTCAAATTCATGCATCAAGTCGACAACAAACATCAGATATAAGTTGAAGCCAAAATGGGACAGCCTGGCTGAGAAAGCATTCTACAGCATGTCAACTGTAAATACTACACACAGGGCTTAGACTACTTACAGCTGTAGGTGCCCAAGAACCAACCTTCAGAACAGTCTCCACCTGTTCACAATTCACACAATATCTCTTCTTATAGATCAATTGTCATGTGTCCTGGATCTCACATCCATGGGTACCATTATCCACACATGTGTGGGACATTTGGTGCATCATGTCAAGCATTGTGCCAACTTGCAAAAGCTCAGCTTTTGAAACAAGACAATGTGGGCAAGGACAATGTCCATGTTTGTGAAGTGATGCAACAAGAACCCCATTAAAAATCAGAACATTCACTGCAGTTTGTCAGGACATCACCAATACCCTAAGGCAATGACAATGGCTCCCTCAGAAAAACAACAACAAACAAAAAGAATAGTCAGTAGTAACAAGCGGTAATACATGAGGTGCCCATGGCTGCCATGAGTCATCAATGGGCAGCACCATGCCTACAGTGTGTGTGTGCAGGTACATGTGTCTACCTTAGTGTTTCAAGGTCCAGTCTGGTCTGATTTTTTACCTTTTTCTGGCAGTAACTGGGACCATAACCAGTTATAAAATTTCTATTTTATGGTTGGTTATACATCAGTTTATGGACTGGTCACAACTGGTCACTAAGAGGACCAGTTTGTGACCAGTTATAACCAGTCACCATGCAGTTGGGACCAGCCATTTACAGGTCTACACATCTTTACTTCTCCCAGTTCCATAGAGAAAGAAGTCAAGGTAACAAGATCAGGCAATGCTCATATACGTGGCATGACTCAGGTTACTCCAGCCTCCCTAGCCTATGTAGTGATGCAGGTATGTATGTCATTAAATTTTTATACCTTGAGACTGAACATCTGCCTAGCTTTGCTTTTCATTGTCATCATCATCAGTGTTCTCTAGGTCTGACACCTCCATGGACTCAGAATGATTCTATGAGAGCGTCTTGGACTTCCTCAATGATACTGATGAGAATGAGGAGGTTTCTGATTTGCTAAACTGGTGGAACTAATAAGTGTTGTTCCATTTGTGCTGCCCCCCAAATTGCTTTACCCATGAAAGCTGATATGCTTATTTTTATAGTCAGGTGTTCCCCAGTTACATAGCCCATGAGTGTGGTGGAATAATCAAGCAGAGTGTGCTGGCCAAGCTGAAGGAAGAAAGGGTGGGGTTGAAGCAAATACAGAACCAGGGAACTTCATGAATAGGAACTACTTATAGGTTATGACAACCCTATTATCAGCTCAATATGAGTTGCTTTTTCTTGCCATCCTGATCTGAGAGCAACACAATCCTAGCCTATTACCAACTTTGATCAACCTATTGTACAAATGGTGTGAGTTCATATTTCTTATTTGCCTCTTCTCCCAGACACCTGATGACTGAATGATGAAAGTGTTGGCTTTTGAGATACCCAATTCAAAGGATTTTGCCTGCAGACAAACTGTACAAGTCCTGCAGATCAACAATCAACAGACAATGACTTGCTACAACAAGATCAAGCCTTGCCTTCATGGCTTTTCTAGTAGAATTTGCCATCACCCCCAGATATTATAAATGTTTATAATGCAGGTAGCTTCTGGCCACCCTTTTACTAATTTTTCAGACAAATCAATCTGACACTTGTGATCTGTACTGACATTTCTTGCAGATTGTGACTATCTGACAGGGCTCTATCAGTTCAGTGTTTTACAGTCCCCCACCTATTCTGGTCGGACTCCCTGGACTCCAGTTCATCCGGGTGGATTCCAGGTGGATTCCAGTTATTCTGACTGATTCAAGAACTTTTTAACAAGTCAACCTCAAAATAATATTTTCTCATCCAGGATTGAACTCTCAACCTCCAGGTCTCAATTAACAAATTCAGTAGCAACATAACAGGTAAGCCATAAGACCATGTCTAGGAAGTGATATTATTGTTACTTTATTACCTGGTTACACAATGTTTTAAATATAAGATCATTACTTGCAGGGGGGGGAGTGGTCATGGTCTCTGGCATCACAATGTGGCATGTTGACTGCATTTTTTATTTACAAAATGTTTCTAAATAAAATCTATTGCATATAAAATTAATGTATACAACGGGGCGGGGGAGTAGGTGCGTCATGGCATTAGCCACTGTGGCCCCTCCCCTCCCCACATGTCACCCCACCAGTGCCACTAATGTAGCACCCCTTTCCACCCCACAAGCAATGGCTCATGGCAGTGGTCGTGGGTGCTACTGTTGGTGCCGCTGTTGCCCCTCCTTCTCTGTCCTCCCTGCGTCTGGTCACCCCTGGCCCATCGCACCCCATCTCCACCCTGTGAGCAGTGGCTCGCAGCAGTGGTCAGGGGTGCTGTGTCATGCTGTCATGTGGTCACCTATCCCCCCCTCCCCTCCCCCCTGTTCCACCTGCACTCCACCCCATGAGCAGTAGCTCAAAGGGCTGGGCCGGGTGGTGCTAGTTGTAGGGTGGGCCACCTGTGGTGTCCCCCACCTCCTGGTGCATCCCTGGTCCTCTCCTCCCCCTCCCCCCCAGGAATCTCTCCCCTTGTCTGGGTGGCCCTCCCGCTCGTCTGGTCATGTTGTATGGTGGCCCATTATGTCCCCCGCATCCTGGCGTGTCCTCTGGGTCATCTGGCATCACCCCTGTCATCTGGCATGTCCCTGGTCCTCTAGCATCCCCCCTTCGTTGTCTAGTGCATCCCCAGTGGTATGGTGCCCCCCCCCCGTCTGGCCCTGTCCTCCTCCTGGTCATCGGGGCAATATACATGTGGTAGTGATGTGGTGTTGGAAGGGGATGTGGCTTGTGACATGGCAGCCGTGGTCTGGGGGCCATAGTATCCCCCTCGAGCCCCCCACTTCCCAGCTGAGTGGGGAAGAGGGGTGGGGCATTGGGGCTCATTGAAAACACACAAAAAAACTGAAAAAAAAATAGTATATTAGTAAAATATAAATAGTGATAATAAAAAATACTTAGGGGGGGGCCTGGGGCCCCCATACCATTGGACTGGAGGTGGTGTCGGTGTCATTGATGGGTGAGGGAAGGGGGGGGCACCGGCGCCGATAGGTGATGGACAGAGGGGCAGTGGTGGCGCCGATAGGTGATGGAAGTGGGGCAGTGGTGGCAGTGGTAGTAGTGGTGGTAGTGGTGGTGGTAGTGGTGGCCTGTGAGCAGGGTGAAGGGGCTGTGGCAGCATCGTCGGATGAGGGGGATGGTGGTCATGGTAGGTGGTCATGACTCAGAGCCTGTGTGCTGGCAGTCACAGATGGGTCATGGGTAGTAGGCAGGCATGTGACTGGGTGTCCAGGTATTCCACTTATTCTGGCTTTGTTTGAGTTCAGGTAGATTCTGGGGATTCCATAATAAAATTCAATAATATATTTACCAGAATTAACTGCCATAGTGGAAGTACCATACAAAAAAAGTCCACCAGACTCCAGGGAATCTGACCAGAATCCAGCTGGAATAGGTGGGGGAGTGTAAAGGACTCTATCAGTTCATGCTGATGATGGCACAATCCATCATCACTACCATGTCTTATAAGCCTTGGGACTTCTGACATTTTTTCATCCTCCTGGCAGTGCATATGCCGATTATGCACTCTGGCATCTTATGGTCTAGGTCTAAATTTCTTATGTGGCTCCCCAAGTTGCCCCATTCAGGCTGACATTGATCAGCAAGCACATCCTGTTATAGATGGCACAATCTGCCATCACTACCACCTCTTATAAACTTTGGGACTTGGGACATTTTCTCATCCCTCTGGCAGTTCTTATGCTGCTTATGCACTCTGGCATCTTATGGTCTAGGTCTAAATTTCTTACATGGCTCCCCAAGTTGCCCCATTCAGGCTAGGGAATAGCATGGGTTTGCCAACCTGTGTGGGTAATGGGTACAGGTAGGCATGGGTATGGGTACAGGTCATACATTGAGAACCCATGACCTGTACCCAACCCATCACCAAATTTCTATATACAAGGTGTTTATGTTGTATTTATAGGTTTCAGCACTCAGACGAGTGCTGCAAACCTCCTATTTACTTATAAACTATGTAATAGACCAGTCTAATATATTATACATCTTACTTAAGGGGGAAGCGATGCCCCAGAGAAAAGGGGAGCTTGTGGAAGCCAGGATATATATACCAGCTGATATTTGTCACTATTTGGTTCCAGTAAACAAACATGAATGTGATGCATTGTGTTGTGTTGATGCAATGTGTTCGTGTTTGTTTACTGGAACCAAACAGTAACAAATATCAACTGGTATATATATCCTGGCTTCCACAAGCTCCCCTTTCCTCTGGGGCATCGCTTCCCTCTTAAGTAAGATGTATGATATATTAGACTGGTCTATTACATAGTTTATAAGTAAATAGGAGGTTTGCAGCACTTGTCTGAGTGCCAAAACCTATAATTACAGCATAATAACTTGTATATAGAAAGACAATGACACCGCCGCAAGCAACTGCTCGTGGGGTGGAGTCATCAGATGCAGGTGCAGTGCCATGACAGCAGATGGCAGGCCTACCCATACCCATGGGTTGCAGGTACAGGTAGACACGGGTACAGGTATGGGTACACCCAAATCTACCCATGGGTTACCCATGCCAATCCCTAATTCAGGCCAATGTTGATCAGCCAGTGCATCCTGCTATAGATAGCACAATCTGCCATTGCTACCATCTCTTATATTTGCTGGGACTGCAGATAGAAATTCATCACTCTTGTGCTAAGTGCTCTGAATATGTCACATTTAGAATCACTGCTCAGTGCATTGTACATATGTATATCATCTGTTCTAATTGTCCAATAATTTTAAGAGCTTGAATTTTGGTTGGCCTTGTGAATTTTGCCAACGCTAGCATCCCTTAAATAGTATTTTCAGATGATATATAAGAATTGCAGACATGGTGGATATTTTACATATTTTAAGACCTTATCTAGTCTTAGCCTTTTCAGCAGAAATTTCCTGATGATCGGCCCACACTGGAGTTATGTATTCCCACTGTCGTTCTTATAATTTTCTAACCCAGAGCAGCCAGGACTGTCTGTATCAAGGACATGAACTCCTTATATGGCACATTCCAAAGATCAAGCTGAGACTAGTTGATCAGGAAGTTTCAGAGCTGAGCACCTATTTTCATGATGTAGGTTCCTCCATTCCTAGCATAAATTATATACTCATTATAAAGTAGATTAGAAGGGGGTTGGGGGGGGGGGGGGGGGCAAGAGGCAATGATGCTACCTACTGGGATCTGGACACCCAGTGACAATCCTGTCAGACCACAAGAACTTGACTTATTTCTGGACCATGCAGAAGCTCAACAGGAGACAGGCCAGATGGAGCCTGTTCCTGTCAGAATTCAATCTACAACTGATGCATGTCCCAGGATCTCAGATGGTGCAGTGCAGAGTGATGCCCTCTTGTGGAGAGCAGATCATGTCCCAGAAGAAGACACCAACAACAAAGACATGACCCTCCTCCCTGAGGCATTGTTCGTCAACTATTGATACCAAAATGCACAACGCCTTCACCACCAGTATCATGAAAGAAGACCTAGTGAAAGATGCAATCATGGCACTCAAAGACAATCACATGCCCCCAATCAAATACTCCCTTGAGGATTGGAAAATAGAAGATGGGTTTTTATTTTTCAAGGGCAGGTGTTACATCCCTGACAATGTGGACACATGGCAATGGATAGTGGAGCGCTATCACAAGTGCTTACCCAGTGGGCACCCTGGACAATGGCAAACCATGGAATTAATTTGAAGGGACTACTGGTGGCCAGGAATGGTGACATTTATCAAGAAATTTGTTACAGGGTGCACCACTTGCCAGCAGATGAAGGTTAATACACACCCAACAACCCCCCTGCTTTCCCTGATTAAATCTCAGGCCACCCACCCATTAGCTCTCATAACCACCAACTTCATCACTGACCTCTCAGTTTGTGATGGGTTCAATTCATCAATGGTCATAGTAGGCCATGGACTTACTAAGGGGGTGATTTTGATTTCTTGTAACAAAACAATGGACACACTCAGAGTGGCCACAGCCTACCTAGACAATGTCTGGAAGTGATTCAGACTACCAGACAAAATCATTTCTGACTGAGATCCCCACTTTGCCTCTCAATTATTCCAGGAACTGGGAAGGATGCTAGGAATCAAACTGGCAATGAGCATGACCCACCACCCACAAACTGATGGAGAAACAGAACAGGTGAACCAAGAGGTAGAAATCTACCTCTGGATATTCCATCCAGAAGAACTCCCCATTCTATCTCATGATGGGCTATGAGCCAAAGGCAATCCCCCTCCTATACCAAAAGACAAATGTCCCTGCAGTGGAGCAGCAAATCATTCTCCTGCAAAAAGCCATGGATGAGGCATTGGCCACCCATGAGCTAGCACATCAAATGGTGGCAGAACAGGTCACCCAGAACCTCAAGCCATTCAAAAAAGGAGAAAATGTGTGGCTAGAAGCAATGAATCTGAGGACAGCCTATACCACAAAGAAGCTCACCCTGAAACAAAAAGGACTCTCCTACTGCCTCTCCCTCCCAAAACAATGGAAAATCCACCCTGTCTTATATGTGGCCCTCCTGACCTGATCAAAGGAGAAAAAGAATATGAAGTTGAAGTGATCCCTGCCCACAGGAAAAGAAGCCAAGGGTTTCACTACCTAATCAAGTGGATGGGCTACCCCTCAGGGGAAAACTCATGGGAACCAGAAGCCAACCTCAGATATGCATAAGACACATTAAGTAATTACAAAAAGACAAAGAACATCTAAAACAACAACAACAACAACAACAACAGTATAAAAAGAACACAGATAAATGAAACCAAAAGACAAAAAGAAATGTAATGCCCCTCTCCCAATGCTATCACCACCCAACTCTTCCTGTCCAATCAACAAAATGAAAAGTTCTACAGCTCATCAAAGGAAATATGCACCTGAGGCCCCTCTTTGCCACCTGGGGATACAACCAGCAGATCCTCCATGCTGCCCAACAACAAGAGGCACTCCTTTCCTCACTATTATTGGAAGGGATAGAAGACATTGTAGCACCCCTTTGCCAGCAAAGGACCCCTGCCCATCAATCCACCTCCCAGCCTGAAAGGAGGGACCCCCTATTCCTTGTTCCTTATAGGCAAGATGACCCCAATGAAGACCCCCCCACCCCCTCTCCCTCAACAAGACTCCCTTTCCAACTACATCACCCCCTCACCCTCCATAGAAATCTCCTCTCCAAAACTGATCTCCCCACCTACCAAACATGTAGTTATTGACCTGACCAGGGAATCTTGTTGGGATATGGCATACAGGCAAGCCAAGGCAGTAATGAGGGCTTTACACTCCCCCACATGTATACATGAAGTCTACATAGACTACATAGACTTTACTGGGAGTCTACATAGACTTTAGGTGGAGTGTGGGTTCACCAAACATGGGATTCATGTTGATGGCAAGTCTATGTAGCCTCCATGTAGACTCCCAGTAAACTCCATGTATTTACAAGGAGTAGTGGGACTCCCACTAAATACTATACATAGACTCCATGTAAACTCTATGTAGACTCTACATAGACTCTATGTATACAAGCCTCATACTATTAAATATAAAAAAAGTGCCATCTTAGAGAATTGAACCCACAACCTTTGGATTACATATTAAATAAGTAGCCATACATAACCATTCAGCTATGCAACTTTTGTTACGATTCTATCGCATATGCTATATTTACTTTCTTACATGCGCTCACTTGACAGCTGGCGCATCTTTACTCTTTACATGACTCGTCTATTCACTAAATGACTCGTTAAAAGACCTGAGTAGATAACTGCTATTCTTAACAGCCAATCGTTATATAGACCAGAGTAGCCAATAGTCTATATAAGCTGTAGTAGATAGTCGGTCAAGCCCTCAGCTTGACCTAAAGATATAAACTCTTTAAACTGCTCACAGAGAACTCGACCTGAGGAAGTACCTCAGAGTCTAACGAACGAACTCGACACAAGGAAGCACCTTGTTGTCTCGAACTTGCTGAGTAGTTAAGAGACAATCTTAACAAAAGGTCAAGCTGATCGAACCCGCCGACTTGTCACAAGTCTAGGCGCACCCAACCGACACTGTGGCGCCCAAGCTCACGCACGCGCTCAAGAACAGACACTTCGCAGACAGACCACCCCGAACAGCAGTCCCCACTGCCACCTCTGAATTCTTCCGTTTAGACGGACGACGAATCAGGTACAGCAACAGCCTAAGAAGTTGGTACTTCGCAGATACCACAGGCTCGACAGAATACGTACCCGACCACTACTTTACCGAAGGTAGACCCGAAGACAGCAGACCGCCACAACGACTTAGAAGAGAAGCATCCTCTTCTATTACAGACAAACGAACAGGGTATTCACAAACCCTCGAAGAATCCGAACCCGAAGACTCACTCGACCCCGCTTACTTCGAAATGGCACAGAACAGAGATACCCAAGTAAAGATCCGAGTCCCCTCCGACTTCTCTGGAGAAAGAGAAAAGACGACAAAGTTCTTACAAGAGGTAGAACTTTACATCCGGGTGAACCCGAACACCTACGACACCGATGAAAAGAAGATCGCATTCGCCCTCTCATTTATGATAGGGGGGGCGGCTGCAGGATGGAAAGAGGCCAAGATCAGAGAGTCTCTAGCCAACAACAACTTTGGCGGCTGGCAAGCGTTCAAGACAGCCGTCTCCGCCGCCTTTTCCCCTGTAGACGACGCAGGAACCGCACGCACCGAACTAAAGAATTTAGTTCAGACAGGAGATGTTCAAGACTACATCTCCGACTTCAGAATCCTTGCCGCGCGCACAGGAATCGTCGAAAACGTCGCCCTCATCGAATACTTCATGGACGGGCTGAAACCGAAACTACTTGAGAAAGTATTTCTCAAGGAAACGATGCCTACCACCATTGACGGATGGTACGAAGCCGCTGCCAAGTACGAAGGACAGTGGAAACGAGCACAGGCAATCACGGGAAAAGCTAGAGGAAGTAAAGCGCCCTCTAAGGCTTACACTCCCTCCGCTGCCCCTGACGTCGACCCAAATGCTATGGAGATCGACAAGATGACACAACAAGATCGCGCTGAGCATATGCGCAAAGGCATGTGCTTTGTCTGCCACCAGACAGGACATCGCGCCGCCGATCACAAAGACAAGAAGACGGGGAAGTTCCTACCTGGACCCGTCAAAAGATTTATCGCTAGGAAACCAAGCGGTAAAGAAACCTATAGAAAGATACGAGCCCTCCTAGGAGAACTCGACGAAGAACAAAAAGAAGAAACCCTCAACCTCATGGAAGAATCGGGTTTTTAAGAAAGCGGACTGCCCCGACGTCAGGACCCGCTGAAATTACGGTCTCATCTGTACTAATAGCTAACATGGAGAAACAATCTATGAGATTACCAATGCAGCTATTCGTTGAGAACGAAATCGTCGAAACGGACGCCCTCCTTGATTCAGGAGCAGGAGGGATGTTTATGGATAAAGGTTTTGCAAAAATGTACAACTTCCCGCTCACTCCCCTCCAGAAGCCGATCAGGGCTAGGAACGTTGATGGCACCCAAAACAAGTTAGGCACCATCAATCATTCCACCACAGCTTCGGTAGATATCGGGGGAAAGCAATCGAGAATACGGTTTATGGTCACGGGACTAGGAAAAGAATCGATCATCCTAGGACTTCCTTGGCTCCAAAAGGAAAACCCGCTGATCAACTGGGAAATCGGGACATTGCAATACCGAAAAGACAGATCATTGGAAGCCGCCCGACGGGCAGTAGCCAAAACCAGGCAGCTCATGAAGGGAACCCCTTTTGAGCAGAAACGCACCACGGAACACACCCCAATCGCCAGATTGGAAGAAACCCCAATCCGAGCCAAGACATCGATCTCTCAGCAGTTAGCTCATGACGAGCAGAAAGATCAAAAGAAGGACAAAGCAAGCGTACCGGCAGAATACCAGGAATTTAACAGAGTCTTCGAAAAGACAGCCTCTGAGAGATTTCCCGAATCAAAACAATGGGACCACGCTATAGATCTAAAAGAGGATTTCATACCAAAAGACTGCAAAGTCTATCCTCTCACCCCGGTCGAACAACAAAAAATGGACGAGTTCCTCGAGGAAAACCTGGCAAAAGGATACATACGACCGTCGAAATCACCCATGGCTTCGCCGTTCTTCTTCGTAGCAAAGAAGGACGCGGAAGCACTTCGACCCTGCCAAGACTACCGATATCTCAACAACGGAACGATCAAGAACACCTACCCCTTACCCCTGATCGGAGACCTCCTTGACAAATTAAAAGGAGCACAGATCTTCACTAAACTCGACATCAGATGGGGATATCACAACATCAGGATAAAGGACGGAGACCAATGGAAAGCGGCCTTCAAGACGAACAAAGGACTGTTCGAACCGACAGTCATGTTCTTCGGCCTATGCAACTCTCCGGCCACATTCCAAGCGATGATGAACGAGATATTCAAAGATCTGATCGACGAAGGATGGGTAGTTATCTACATGGACGACATCTTGATCTTCTCCCGAGATCCCAGGAAACACGCCGATCGAACAAAGAAGATCCTTCAACGGCTTAAAGACCACGACCTCTATCTTAAACCCGAGAAATGCAAATTCGACGTCAAAGAAGTCGAATTCCTCGGTTTGATAGTGAAACCCGATCAGATCTTGATGGACCCGACCAAGCTCTCCGGCATCCGAGATTGGCCCGAACCAACCAACGTCAAAGGAGTGCGATCATTCCTTGGATTTGGAAACTTTTACCGCAGATTCATCGGACGCTTCGCCGAGTTAGCACGGCCACTCAATGATCTTACCAGAAAGGACATCAAATTCGAATGGACACCGGAATGTCAAGAATCATTTGACAGATTAAAAGCTAAGTTTAGCGAGGCACCAACTTTACTGATGCCAGACCCCACTAAACCGTTCACGATCGAGTCTGATGCATCTAAATTCGCGACTGGTGCGGTACTCAGGCAACAAGGACCCGATGGAGACTGGCACCCGTGCGGGTACATCTCTCACTCTTTGACACCGACGGAACGGAACTACGAGATTTACGACAGAGAATTGCTTGGGATTATCCGAGCACTAGAAACGTGGAGGCACTACCTACAGGGAGCGCCACACCCGGTCACTATCCTGTCCGACCACAAAAATTTGACGTACTTCAGGATGGCACAAAAGCTAAACAGGAGACAGGCACGATGGAGCCTTTTCCTATCGGAGTTTGACATCAAGTTGATCCATGTACCTGGATCGCAGATGGTCCAATCCGACGCACTATCCAGAAGAGAAGATTTTGGAAAAGACACGGACAAGGATAACGAAAACCTGACAATGCTGCCAGAAACAGTATTCGTCAACACAATCGACACAGAAATGGAATCACTCCTAGTCACGGCGACTATGAGAGACGAATTAGTAGCCGATGCGATCAAGGCACTAAAGACCAACGGAACACCGCCGATCAAATCCGATCTCGCGGATTGGGAAGTAAAGGACGGACTCCTTTTCTTCAAAAACAGATGCTACGTCCCGCCGAATGACGAACTACGAAAAAGAATAGTCGAACAACACCACAATTCTCTCACCGCAGGACATCCCGGACAATTCCAGACACTAGAATTGATCCGAAGAGATTACTGGTGGCCAGGAATGACGACATTAATCAAGAACTTCGTACAAGGATGCGGACTATGCCAGCAAATGAAGGTGAACACCCACCCGACGACACCACCCCTGACACCGATCAAATCAACGGCGACGAGACCATTCGCGTTGGTTACAACAGATTTTATCACGGACTTGCCAGAATCAGACGGACACGATGCTCTAATGGTCGTGGTAGACCATGGTCTTACAAAGGGGGTAATTTTAATACCTTGTAACAAGACCATCGACGCCTTAGGAGCAGCAGACCTCTATCTGAAGAACGTATTCACTAGATTTGGACTTCCCGACAAAATCATATCCGATCGAGACCCGAGATTCGCATCAAGATTATTCCAAGAACTAGGAAAACTCTTAGGAATCAAGCTGGCTATGAGCACAGCCTACCACCCACAAACAGACGGACAAACCGAACGGATGAATCAAGAAATCGAGGCCTACCTGCGCATGTTCTGCACGAACCAACCCGAAACATGGACGAAACTCCTCTCCACTGCAGAATTCGCTCACAACCAACGGACCCACTCTACTGTGAAACACTCTCCTTTCTACCTCATGATGGGGTATGAACCGCACGCGATACCCACGCCTTTCAAGAAGAGTGACGTACCTGCTGCAGAAAAGAGAATCGTCCAATTACAGAGAGCGCGAAATGAGGCTCTAGCCGCACACGAGTTAGCCCGACAACTCATGGCAGAGAGAATTACTCGAAAATTCACTCCATTCCTCCTTGGACAAAAAGTATGGCTCGACTCCAGAAACTTGAAGATCTACCCCCATACGAAGAAACTCTCCCCGAAAAGAGAAGGACCATTCCTGATTAAGCGGGTGCTCTCACCGCTTTCTTACGAACTGAAACTGCCGACTCAATGGAAAATCCACCCAGTGTTTCACGCAGCACTCCTCACTCCTTATGCGGAAACAGAAACACACGGCCCCAACTACCTGAAGCCCCCCCCCGACCTGATCGAGGGAGAAAACGAATACGAAGTAGAAACCATCACCGCCCACAAACAGCGCGGATCAAAATACGTTTACCTCGTGAAGTGGAAAGGCTATCCAACTTCAGAAAACACATGGGAACCGGAGTCACACCTGACTCACGCCAAAGAGATCCTCGATGCATATAAAGAGAGGAAAAACCTCTAGGACAAAACATCGAACCCACTCATACACCATGCACGCCAACAACGCAACTGCCACCTCCTCTGCCCAGAAGAACCTCCCACCTCTCGCCGAATTCGTCGAAAACTTCCTGATCGACCCCACCAACCGCGCCCGCCTCGCCCATTACCTCGTAGACCGCGACCAAGATGTTTTAAACAGCCTCCTCCACCACTACGACGCCATCCTCGACCTAATACGTGACCAAGAACGACTCGCAGATGAAACCCTCGCAACGATGATGAGTCAAGGCATCGAATCAGCCATCAATCGTCTCCAAAAACAACGGTTAGACAGCGTTCGATCCCCCACTCCTCTCGCCAAGCCAACCACCACCCCAGCGTCCCCCCATTACTCATTCCAATCGACCCAGCTCAAAGACTCCCAACTTGGGTTACCGACCTCTTCACCCCGAAAGAAGATGGTCTCGTACGAAACTTCCCCAACTGGAAAGGGGCAAAGTTCATCGACTACTACTCCCGGCATCATTAAGATCAAAACAACCTTGCCGCCAGTACCTGAGATCATCGATCTCACGTCACCTTCCCCACAGCCACAACGCCCACTCACTCCAATGAATATCCGACCTAGAACCCCGACACCACCGCATATGAAAGCAGAGAAGTGCTACAAATGTGGGAAGATCGGCCACTTCGCGACATATTGCGATCAGTTCATTTGCAGTGTATGTAAGAAAAGAAGACCCGGACACTACCCTGTCACTTGTCCCAAGCGACGACGCGCGTCAGCGCCACCTGTTTACGCCAGCCTTAATCGGGTCTTATTAGACCGCGTCTATGGACCTCCCCCTGAAAACGATTACGACGATAGCTGGGATGATGCAGCGTGGGCAAACATCACGGGAGAACCCTATGGAGACCTATAAGAAGTCGTCTCCCTCCCCTTCTTTTCTTTTCAACAACCACATCCCCTTAGAAATGGACGGCAACATTATCTTCGCCATCGTCTTTTGCTCGCTTCTAGTTTTATGCTGGATCGTCATTTTCTTTTTCATCATCTACTGGCATATTCAGAATCGCCGACCTACACCTGCTATCACTCCGTTCATCGACGTCGACGTCGAACTTCAACCGCTCCCCCCTGTCGCGCGACCATTCCGACATTCGCGCATCTGGATCTGGAGAGATCCCAAACAACCTTGTGAAGAAGTGCTTATCTAGAAGAGTTATCGAAGCTGGAAACTTCGATTTTAGTGAGGGGGTAATGTTACGATTCTATCGCATATGCTATATTTACTTTCTTACATGCGCTCACTTGACAGCTGGCGCATCTTTACTCTTTACATGACTCGTCTATTCACTAAATGACTCGTTAAAAGACCTGAGTAGATAACTGCTATTCTTAACAGCCAATCGTTATATAGACCAGAGTAGCCAATAGTCTATATAAGCTGTAGTAGATAGTCGGTCAAGCCCTCAGCTTGACCTAAAGATATAAACTCTTTAAACTGCTCACAGAGAACTCGACCTGAGGAAGTACCTCAGAGTCTAACGAACGAACTCGACACAAGGAAGCACCTTGTTGTCTCGAACTTGCTGAGTAGTTAAGAGACAATCTTAACAACTTTGCTTAGTATGGAAACTTTGATCTCTAAGTGATATGTTCGTCACATGTTGGTTGGAGACGCATGGCCTTGTGTGACTGTTTGTTTATCAGTTACACATGACATGCTCCTACCACCACCACCGACCCTGCTGCCGCCTGCTGTTGCTGCCTCCCTCACACCCTGACCACCACCACCCCTTGTCACCATCTCTGTCCACAGCCCCCAACCTTGCTCCCTCAAGCTGGCCAACATGCGGCGACGACCCACAGCGCCCCCTCCCCCCCTGTTGCCTGACGCGCCATGTCACTAACCACCCCCTCCAACTAGGTATCAACCCCATGACCTGGGGTGACAACCCCAGCACCTCCTGCAGCCTGGTAAGCCCCCCCCTCCCACCGACACACGTGCCACATCACTGACACCAGCGCCATCCCCTCCGATCCCCCCCCCCCACCTCCTGCCTGCCCCCCTGATCCCCCCTCCTCCACTACCCATCCATGGGGGCCACAGGCCCTCATGTTGGGTATTTTTTTTCTTTATCTATTTTTTCAAGTTCAAATTTATTTTTTCAGTTTTCTATATGTAACATCGAATAGCCAATGTGCCACCCCTCCTCCCCACTCAGCTAGGATTGTGAGGGGCATGGAGGGGGATAGGGAGGTGCCAGGAGGCCTGAGCAGTGGGGTACCCATGAGGTGCACACAGAATGGCTCACCCCACCTGCCACGTCACTAACTGCTGGAGTGTTGTGGAGCAACCCTCCAGGCCTCCTGAGCATGCCTGTGAGCCTTGTTTGGCTGTGTTTTGCAGTAGCTTTAGAGCTTAGTCAGCATGTAGCTTGTGTAGAGTCAGAGCAAGTTCCAATCATCATTCGGTTTGCATGCATCCCCAGGCCTTGGGTGTCAGCTAGGGCCACTCCACCGCCTTAGGAGCTGAGGGGGATGCGATGAGAGGGCCCAGCACCCGAGGGACGTGACAGGAGCCACGGGACACGACAGAAGGCCCCTAGAATGCGGGGGACACCTCTGGGATGTGACGGGAGACCCCTAGAATGTGGGAGACACCTCTGGGATGGAACGGGAGACCCCTAGAATGTGGGAGACACCTCTGGGATGCAATGGGAGACCCCTAGAACACGGGAGACACCTCTGGGATGTGTCACCAGCCCCGACCGCTGAGGGTGACGCGATGAGCGAGCCCAGCACCCCAATGGACACCATCTGGCCCAGCCTCACAAGCCACTGCTCATGGGGTGGAGCGCGGGTGGAGCAACAATGCCGCCAAGTGGGCCACATCCCCCCACGCCAGCACCCCCAACCACTACCACAAGCCATTGCTCATGGGTGTCATATCCCATGCAAGCCTGCGACAGATCTCCGGTGGATCACCAACGCAGCCGCCGTCATATCAAAAAGACTATTTCAAATTGTATTTCAAATTACTCCTGTTTTGTTTATATCACATATCTATCATTGCTGATCATCTTACTTACTGCGCACTCAGTGCTCTGTTGATCCCACCGTAGTTACCCCGGTTACTTACTTACTATAAAACTTAGTATAACGTCACTTGTAACTTCAGTTTGATAATTGCATTGTTATCTCCACAACTCTCTCACTTCTAAGTCCTCGCTCTCTCTTAACTTCCGGAACTCTGCCGGACCTCCACTCTCATTACCATCACCTTGTAAAATTGGACATTGGGCGTAGAGAAGGGCGCAATCCCTTTTAGATTGAAGCCAAGTCCAGTGCCGCCACGGAACTCCGTCGGAACCCCGCCTACAAGATCAGTTCATAACAGTATTATCAAACTCACACTTCTTACGCCCATTTTTACGAACCTATTAACATCTTATGTCAAGTTCACAAATAGTCACTATGCATACACGCTCTACTACCAATTCACAATGCGCGGGTCTCCGCAGTGGATTGCAAGCAGTGCGCAGATCTCGACTTTCCTCACCAACCCTCCACCGACCTTTGTCAACCTTCGGTACTACACCGCGACCTTTGAACATCTTTCCTGGCCTGGGCGCAAACCCAGAAAACCCCGACGTACCACCTCCAACAACACCGCCGGTTCCCCGCGGTACTCCGGTCAACAACCAACCTAGTCATGGCTATCCTGATGGGCCTGATGACCCTGATGGTGACGACAATGACCCGGAAGGTGATGACCATCAATCCATTCCTGAGTCGGAGCCCCACAACAACCGGTTATTCCTACATGTACTACAAGAGTTATTGGACAGCATCCGCTCCTCCCGCCAACTCCGTAATGAAAGTAACCTTCACTTCTGTGACCCTCCTACTCTTTTTGCATCTGATGAGAAAAAGATTCTATTCATTCTTTCTTATCTGAAGGGAGCAGCACTTGGTTGGTTTGAACCAGGGCTGATGGACAACACCAATAGTGCCAATTGGATTTGAGACTTTGAAGCCTTTATCAACAAGCTCAAGACCAACTTCGGCCCACACGACCCCATCAGAGATGCCGAAAAGTCTCTCTACACACTCAAAATGAAGGAATCAGCACACATCATCAAGTACAATGTCAAATTTTGGAAGTTGGCAGCCTGAGTTGATTGGAACGACTCGGCACTCCGAGAAGCATACTTCCATGGACTTCTGTTACGGATCCGTGTGGAAGTCCTCTGAGGAGGCAAGCCTACAACATTACCAGCATTACGTCTCAAGGCCCAAGAAGCCGATGAAGTCTACTGGATGCAGAAGGACGAGGCAGCGCTTGAAACCCGCCCTGCCAAGTCTAACAACAACAACAACAACAAAACTGACAACACTTCCACCTCCAGTGGTAAATCCGCAAACTCCGCCGGTAAATCCAAGAACTCTAACAAGTCCAACTCCGGTAACAACTCCAACACTTCCAACAATGCTAGCGGCTCCAGCAACAACAAAACAAAGCCCTTGATAGCCGACAAGTTAGGGAAGGATGGTAAGCTCACTGGAGATGAACGGGCCCGCCGCTTGAAAGAAGGGTTATGCCTTTATTGCAGAATAGCGGGTCACGAGGCAAAGGATTGTAGGAAGGCAGCTAATCCTAAAGGCAGAGCAGCGACAACGGAAACCGCTACACCGGTGGCCCCCGCGGCGACCTCCGCCAATTCAAAAAAATAGTCAGCAACCCTCTAGTTGCCTCCGCACGGGCTGGGGGTTGCGTTGACACCGACCGTGCACCAAAGGAGGTCCGCCTCAACGCCGCCGCTCTTTTCGACCCTAAATCTTTTCAAATTGCTTTAACATCTATTTATGACCCTACTATGATTACTCTTTTAGACAGCGGTTCAACTCATTGTTTCATAGATTCGTCGTTTGTATCAAGTCACAGTATTCAGACGACAACTATACCACTGATACGGCTCTGCCTTTTTGATGGAATGTCCAATACATGGATAACGCAACAAGTACAGTTGCTAGTTTCGTTTCCTACTGGCGAGTCATTCGACATATTGTTTTACGTTACCCCGCTCGACTCTAGCAACTCTGCCGTACTTGGACTAAATTGGCTTAGGCAAATCAATCCGTTGATTGACTGGACCTATGGCCAAGTCACTTTCTGGATGGTTGGGTACAGAGGTCCTGCACCGTCAACATCCTCAGGTGAAGCAATTCCCTTGCCAGAACCTAACAAATCTCCCCTAGAACCGTGTCTACCCAACACGTCGGCGGAACCTCCGATATCCGCCGCCGTCACCAAACCATCAACATTTCGATCATCAATGCCGCCGCTTATGCTCGTGCTGTTCGCCTTCCTGGCTCCCAGACTTTCTCGGTCTCCCTCTCTGACAATGTAGTCTTCGGCAAAGCCGCCGTGCCTGTCGCGGAGGACACGCCAGACTTATCCAAAGTCCCTGAGGAGTACCATGAGTTTGTGGACGTATTCAGCAAAGGAAAGGCCGACACACTTCCACCACACTGACCTTACGACCTCAAAATTGAACTCGAGGAAGGGGCAGAACCTCCGCCGGGTCATATGTACTCCTTGTCCGCCTCAGAGCTTAACGCTCTCCACACGTTCATTGAGGAAAACGTCCGGATAGGTTTCATAAGGCCATCTAAATCCCCGCACGGAGCCCCAATCCTTTTTGTTTGCAAGAAGGGCAGTGAACTCCGGTTATGCGTCGATTACCGTGGGCTTAACAAGCTTACGAAAAAAGATTGCTATCTGCTACCCCTCATCTCCGACCTACTCGACACCCCGCGCAATGCCCGCATCTATACCAAAATCGACCTATGACATGCTTATCACCTGGTACGTATCGCCGACAGCGAGGAATGGAAAACTACATTCCGTACCCGTTATGGTTCCTTTGAATGGCATGTAATGCCTTTCGGACTTACTAACGCTCCCGCCACCTTCCAACGTTTTATGAATGACATTTTTAGTAATATGCTTGATGTCTCCGTCATTGTTTACCTGGACGACATCCTGATCTACTCCGACGACATGTCTCAACACAAGAGGCACATTAAGGAAGTATTATGACGACTCCGCAAACATGGCCTTTACGTGGCTCCGCAGAAATGCGAATTCCATGTCGACACCGTAGAATACCTCAGTTAAATTCTGTCACCGGAGGGCCTACGGATGTCCGCCGACAAGGTCCAAACAATTATGGACTGGCCAGAGCCTTGCAAGATCAAGGACGTACAATCATTCCTAGGCTTTTGTAATTTCTATCGGCGGTTTATTCATGGGTATTCCAATGTCACCGTTCCCCTTACCAGACTAACTAGAAAGAACGTCCCCTGGACTTTCACTGACAAATGCCGACAAGCCTTCCAGAAACTCAAGGAAGAATTTACGCATGCCCCGGTCCTTGCACATTGGACTCTGGAAAACACTATGATCATCGAAACAGACGCTTCTGACTGCACGCTTGCCACTATACTGTTGACGTACACCGCCGACGGCAAGCTGCACCCGGTCGCCTTCCACTCCCATTCCTTCACACCTCCCGAACTCAATTACGACACACATGACAAGGACCTACTAGCTATCTTTGAAGCCTTTAAACATTGGCATCAATACCTTGAAGGTAGCAGAACTCCAGTCTCCATCGTTACTGATCATAAAAACTTAGAATATTTTTCCACCACGAAACTACCCAGACGGCGGCAAGCCCGCTGGTCCGAGTACCTCTCCCAATTCAACCTCATTATTTGCTTCCGTCCTGGGAAACTTGGTACGAAGCCTGACGCTCTCACTAGACGATGGGATGTCTACCGCAAAGGGGGAAATAGCGATTCCATCATGGATAATCCGCATAACCTCTGCCCGGTATTTTCCAAAGAACAACTCACTGCGTCATTACGAGCTACTTACCTCGCTGAACCAATATTACGCAGCGCTGTAGTCCTTGACATAGAAAGCTTGCACATGGACATCTGTGCAGCTCTTCTGTCAGACCCCGCTATAGCTTCGCACCTTACTACACCTTCCGCACCCTGGTCAATTGGGGATGACGGACTTCTTCATCTCAATGATCACATCTACGTCCCGGACTCCACGGACCTCCGACTATTCATTCTCCAATACAAACACAATCATATCCTTTCAGGCCACTTTGGCCAAAACAAAACATTACAACTGGTACGCCGAGAATATGTTTGGCCTAAACTCAGAACATTTGTAAAGGATTATTGCAATACGTGCACTTCGTGTAAATGTGCCAAGTCTCCGCGGCACAAGCCATATGGACTATTGAAGCAACTACCAATCCCAGAGAAGCCGTGGAACTCCATCTCTATGGATTTCATTGAACACTTACCCCCATCCCTCGGTTATACCTCCGTTTTGGTTGTCGTTGACCGACTTTCTAAACAGGACATATTCATTCCTACAGTTGACGAAATCGACTCCCTGGAGCTTGCCCAGCTCTTCATTTTTCACGTATTTTCTAAACATGGAGTTCTGTCGCACGTCACTTGTGACCGCGGCTCTGAATTTGTCTCTAGGTTTTTCCAGTCACTAGGTAAAGCCCTCGACATGAAGATCCACTTCACTTTGGGTTACCACCTGGAGGCCGACGGACAAACCAAACAACTTAACCAGACACTAGAACAGTACCTGCACAACTTTTGCAACTATCAGCAGGATAACTGGTCGGAACTCCTTCCCCTCGCCGAGTTTGCTTACAACAACACGCCTAGCGCTACTACCGGTATCTCACCATTCTACGCTAACAAAGGCTACGACCCTAACATCACCGTCTACCCTGAACGCGAGCTGGCTTCCCAGAAGGCTAGGTCTTTTGTCGTGGATCTTGACGAACTACATACAGAACTCCGCCGGCAAATCAACCTTGCCCAAGAGCGTTATCAAGTTCCCATGGACCGCCACCGACACCCTGCTCCGCTGTTTAAAGTTGGTGATCAGGTCTACCTTAATGCTGAAAACATCCACACTACTAGGCCTTCAAAAAAGTTGTCAGAAAAGAACCTTGGTCCCTTTGAAATCATCGCCCAAGCTGGCACACGCTCCTTCACCCTTTGCCTTCCAGACCACCTCCGCGCATTACATCTGGTCTTTCACGTATCACAAATTGAACCCGCACCCGTCAATACCATTCCTAACTGGATTCAGCCACTGCCTCCGCCAATCACTATTGACGACAAAATTGAATATGAGATTGCAGAAATCTTGGACTCCAAACTCAATAAGCGGCGGCGGTGTCCGTTGTTATACCTGGTGCGCTGGTCAGGTTACGAGAACACTGACTTGGAACAGTCCTGGTTACTTGCCGAAGAACTCGAGCATGCCCAGGAAGCCGTCGCGGACTTCCACGCATGGTACCCCGACAAACCTGGTCCACAATAACTTCACCCTACATCAATAAAACAACGTCACTTCAAAAAATAAAGCCATTTCATTTTTCTTATACTGTACTATTACTTACTAAAAACAAAGCCATCAGATACCGTCACCCTACGTACAACGAAACAAACCAAGTCAACATTACCTATCAAATACCGTCATTACTTACAAGAAAAACAAAGCCATTTCATTACTATTTAAAACAAAACCGTCATCTTACTTACAACATTACTTGTCAGATCACTCCTTACATACAAAACAAACAAAGTCAAAACAAAAATATTACAAAATGATCTATCTACATACAAACCAAGCATTTACATTTTGCGGTCCTCCGTCAGACCTCTGTATGTACTATGTTACTTTTACTTTCTTTTCTACTACTACTCCTCCACTTCTAACTCCCCCTCCTCCTCGCTCCAGTTCGAGACCCCATCGGTCTCCGTCAACTCCCGCTCTGCTTGCCACGCCTTGAAGGCGGCGTAGTCTTCCTCCTCTACCTCCAGCCGCTCCAACTCCCGCTCCACTTCCTCCTCTTCACCCGGATACAGTAATTCCTCCACCCAGTCCTCGTCCCCCTCCTTGGTCTCTCTGCCCCACTTCTGGAACTCGCTCAGTTCCGTCATCACCGCCGTCAAGTCTGACAGCCCCTTTGAGATCGATGCAAGCCACCCTACCATTTCCTTGAGGTGGTCCCTGTGATCCACCTCTGCCGTCCCCACCGCCGTCATCGTTCTCACCTCTCGTCATGCCCCGCCCTTGCACTTCTGCTTCAGTTTGAAGCAGTGATCACAGGCTAGGCGGCGGGTCCTGCCGGACCTCACGCATGCCTGACCCGCATATCAACACCTAAAAACAAATCAACCAAAGTCCAGTGGTGACAAACACCACTCACCTGACGCATGCGGCCTGCGTCAATGGCCCTGCGGTTCCTCCGCTAACGGTCTCACCGCTGCCCGCCTTTGTCTTCTTCTTTTTTTTCGGTGGCTCGTCGACCACCTCATCCTTGTCCTGGTCAGCGGGCTCCGCGGCCTTCCGCTTTTCTGATCGGCGTGCCTCGTGACGACGCGCCTTCTCTTCCCTGCGCAGTCTCTTCTCCTTGGCGGCCTTCTTTTCTGCCTCCTCTGCGGCAGCCTTCTTCGCGGCCTCTTCCTGCGTGGCGAGCTCTTTGAGACACACTATCAGCTTCACGCGTTCCTCAGCGGTGGACAACATGGGGGCGGGTGGGGACGTGTTTTGTGAGCTGGACATGATGGTTGGATGTTGAAGAACTGCGGATGTCAAAAGTCCTAAATACAGAATCCGAACATCAAATGACCTAGAAGGCTCGGTCCTAAGGGGGGGATACTGTCATATCCCATGCAAGCCTGCGACGGATCTCCAGTGGATCTCTGACGGAGCCGCCGTCATATCAAAAAGACTATTTCAAATTGTATTTCAAATTACTCCTGTTTTGTTTATATCACATATCTATCATTGCTGATCATCTTACTTACTGTGCACTTGGTGCTCTGTTGATCCCACCGTAGTTACCCCGGTTACTTACTTAATATAAAACTTAGTATAACGTCACTTGTAACTTCAGTTTGATAATTGCATTGTTATCTCCACAACTCTCTCACTTCTAAGTCCTTGCTCTCTCTTAACTTCCGGAACTCTGCCAGACCTCTGCTCTCATTACCGTCACCTTGTAAAATTGGACATTGGGCATAGAGAAGGGCACAATCCCTTTTAGATTGAAGCCAAGTCCAGTGCCGCCATGGAACTCCATCGGAACTCTGTCATAACCCCGCCTACGAGATCAGTTCATAACAGTGGGATGGAATGGGGTGCTATGAGAGGGGCAAGTTGCTGCGCCACACTGCCCCCCCCCCCTCCCCTGTCTCACTCCAAGCAATGTGGGGGGGGGGGTTATTTTATTTCATATCATTTAGTCTTCTATTATATTAGTAAATACATGCCCCCCCGCCTCTAGCGCATTGGGGTGTTTTTACATCTCCACTAGTATTGATGTTTCCATAAATAGTAATAAATACATTTAATATTTGAAGTAATGACTTACCTCTAGGAATGATGGCTAGGAATGGCCTATGTAGACTCTATGTAGACTATATATAGACTATATGTAGACTCTCTATAAACAGTATAACATCTGTAATGGGCTTTACATTGACTAATAAGCAAACTCCCTGTAAACTCCATGTAGACTATATGTAGACTATATGTAGACTCTCTATAACATCTGTAATAGGCTTTACATTGACTAATAAGCAAACTCCCTGTAAACTCCATTGTAAGCCTGGCCCCAGGCTCACGACACTGAACACATGCACACCGCTGCACACTGACTGGTGCACACCGATGCACACAGGCACACCGACGCCGAACTGATGCATACCAATGGCACACCGCTGCCGATGCACACACATACCGATGCTCACTGCCAATTGGTAAGTGCACAGCCACGACCACAGGCGACCACAGGCACAACCACAGACAACCACAGACAACCACAGACAACCACAGGCGACCGCATACCACTGCCGGTCAGTACCACTGTTGACGCACACTGCTGCACACACCGACCAACAGCTTCACCAATCGGTAACACCACCGACTGGTGCACCGCTACTGACACCACCCATGCATGTCGCATCACCGGCAACCCAATACCCATAGCTGGACATGCGTACAGATACCGGTGGCCCGACCACTTACCCGATATGAGAACTACGCTTGATGCAGCCATGGTTGAGATGATGGATTTGGACACTTTCCAACATGGTCCAAACCCCTCATATATATATGATCTTTTCCCCTTTGTTGCCTCACTCTTACTACGTGCAACAAAGGTATAGTTACTATTGCTCACTCATGTATTCTACTGACTCTTACTACATGCAACAAAGGATAACATTGTCCTGTCTGCCTGACTGAACTTAGTGAGGCGGCCTTTCCCGGCCTCCTTCCATCCATGTAGACTCTCTATAGTAGCTTTATTTCCTTGGAATTGCTATGTACTATACATGGAGTCTACATAGACTTTAGTCGGAGTCTATGTATAGTCTATGTATAGTACATGGAGTCCAGTGGGTATTGGGATCAGGAAGTTTGAGCACAAGATGAGGACGAGGTTTCTGAGGTATTGAGTTTAAGTCAAAGATAAGTGTATGAGGGAGTCTGCCACAGGGAGGAATGTTATTATCATCTCCTACAAAGTGTGCAATATTTATACTACACAGTTAGGAGGTATAGTGTAATGTACTCCTATAATATATAAAGGAGCTATACTGCAATGACTTCATAGTGACCTCATTTCCCCTATATAATTCTCCAGATAGACTTGTCTATCATTGTATATTATAGGGGGTTCCCTGGATAGCATAGGAGACAGTCTTGGCAGTCTTTGTAGTCTTGGCCAGTCTATTCCTGTATAGGAGACTGCCATTTCTCTAGGGTTAAGGGTAGCATCTGCTAACCCTAACCCTAAGCTTAGGACTTGTATTCCATCTCCCTAGGCTTGTATCCCAACACTCCCCCTCAAGCCTAGACAGTCTAGGACAATGAGTGGAATGGTTCTGTGAATGTCATCACTCCTCCTGGAGTGGTTAATAATTTTCTTTCAGGTGCATCAAAACCTCTGTGGATGGAAAACCCATTGGGAAAAACCAATCTCACCAAGGAAAGCTACTGAGTTATTTTTGACTGAATTCCCATCTCTTCCCTATGCCGTGAAAACTTAGGCTTTGGTAAAGCCTTTGTTAATATGTCCGCTGTTTGTTCCAGATCACGACAGTTTTGAATATCAATAATTTTGTTGGTGACTAAATCTCGGACCCAGTGATGCCATATAGCGATATGTTTTGACCTCTGGTGAAATTGAGGGTTATGGGTTAAAATTACTGACCCTTCATTATCGCCTTGAATAATTGTCGGATTTTCTTGGGTGTATCCAAGTTCACCATACAAATTTCTTAGCCATGTGGCCTCACGCCCAGCCTCAGATAGCGCCACATATTCGGCTTCCATTGAGGATAGTGCAATAATTGTTTGTTTCTTTGATTTCCAAGTTATTGCTCCCCCTGCTGTCAGGAAAATATATCCTGTGGTGGACTTGAGGTCCTCAGAATTTGCAAATGATGCATTGGCAAATCCATGGAAAAGGTTATTGTTTTCAGTCTCATTCTGGGATTTTCTGTAAATAATTCCAAGAGTTTTCGTACCTGCTAAGTACCGTAGTATCCACTTTATTGCACCGTGGTGTTGTAAGCCCGGGTTTGCGGTATATGCTGCCAATTTATTAACAGCGAAGCTAATGTCAGGTCGCGTGGAGGTTGCAATGAATTATAGACATCCCAGTAATTTGGCATATGAATTGCTCCGATTTGGCCCATTATAATCTGGGTTTTCAATTAATTTAATATTCAGGTCCATTGGCATTCCAACAGGGTTTGCATCAATCATGCCTTCTTTACAAAGGACATTCTCAATATATTTTTCTTGAGATATTTTGATGCTATCATTGGCGCACGTAATTTCTATGCCCACGATTTTGCTAGGCTCTCCAAGGTCGGTGACGTCCCATTCTGATGTTAACGCATTTTTCATATGCTTCATCATTTTATCTGCTGATGCAAAAAGCAGGGTGTTGTCTACCCATACCGTTATGATGCCTATATTTTTTTCATCCCGTCGAATATATGCACAAGGATCTGCCATTAATTGTCCATAATCATGAATTTTAAGTTTACCATCAAATTCGTTATTCCACTCTCGACCTGCCTGCTTTAATCCATAAAGCGGTTTAATTAGCTTGCATACTCGGCCTGTTCCATCATCACATCCTTCAGGTTGTTTCATGTATATAGTCTCTTGTAGTGTGCCATTAAGGTATGCGCCCTTTACGTCCATCTGTTGTATTTTTAGACCTTTCTCTGATGCAAGTGCTAAAATCGCCCACAGTGTGTCCATTCGTACAACTGGTGAAAAAGTTTCCGTGAAATCATAACCGGGTCTTTGTGCATACCCTTTTGCAACTAGCCGTGCTCTGTATCATACAATTTCCCCTTCTTTATTTGTTTCCGAATAAATACCCATTTATTTGAGATTGGAACCACATCTGGAGGTTTTTCGACAAGTTCCCAAGTACCCTTTTCTTTGAGCAAGTCCAATTCAATTTGCATTGAATCTTTCCATTCCGTCCATTCCGGGGATTGTTTTGCGTCCTTGAGACTGTTTATTTCGTCTCTATTATTGCATAGGCTTGTTCTATATTTAGAAAGGTTTCGTCATCTTCCTCTTCTGCAAGGTGGTAAAGATGTTTGTAGTCGGTACAAATTCCACAAGTTTTCCGTGGTTCATTATCACTTGCACACGTCTTCCGTGGTCTAGTGATATCTATGTTTCCCTCATTTTCATTCCATTTACACTTCCGAGGCTGCCTTGCCGGTTCCGTGATCCGTTGATCGGAGTTACCTGTCGGCGGCACATTCGGTGTTTCCCCACCAGACTCCCCCTCTGTCGAGGGTGTAACATCAGTGTCTTCGGGAGGCTCAGGTTCATCTGTAGTGTCTATAAGTCGGAAGTTCTGAGAGGTGAGAACATTTCTTGTTTTGGCATTGTAATATTTTATTGCTCCTGCGCCGTTGTCATAGCTGACATATGCACGGCACTTTGATTTAGGTAGCATCTTTCTTTCTTCTTTCTGGCCTTGTAATAGTACCCATACTGGGGCTCCGAATTCACATAAATTTGATACGTCTGGTTTTTTATTGTGCCAGCCTTCATAAGGTGTTGTTTCCCGAAGATGTTTGGTAAATGATTGGTTCTGGATATAGGCAGCATGTAAGACTGCAAATTCCCATAAAAATTCTGGAAGCTGGTTAGCAGCCAGCATTGCTCGGGATAGCTCAACCAGGGTTCTGTTCATCCTTTCCGCAACTCCATTCTGTGATGGTGAGTATGGTGCGGTAAGCCGATTTTCTATACCTCTTTCTTTGCAATACTTTTCCAGTTTTTTGTTAACAAATTCTTTTCCACAATCAATTTGTATACCCTTCGGCTTCTTGCCTTGTGTTTCCAAATGGGCAAGGTAATTTATTACCCCCTGTGCTGCATCACTTTTCTCTTTGAGACATTCAATTGTGACGAACCTTTTAGCATCATCCACAAATAGGAGATAATAATATTTGCCATTAATAGATTTGATGGTGTATTTTCCCCACAAGTCTATATGGGTTAATTCTCCTGGTTTCATGTTTCTTTTTGTCGACTTCGGAAAAGGCTCCTTGTGTTGCTTTGCACTGATGCAAGCTTCGCAATCTGGTTTAGGAGTATTTTTGTCAACATTGAAACTGATCACCAATTTTTGGCTCAATAATTCTTGTAGTCCAGAATATCCTACATGTCCAAATTGTCGGTGCCAAGTTTCCCAACTAAGTGGTTTAACATTTCCGACGAATGTTTGATTAATGGCAGGAGTTTTAGACGGCTTGCTTGAAATTTTTAATACCATTTTCATCTTGTATAAATGGTTATTAATTTTCTTTCCTTCTGCAAGTTGTTGTCCGTCTTTTGTTGTGAGGATTAGTTTTCCTTGTCCTCCAATATATTTTCCGCCGGCCGCATCCCATTGCCCCAACGAAATTAAATTGTTTCGTGTTCCAGGCACATGTAGGACGTCTTCCAGATGAATATTAAAATTTTGATTATTGCATGTTGAAATTATTTCAACAGTTCCTTTGCCTGCAATTTTAGCTTCCAATCCACCTACCCCAGTTACGGAATTATTTCTCATTGGAGTGTATGTTTTGAAGGCTTCTCTTTGATGCGTGACATGCGATGTTGTTGCTGAGTCAGCCAACTAGTCGTAATAGATCAAACGCTCGTCCATTACGGCATCATTACAAGCATCATAGGAATCAAAATTATAATGTTCTTCTTGAGCTGAAAATGCAATAAATTCTTCCACAGCATTGGACTGTTCCACAGGTTTTATTTTTCCTTATCTTTCTCCTTTTTTTTCCCCAACATTTTTTTGCCTGATGTCTGATTTTTCCACAATTATGGCATTTATTGCCTTGGAATTTTCGGCATTTACTGGACCAATGTCCAGGGCGCTTGCAATGATCACAATATGGCTTCAGGGATTTTTTACGATCGGTAAGACAATTTTCAAGGGTTTTCTCCTTTTGGGCAGTCGTCTGGGTTTTAGCCAGGTTAACAATTCTGCCAGAGTTATTATTCCTGTTATTCCTATTTTGCTGAAGTTTGTGTTTCCATTGTAGGGCTCGACATATGTTTGCCAAGAGTTTGGTAAGGATGCCGAAATGATCGATTTAAATCGGGTATCTGAGATATGGAATTCTATATTTGGAAACCTGTTGATCCAGTCTCGATAAGACTTCAAGACGTCCAAATGCTTTAGGAGGTCGTCGGAATTATCAGCCTTTGTCTCATATAATAAACACTGCAGTTGATTAACTGTCTGATGTGCCTTGTTTTCATGAGTGACTGATAATGCGGTATACATAGCTTCTGCGCTTTGTTTTGATCCAACGTGATTTATTTGCGAGAAGGTGACATTGTGAATAATCACTTGATGTGCCCACATGTTGTTTTTGTCCCAGTTATAAGTGCTGGCCAGGTCTATGTTTTCTTCTGGTCGCTTTATTTGTCCAAAGACATATCCCAATATGTCACAGTTAATAAAAACTCGTAACATTCTTTCTTTCCATTCGTGCCAATTTTCATCCGTCAAATGATCGCGATCAGTGATCTTGTTTACGTTTGAATATTCTTTGGTACAAATTAGGGGTATTGCCATAGGTAATTGAATATTCCCTGGTGGGCCGTTATTTTCTTGGCGCCTTTCTTCTGCTCTTTGAAGAATTTCCGGGGGGATATTCACTTGTCTTTGTTTCTGTTTTGCTTTGGAGACATAAACTCTTGTAGGGTTTTGGTCTGTTGCTGAAGGTGCGCTGGGCTCTTCAAATAATGACTCCATGTCATCACGGTCCCCAACATATTCCAATTCTTGATCCATGTGCCCCTTTTTAATAAGTTAGTTAAAATATTGGCCAGGGCCCATAACCTATTGGGATCAGGAAGTTTGAGCACAAGATGAGGACGAGGTTTCTGAGGTATTGAGTTTAAGTCAAAGATAAGTGTATGAGGGAGTCTGCCACAGGGAGGAATGTTATTATCATCTCCTACAAAGTGTGCAATATTTATACTACACAGTTAGGAGGTATAGTGTAATGTACTCCTATAATATATAAAGGAGCTATACTGCAATGACTTCATAGTGACCTCATTTCCCCTATATAATTCTCCAGATAGACTTGTCTATCATTGTATATTATAGGGGGTTCCCTGGATAGCATAGGAGACAGTCTTGGCAGTCTTTGTAGTCTTGGCCAGTCTATTCCTGTATAGGAGACTGCCATTTCTCTAGGGTTAAGGGTAGCTAGGCAATAGCACGGGTACTCCCGCGGGTACCCAGAGCTCTACCCGTACCCGTACCCGCGTCTACCCGTACCCGCAACCCACGGGTCACGAGTCACGGGTCACAGCGGGTACGGGTAGACCCCCGTCTCCCATTGTGTAACACCTCCTGCATAGGCCCCAACAATGACGGTGACAACACCATGTTGTCGCCGTCATTGTTGGGGCCTTGGATTTGTCACATACATTTAACTAATGGTTTCGTCACTCAGATGAGTGTCGACAACCTTTTAATTATTTATGTACTATGTGTATGTACTAACTAACTTAATATATATATTATTTACAGGGGAAGCGATGCCCCAGAGGAAGGGGAAGCTTGTGGAAGCAAGGTCTTATATACCAGATAATGTTTATTACTATTTGGTTCCAGTAAACGAACGCGAACGCGACACGTTGTTTAAGTTGATGTTTGCCATTGTTTGGTTTCAGTAAATGCGAACGCGACTCGTTTATGTGCTGCATTCATTTACTTCAACTATATACTAGTATTAATTATCAACTTGTTTCAATAAATGACACATCACATTCAGAAAAGTTAAACCAAACAATATGTACTAGTAAATATCAACTTGTTTCAGCAAACAACGTGTCACGTTCGCGTTCGTTTACTGGAACCAAATAGTAATAAACATTATCTGGTATATAAGACCTTGCTTCCACAAGCTTCCCCTTCCTCTGGGGCGTCGCTTCCCCCGTAAATAATATATATATTAAGTTAGTTAGTACATACACATAGTACATAAGTAATTAAAAGGTTGTCGACACTCATCTGAGTGCCGAAACCTGTAAATACAAAACTGTATGTTAGTACATAGACATTTGGTGACGGGTTGGGTGCGGGTCACAGGTACCTAAATCATGACCCGTACCCGTACCCGTGCCTACCCGTACCCGTAACCCGCACGGGTTGGCCAAACCCGTGCTCTTCCCTAAGGGTAGCATCTGCTAATCCTAACCCTAAGCTTAGGACTTGTATTCCATCTCCCTAGGCTTGTATCCCAACAGTGGGAGTCTATGTATAGTCTATGTATAGTACATGGAGTCCAGTGGGACTCTACATAGACTTGTGGGGGAGTGTAAAGTACATGCAGTAACCATGGCTAGGACATATTCCCCAATATGCTAAGTCATTAACACATGTAAGGGCTATTAGGGGGATGCACAGTTAACACACGCTGCACAGTGAAACACATATAGCATGTCTATGATAGGCTATCCAAGACAGAGCCTTGGATAGAGTGTCTAAGACCCATACTGCAGGAAGTCTCAGACTTGCCAAGCCATGATATCACAGGAGGTACTATGACACTATTGTTATAGGGGGGGTGACATAGTTACTCCAAGAATAACTGATACAGGGATCTATGACAGAATACCTCCTTATATATTATAGAAGTATATTACACTATGCCTCCCAACAGTGTTGTATAAATATTCCACACTTTGTAGGAGATGAATAGACATTTCCAGCCTGTTCCACATACTCACTACTTCATCTGAGTGATCCCCCACTTGCTCTCAAAGATTTAATCCCAATAAATCTACCCTGAGAACCTGGACCCCCATCCATTCTCAGACCAACCCCTCCCCCAGGAAGAAGACATGTTTTTGCTGTAAAGGGAAAGGTCACTTCCACCCTTACTGTCCAAAATTTAAATGTTCTACTTGTGGAAAGAGCAGCCCAGGTCATTATTCCAATGGCTGCCCCAACAGACCCCCACTAGATGATAATTATTACTCAGATACATTCAACAATGCAGCATGGGTGAACGTCATGGGAGAGCCTTATGGGGACCATTAAGAAAACACCCAAAAACAGAAGAGTGATATTTATTTGGCTCAACTGCTCCTACATGCATACAAAAAAAAACTCTCTCCTTCCCTCACATTATGAATGACACTCACTCTTATCATCCTCATGGCCACCCTCACCTCTCTAGTCATCCTGGGGACAACATTTGTGCTGGCATGCATCACACTCCACCAAAACAGTCAGCACCCAGAGCACACCACACAAACCCGATCTGAGAGCCCTGTGGTGTTTAGTAACCAGAACACCTATGCCCTTGCCCCCCTCTCACATGCTCACACCTGCCCTCGATGGGTACCACATTCTCTCAACCTCTACATGCCACCTACCCCCACAGGACGCCCACCATTGCCCCCATCCACCAGCTGGTTTTCCACCCCATCATTAACTGAGTTGGAGGAGCAGCACATCCTCCACCCCAACACCGAGTCCCCCCACTCCTTATCCTCAGTCACATTGAGTTTGGGAAAGTCACAGGAGTATTGATGGAAAAGTTGGTGACTTTCCAGATAGAAAGGGGGTAATGTTACAATTGTTGTCCTCAAGGTACCAGATCATTTTTCTTTCCTTACCTATCAATCTCCACTTCTTCTTCCTTTGATATATCTGAAATGCTTCATCACTTCTCTTCCTTTTGATACACTTGAAACACTTCTTTTGTTTTGTTTTACCATTGTTCTCTCCTTTGCATCAGACCCCTTGATGTCGCATACTGCTAGCACAGCTTTGTCTTTCATGTATATAAGTAGCAGTACAAGTTCTCACCTATTGTCTTCTCTTCCTTCTCTTGATACATCTGAAACATCTTCTCTCTTTCTTTTCTTCTGATACATCTGAAACACTTCTTTTCTTTTGTTCTATTGTCCTTCTCTCCTTTTCTTCGGACCCCTTGACATCATGCAGTACTCAGTACAGCCTCGCCTTTCATGTATATAAGTAGTATTACAAAGGTCTAAGCTCTCTAGCTTGACCTAAGCAATCTACCACTTTACTCTCTGCTCAACTCAAACTTGAACTAGTCCAGAAAGCCTCTGGAGCTAGTAGACTAGACAACTACTTGAAGGCTTCAAGTAGTAGATGACAACTGACCTTTAGTTGACAGGTGTAAAGCCCTTGTCTTAACAAAAGGTCAAGCTAAAACCAGAAGGTCCTCCTACCAAGGAGCAGATGAGATGTCTTCCAGACAAGACACCAGACAGACCCCAGAATGCCTGCCTAGAGGGGCACAACTGATCCTGCACTCAGTGTGGTACAGACAAGGAGACAGACTAGTACACTACTCAGCGTCTACAGAAAGGTGGACTAGCAAAACCACCCCAAACAAACCCGCTCAATATTTGGAAGAAGAAGACTTTGAACCCCTTCTCTTTCAACAACAACAGCAAACCAGATGAGCCAGACATGGCAACCAAAGAGATAAAACTCAGAACCCCTGCTGATTTCAATGAGGTATCCTTGTACCTCCAAATTAACAAAGATGTCTACAATGCAGACAAAAAGATGATTGCCTTTTCCCTGTCATTCATGAACTATGGCACAGCTGGAGCATGGGCACAATAACGGGCATCAAAAGCTGATCTAGGAACATGGGATGACTTCAAAGTGGCTGTAGACAAAGCATTCTCTCCCATGGATGATGCAGGAGCTGCTAGAATGGAGATGAAGAACTTGAAGCAAGATGGTGATCTAGAAGTTTTTGGACAGGCTGAATCCGAAGATTTTAGAAAAAATATTCAACATGGAAAAGGTCCCAGAAAAATTGGACGACATGATGGAGGCAGCTGCCAAGTACAATGGGCAATGGAAGAGAGCAAAAGCTATCATTGGAAAAACACAAGGGAGCTACTGGCCAGAAAAGAAGACATCCCCTTTCATCAAGAAAGAACCTGGCCTGGAAATTAACAGGCTTACCAACAAAGAAAGGATGGAGCACATGAAGAAAGGACTGTGCTTCTTATGCCACAAACCAGGATATTGCTTCTCAGACCACAAAGGAGGTAATATTTCCCCCTCCTACACTGCCCCTAAACCATTCCAGAAAAGGAAAGGGGCTGACATACATGCTATGATCTGGGCCATGATGGCCAAATTAGACGAAGAAGAAAAAGGAAAAGCCCTGAGCCTTTTAGAAGACTTGGGTTTTTAAAGAAGTGGCCTGAGGCAATGCCAGGTACTGCTGAGATTTCCATCCGTTCTACAATGTTAGCCACTATTAGAAACAAATCTATGCACTTATCAATTTCTATAGCAAAAACGGAAGGAAAAAAAGCTGTCGAAACTAAAGCGCTCCTGGACTCAGGAGTGGGAGGAGTATTCATGACTCACAAATTTGCAGAACAACTAGGTCTGGAACCCATCCCCTTAAAGAAAAAGATCCCAGTTAGGAACACAGATGGAACCCCAAATAAAAGAGGCACCATCACCCACTATGTCATGGGACAACTCCAGATCAATGGAAAGAAACTCACCACCAGATTAGGAGATGAATCCGTCATTCTGGGGCTCCCCTGGCTACAACGGACAAACCCAATCATAGATTGGAAAGAAGGGACACTAGAGTTCAAAGAAGACCTCAGACTTTCTCAAGTCAGAAGAATAGTACAAAAGACAAGAACAATCTGGGGAAGCCTTGGACAAGCCAAGCACCCCCGAACTTCAATCAAAGAAATACCCAATAAAGAACCCAAGATAATGAAACTAGCCAGTGCAGAACCCATTGGACCACAAGAGGAAGACCTTACCCCAACCTCTGCCAAAGAAAATGAAGCTGTGCAGAACAATGAGCTACTCAATGCCTACACCAGAGGAGAACCCGTCATAGGAATATTCAATCCCGGAAAGACCCCCCTTACCCAGGAATATAAGGACCCAGTATACTCTTACTCTCAGAAAATGGCCACTACATCTCAACTCACAACATCACAGACATCCCCTCAGTACTCCTTCAGTCAAAACATCTGGATTAGGGCCAAAACCTTGGTCTCCCAACAACTCACCCACAACTTGGAAAGACGTGAGGGAGAACAGCTGAAGAAGACCCTGGATGGGTTACTGCCAAAAGAATACCAGCAATACCGATGGGTCTTCAAAAAAGAAGCATCAGAACGGTTCCCTGATTTGCACCCCTGGGATCACGCCATTGATCTAAAACTGGACATCCTCCCAAAAGACTGCAAAGTCTACCCTTTGTCCCCCAGTGAACAAAAGAAGCTCGAATTCCTTGATGAAAACCTAGAGAAAGGATATATCAGGCCATCAAAGTCTCCCATGGCATCGCCTTTCTTTTCTGTTGCAAAGAAAGATACTGATGCCCTCCACCCCTGACAAGACTACCAGTATCTAAACAATAGAACAATCAAGAATATCTATCCACTGCCATTGGTAGGAGATCTACTCAACAAACTCAAAGGTGCCAACTGGTTTACTAAGATGGACATCCGGTGGGGATACACAATGTCAGGATCAAAGACAGTGACCAGTGGAAAGTGGCCTTCAAGACTAACAAAGGACTGTTTGAGCCAACAGTCATGTTTTTCGGCCTCTGCAACTCCCTGGCAACCTTTCAAGCCATGATGAACGAGATATTCAGGGACATGATAGATGAAGGATGGATTGTAATATACATGGATGACATCCTAATCTTTTCTAAAGAAAAGACAGAACACCAAGACCAAACAAAACGGGTCCTACAACAACTCCAGGAACATGACCTCTATATGAAAATAGAGAAATACAAGTTTGATGTCCAAGAAGTGGAGTTCCTGGGACTGGTGATCAAACTGGACAAAATAGGTATGGATCAGATGAAATTAGCAGGAATCAGGGAATGGCTGGCACCCACAAATGTAAAAGCAGTCCATTCCTTTCTAGGCTTCAGCAATTTATACCAACAATTCATCAGGCACTTCACAGAGTTGGCATGACCTTTTATTGGGATCAGGAAGTTGAGCACAAGATGAGGACGAGGTTTTTGAGGTATTGAGTTTAAGTCAAAGATAAGTGTATGAGGGAGTCTGCCACAGGGAGGAATGTTATTATCATCTCCTACAAGATGTGCAATATTTATACTACACAGTTAGGAGGTATAGTGTAATGCACTCCTTTAATATATAAAGGAGGTATTCTGTAATAGACCCCTGTACCAGTTAGTAATGGAATAACTATGTCATATCCCCTATAATAGTGTCAATAATAGTGACATATGATATCATGGCTTGGTAAGTCCTAGACTTCCTGCAGGGTGTGTCATAGACACTCTATCCAAGGCTCTGTCTCTGATAGCCTATGATAGACATGGCTATATCTTGCCTATCCTATGATAGACATGCTGCAGGATGATTAATCCTGTAGCATGTGTTAACTGTGGATTCCCCTATATGTCTCTGCATGTGTTAACCTCTGTTAAACATGTGTTAATATGACTTAGCATATTCTGGCAATATTCCCTAGGCATGTTAACTGCCTTGGCTTGCCTGTATACTCTTGTATACATAATCCCAACACCTTTAAATGAACTCACCAAGAAAACCAAAATATTTGAATGGTCGCCAGAATGCCAACAAGCATTTGATGCCCTAAAAGCTAAGTTTGCAGAGAGCCCAGTTTTGCTGATGCCAGACCCCACAAAACCATTTGTGGTAGAAGCTGACACATCAAAACATGCAACAGGAGCCATCCACCGGCAGAGGGACGCTAATTGTTACAATTTCCTTTTACATCTATTTCCTTCCTCGTCGCAGCAGTGCTTACTATGACTCGTCTCTTATCTCTGACTTGTCGGGCAGCGCCCATACTTCCTTTTCTATTAGACACCAAATAGATAGCTGTCCGTTTACCTCGCGCTCTACAGCTTTGTACCCATAGATAGCTTACTGACTCTTACAATACGTGTAGACACATATTTGACACGTAGCTACAAAACTACCTATATAAACTGTAGTAGACAGAGGTCAAGGCTCCTTAGCTTGACCTAGGCAATATACAGCCTTACAACTGCTCTCAAACGTGCGACTCGACCTAAGTCAGAAAGCCTCTGACTTAGCATGATATAACTTAACAATGAAAGCCTCATCGTTAACAAACTCAATACTTGTACTGAGTAGTTGAGGCTCTCGCCTTAACAAAAGGTCAAGCTAATCCACGACATCCTCTTACTCAAGAGCAGACTCCTCCCTCTCCAGACGACCTACCCAACACTCCCCTGATTGACCGCCACAAGGCGCCACCCCTGAACCCAACACCCTTTGGTACAGACACAAAGGTCAATTAGTACATTACTCTGAACCCTCTGAACACTGGTACAGCCAGAGAACAAACACTGAACCACCCCGATACATTCCTGACGAGGAATTTGAACCACTCAACCCAGACGAAGAAATCGAATCAGAACCCACAAATCAATTCCTTGACACCACCGACACCGACACTTACGACATGACGTCAAAAGAGATCAAGATCTGCGCGCCCACTGACTTCCACAGAGAAGGAACTAAAGCAAGCATGTTCCTCTCTCAAGTCTCCCTCTACCTCTGAGCAAATGAAGACATCAATGACACCGACGATAAGAAGATCATCTTCATGCTCTCGTTTATGAATGGGGGCACAGCAGCAGGATGGGCAGAGTCAAAAGCAGGAGAGACGGCTTTAGGGATGTGGACAGAGTTCAAAGCAGCATTCAAAACTGCGTTCTCGCCAATCGACGATGCAGGAGACGCACGACAGAAGATGAAAGCACTCAAACAGACTGGAGACATCGAAGACTACATTGCCCAGTTCAGAATCCTGAAAGGAAGGGCTGAGATCAAAGAAGACGTTTCCCTCATTGAATACTTCATTGACAGGTTACATCCCAAATTGACAGAAAAGATCTACAACATGGAGAAAGTCCCTACTACCCTCGATAACATGATGGAAGCAGCCGCAAAGTACAATGGACAGTGGAAACGAGCACGCGCCATCACGGGAAAGATGCGCGCCATCTATGAGCCTAGATCTACCTCCTCAATCAAGAAAGAAGCCACCGACATCAACCAATTAACCACCGCCGAACGAATGGAGCATATGCGAAAGGGGCTATGCTTTATCTGTCACAAACCCGGACATCACTCTGGAGATCACAAGAAAGACGGGATGATCACTACATCCCCCTCCCCCAAACCTTGGCAGAAAAAGAGGGGGCAAGGGTTATACAACAACCTCCGCACCATGATGGGAGAATTGGACAAAGAAGAACGAGAAAAGGCTCTCGCAATCCTTGAAGAGAAGGGTTTTTAAAGAAGCGGACTGGAACAACGTCAGACCCCACTGAGTTAATGGTTTCATCTGTATTAGTAGTTGATATGAGACAATGCTCCATGAGAGTACCCATTAAGCTAGAAACAGGAACCAAAATCGAAACAGAAGCGCTCCTTGACTCAGGAGCCGCCGGAACTTTTATCGATCGAGATTTCGCACGCAACCGCGGATTCCGAATGACCCCCCTGGCCAAACCAATCAAGACATGGAATGCCGACGGCACTTTAAACAAAGAAGGAACAACTCACTCTACTACGGCCCAACTCACTATCAGAGAAAGACAAATGGACAAACGGTACCTAGTAACTGGCTTAGGAAAAGAGTCGGTGATCCTAGGGTTACCTTGGTTTAGAAAGGAAAACCCTGACATTAACTGGAGAAAAGGTATGATCATCTTCCCTGACAAAGAAGAACAATTTGCCTGAATTTGGAGAATTGTTGCTAAATCTAGGGAAATGACAAAAGACACGACGTTCAGACAATCTACCGAAGAAATCAGGAAGATCACCCCTGTCGAAGAAAACCACCCAACCAAAGAAAGTAACATCGAAGTCTTGCAAAATGATACTCCACCAACACCGGACAAAATCGAAACTGGATCAGCAGATAATCTCATTGTCACCTACATCAAAGGAGAACCTGTCATCGGAATATTTGACCCTACCACCACTGAACCGCCCCTCACTCTGGAATACAATGTACCAAAATATTCATACTCAAAAAGCACAAAGAGAATATCAAGGATAATGTCGTCAAGAACTTTGCCACGATTTTGCCTTGGACAAGGGAGATCAGAGCTAAAACCTCCATTTCACAGAAACTCGCTCATGATAACCAAACGGACAACCCAGAAAAAGCAAAGACACTCGACGATATCCTTCCAACACAATATCAAGAATATCAAAAGGTGTTTGAAAAAGCAGCATCGGAACGGTTTCCTGAATCAAAACCCTGGGACCATGCAATTGATCTGAAAGACGGTTTTCTACCAAAAGACTGTAAAGTTTATCCTCTGACACCAGCAGAACAGTTGAAAATGGACGACTTCCTTGAAGAAAATTTGAAGAAAGGATACATCCAACCATCGAAATCACCCATGGCATCACCTTTCTTCTTCTTTGCAAAAAAGGACTCCGAAGCCCTTCGACCCTGCCAGGACTACCAATATCTCAATCACGGAATGTTGAAGTCAAAGCTAATATGACAAGTGAGAGAGAGAGAGCTTGTCAGATAACCGCAAACACAGCTAAGAGTGTGCTGAATGAGATGTGGATGAGACACCAATGATTTGAGTGTAAGTAACTAGAGAATACATCAGTATGACTAGTTACTTATATATCAGTCTCTTATCTATGATTACTACGTGCTAATGAGTCATATCCGACAATAGGAGGCCGATAGATAGGGCATAGTAAGCATAATGTAGTAATGTAGATAAGAAGGGCCTTGGTGAGTAATAGTGAATTACTAACAGTGCATAAGTCCATAAGATTAGTTTACCACATTCTAACATGGAACGATCAAGAACACCTACCCACTCCCACTAGTTAGCGACCTCCTTGACAAGTTAAAAGGAGCACAATGGTTTACGAAACTCGACATCTGATGGGGCTATCACAATGTCCGAATCAAAGAAGGTGATCAATGGAAAGCAGCCTTCAAAACAAATAAAGGACTGTTCGAACCAATGGTAATGTTCTTTGGATTATGCAACTCCCCCACTACGTTCCAAGGCATGATGAACAACATCTTCAAAGATATGATTGATGAGGGATGGGTCGTCATTTACATGAACAACATCCTCATCTTTTCCAAAGACAAACAAGAACATCAACAATGGACGCAACAGATCCTACAATGACTACTCAAAAACGATCTCTACCTCAAACCAGAAAAATGCAAGTTCGACGTCCAAGAAGTCGAATTCCTTGGACTGATTGTCAAACCGGATCAAATTCTGATGGACCCCACAAAATTAGCAGGAATCAAAGATTGGCTGGAACTGACAAATGTCAAAGGAGTATGATCATTTTAGGGTTTGGAAACTTCTATCGAAGATTCATCAGGAGGTTTGCCAAACTAGCAAGACCATTGAATGATCTAACCCAAAAAGACATTAAATTTGAATGGACAGAAGCGTGTCAAACGTCGTTCAATGCGCTAAAAGCTAAATTCGCACAGGCACCAATCCTGTCAATGCCTGATCCAGCAAGACCCTTCACAATCAAATCTGACGCTTCAAAATTTGCTACCAGCACAGTACTCCAACAACAAGGCACCGATGGACAATGGCACCCATGCGGATATATTTCACACTCACTCAACGCAACCCAATGGAACTACGAAATCTACGATCGAGAACTCCTGGGCATCATATGCGCCCTAGAAACCTGGTGCCACTACCTTCAAGGGAGTGCGCACCCGGTAACAATCCTATCCGATCACAAGAACCTGACATATTTCTGCACCGCCCAAAAACTGAATGGAAGACAAGCTCGATGGAGCCTGTTTTTATCCGAATTTGAACTAAACCTTCTGCATGTACCAGGATCACAAATGATACAGTCAGACACATTGTCACGAAGAGAAGACTGGAATCAAGGAACGGAAAACGACAATGAAAACATCATACTCCTACCCTCAGAAATCTTCGTGAACATTGTCAACACAGACATGCAGGTGGCCCTGGTTCAAGCAACAATGAAAGACAAACTAGTAGCAGATGCAATCAAGGCACTCAAAACAAACGGAACCCAGCCGATCAAATCCGATCTGACAGACTGGGAAGTAAAAGATGGTCTAATCTTTTTTAAGAACAGGTGTTACGTACCACCAGACACCGAACTCAGAAAGAAGATAATCGAATTATATCACAACTCCTTACCATCTGGACACCCTGGACAATTCCAGACAATCGAACTCATCCGTAGAGACTACTGGTGGCCGGGAATGACCATGCTGATCAAGAACTGGGTAGAAGGCTGCGCCAAATGTCAACAAATGAAAGTCATTACACATCCAACGACACCACCGCTCACGCCAATAAAAAGCAATACAACGCGCCCATTTGCACTCATGACAACTGATTTTATCACAGACCTACCCCTATCTGACAGGTTTGACTCATTAATGGTTGTGGTAGACCATGGTCTTACTAAGGGGGCAATTTTAATCCCTTGCAACAAAACAATTGATGCATTAGGGGCTGCGGACGTGTATCTAACAAATGTCTACACTTGATTCGGATTACCTGACAAAATCATATCCGACAGAGACCCCAGGTTCACGTTGAAACTCTACTAGGCAATAGCACGGGTACTCCCGCGGGTACCCAGAGCTCTACCCGTACCCGTACCCGCGTCTACCCGTACCCGCAACCCACGGGTCACGAGTCACGGGTCACAGCGGGTACGGGTAGACCCCCGTCTCCCATTGTGTAACACCTCCTGCATAGGCCCCAACAATGACGGTGACAACACCATGTTGTCGCCGTCATTGTTGGGGCCTTGGATTTGTTACATACATTTAACTAATGGTTTCGTCACTCAGATGAGTGTCGACAACCTTTTAATTATTTATGTACTATGTGTATGTACTAACTAACTTAATATATATATTATTTACGGGGGAAGCGACGCCCCAGAGGAAGGGGAAGCTTGTGGAAGCAAGGTCTTATATACCAGATAATGTTTATTACTATTTGGTTCCAGTAAACGAACGCGAACGCGACACGTCGTTTAAGTTGATGTTTGCCATTGTTTGGTTTCAGTAAATGCGAACGCGACTCGTTTATGTGCTGCATTCATTTACTTCAACTATATACTAGTATTAATTATCAACTTGTTTCAATAAATGACACATCACATTCAGAAAAGTTAAACCAAACAATATGTACTAGTAAATATCAACTTGTTTCAGCAAACAACGTGTCACGTTCGCGTTCGTTTACTGGAACCAAATAGTAATAAACATTATCTGGTATATAAGACCTTGCTTCCACAAGCTTCCCCTTCCTCTGGGGCGTCGCTTCCCCCGTAAATAATATATATATTAAGTTAGTTAGTACATACACATAGTACATAAGTAATTAAAAGGTTGTCGACACTCATCTGAGTGCCGAAACCTGTAAATACAAAACTGTATGTTAGTACATAGACATTTGGTGACGGGTTGGGTGCGGGTCACGGGTACCTAAATCATGACCCGTACCCGTACCCGTGCCTACCCGTACCCGTAACCCGCACGGGTTGGCCAAACCCGTGCTGTTCCCTAAACTCTACCAAGAACTTGGAAAACTCCTCGGAATCAAACTCGCAATGAGCACCACCTTCCATCCACAAACTGACGGAGAAACAGAACATGTAAACCAAGAAGTTGAAGTCTATCTCCGGATGTTCTGCACAAACAACCCTGAAACATGGAGAAGACTCCTTCCCACTGCGGAATTCGCCCACAACCAGCACACGCATTCGACGGTGAAACACTCCCCGTTTTACCTCATGATGGGATACAAACCCCGAGCGATACCCACGGCTTACCAGAAGAGCGATGTACCTGCAGCAGAGCAACACTTAATTCAACTATTAAAAGCACGAACTGAAGCACTTGCAGCGCACGAGCTAGCTCGACAAATCATGGCAGAGCGAATCACAACGAAGTTTACCCCATTCGAGAAAGGACAGAAGGTGTGGCTTAACTTGAAGAACCTAAAACTGACAGACATAACAAGGAAACTCTCTCCGAAACAAGAGGGACCCTTCCCCATCAAGCAAGTTCTGTCGCCACTCTCCTACAAGTTGAAACTCCCCCATCAATGGAAGATCCACCCTGTATTCCACGCCGCCCTCCTCACACCTTATCATGAAACCACCGCCCACTGCCCTAATTACCTAAGGCCACCCCCTGACCTGATTGATGGACAGGAAGAACACAAAGTAGAGTTGATCATCGCCCACAAGAAACGAGGCAGAGGACACATATTCCTGGTGAAGTGGCTAGGCTACCCCACGTCTGAAAACACATGGGAACCTACAGATAATTTAAGAAACGCTGTGGACCTCCTTGCTGCATATAAGGAGAAGAAACGCCTTTGAATCGACCCAGCAGATCCATCTGCAACCATCACCATCAAACAAACATGTCTGACCTCCCCTCCTCTCATGCTCTCAAAACTTTGAATATCCTCCCCCCTCTTGCTGAATATACAAACAATTACCTCCAAGAGCCTGGACACCGCGCTGAAATCCTTCGCAAAGTCCATGACCAACCCCTCAAAGAAACCCTCCGACAATACAATCTCACCCTCAATACTATTGCAAATCTAGAACGACTCGCCCACAGTATGATGTCTCAAATGTTAGAAAAAGGAATGGCCTCAGTAGTTAGTAATTACAAATTAAAGTACGCAAAACCCAACACCTCCGCCGCCCCGACACAAACCCAAGCAGAAACCCACAACTTACAAACGCCCCCATCTGGATCCGCGACCTCTTCCTCCTCCTACCACCTTCAAAAATCAGCACAAACCGCATCCGCCAATGCCTGGCGGCCTTCTCCCCCAAAACGAAAAGAGCCACCCCCGACTCTGTTCTATGTCAGAAGTATGACCCTGACCGCTAATCAACCGTCCTCCACAGTACCACCCCACATGAAGAACGAGGCTTGTTTCAGATGCAAAGGACTAGGACACTTCACATCCTACTGTCATCTTTTCACTTGCGACATCTGTAAAAAGCGAGCGCCAGGACACTACCCCAAAGATTGCCCCCAAAACAAGAAGCGATCGATCACCCCTGATCAGAAGTGAGCTGGAAGCGAAGAAGAAGAGGCATATACGGCAGCCGAGTACTTCTCAAATTTTGACAACAGCGCTTGGGCAAATTCGACCGGTGAACCCAGGCCAGGGTCGTTCCATCCTTATTAAAGAAGAGAAGTTCGTTGACATCCCCCAGCACCACCAAAAATCCCCACTCTAGACATGACATACATGCAAATAATCGCCCTCGCCCTCGGGCTCTTTTTCTTCACCTGTTGGATGATTCTTCTATCACTCTCTTACATTTCCATCCACGAAACCGAACGTTGACATAATATTCATGAACTTAATGAAATCCTCTCCCACATCTCTCCGACTCCGTCCTTGAACGCCCTGGTCTATTTGACCCCTATAACTGTGCCTGTGCCCGCCCATATTCCACCTCCACCATGAGTACCACCACCAGCGCCACCCATCCTCTTGCCAATCAGCAAAGAACTATGGCTTTATCGACCACTCAACAAGTCTACAGACCGGGTGGAAAAGGGGTTAGAATGAAGCGAAGTTGGAAACTTTGAGGATAGGGGGGGGGCAGTGTTACAATTTCCTTTTACATCTATTTCCTTCCTCGTCGCAGCAGTGCTTACTATGACTCGTCTCTTATCTCTGACTTGTCGGGCAGCGCCCATACTTCCTTTTCTATTAGACACTGAGTAGATAGCTGTCTGTTTACCTTGCGCTCTACAGCTTTGTACCCATAGATAGCTTACCGACTCTTACAATACATGTAGACACATATTTGACATGTAGCTATGAAACTACCTATATAAACTGTAGTAGACAGAGGTCAAGGCTCCTTAGCTTGACCTAGGCAATATACAGCCTTACAACTGCTCTCAAACGTGCGACTCGACCTAAGTCAGAAAGCCTCTGACTTAGCGTGATATAACTTAACAACAAAAGCCTCGTCGTTAACGAACTCAATACTTGTACTGAGTAGTTGAGGCTCTCGCCTTAACACTAATGGAGATTGGCACCCCTGTGGATACATCTCACACTCCTTCACCCCAACAGAATGGAACTATGAGATATACGACAGGGAACTCCTAGGCATAGTCCAAGCCCTGGAGATGTGGTGACACTACCTACTGGGTTCAGGGCACCCTGTGACAATCCTCTCTGATCATAAAAATCTAACCTATTTCTGAACCACACAGAAGCTAAACAGAAGACAAGCCAGATGGAGTTTGTTCCTATCAGAATTCAACTTGCAGCTGACACATGTCCCAGGATCCTGAATGGTGCAGAGTGATGCCCTATCATGAAGAGCAGACCATGTCCCAGAAGAAGACACAGACAATGAGGATATGAGTATGCTCCCTGAAACACTGTTTGTCAACTTCATTGACACCGAAATGCATGGCATCTTCACTGCCAACATTATGAAGGAAGATCTGGTAAAAGACACAATCATGGCCCTTAAAAACAATGGCATACCCCTGATTAAATCCTTGCTCAAGGATTGGAAAATAGAAGACAGGCTGCTGTTTTTCAAAGACAGATGCTACGTCCCTGACAATGCGGACATACGACAATGAATCATGGAATGATACTATGAATGCCTACCTAATGGACACCCTGGACAATGGCAGACTACTGAATTGATCAGGAGAGACTACTGGTGGCCGGGAATGGTAACCTTTATCAAGAAATTCGTTACGGGATGTGCCATCTGTCAGCAAATGAAGCATAATACACACCCGATGACCCCCCTGCTCTCCCTGATCAAATCTCATGCCACCCGCCCATTCGCTCTCGTAACCACCAACTTTATCACCAAGCTCCCAGTTTGCAACGGGTTCAATTCCTTAATGGTCGTGGTAGACCATGGACTTACAAAGGGGGTAATTTTACTTCCTTGTAACAAAACCATAGATGCACTCAGAGCAGCCACAGCCTACCTGGACAATGTCTATAAATGGTTTAGTCTGCCAGACAAAATAATCTCCAACTGAGACCCCTGCTTCGCCTCACAACTATTCCAGGAACTGGGAAGAATGCTGGGAATCAAACTGGCAATGAGTATGGCTTATCACCCACAAACCAATGGAGAAATGGAACAAGTAAACCAGGAGGTAGAAATCTATCTCTGGATATTCTGCTCTAACAACCCAGGAAACTGGAAACACCTCCTGTCTACCACAGAGTTCGCACACAACCAGAGAACCCACTCCATCCAGAAGAACTCCCCCTTTTGGCTTATGATCAGCTATGAACCAAAAGCAATCCCCCTCCCTTACCAGAAGACAAACATCCCTGCAGCAGAGCAAAGAATTATTCTCTTACAGAAAGCCAGAGACAAAGCACTAGCCACCCACGAACTAGTGCATCAAATGGTGGCAGAACAGGTCACCTGGAACTTCAAGCTGTTTGAAAAAGGAGAAAAGGTGTGGTTAACACCATGAAGAAACTTGCCCCAAAATGCAAAGGACCATTCGTCATCAACAAAGTATTAAATCTATTCTCCTATCGCTTCTCCCTCCTGAAACAGTGGAAAATCCACCCCATCTTCCATGCAGCCCTCTTGACCCTGTGCCAACAAACAGATGAACATGGCCCCTCATTCTCAGAGCCACCACCTGACCTGATTGAAGGAGAAAAAGAGTATGAAGTCAAAGCAATCCTCACCCACAGAAAAAGAGGCCGAGGGTTTCACTACCTGATCAAGTGGATGGGCTACCCCTCATCGGAAAACTCATGGGAACCAGAAGCCCACCTCAAACATGCTGAAAGCATGCTAAGTAATTACAAGAAGAACAAGAACATCTAACAAAAAAAAAAAAAACAATATAAAAAGAAGAACAGAAACAGAAAATAGATCAACAAAAATGTATTGCCCCTCTCCCAATGCCATTGCCACCCAATTTTTCCTTTCCAACCAACAACACAAAAAAGACATCCAACAGCTTGTTGATGGAAACATGCGCCTAAGACCTCTCTTCACCACCTGGGGCTACAACCAATGCCTCCTCCATGCCACCCAACAACAGGAAGAAGTGCTTCTCTGCTCAGCAAAGAAACCCTGCTCGCCAATCCACCTCCTGACCTAAAAGAAAACCAACCCCCTACCCCACCCTCCTCACAAATAAGATGACCCCAATAAAGAATCCTCCGCTGCCACCTCCCAGACAAGACTCCCTCTCTGACTACATAACCCCCTCTCCTTCTATCAAAGTCTCCTCCCCAGAACCACTCCCACCACCCACCGATCGCGTGGTTATTGACCTGACTAGGGAATCAACCCCCAGAACCTGGACCCTGGTCCGTTCTCAAACCAACCCTTCTCCCAGAGAGAAGACATGCTTCTGCTGTAAGGGAAAAGGTCACATCTGCCCCTTCTGCCCAAGATTTAAATGTTCTACTTGTGGGAAAAATAACCTGGCACTACTCTAATGACTGTCCAGATAGGCCTCCGTTGGACGACAATGACTATTCTGATACATTCGACGATGCAGCATGGGCAAACATCACAGGAGAGCCTTATGGGGACCACTGAACAAACACATGAAAACAGCAGTGATTTTTATTTGGCTTGACCACCCCTCCCTACAAGAAAAAAACTCCACATCTTTCCCCCTCCCTACACTGTGAAATAACCTTTTCGTTCTCCTCATTGCCGTCCTCACCTCCCTTGTTGTCCTGGGGATGACTGTCTTCCTGGCGCATGTCACCTTACAACAGAACAGTCGACACCCCATGCATGCCCCACAACCTTGATCAGAAAGCCCAGTAGTGTTTAACCACCAAGACAATGACATCCCCATGCTCCCTCAGTGCACCTGTACCTGATCTAGGTGAGTACCCCACTCCCTTGAGATCTCCATACCACCCACACCCACCGCATGTCCACTGTCGCCCCCCAGATACAAGCCGATTCTCCACCCCCTCCCTAACTGAGTCCTAAGAACAATGAATCCTTAACCCATACAACCACATCCCTCATTCCCTGTCATTGGTAGCCCTAGGCTTGGGAAAGTCATGAGAGTATTGATAGGGAAAGTCAGTGACTTTCTGGGTAGAAGAGGGGTAATGTTACAGTTGTCTGATTGTCGTCACAGTCATCATCGCCATAAGGGTACACATTAATTCTTTTTCTCCTCTTCTCACCTATTGTCTTCTCTTCCTTCTCTTGATACATCTGAAACATCTTCTCTCTTTCTTTTCTTCTGATACATTTGAAACATTTTCTTTTGTTCTATTGTCCTTCTCTCCTTTTCTTCGGACCCCTTGACATCATGCAGTACTCAGTACAGCCTCGCCTTTCATGTATATAAGTAGTATTACAAAGGTCTAAGCTCTCTAGCTTGACCTAAGCAATCTACCACTTTACTCTCTGCTCAACTCAAACTTGAACTAGTCCAGAAAGCCTCTGGAGCTAGTAGACTAGACAACTACTTGAAGGCCTCAAGTAGTAGATGACAACAGACCTTTAGTTGACAGGTGTAAAGCCCTTGTCTTAACAAGGTCTAAGCTTTTTAGCTTGACCTAAGCAATCTACCACTTTAACTTGCTCAACTTAAACTTGAACTAGCTCAGAAAGCCACTGAGACTAGTAGATTGAATAACTACTTGAAGGCCTCAAGTAGTAGATGATGAACAATCCTTAAATGACTAGTATAAGCCCTTGTCTTAACAGAAAAACAAACAAATTAGTTATTATGAAGCCAGCCAGGTTATAAATACTTACACCAGGTATCATTGCTTGTAGTTGTCATAGTTATTGGCCACTTAAAATATGCCAACTCAATAAGATTCAAGAGAAGGAGGTAGAGGGTGATGGATGGTGCAGTAACCAATCACTGATCATCAGTGACAGGCTGTAGTAGTCACAGAGGCTACTCCATCACCACCAATGTGGTGGCCTCTGCAGAGGACCTTCGCATAATCTGACAGGCGATTGCTGCAGCTTTCATCAGGGACTTCTGTGTGTCAGTGAAGCTCCCTTTGTCGACATCGTATATGAAGATCATCAATGTCCCCTATTTCCAAGATCACCACCCCATCTCAGTGGAGTCGGTGCTCGCCTTCATCGCCAAGTCAGGCCTCAAAGACTTGGTAGTTCTTAATGCCCCCCTCTGGGTCATCTGCAACTCGAAGCAGTCCAACACTGCTACCGTCTACATGAATGTCTCTGACTCAGTTTTTATGTATAATGTGCCAAAATGTAAACCATAATTATGGACTATTAGACACGTTGCTAGAGTCTCAGAGTAGTCTTTGAAGGTCCGGTCAGGTTGCGGTCACAGCACCTTTTGACTGCAACTGCAACCATGACCAGTTGTCAGACTTACAAATCTCACAAACCGTGACCGCAACTGCGGCCAACCAGTTGGTGACCGGTTGTTGTCAGCTTGCGACTGGTTCCAACCAGTCACAACTGTACATATATACATTAATTTGTAAATAAAAATATATATTAATAAAACAAATAAGAAAATAACAAGAACCTTTTCCCTGCTCACATTGGGAGCGAGAGGGGGGGAGGTAGCTGTAGTCATGTAGAAAAGATCAAGAACCTCCCCTGCTTGCGTTTGGAGCGAGAGGGGGGGGGGCGCCGTCATCATCATTGGGGTTGGCGGTGGGCATTGGAGACATGGCAGCAGTGCTACGTCGTCGTCGTCATTGTTGTTGGGGTTGGGAGTGGTTGGTGATGTTGCGGCGGTGCCACGTCATCATCGTCGGGGTTGGTGTGGCTGTCATACCCCCGCAGTCGTTCATCTCGGTCAGCACCCCATCTCCCCCCACGAGCAGTGGCTCGCAGGCTGGGTGGTGGTGCTGGAAACATAGTAGAAACCCCTCCGTCTCACGTTTGGAGCAAGGGAGGGGGGTGTCGCTATAGAAAAAGAACAGACTCCTCCGTCTCGCATTTGGAGCGAGGAGGGGGTGTCGCATCTAGGTGGGGTTGGTTAGCTGTGGGAGGTGGGTGCGGCTGGGGGGCTGACCCGGCAGGTATCCCCCTGCTGGGGTCTCCCAGTGTCCCTCCCCATCCTCCTGACTGATCGGCACTCCTCACATCCCGTTTTGACGGGGAGGGGTGTGGTTTGTACGTGTCGGCACACATTGTTACAGCAGAATTTCAACCTAAAAACATAGAAATATAGTTGATAACTTAAATGAATACAAGAAAGAAAACTTACTGTGGGCCCAAATGACTTTACCGTCGTTTGGGCCCACATTGTTGGCAGCCATTTGCGGCTCTTGCTAGTGTGGGTGTGGGTGTGGGTGTGGTGGTGGCAGGTGTTGACAGAGGTGGTTGAGGTGTGAGGGAGGGCGGCAGGAGGAGCGGCATCGATGGTGGTGAGAGGTGAACTGGCAGTCACGACAGTCGCGTTGCCGTTCACTTGCACAACACATGTGCAAATATATACGAAACACCTGGGCCGTTACTATGCCATGGCCATTGTTGCAAATGTCTTGGTGCTGACGATTACAACTCGCACTGGCAGCAGGGTAGGCAGGTGCGATAACGAGACATATCATTACTGTATGCTAGATTTGAACGAGAGAACATGTAAAGGAATGAACAAAGTCAAATAGCCCATGCATCGTCTTCATCCCACATAGTGAGCTCTTCGTCAGCCAATAAAAGGCCCTCGCCATTGTCAACAATCTCCTCAATGACGTCCAAGTTGAGTTGTGCAAGATCGATGGTCAAACCTCGCCACGACCCTTTCATCAACTGTAGTTTCTCGAATAACTGTGGCCCAAGTCTCGCCCGACAATCTGTGGCCGTGAGTTTGCTGCCTGAGAACACGCGTTCACATGGAACAGACAATGCTTGACTAGGTAGCACGTCGAGGGCGATCCGAACAAGTGTTGGATATATCTTCGCATGGTCCTATACCAATGCACTGTATTTAGTGTTCTGATTGAGTATTATGAGGCGAAGACACACCTGCCACCACTTAACAATGTCTATATCCCTTGTAACATCAGCGGGAACATCATCGAGGTACCGACGCAACTCCGATTGCCACTCTTCATCGTTGCCTTGCAAAATGAGTTGGAGGCGGTGGCGATCGAATTCAGAAAGGAAGGAAGCGGCTGGGCGCTCATGATCAGATGTTGATGGAGATGATGGTGGGGTATCAGGTGTAGCATTCTGGGCTTGTGGACAAGTGGCCCAATACTCAGCCATCTGAGGATTTCCTGCCGCAATCTCCTTTCTTGCTCTTTCTCCCCTCCCCATGCAAGCTCAATGTAGTGTAACTTGAAGTAGGGGTGAAGGACTGTATAAGTGGATATTAGCTCTGAAGAATTATTATTGCTACAGATCATGTACCCAGTGCGAGAATGTAAGAAGGTTTCTCATCAAACTTGGAGTAATACTTGGCTAGTTTTGCAAGCCCGTCCCAAATCGCTGGATGATATAGTTCATAGTGAGGGTCCATGAGTTTCGCCTCCCATACCGTCTGAAGGTCCTCAAGTGCAGGTAGTGCGCGGTACAGGGTCGGTTGCTGGAATCCTGTGTGGGCGGTGAGATCACAGCAGATGGCAGTAAACTAAGAACTCACTGCGAGGATTGTCTTGGCGTCTAATACTCGTGCCCAATCTGCATCAGCCAGGGTAAATGCCGACCAGAGAATCTTCTTGGAGACATGTCCATCACATTGTAACGTCGTGATGTGGCCGTACAGTTGGTCTGCAGAAGAAATGAAGAGGTTGATGGCCTACTGACTGATGAGGGCAATTCAGGGGAATTGACTCTAACGTAACTTACTGCCTTAAGCTTGTAAGCCCAATCCAGCATATTAAAAGCAGAACCCCATTGGACATTGCTATGAAGGGGTATCTTGAGAGGCGTTGTGATGCCACATTTGATTTGGAGCTCATGAAAGTATTGAATTTGTTGGCCTGAGGCCTGTATCTGTGCAAGTTGTCAGTTGATTTTTCTGGGATATATATATGGTTTCATTTCCACACCTTTGTTGCTAATGTACGGATTGCTGCGATCACATCGAGATTGCCATTGAGTACGTAATTGTCAACAAGCATCGGATCATACTCCCAAATGGCGTTGCTGGTTTCGACAGCAGCTATTTTTGTGATGTAGGACATGACATCGATCGTTGCAAGGTTGACAACATGTTCCAAGCACCTGTACCAGGTCAGTCCACAAAGAATGTGCACAGATCCCTGAGATGCACGGAAGCTGATTCTCAGCTGCAGACCACTTCGGAAGCTGTCACAGTGCATGCTGGGACTCAATTGTCTCGCACAACGTTGTGTTTGACGAAGTGTTGTCTAATGTCGCTGTATACAGCTGAACCCAATCTGACTATCATATCTTTCATGTTACTAATGTGGCTCACCTTAGAATTGGAACGTGACATAATGCCTATGCGATCGCAAAGACCCACAAAGTATCGACTGAGGTTATCGCCACCATGTGTACCATGGATCAGACGGAAGCCCACGACTTCGGCTCGGAGGGTCCATTTACCTGTGTCAGGATCAATGTTGATCCAGTGGGCAGTCATGCCGAGGTAACCTTGCTTTGTATGATCTGCGGTCCAGCCATCAGCAGTTGTTGAGATCTTTCCTGGTGCATTCTGTATAGCAATCAGTCTAGTTTCGTGAGGTGAGTTTGGTGCATTACCTGGATCTCCTCTTTGAGCTCCTGAACATGATTGATAAAGGCGTTATGGATGTATAGGGTGATGTCATGAGCTGTCGGCAAATCTGCCTTATTTGTGTTCGGCCACATCGAGACAAGACAATTCCGGAATCGTGCCTTGTCAGCAACCATCATGGCCTGTGTGAGAACATCAGAACGTTGTGCAAGACATCAGATGTGTCAGACATTGACGGACCTGGTTGTCACAGGCAATGAATTTTGCAACTGCCTCCAATATTCCCTCCCTCATAAACTCAACTGCTTTCCCAAACTCCAGCTTCAACTGTGTTGAAACCTTCTCCTTCCCCTTCCCTTTCACCTTCCTGGCAAGTGCCACTGCTTCCGGGATACATCGATGGTTCACCTTCACTTTCATGGCTTTGCAGAGGCGCTCGTATTCCTCAAAATGGTTGCTTGCAATGTGCCCACGACATGTGGAGTTCCCACCCTTCAAGAAACACTGTCTAAGGGTTCATTTGGGGTGCCTCTTTTCTATGAGAGCCTTTTCTGTAACTGTTCTAGGGCACCAGGTGAGCAAAATGAGGTTTTTTGCATTGACTGGTTACTAACCTGCAAAGACTGCACCACCTGCCTGTCACCAGCTCGGGGCCTGCCCTTGTCTTGAAGCTGACTTTGAGGGTCTGACTGAAGACAGTAAGGAGGTCACGCGTGGAGTCTTTTTTCGAAGGACATTTGCTAGCAATTCCTTCGCCTTGATGCTCGTCGAGATCCTTGTGGGATATAGGTAAGCAACACCATATTGCGAGATTGGGTATGATAACTTACAGCCATGACTTCCTCCTCCTCTTCCTCAACCTCATTGATATTGTTAACTTCTTCAATTGTACCATCCTCTTCCTCACCAGCCTCAACCACCTTGACCTCCTTCTCAACACCCTGTTTTTTTTTTGGCTTTTGCTTTGACTTGGTCTTCCACATTGATGGGCTGGGTTGCTCCTCCTCCGATGACTCTTCAGTGACCTTGGCTTTCTTACGTTTACTTTTCTGTGGTTCCTCCTCCTCCTCCTCCTCCTCCTCCTCCTCCTCCTCGTCATCTTCATCCTGTTCATCAGCCAGCCGCTTATTCTGCTTCTGAGTGGTGTTCAACTTTGGCTTCATGGTGGGTCCTCTCTTCTTAGTGGCCACTGGCTTAGACTTATCCTTATCAGGACATGTAGTTCTCTTGCCATTGCCCATTGAGGTAACGAAAGTTAGCAGCGCTAGGTGGAAGATGTGAGTTGAAATGAGTGTTTAAGTGTAGGAATACTATTTCTCGCTGCAGCTTGGTGCTCGCCATGCTGTTACCTCGCTGCAGGCTGTGCTGCATCATTGTTGCAATGTGTGTACTACATAGTCTTTATGTAGTTGACCTGCATGTGTATCATGATAAGCATCATTTACAGGTTGTCGACATGCAACCGGTCACAACTGGTTGCAAGTGGTTCTAGTGCTGAAGGATAGAACTTCAACCACGACTGCAACCATATGTCAACCGGTTGCAACTGTGACCGAATTTCCGGTCTTTTCTGGTTGGGTTCAGTTGGGTTGTGGTTTTTTTTTCGGTTGGTGCAACTGGACCCTCAAAGACTATCTCAGAGTGATGAGTTTCACATTCCATTGATCCAGGAACCACCATGGAACCTAATAAGGCACACACCCTCGTCGGCAACATGCGATGGGGAGGTGGTAATTGGTGCCCCTATGCACCCCAATTGGGGCTGCATGGTCTGACATGCCGGGACAGATACTGCCCCAGCTCTGAATGATGCAGCCCTGTTTCCACACAACAATCGGGGAGAATTCCCACGGGTCACTGTCTATTTTGACAAGTGGCTCCAAGCTCTCAGGCCCAGCTACCACCAGGATCTGATAGACCACCGTGACGTCATCATCCATCTTCACCTTGGGTGCAGGCAAAGACATCATCTTCCTAGCCAACATCTATTCTGACAGGAACCACATGGGCATCTGCCTCCTCTTGGAGGGAGTGGAGACTTGGCCTCCGCTTCCACCTCATTGGGGGGGATTTCAACTGCTGCCACAGGCTCTGGGACCCTAGGGGGCCTCAAGTCAATGAGCACGCCGACCCCCTCATGGTGGCCACCACCTGCCTTGGTTTATCACTCTGTCACCCAGACAAAGCTAAACCCATGCACGATCCATATAATGGGGAGCTCAATCTGACGGTGTTCGACCTCCTTTTCATCAACTCAGTGGATGAAGCAGTCACTGAGCACTCTATCTTCCTGGAGCACCACAGATCTTTGGATCATGCCCCACTCCTGGTCAATCTTTGGACTCCCTTTTACCATGTCCTGCTGCAGACCAAGGGAATTGCCCCAGACTCAGATGAAGAGATGGCCTATCTGGAAGATGTCTCCACCCAGCTATCTGCCCTGTCCCAGTGGACAGGGGACACACCAGCAGAGGTTGATGAGGTGGTGGATGCCATCTCGGAGGTGTTTGCCACAGTGTGGGGCACCCATGCTCGGTCTAAAGACATCTGCAGCTGCTCTAAGGAGTGGTGGTTGGATGAGTGCCACACGGCCCTCGAGGAGTACCAGGAATCCTGGGACCCCGAGGACTGGAGCATGTTTAAGCAGGCCGTCAAAGCTGCCAAACAAGCATTCTTTGATGCACACATCAAAGAAGTGTCCACTACAAATCAACGCCCATGGGACCTCATGCCCTGGGTGAAACAATGCAACCTCCTGTCGTGTGAGGCCATCTCCTATGGAGGTGTCCCTTGCAACATGTTGGAGTCGCTATGGAAGATGCTGGATAGTACCTACAATGCAGCTAATGACCGCCTGGTGGACCTCTCAGTGCTCAACAACTACAAACACCTCCCCACCCAGGAGTGGACCCCCTTCTCCCTGCTTGAATTGCAGGAAGCTCTCAAGGCATGCTCATCACGCTCTGCCCCTGGACTGGACCGTGTCACCTGGTCCTTCCTCAAGCGCTGGGCAGGCAATGTTGAAATTACTCATCTATTAGTCCGCATTGCTGAGGTGTGTGTTTCACAAGGCCACTGGCCTATGCATTTCAAGGAATCCATGTCAGTCATCATACTGAAACCGGGGAAACCTAACTACTCCACCCCCAAATCGTTCCAGCCAATTGTGCTGTTGAACACTTTGGGCAAACTGATGGGGGTGTCACCCAGCATTCCACTGAGGATGCCAGAGTCTACCTCACTCACATCATCCATGTGGGATGGGCGAAGGGGCTTCAGAGAAGCGTGGTGGCTTTTGACATTGCACAATTCTTCCCATCGCTGAACCACCAGGTTCTGCTGGCAATCATCAAGAGGTCAGGGTTCCCACCATGCATCGCTTCTTGACTTGTTACCACCACAATGTCCTGTGGGAACATTGCTCACAACGCCTGGCTCGTCGCCTAGCGGTCCATCCTCTGGCCTGATCTATCAGGCCAGACCTTGAATCCTTGAGAGGGATGTTTGGGAGTAATCCTGAGCACCCTGCCGATCTGTCTGTCCGATCTCCTCAGATGTCTCCCGGTTGACCGCCTCAGGGGTCATCTCTTTATCTCTCTCATTCCTGCTCTGACTCGATGATCTGAGGCTCTGGGATGGGGCATCCTCCACCTAGGTGGGGGGGCTTGACGGTGAATTAACACTGCTGGCTTCGGCCAGAGGTCCTGCCCTGGGGTTGAGGGGAGAACATGTTGGGGTGAGGGGGGACACTTAGCGGGGCTGCAGGATCCCTGGAGAGGATCCTTAGCTCCAGGTGTGTAATGTACATCTGTGCATTGACACTGATTACGGGGACCCTCATTACAGGATCTCTAGCACCTTGGACTCGAGCCAGCGACTCCATTCTCCGGTGGTAGCGGAGCGCGCCTCCTACTGGATCTATCTCTCTCCCTCTCTCTGCGCAGGCCTGGGGCCCTGCTCACTCCCCCCAAGCGATCGCTGGGATGCCACACCCTCTCGCTTTTGGGCATGCTGGACGCACTTTTCTCATGCTAGGATCTTGGTCTTAACCATCATCTTTGCTGAGTCCGCTTTTACATTTTCCATGGAATACGACACTGATTACTTTGATCTCGACAATCCGTTTGACTCCCTTGCTGGGGATCCCTTCTCCGCCCTCCGCTCCCTCCAGAGGAGAGGCGATCAGTCCGATCAAGACTCATCATCTTGGTCTAACGTCGACGACAGTGACGACGAGGGGGTCTCCAACCCCTTTGATCATCCGTTGTCTGTGGCGCATGAGGCAATGTAACCCTAACTTCTCTGATCCTACCTGGTGGGTTGCTTCATGGCCTACAAATGGAACACGGATGCCTCAGGCAAGTTCTCTGCTGATGTTGGTGTAGGGCAGGGCTCTGCTCTGTCCCCTGTCTGCTCAGCGCTCTATATAGCACCTGTCCTACAGATCTTCTTTGCGTGCCTCCCCTGGCTGCTTGCAGACCTCATCTCTTATGTGGACGATGGTACACTCATTGCACAGTCAAAACAGGTGGAGGATAACCTCCTGAAGCTTGTGGAAGCCTACAACAAGGTCTTCTGACTGTTCACAGCCCTTGGTCTGGTGTTGGAACACACCAAATCCAAGGTCTTCCACTTCTCTAGAGCACAGTTGGCAGACAACCCACCCATCAATCTCGGAGTGGCCCCATTCACCAGGCTACCCCTTTGCGGCCCAAACCAATATGGTGGTACTTGGGCTTCTTCTTTGACCGGAAACTTTCTTTCAAAGAACATGTCCAATTCTATACCAACAAGGCATTCACCACTGTGAGCACCATGTGTATGCTGGGCAATTCATCCTGGGGTCTCTCCCCAGTGAATAAGCACCTTCTTTACCAGTCCTGTGTCATCCCTGTGGCGACATATGGCCTCCAACTGTGGTTTTGCCGCAGTACTCATACCAAAGGCATCATCAAAGCCCTGTCCCAGATGCAGCACACCGCTGCCCACTGGATCACAGGCTGCTTCCGTATGACCCCGTCCGGGGTGATGGAATGCCTCACAGCCCTCTTGCCCATGCTGCAGGTGCTGCACTGCCTGGCTGATAAGAGCTGCCTCTGGACAGCTACTTTGATGCGCACCCACCCTGTCCGAGCTATCTTGGAAGGGGACCTTGTGGGAGACACCCCCCAGCATGCGCTGGGGCTTCAGGCTCTCTCACCTGCTATCCAGCAGAAGATTGTGTCCCCTGTGGTGGATGCAGTCACCATCTGCTCCCAGGCTGGGGAGAGCTTTGCTGCCTTATTGTTAGCTGTGACAGGTCCGTCCCTAAGACAGCTCACCAAGCCTCAGCGGCTGCCCTGGTCTTCCATGGAAACCAGGAAATCTGCAGAGTTACTGCCTTTGTCAGCCATGCTGCAGTGACAAATGTGGAACATAAGGTCCTCCACCTTGGGGTATCCGCAGCTGTGACCACTGGGTGCAAGAAGGTGGTGATTTTCTCTGATGCCCTGGCGCTCATTGACATGTGGGTTGACTGCTCCCCAGTGGGGGGCCAACAGTATGCCCTAAGAGTATGCCATCTGTTGCATCCTTGGTTCAAACTGGGCCAGGACCGCTGCATCCACTTATGGTTTGTCCCCTCCAAAGTGAAGTGGTCAATCCACAAACAAGCCCATGATGTAGTGATGTCACTTTGACTGCCCCTGGGGATTTCCCCCCAGGCCACTTGCAACTGGCTGGTCGCCTCCTTCAAGGCAACAGCAGAGAAAGACTGGCTGGCCTGCTTTATGGACCCCAAGTATCAAGGGAGAAGCTTCCTGGACCTATGGGCCCAGCAGAAGACCCCTGTGATCCCACAACCTCTGGTTGCGGACCATGGCTCAAAGAGACTGCACATGACTGCAGGATGATGGCTCGGCTTTGCTGTTTCATCACAGCACATGCTCCTATTGGGAGCTACCACAACTGCTTCTTCCCCAGTGAGGACACTCACTGTATATGCCTGCCCCAACCCTTCCAGGATCGTGACCACCTGCTTCGTGTGTGCCCACACGTGAAGCACAAGAAGCACCAGCAGGGTCTGCAATGGATCGTGGACCTCATCAAACTCCTCAAGGTGAACCCAAGAGTGTTTGCCTTTACCCCCCCTGAGGGGTGGGACCCAGGATGAGGGACACGCACAGGGTGCATGACCCCTGTCTGGTGGCCTGGTGTGCCTGATGGCTTGCCAAACACACACTCTGACTTCCAAGCCTGCTTTGTTCCCTGTTGGCAATGCTGAACCTCGTGTTTGTTGCTGGCAAGGTTGGGGGGCCTGCCTTGTAGGTGGGTACCATCCCATGAGTGGGGTGGCTAAGCAGGGTGGGGCTGTACTCAGGCAACCGAGGGGCTCCGGGTTGGTTGAGCTGCGGGAAGACCTGTAATCCTCATTCCTGGCTGGCACATCAGTGGGTGCACATGACTACTAGGGGCTGTGCGGGGAGCTGCAGGGGTAGGGAGTGGGAGTGGATTAGTATGTGCCATTGGGAGTGCTGGCAAGCTGGTTCGGGGAGGTGCCCAAGCCCCCTTGGCCTGTATTCCAGCCATGCATGCAGCTCTGGTGAGCAGCATGCTGGCCTTCATGCACCCTTGTGCTCTATTGGGGCTGTAGTCTCCCCTCCAACTTATGTCTTATACCCATTGTCTCATGTAGTAGATAGCCGTGGACTGCATCCATGCACCACATTAAATATTGTTGAACAAAAAAAAAAGGCTGTAGTAGTCAAATAAGAATTGAAAGTTTCAAAAATTGATTTGCTAGTAAGTTATATGAGCATGGGTTCTCTAAATATGTCCTCTTTGATTGTTGAAAAGAATTTGAATTTATTTACCTTTCCCAGTTCCAGTTGCCATGGCCTTTCAAATTTGGTGTCCAAACCTGATCCTGCTTGCCCCACCCATACATTGCCTATCCTTTGATCTTATAATATGTACCACAAACATAACTGATAGTTATTCCAGTCTGCTCACTTGTAATTTTTACTACATGTAATTGTGAATGTTGTCAAATAGAATAAACTATATAGCTATTATTTCTTTCATTTCTTTCACCAACCTTATTAGCCCCTCACCCACAATGTTCTTCAGTCCATTTTGCTTGATGATTCCATTCCTGACACATGATCCCATCCATCACACATGGTATACTGTCCCCAGTAGCTGGACCATAAGCCCATCCATTGCCCATAGTCTACTGTCTCTGGTATCTCACCCATGGGCCCATCCATCATCCATGGTCTGCTCTCTCCAGTATCTCACCCATGGGTCCACTCATTATCAATGGTCTCACTCACTCAGCCACATCACAACAGGCCCATCCTATTCACATGGTGTATCCCATTAACATGGGCCCACCCTTATCCTATGGTCTATCACACAAGATGGGCCCACGTTAGCTCCACCATACTACATGGGCCAAAACCACCATTATCTGCTCCATGTGTAATGGGTCAAATACACTGAGAGTTGTGGCCATCAATGGTAGCATGCATAGGAATAAAAATCACAGAAATGATGAGAAACTCAACAGCCATTGGATTGGAAGTGTGCTGAGAAGACATTCCCATCCCTGTTCCATGGCCAGTTCTCATTCTTATGGCCATCTGAAATTTGTTGTTGCCCCTGCTCCTGCAGCTGTTCCCATATATTTCATGAAAGTTCTGCTTCTTCAATCCCATAATGGGTGGTTTGCCATTTACAGGAAGACATGTAAATTCACTGTCCCTGCCATACTCCACTTCCCACAAATTTGGAATATGCTTAGTCAGGTTCCACTACATTTCCCCCTTCATGGGCCTGCTCAAATTCCCTTCCAATTCCCTGGTCCAGAGCTTTTTCCCATCTCATTCTGTCCCCATTCTGTCCCCACTCTGTTTATCCTAGTTCTGTTGAAACCTCAGTTCAAAATGGACCAGGCATGGGCACACACATGGGAACAAAGGAGTGGCAGCTGACCCATGGGCCCATCACACAAAGGGCCCATCTTATTCCCATGTTCTCTCCTAGGGTCATGGGCCCACCCTTATCCTATGATCTATTACACAAGATGGGCCCATGTTAGCTCCACCATACTGCATGGCCCAAAAGCCACTATCATATGCTCCATCTGTAGTGGGCCAAATATACTGAAGGCACTGTGATGGCCTCCCCAGCAGTGTTTGTATTCAACTTTCCAGTCCCTTTCTCATGCTCACCACCAGTTGTGTAGCCTTTGGACCATTCCTGGTAAAAACTAGCTGCTGTTACTATGTTACTATAATGATATCTATCTATGCTACATGAGTAGCTAAGGATGTACTTAGAGTTTGAAGGTCCAGTCCAGTTGTGGTCACAGCCCTTTTTGGCTGCAACTGGGACTGTGACCAGTTGTTCCACTTACAAAAACTTCCTGACTACAACTGCAACTGCAGCAAACCAGTCAGGACCAGTTGCTTACCAGTTGCACATTGGTTGAAATCAGTTGCAATCATCCTACTAGGAGTTATTGATTTTATCTTGAGTAGTCTACCAATTAAGTTAATTACTTAAAAAAGCAGGGCATTGGGGGCAGGTGAAAACAGGGATGCAGGTAACACAAATGAGAGGGGAACACAAAGAGGGGAGGGACACTACAAGTGAGAGGGGGGAAGTGCAGATGAGAGGGGGGGAAATGAGAGGGGGCACACTACAACCAAGAGGGTGGGAATGCAGACAAGAGGGAGGGGGGAAACAGGAGGGGGGCACTACAACCAAGAGGGGGGGAAGAATGAGAGGGAGGAGTGCAAACAGATGCAAGCAGGGCATAAGCAAGAGGGGGGGGGATGCATGGATCCAGGGCCCCAAGGGTGGTCATGGTTGTGGGACAACATTGAATGTTGAATGTTGAATGTTGATGGTGATGTTGATCTGTGATGTGTAAGCACATGCAAACATAAACATGTCATGACACATCACCATTTACTAGCACAATACATGTGGAAACATATGCAAATTAGTCAAAGGTATATAAAGCCTTGCTTTCCCATCCATTATTAGTTGAGCATACCCCACATTATCTACAAAAATTAAATTAGATAGTAAATAGTAAAGCCTAACTAAGGATGGTTTCAACTGGTTGCAAACTGGTTGGAAGCCCAGCAGATTTGATTCAAACAGTGGGGAGACACCTTAAATACAAATGAGCAGTGTAAGATAAGGAAAATCAGGCTGCACACATTCTCTTGCACCAGCCAGGCCAAGTGACAAGAGACATAAACTAAAAAATAAGCCAGATCAAAGGAGTTTAAGAAAAGTTGATGAACTGATAAAGAAACTTATCTTCAGATCCCTTGTCTCAGAGTTTCCTCTGCTAGCAATGGCTCAGGGAGGAATTTGTCATCAGGGCCTTCTATTGACATTATGTTGCCTGTCCCCCATCAAGCACAGAGAGCACCCAAATAGAACTTCTCAACCCTATGTCCAACAGATTGGCCTGTTGATTTGGATATAGAGGTGCCCAGGAGTGTTGGTGATTCTTGACATGGCAGATTGTCATTGTAAGGGAATATAAATAGAACAATCAATAAAAGAAAAATTGAATTGAATATGTCCCAATCCAGTTCTTCTCAGATCCTGACACTGTCAACATGGAGGCTGAGGGAGTGGGAATGATGGCAATGTGCATGATTAGTACATCATGTGGTGTTGTCTTGTCTTCAAGGGAAGGGGAATCAACCTGTAAACTAGAAAATAACTAAATGGAATTAGTAACACAAAACATTAATAAATGAGAAGGTATACAATAACTCTTGATTTCTGGTGTTGGCAGTAGTGTTTCAAGGTCTGGTCCAGTCCAGTTTTCTGCCTTTTTCAGGCAGTAACCGAGACCATAACTGGTTATAAAATTTTTACTTTTCAAAGGGACCAGTTACAGTCAGTTATACATCAGTTTACAGACCAGTCACAACTGGTCACTAAGTGGACCAGTTATGACCAGTTGTAATCTCCCCCTATAGTTGAGACTGGTCATTTACAGATAATGTACTTTAAATAATTATATGTGTAATTACAATTCCCCCACATGCTCACATGTGAGGGGCACCATCAGTAAATAAAAATGAAAGCATAGAACTATATACATATCTAAAACAAAACAAACTGGGGGGGGGTTGCCAGCAGGGTCATGAGAGGAGGGGGAGGCAGCATTGGGGCATTGAGTGCATCACCAGCAGGGTTATGAGAGGAGGGGGATGTGGCATTGGGGCATTTGATTGGGCCATGGGGTCACAAGAAGAGGGGGAGGTGGTGTTGGGGTGCTGGGTGCATTGCAGGTCACGAGAGGAGGGGGAGGTGGCATTGGGGAGTTGGGGGTGTTGCCAGTGCGGTTGTGAGAGGAGGTGGAGGTGGAGTCAGGTGGGGATTGCCAGAGGGGGCCACACCAGGAGGGGGGGCAGTGGCATCACAAGAGGGAGAGCCCCCACAATCCACCCCATGAGCAGTGGCTCATGAGGCTGGTGTGGGGGGCAGTGATATTGTTAACAAAACTAAAAACAAATGAAAAAGTTAATCATTTTAATAATATATCATTGACAACACTTAGTTGCCAGTGAACTCAATGTCATTGGGCCTCCCAGGCAGGGTGGTGGTGTGAAGGTAGCGACATGAGGTGGGGGAAAAAAAAAAACCAAGACAATGATGGTATCTGTCAAAAAAATCAAAAAAATATGGCAAGTGTCAAACTGTCAAAAATGACCCTAGAAAAGATGGCCCTAGCAAACAAATAGGTGCAAACTCACTAGAGGTATATAAGTCCTCTAGATTTGGAGCTCTTGATGTCCAGGGCAAGTCCCCTCTGGTGTCAAAAAAAGTAAAATAGTAAAATAATTGTAGTAAATATTAATACTAAGTATATAAGACTGAAGTCCAGTTATTAACTAGTCTTAACTGGTCCTTACCAGTTACATAGTTTACTTAAATATGTTGTAACCATAACTGTAACCAAGACCAATGGTCCAGTCACACTGGTTACAGTCTGGTTATGGTGTCAGTCTTTTTCCAGTCGTAGTGACTGGACCTTGAAAACACTAGTTGGCAGTGGGACTGGAATAAATTCTCTGGAAAGGGTTAGTTGACAAATAGGGCAGCTGACCCTACCACATCAGGTCCCAGTCTTTTTTCAGTTGCAGCAACTGGACCCTCAAACACTAAATGTACTGAGCAGCAAGCCTTGATAGACCAAGTAAGAAATGTAAATAAGAAAGGAGCTAGTGGGGTAGCATCAAAACCTCATTGAGGAAAGCTTGCCACTACTGCTGAACAAAACACACTGAGGTGCACAATAATTATATATGGAGGTATAGTGAAATCAGAAATCAGAAACTGGCTTGGTTGGCAGCAGTGCACTGAACTTGGCCCCAGATGCAACCAGTGAGGCAAATAGAGTGAGTGTGCCATTCAGAGGCAATGGTGTGGATGACACAGGACAATCAGATGGAGGGGGATTGAGATGAGTGTGATGTTGGCTGTTCAAATCCAAGGAGTTTAATGATGTTGGGGATCTGACCTAGGTAGAAGGCAGAATAGTACAGCAGCCAAATGTCACTATCATCAGAGAAGATGTTAGAATTAGGCATTGTGTTCTTTCATGAGACAGTAGATACTCATCAACCAAATCCTGACATTTGACTTCTGTTCTGTGAAATACAGACACTCAACAAAGAGGTGGTGGTCATCCTCCGGGATGTCTAGACAGCCGAAACAGCAGTGGTGGGATTCAATCTTGTGTCAGGAGTGGTGTGGGAAGCTGTCCTGAGCATGAGTAGAGCTGAACAAGTGCTGAATAGCAAGATATGGCATGTAAATAGAGATAGGCTGGTGGAGGAGTAAGGTCATAAACAGATTGGACTAAGCGAAGGCCATGTTTGAGTTCCAGTTCATGAGAACATTTGGCTAAAATCAAGCAATCAGTGAAGCCTCACATGTTTGACTCAGTCCACCTGCCAATGGCTGTGAAAAAAGTGAAATGATCCATGAAGAAGGGGGGGAGGGGAGCATGGTGTAAATAGGGATGGATGTGTTGTAACTTGGACATGTAATAGTCTGCCCATGCATGAGGATTGAGGGAATTGAGGACTCAGCAGAATGACCCTTCATATAGTGAATTGCTGCCTGATGTGAGTATATATATATTTATTTGCCAATGTGCATTGACCCTAAGCCTAGAGTGGATTTTTTGCATGGCATGGATACAGCCTTGGCTTGCCTATATCCCATCAGGTGGAGTGTCCATTTGTAATATGAGTGGCCATTCATGTGTCAGAGACAAGCTTTAATGTTTGCCAATGTTTGGCTGTCATTGATGAACCTAGTGGAGTTATGATCAGTGTAAATCACAGTTGAGTTGTCCTGAGGGCCAGATAGAATAAGATCACCAATAATTCCAATGAGCTTGCCATGAAGAATGGCAATATTGCAGCCCTGGAGTTTCATAACAATGGTATGTGGGCCTGTAGTTGCAGAGGTGACCAATTTGTCATCAAGAGGGCTTGTGTATGCAGGGAGAATGGAGCCATAAGTTCCCCAGAATTGCATACCATGAGACACTTCAGTGGGGAGGAAGCAGTTAGCTAGGACAATAGATCAGATGAACTTCTCAACCTGGTGCAATCTAAGTGACTGAGAGAACAGTAGGTCCACTGGACCAGAATGGAGTGTACTGATCTGGGCATGAGAGAAGATGTTTTTGATCAAGTTCCAGTTCTTTGCTTGTGCAAGTGACCACAGTTCAGTTCAGGTGGAACTGCCTTGACTGTGAATGTGGCAAGATTCAGATGATTTATGGTCCATCCACCAATGTGATGTAGCAAACAGAAACCCAAGGAGCAAAGAGATTGAATATCATGACCATTTGGGTGTCCCACTTGGTGGATGGATGACTTGATGAGTGATATGGATGACACCAGGGATAGAAACCCCAACCTACTCTGCACAGACCCATCCCCAGTGATGGAATACCCAAGGATGTGCTAGGAACTCTCAGGGTGCAATGGGAGGCCATTTACAACAAGGGGAACTTGAAGGGGGCATGACAAGTGATGGGACATGACAGGACAGTGAACATGACCACAGCAGCTAGTGTTGTGATGGCTCAGCTGAGCCTGAAAGCTGCGGCTTTGGCTCGGCTTTGAGGGGCTCAGGCTTTTGAAATCTCAGGCCTGAGCTGCGAAGATGGCTCTAGGCTGGCTTAGGCTCGGCTCAGGCCCAAGCTGCGGCTTTCCTGCTTGTAACAGTGTAAAAATCGAAGAATTTAACTGACTATTCACTACCAATCAGTGTATTACATGTCCTTGTCATCAACAAGCAGTGTAATGGAGAGACTTGGTGTAGCAGATGCAGCATTCTGTGCTTCTGCAGCAGCACGAGCCCTCTGGGCTTGCGCAACACTCTCCCAATGAGAAGATAGTGCTGGCTGTGCAGCGTTGGAAGTGGCAGTAAGGCGGCTGGATGGATTCAATGGGCAACTATCGCACGTGGTCACGGTTGACATAGCATTACGTTTCTGTTTGATGAAACAAAAAGAACTTGCCTTATGTATAGCAGAAAAGGTTGGACTTACAGGTTTGACACTCAACCGCCTTATCGTCCCAGACTGTTCTTTATTGCTCTCATGACCATTGTATATACCGGTATGTACCTACATTTTCCTTTTCCTTACATGTTTACTCATCTCATATGGAGGTCTTTACTGTGCCCCACAAGTTCTGATCGGAATCCGAGCGGAATCCGGTCGGAAATTTTTGATACAACTGCCTGCCAACTGGCTTGCCATTGTTTGAAATTTTCCGACCGGAATCTGACCAGAATCAAGAATCCGATCGGTACTGAGCGGAATTTTTCTGACCGGATTCCGAGTGGAACCACTCGGAACCAATTTATATTATTTAACCAGCAATTTATGTTATTTAAATTTATAATTTGTAAAATAAATGCAACAGCAGTGAATCGAACTCATGTTTCGGGAGACACAAATTAATGCAAGCAATTAACCCACTAACCCACTAAGCCAACCTGCCATATATTGTGCTAGGTATTTCACACACTATAGACCCCTCAAACGTGACATCACATGTCAGCCTCCGGCAATCTCCGGCTGCTCGTGTCGGCGGCAACCCCTGGTTTGTCGTGAACGTGTTGACGTTGCCACGTCACACACCGTTTCTTCCCCCCCCACTCTCTCTCCCCTCTCGTCGACCATCGCGACCATCGCCGACTCCCCCCACAACGCCATCAATGCCAACAATGACCCGTTCCAGCCTCCCCACCACCCGGAGTGGCCTTCAACGAGGTGACCCCCCCCGTTCCAAGCGCAAGGCTTCCAATGTGGACGAAATGGCCCAGAAGCGCCCCAGGACCGAGGAAGATGACGAACCGGAATCGAGAGGGAAGGGGAAGGGGGGCCGAGAGGGGAAAAAGGAGCAGAAAAAGAAGAAGGGGAAACGAGCACCCAGGTAAGCGGCCATGACCGCCTCCCTCTCGTTTACTCACGAAGGCCCAACGCCTCAGGAAAACGAGTGCCGACAAAGCAAAGGAGGAGGCAGCCGCACAGGCGGCTGCCAAACATCTTCGGTGAGTAGCTCAACACTCTCCACGATGGCTACCCACGCCTCCTGCTAGGAAAACCGAGCATAAGCTCGCTTGGAGTGGCATTCCCCACGCCCCCCCTGGCCGACCTCGTCGTTCCACCTCCGCCCAGCTGGCAACCAGCAGCAGCCGCCAACGATGCTCGGACCTGTGAGGAGACCACGAGACGAGTACTGACACCTCTATGACCGGCCGTAGCGAGACCGATACCTCTAGGACCAGCTGTAGCGATACCGACGCCAACAGCAGCGGGTCTGGAGGTGGCAGCACCACCTCGAGTGACGACGAGGCCGACCCTAAGGCCAGATGCGACACCCCGTCAAGTGACAATGGGGCCGACCGTAAGGCTAGGCGTGACTCCACCCCTTCAAGCAAGGACAGTGCCGACTCTAAGGCTAGGACGGCAGGTGCTACGGCTGGAGTCGACCCTGCCGACTCGAGCGACGACAGTGCCAACCCCAGGGCTAGGGCAACAAGGGTTACTGCAGGACTTGACGACACTGCGAGCGATGGTGGTGGGGCTACAGCCGGACTCGACACGGCTGATGCCAATCTTGCTAAAGCTGGCAATGATGCCAACCACCTGGCAGCTGGCGCTGAGGCTGGAGATGATGGCACCCCCCTGAAATCTAAGGCTGTGGGTGCTATGGCTGACCCCATGAGTTTGGACGAGGACCAACCTGCTCCGTCCTCATCAGGTAAGGACTCTCATGCGGACCTACCTGATCAAGGTACACCCTGGCATTTTATTTTAATTATTAGTAGTTTTAATATTACCATGTTAGATACACAAATGGGTAGTCCACTGCATCTTACTCAAGTTGAGTTACAAGGCGCTTCTTGCACCACTGGGGGGATATTTCGTGGCAGGGCCCATGGCAATAATCCTAATCTTGCAGACCTTGCTGAGGACGACAACCCTCTTATTCCTGCTATTGGGCAGGTCTACTTGTACATCTCTGCAGAGGATCCTGCTTATGCCAACTGGGACATGGCAACAATGAACCGGCAATCATTTAAACATGATGTAACCAATTCTCTTGCCCATGTTCTGGAAGAAATAGCTGACAGACATTCTCCTGTGCGACATAAGAACCAATTCTAGATCTCTCAATTAATATAGACTTACTATGTGCTAGGCCATAACCAATGTATCTACACCTATGAGGATGGCGAGTGGATGATAAAAGGGCGATATGAGCTGGCCATTAGAAAGAACAAGGATCTGATCTGGTCAAAGGAGAATGAAGAATACAAGACTCGAATTCTTATTGTAAGAATTTTCTTTAATTTCTCAACATCAATGCAATAATATATGCTTCAGAGCACCCATGATGGTACACTGTCTGCACCAGGTTCTCTGCCTGCTACATCTGCTACGCCATCTGCTATTCCCTCTATTGCTCCATCAGATTCAGGGATTGATGCTCAGTTTAGTGAGCATGTCACCAATAATCCTGTTTTGGTGCAAGTTGCCAATGCTTTAGACATTGATCCTGCTCTGATGTACCGCAATGACTCTTCCCTCCACCTCTGGTACAAGAAGTATACTGCATATCATCAGGCTGTTGCTGAATTGAACAGGTTGAAGGCCAATAACCAATGGACTCTGGCATCTATTGGTCGTACAGAGATGATCAACCTTTTTTGTGGGCGCTCATTCTGGCATTCTCATGTCAACAGTGGTTTTCGTGATATTCAGAATTACAAGGACATGGTGGAGTGGCTGGAACGAGGGGAGAATGACAAGGAACCTTCGGATCTTGAGGTTTGGCATCTTCAAAAATCTCATTATTCTTTCAAGGACTTGGGAATCTGGAAGAAGGAGGGGACTTTGGATAGAGCTTATCAGAAGCGGTTGAAGGATAAAGAAAAGGAGAAAGCAAGAAAGAAAGAATGGAAGGAGAAAGACAGAAAGGCTAGGCAGGATGATAGTTCGGATGGGGGTGGGCCATCTAAGAAAGCAAAGAAATCAGCTCGTGGGAAAGGTGGAAATTCTTTGAAAGCTTCTAGCTCCAAGTCCCGAAAGTAGGTTACAATTATGTTCTGTACTTGTATCTGATCATTTTATGTTGTCTTTTCTTCCTCTTGTATAGCTGTGTTCCTGTACTACTATGGCACATTCTACTGTTGGCATATTCTGCTTTCAGTTGTAGAATTGTGGTGCTATTGATCCTGCTTTTAAGCATACCACATGTGGCTGCAATGTCTGATGTACAGCCCTTTCCAAATATCACATTCAAAGTTTTTAGTGACTTTGTCTCTCAAAACTTTAGTTCTCGTATTTCCTTGGCCACAGTACTTCTGGTACTGTTTAGCTTAACAGACAATCTGGATCTTCTAAATTTGAACAGCCATCAAAAAAATCCATGTATTCAGGGAGAGCGAAAAGAAACATGTACTGGATGGATCAAAACATTGGCTAGAGCTGTAGAGGATCGCTTGGGCATTGATGCTAAAACCTTGATGAAACACAAAGAAATTCCACAAAACATGGACGATAATGCACTGGTTACACCAATAGCTGCCAAGCTTGATAAAATAGCCAGTATTCTAAAACTGGAGCCTGTTTTTTCAAAGTCTGGAAAAATAAAACGGAGACTAGTTACCATCTCTCATCAGGACATTGCAGCAGTTCATGTAATTTGTCCAACTTCATTTGAATGTGAAGATACCAATTGTCAACCACTTGCTTTACATCAAGATACTCGTCCTCGAGATCTTCCTAAAGTGACTTTGATAAAAGGAACTACAATTCATAAGAAAGTCTATGCCATGACTGGAAAATGTGTCAAGTGTGATACAAAATATCATGCTGATCATGAAGGCCTCACCCAGCCATCAGGCAGGAGAAATAGAATCTATCTGAATTCAGCAAGATATATAAAGATTGGCCAACATATATGGGTTGACCGTTCTTTTTCAAATGCTGTTGTTAATGGCATGTATAGCTTTCATGCTTCAGCTGCTGCCTATACTGAGTATTGGAATAACACATTTGGTCAAATTGACTTGAACTATTCTGCTAAACTTGATCGATGACATATATGGCAGGCATTTGTTCAAGAGTCAATTTGAAGCATTGCTACTAATCAGAATGAATATTTGGAACTAAATGAAGATCTACCAATTGATGATGTGACTAGAAATGCATTTGCAGCTCTTGGAAAAAATGGGGTTATGCATGCTGCCAATGGTCATGCTTGTTTGGAATGCACACAGCCTTATAAGCATTCATCAAATGATAATCCAGACAATATGGATGTTGACAATGCAGATGTAGCCATGCATGTTCTTGATGGAATAGTAATGGGTCCAACACACTGTGCATATCAAAATTGTGATGCTGATCTTTTAAATGCTCGTGGTGGTGCATTCTGTGCAGTACATGAACAGGAATATGGAAGTAAATGTCATATAGTTGGTTGCCAAAATACTAAGGTGCTTCCAACTCAGGCTTGTCAACAGCACAAGAAGGAATGGGATAAGCATATTCAGAATCGAAGCCCAGGTGCACTAGCAGGTGTTCGCCAGATGTTAAGAAGGCCCACTGAAAATTTGGAATGGCTTCCAAATATCCAACGAGAGTCCTTGCCTCATGATGGACCAGCACCACCTGAAAGAGATAACAAACATTACTTCAGCCCTAATAGATTTTACTGTGTTGAAACTATTTGTGCTCCTTGTGGAACTGTTATAGCCTGGACAAAATTTGACAGATCTGAATCTCCAACAAATATAATGAAATTTCTGAATAGTATTTATCCAAAGAAAGAAACACAGCCAGCCTATATCTGCATAGACAAGGCATGTGCAGTACTGAAACACATTGTTGCCAATGATGACAATAATGATTGGCTTGAAACCACTCGGTTTATTGTAGATTCATACCACTACACAAATCATAAAGCAACTGACAATTTATGTCGTACCTGGTGTAACCCTGCTCCAACTGATGGCTCTGCACCAAATTTGGTTCTTTCCACTGTTGATAAGCATGGAAATCCATGTTATAAACATGCATTTAACACACAGGCTTGTGAACAGTTGAATTCATGGCTAGCAGGTTATGAATCTATTCTTAAGCACATGACTCCTGGGAACTTTAATTGGTTTTTACATGCAATGCTTTTTTATCATACCCAACATGTGTTGAACAAACAAAAGTTAAAAAAGGAAAAGGAAGAAAAGGGAATTCAGGATGATACAAGTGATAATGACCAAAATAGTGACTCTGAGTAAAAGAATAACTTAATTATTACATTGTAGTGATATGATGAATAAAAACTATATTTCACTCCTTGCTCTGAAAAAGAACAGAAATGCCATCAACCTCTAAGATACATCCAGTTTCAACAGAAATACACCATCAACCTCTAAGATACATCCAGTTCCAACAGAAATGCACAATTGCTTTCCGATGTATAGCCAGTCCAACAGAAATACAGTTCCAACAGAAGTGCACAATTGCTTTCCGATGTATAGCCAGTCCAACAGAAATACAGTTCCAACAGAATGCACAATTGCTTTCCGATGTATAGCCAGTCCAACAGAAATACACCATCAACCTCTAAGATACATCCAGTTCCAACAGAAATGCACAATTGTTTTCCGATGTATAGCCAGTTCCAACAGAAATACACCATCAACCTCTAAGATACACCCAGTAAAGTACAGATGTATAGCCACATTCACACCAATCACCTCCAATGTATAGCCTCTTCCAACCAGATACTCCAAATCACCACCAATGTATAGCCACATCCAATCAGATGCACCAATAACCATCCAATGTATAGCTATTTCTGCTCGGAACCACTCGGAACCGCTCGGTTCCGATCGGAACTTGTGGGGGACAGTAAAGTACTGCTCATATGGCAACCTCTATCAATGAAATTATTTCTGCACCCGAACGCTATAGTTTAGAACCCTGATTTTTTTTGCAGATTTACTCACATTTGTAGTTTTTCATTGCAATCTGACATTATCTGTTGGTGAATTGAGGTTAGAACTGCTGCCAAAAAGCCGCAGCTCAGGCCACGGCTTATGGCTTTTGAACCTCTGAGCCTGAGCCGCAGGCCCTCCTAGGCCGTCTTGACGGCCTAGCCAGGCCTGGCTTTTTTGGGCTCAGCCCTGGCTGGCTTGCAGCCATGCACATCACTAACAGCAGCACCCCAAACCACTGCCATGAGCAACTGTTTGCAGGGCAGCATCAGGGAGCAAAAGGGACAATGGACTGTGCACTAGCATGGCACAGGCACAGGGTAAGTAGCAACAGGGATGCTACAAGGATAGGGCAGTATGGATCCATTGACAGGACAATAGGGGGGTAGGGGGATGTTTTTTGCTTCTTTCAAGTAGATTTTGTATTTCAGTGGTCTGAAAAATCAACTATTAGGAGTCTGATTGTAAGCCTGGCCCCTGGCTCACGACGCCGAACACATGCACACCGCTGCACACTGACCGATGCACACCGATGCATACAGGCGCACCGACACCAAACCGATGCACACCGCTGCACACTGACTGGTGCACACTGATGCACACAGGCGCACCGACGCCGAACTGATGCATACCGATGGCACACCGCTGCTGATGCACACACATACCGATGCTCACTGCCAATCGGTAAGTGCACAGCCACGACCGCAGGCGACTGCAGGCACAACCACAGATGACCACAGGCAACCACAGGCAACCGCATACCACTGCCGGTCAGTACCACTGTCAACGCACACTGCTGCACACACCGACCGACGGCTTCACCAATCGGTAACACCACCGACTGGTGCACCGCTACTGGCACCACCCATGCATGTCGCATCACCGGCAACCCAATACCCATAGCTGGATATGCGTACAGATACCGGTGGCCCGACCACTTACCCGATATGAGCTACGCTTGATGCGGCCATGGTTGAGATGATGGATTTGGACACTTTCCAACACGGTCCAAACCCCTCATATATATACGATCTTTTCCCCTTTGTTGCCTCACTCTTACTACGTGCAACAAAGGTATAGTTACTACTGCTCACTCATGTATTCTACTGACTCTTACTACGTGCAACAAAGGATAACATTGTCCTGTCTGCCTGACTGAACTTAGTGAGGTGGCCTTTCCCGGCCTCCTTCCACTTTTTTTTTGACATCAACACTGTCTCAACAACCGTCGACTCCTACCCCCCTCCTCACAAGGAGAGCTCGACAACATCAGGCCGAGTTGGGGATTACCACAGAATTCCATACCATTTCCACTGGACCCCGTCGATGAGGACCTCACCAGCAGGACTTCACCCCCACTCCACCATCACCAACTCCGTCCACCAAGACAAGTGCTTCCACAGAATCCACCATTGATTCCACCGCCCCTGTTAACCGCCCAACAAACATGTCCCAACGCACAGGAACACACCACATGGCTGAAGTCAAGGTCACCAAAATGAAAGACTGCCCTATGCTCACTGCCGGTCGTATTGACCCCCTCATCATGCAAGCCTGGTCCCTTGCCTGCCGCCGGTACATGAAGCATGCTGGGAAGACTGCAGCCAAGATTGTCAGCTTTGTCGCTGAAGGCATGTTCGAGCCTTGGCTCATTGGCTGGTACCAGGCCGACCAGACCCGGATAGATGCCCTCACCCTTGACCAATACCTGGCTGAGCTTGCGGGGCTTGTCCTTGAAAAGAACTGGGCACATCATATACTGGAGAAGATACTGTCCTCCAAACAGGGGGGACAGGCCTTCATCGACTGGAAGATTGAGATGGAAAATCTGAACACCATCCTCACCACTTCCTCCCCCACACACACACTCACCAAGGCGGCGCTGAAACTCCAGCTCCAGTCCAACCTCCACCCGGACCTGCGGCTCAGCCTCTGCAACGAGCCCACCCTTGCCACAGACCTTGCCGCATGGTCTGTAGAGGTCAAGGAACGGGATGACCGAATGCAGGCAGAAGATGCCCGCACCCAACGGCTGATTGATGCCCACAGTATCAGCTGGTCAACCCGCCGTGGGGAGAAGAAAGACCTCCTCTCCCGGCTAACAGATGCGCCCAAGATGCCCTCTGCCCCCTCTGGCAGCTGGTCCAACTCCAGGGGAAACAAAGGGAATGCCGCTCGCGCTCCCCCCCTTACATCGGCTGAACGGTTGCTCCTCTTTGAGCACAAGGGCTGCTACCGGTGTCGTTGGTTCTATGTAAACCACCACAAAGACACCTGCCCATTGAAGGTCAGCAACACCTGGCCGGATCCCGCCACCTATGTCACGCTCACCTCAGCCATGGCAACTGCCGCTGCCCCACAGGAACGAGAACGGGAGGAGCCATGTGAGCCAGCAGCGGCCACAGGAACTGGACATCTCGAGGATGTGGATACCGACTCGTACGTCCCTCCCCCTAATGAAATCCCATTCACTGTCCCACATCTCTATGCGTGGCTGACTGCCACTGGGCCACGCATCACCGAGTTCCCATTACCGATCAGAGCGCTAATTGATGTGGGATGCCCCTCCACAGTGATTAGCTCAGACCTTGCCAACAAACTGGGTCTTCGAAGGTACCCCCTCCCAAAAAGGGAGGACAACCTCTCGTCCCTCTTGGACTCGCCGCTCCTCTGCAAGGAGTACGTGAAGTTGGAGCTACAGTCAGGTGCCGGCCAGTGGAAATTGAGAGTGACGAGAATAAAAGTACATAGCGGATTACCTGTCCCTCTCATTTTGGGAATGCCATTCCTTTCGGCTGAGCACATTGTGATTGATAGCCATTGTTAAGAACTGATCCTAAGGCGCGGGAAATCGGCGGAGTCCGGCGGAGTTCCGATGTACGACGAGGACTTGGCTTCAACCTTTAAGAGGTTGCGCCCTTCTCTACGCTCGGTGTCCAATTTGCAAGGAACTGAAAAGTCCGGAAGTCCGTGCAGAAGTCCGAGGTAAGGAAAAGGTGCAAAAGCGGAGTTCCGATTAGGAAGTCCGAAGTAAGGGACAGGAATGAAGTAGAGGTCCGGAGGTCCGAAGATTAAGATAGAAGTTCGAGGTCTTAAAGTTGACAAATGATAAGTTGATAACAACTAATATTTGAACTCAAGAATACAAAGTATGTAAAGTAGTTTTATACTAAGGCTAGTACTCGGTGTAGCTGCGGCGGAGTTCTGCGGAGTTCCGAGTACAAATTTCGTGATGATATCTATGATGAAGAACAGACTTGAGTAAACTACGGAAGATGTGATGTAAGTAAAACAGAAGAGGTAATTTGAAATGAGGAATTTGAAATACTCGGAGTTCCTACGGAGTTCCGTCGGAGTTCCGAGGCAGAGTTCCGAGGGGTGCTTGCATGGGATATGACAGCCATGCAAGGACAGCAATTGATAAGTGCACGGGGTACAACATAGTGAACCCGCCGCCGCGCGTGCCCCGACCGATATCAAAATCAGGGATACCGGTGCCGCCTATGTCAAAGGCGGCTAGGAAACCCAGACAGGCCCTGGCCCAGACAGCTGTCCGCCCTGCCCTGGCCGGCTGTCTACTCCCAGCACCGATAATGGCTGCTGTAAGGGACCAAATTGAATCACTTGCCTTCCAGGAACTCCTGGGGAAAAAAAATGAAGCAATGAAAGCAAACTATGCCAATCAATTCCCGGTGAGACTCCCGGACACAACCACGGGTCTACCAGACCACATCTACCATCGCATCCGACTGAGGGACCCTTCCAAGGTCACCAGTGGCCAGGGATATGCAGCCCCAAAGAAATATCAAGAGGCCTGGAAGAGGCTCCTTGACGGACATCTGGCAGCGGGCAGAATGCGACCGTCAGCATCGGAATATGCCTCTCCTGCCTTTTGTGTCCCGAAGAGCCAAGGCGGGATACCTGACTTAACTGTCAACCCCCGTTGGGTAAATGATTACCGGGCACTCAACAGTAACACCATCCGGGACAATTTCCCCTTACCCCGCATCGATGACATCCTTGCCGACTGTGGAAAAGGGAAGATCTTTGGGAAGATGGATATGACCAACTCCTTCTTTCAGACATGCGTCCACCCCGATGATATCCACCTCACAGCCATCCGAACACCCTGGGGCCTCTATGAATGGACAGTAATGCACCGGCAACACATCAGCGTCGAATGACCAATGCCCTCTGGGAACACATCGGTAAGATCTGCCATGTGTATCTAGACGATATCATCATCTGGTCACAAACCCTTGAGGAACACGAACGGAACTGCGAAACTGTGCTTAAGGCTCTCCGCGCGTCCAGTATCTATTGCAACGCAAGGAAATCCAACCTGTTTGCCACCGAGCTATTATTCCTGGGTCACATTGTCTCAGCCACCGGGATCAAACCAGATCCTCTGAAGACTGACCGGATTGTGGAGTGGCCACAGCCCACCACTGCCACTAATGTCCGGGGATTCCTTGGGTTAACTAGGTATATCACCACCTTCCTGCCTGCCCTCGCCGAATACACAAGCATTTTGACCCCACTCACAAATAAAGAATGCGACAAGAAATTCCCAGACTGGACTGACGCACACCAGAGGGCATTCAAAGAGATTAAACGACTGGTCCTCTCTGCCGATTGCCTCACCGTCATTGATTATGAGGACACCGATTCCTCCATCTATGTGACCACCAATGCCAGTGACCGCCGAACAGGAGCCATCCTGAGTTTCGGCAAGACATGGGAAATGGCTCGGCCGGTGGCATACAATTCCTGCCAGCTCAATGCAGCTGAAAAGAACTACCCCACGCATGAGAAGGAACTCCTTGCCATTGTCAAGGCACTGAAGAAATGGAGGTCGCACCTCCTCGGTGCCCACTTCAAAGTGTACACCGACCACCAGACCTTGGAATATTTCCAATCACAGAAGGAGATGTCTCGGAGACAAATGAGATGGTCCATGTATATGGCCGACTTTGACTACAACATCACCTACATCCGTGGCGAAGACAACACTGCGGCCGATGCCCTATCCCGCATGGCAGACGATCCACCCAACACTGGGTTTGCTGCTTGTGCACTTGCACACACCCGCTCTCCACGGCATCTGCCTGCGGCCGGCGTACTTAACATTGCAGCGGACGAGTCCCTCCTACACTCAATCACTGCTGGCTACCTCACTGATGAATTTGCGAAACAACTCACCAAAGACATCGCTGCCGGGAGCATTGACGGCGCAACCACCAACAACGGTCTGATTTATGTCGGTCGACGCCTTTTGATCCCACAAGATCTCAGGGTCCGGGAATTGTTATACAACCTGGCCCACGACACCCTCGGACATTTTGGGTTTGACAAAAGTTATGAAGCACTCCGAGGCTCATATTATTGGCCAAACATGCGCAGGGACCTCGAATCAGCATATATCCCATCCTGTACTGATTGTCAACGGAACAAAAACAGGACCACCAAACCAATCGGGCCGCTCCATCCACTCCCGATACCAGATGGCCGCTTTGACACAGTGGCACTGGATTTTATCGGCCCACTGCCAGAGGAGGATGGAAAGGACACCATCCTGACCATGACTGACCTCCTCGGTGCCAACATACGCATTGCTGGTACCCACTCCAGTTACACCACCGCACAGGTTGCTGTGGTATTATTCAATGAATGGTACTGTGAAAATGGGCTAATGTTACACCTCATATCTGACTGAGATGCCCTATTCACCGCCAACCACTGGACAGCGCTCCACAAGCTCTCCGGAGTCAAACTCAAGATGTCAACCTCCTACCACCCACAGACTGATGGCAGTAGTGAGCGGACTAACAAGACCGTGAACCAGTCCATCCGGTACCACGTTGACAACAACCAGAAGGGCTGGCTAGCCAAGCTACCATGCATCCGCTTTGCCATCATGAACACTGTGAACGCATCCACCGGATTCTCAGGATTCCAACTGAAGACCAGCCGCTCACCACGTCTCATCCCACCGATAGCCGCCCTTCCTGCCGGCGCACCTGCCGACCAAGTCACAGCACACGACATCATCACCCAGGTTGAGCTTGACGTCAAGGAAGTGCAAGACAACCTCCTTGCGGCAAAAATCCGGCAGGCATACCATGCTAATGAACACCGTGTCCCCGATGAGAAGTTTGCCATTGGCGATCAGGTTATGCTCTCCACGGACAACCGTCGCTGGAGCTACAAACGGAAAGGCAAGAAACGGGTGGCTAAATTTATGCCGCGCAATGATGGCCCCTACACAGTTGTCCATGCCTTCCCGGAACGGTCAGAATACACACTGAAACTCCCAAACAACCCCAACACCTTCCCTGGCTTTCATGCCAATTTATTGAAATGACACATCCCAAACAACCCCCTACTCTTCCCTGACCGCGAACTGTCCCGGCCGCTCCCCATCATCACTGAGGATGGCATTGAGGAGTGGTTCATTGACAAAATTGTCGATGCCCGACGCCGCAGACGTGGTGTCCAATACCTTGTCCGATATGATGGATATGGACGTGAACATGATGAATGGCACCTGGGATCTGAGATGCAGGACACCGACGCACTTGATGTCTGGGAGACTGAGAATGGCAGAGACGTTTAGGGGACACCAAAAGTTTACAAGTGGGGAGGGGTGTAAGCCTGGCCCCAGGCTCACGACGCCGAACACATGCACACCGCTGCACACTGACCGATGCACACCGATGCATACAGGCGCACCAATGCCAAACCGATGCACACCGCTGCACACTGACTGGTGCACACCGATGCACACAGGCACACCGACGCCGAACTGATGCATACCGATGGCACACCGCTGCCGATGCACACACATACCAATGCTCACTGCCAATCGGTAAGTGCACAGCCACGACCGCAGGCACGACCACAGATGACCACAGGCGACCGCATACCACTGCCGGTCAGTACCACTGTCAACGCACACTGCTGCACACACCGACCGACGGCTTCACCAATCGGTAACACCACCGACTGGTGCACCGCTACTGGCACCACCCATGCATGTCGCATCACCGGCAACCCAATACCCATAGCTGGACATGTGTACAGATACCGGTGGCCCAACCACTTACCCGATATGAGAACTACGCTTGATGCGGCCATGGTTGAGATGATGGATTTGGACACTTTCCAACATGGTCCAAACCCCTCACTGGCATATATATACGATCTTTTCCCCTTTGTTGCCTCACTCTTACTACATACAACAAAGGTATAGTTACTATTGCTCACTCATGTATTCTACTGACTCTTACTACGTGCAACAAAGGATAACATTGTCCTGTCTGCCTGACTGAACTTAGTGAGGCAACCTTTCCCGGCCTCCTTCCACTGATAACATTGTGGAGGGTATTCTATAAATGGATGAAAATCTACCGGAAATCCACTTTAAAAGGGGTGAAATTCAAGGTGTTATTTTGCCCATATAAAGATGAAAACCATCCCATGGGATGAATTTGGTGTGGGATGAACTGGGGACAAACTTTGGGAGGAATTCATCCAATTGACATCAGTCATCCTTTACATGTAGAAAAAACCTCCTTTTTCACTCCTTTTAGTAGTAGATTTTCATGCCAACTCCTGGTACACTTCATTCCATTTTGAGGTTTTTGAATATATGAAAACTAAGTACTGTACTAATACGACCAACTCTTCAGTCACACGTCACAAGCCTCTTTGAAGTGAAGAGATATGGGCCTTGTCACAGGTCACCATGAGTTTTGAAGAGTGTGACAAAAATTTGGCCTCTCGCAAGTGCGTAAAAATCACCAAAATCAGCTGTTTGATGGCCAAATTTTGAAGAGATTTTACATTTGTCACACTTTTTTTCCCAACCTTGAAGAGTTGGTCAGTCATCGAAATCGGTCACATGTCACAAGGCATGAAGAGTTGGTCGTATTACTATTAGTATAGTATACTACCATAAATATATTATTTTACACTACAAAATGTGAGATGATATTCCTACCATGCTGGTCCCATGGTGCCTGTATAGCAACAGTATCAGGGTCACCCCATTTTCCTGATGTGGCAACCCCATGTCACCATGACGGATCAGTATCCCACCGACTCCGAATCTTATGTACCGCTCGGACTCGGAGCACCACGATACCCGTTCCCCCTGTTCCCATTCACGTGCGCATGGGGGGTCCCATTCCCGTTCGCATGGGGGGTCCCATTCCCGTTCGCATGGGGGGTCCCATTCCCGTTCGCATGAGGGGTCCCATTCACCGCTTGGTGGATCCCATTCCTGTTCGCAGGGGGGGTCCCATTCGCGTTTGTAGGGGGGCTCCCATTCACGTGCGCTTGGGGGATCCCATTCCTGTTCGCAGGGGGGGTCCCATTCGTGTTTGTAGGGGGGCTCCCATTCACGTGCGCTTGGGGGATCCCATTCCTGTTCGCAGGGGGGGTCCCATTCGCGTTCGCAGGGGGGTTCCCATTCACGTGGGCAGGCAATTCATGCGCGTTACCATTAGTCACTCCCGAGTTCCTCCTAACGTTATTCCAGCCCACACCCCAGTTTGCTGCAGCAGCGTTTAAATAGAAAGTCACCCGCCACGGGAGCCGGCACTCGTTTTCACAAACATCCGTTTGTTGCCCCGACCGGATATGATAGTTCATGCATGCATCTAAACAATCCTGATAGCCCTGGGGGTCGGTTTCCGGGGATGGAGGCCCATCTGGGGGTTGATGTGGATGTAGCGTACGAGATTGGATGATTTCAGAACTGCAGAGGATGATTTGGATGTTCATTAGATTACAATGGGCCAGATGTCAAATCCGCTTACAATGAGGAAGGAATGGCAAGGATAGTGCCTGTGCTGAAAAGAAGGATGAAAGCGATGCATTGGAATGAGAGGGGCCGCATCAATATGGTGGGGGTGGTGGTTCAACGTTTGGGAGAGAAGTTCAAGTTTGCTTCAGAATGAGTCCTGCTCTTTCTGAGATGGGTGATGATTTGTTCATGTCGGGTTTTATAGAGCAAGCATTGATGCTTTTTGGATGCCTTACTACATGATAAATAAAAATAAAAATCAGGTCATGATGCATATGATGTATACATAGCTGGCATCTGATATATTTGCATAATTGTCTACTCTACCATGAGAGACCGCGTCAGGGCAGGTCAAGGGCACTGAAATTTCAAATTGGGAATGACATACAATACTACATGATAAATCAAAATCAAAATCAGGTCATATGATGCATATGATGTATACATAGCTGACATCTGATATATTGTCTACTCTACCATGAGAGACCGCGTCAGGGCAGGTCGAGGGCACTGAAATTTCAAATTGGGAATGACATACAAATGCCTGCCAACTTTATGGGAATTAAATTATTTAGATTTGAAAGAAAAAATAAAAAACCTGAACGTCCACCAATACTATATGTGCTCGAGTCCTCGAATGTCCATTCCTATGGTCCGAGAAAAAAACAAAAACTACCATCATATGATCCGACTGTGGGTGCAAGTGTCGTATTGATTCATTGAAGTTGAGCAACAACTTTCACAGCTCCAGTTTCAAATGTTACATTAACTTGAACTACTAAGTATCCCCGTTGTCACGTATACATAGCAAACTAAATGCAATCAATAGGTGTGCTGTCGCAGCATGTGATGGGAACATTTCTGCTGATTTGGAATGTGAAACCTACTTTGAATGTCCCATATCTCAGTAAGAAGGAATCAATGCAAAAATGATGTGATTGTATCATTGTAGCAAGATTGTAGGCTCACATGAGAGACATCAGCCAATTACTTAGCCCAAGCTGCCAGCAAGCAAAGTAGCCAAACTGTAATCACACATTGGTTCATCTTTTTTCATTTACAACTACGTGCATCGAGTCTCGAAGCTTTATATTCCTAATATTTCTCAAGTACCACTGCCCTCCCCCACTGTGACATCCAAAAAAGGGAATGCTTACAAATTGTCTGATAAGATTAATTCATGTTTTTACAAGCATTTTACTACTGCTTAATACCATTTATATACATTTATGAATTATTATTGGCAATCATGGGGTCACCCAACTATATTTTAGGATGAGAGTGCCAAAGTGGGTAGCCTATGTAGTACAATAATAAAGTAAAGAATTGTGTATCAAGAAATCATCAGAATAAATGGTAAGTGGATGGAGAATACAGAACTGCAGGGAGTGGTGGGTAGGTGTCAAAGAAATGATGGTGGCAACTGGGATGGATCAGATGTAGATGAGGACAGATTGGATGGGAACACTGTGCTGCTGAGGTGAGTACTGGTGGAGAATGCAAGTCTCCATGATGCATACCTGTGCTGCTTAGATGAGTGTTGGAGGAAGGTAGCATAGGGAGGGTTTCACTTATGACCAAGTATTTACACTCCCCCCTGATTCCTTGTAGAATCCTGGTTCATTCCCGGTTCATTCCTAGGAATCCTGGTCCATTCCTAGCCATTTCTAGACCATTCCTGGAGGTACTAGGTCATTATTTCAAATATTAAATGCATTTATTACCATTTATACAAACATCAATACTAACAAAAAATACTAACAAAAAGTGTAAAAACCCCCCAACTTACTACAAGGCAGGGGGGGGATATTATTTATTAATATAATATAAGACTAAATTAAACTAATTAAAATCCCCTGTGTCTCTCAGAGCAAGGCAGCGGAGGGTTTAGCAATCATGTCATGTTGCGGTGACCTGCCCCTTGCATAGCACCCTGTTCCACCCCACAAGCAATGGCTTGTGGTAGTAGTTGGGGGTGCTGGCATGGGGGGCTGGGGGCTGCTTGGCACTGCCGTCGCCCTACCCATGCTCCACCCCATGAGCAGTGGCTCATGAGGCTGGGCCAGGTGGTGTTATTTGGGCTGCTGGGGCCTCCATCATGTCCCCCTCAGCCATCAGGGCCTGCTGTCACATCCCCTCAGCTACAGTCATGTCCCCTTGGCTCCAGTCACATCCTGCTGATGGCCTGTCATGTCCCGTTGCATCCCTGGGTGTCCCCTCTGTCATCTAGCATCCCCCCTGTCATCTGGTGTCCCCCCCAGCTGGCAGGTGCATCCCCCCGGAAGATCATCAAAGACATTCTATGGCTTTGACAATGATAAAGTCTGCAGTTGATTAGCCAACCAGACAACCTTGAAACAGTTCGCAAACCTCTGTAGTTTCCATGGTGTTTCCATCGTTGCAAGGGTCCTCCAAGTCCTGTTTGTAAGATTGTTCAAATTCATCACATACCAATTGTTAAGGTGAAGGCCTCAACTACTAAGTACAAGTTATTGAGTTTGGTAATGACGAGGCTTTCATCATTAGTTCAAGTGACTAAGACAGAGGCTTTCTGTCTAAGTTGAGTTTGCATGTTCAGTTGAGCAGTTAAAGGCCTGTGAATTGCCTAGGTCAAGCTGAGGAGCCTTGACCACTACCTACTACAGTTTATATAGCTAAGGTTACTACTATGTGGCAATACATATGGACACATATCTATCAGTAATAGTGAGTCAAAGTAGTTAAAGCTGTACTAAAGCTGTAGTGACACAAGATAAGTATCTACTCGGCATTTCTAGTAAAGGATAAATGGGTGCTGCCCGAATGAGTCAGAGATAAGAAAGAATCAGAGTAAGCACTGCCGCAACAATGAAGGAAAATGAGATAGATGCAATAGGAAATTCATAACACCAATTCCTCCACAGTATCAATCCACTCTTGTTTTCACTTGGCAGACTTGAAGTATGATAGCTTGTGATGAGGGTGAAGGATTATCCAAGGAAGCTATTAGACTTGTAGTAAGAGAAACAAGAGGGCCAGGTACACACCCATTGCAATACGATAAACCTCCAATGAATCAGTAAGCGAGTAATACCTGTTCAAGGTTTTTTTCCCAAGGCCCAGGGATGCCTTGATAGCAGGGGAAAGAGAACAGTTGTTAGCCTGAGCAGAGAGACAGTCATTGATATATTCCATAGCAGGGATAATGGTGGCAAGATTGGGTGTTGCACAAGAGAAAAATTGAGTTGCATCCTTCAAGACCTGTGGACGAGGTGATGACAAAGCGATTCATGGAATGGTGATGCTCAGACACCTTGAGGACATCACACAACTGGCTGACTATGATCCACTCCCTTTTGTTCAGCTTGTAGGCTTGAAGTTCATGGTGCCAGTGGAGACGGCCCAGCTGTCCTCCCTCATGAAGCCTAGTGAAGGGGGTGGTATAGCAATGATTCTGTGACTACAACATGTGACTGGCTACTGACTAGCTAGTCACGTGACATCCTGGAGGGGTGCACTCTGCACCACTCCATCCACCCATGTCCCAAATGGCCAGGCATACATGTCATTAGCTTGCAAAATTTAATTCTAATTAGAACAAATGTTGTATGCATAATTACCTCTAAATTAGAAGTTAGTTCTCATTACAAAATTTTACAAAATGTCTCACATGACTCAAAACATAAATTTGCAATATTTGGAAGAGCATATTCTATATGTCAAAATGGCTCCAATCAGATTGTTAAGCCTCAAAACATTCAAATTTGTGCCTCAAATCAAAACATTCCTACAGGGCCAATGAGCTGAGGCATCCAGCAATCAGTTGGCACACAGTTAGCATATTAGCTAATCAAATTGCCAGACAAGCCGAGCCCCTTTGGGGCCTAGTATTGGGGGTTAGATAGACTGTGGGAACATTTACTATTTTGGGAAATTGTTATTTTTGGTTGATATGGATTGTAGTTAGAATAGTATTTTGCAAAAAGTCTTGTGGTGAGTGGCGTGGTGAACCCATATTTAGTCATTGTAATTTTCAGCATGACAATGACAAGGTAGTTTGCAAACCAAGAATGATAATTTGCAAACAGTACATCTAATAAGAATACTATTTGCAAAATGGTCTTCTAACTTAGACTGTAGTATGCATACAGTCATGATTCTACTAGATGATTGTTTTGCAATACACTGTTAGCTACTGGTGGAATGGCGACATCCTCATCACCTAAGAAAACAGAAGAAAAAAGACAAGAAAACAAAAAACAGACAGAGGGTATAGTAATATAAACACTAAGTCAAGAAAAAGAATTATGGTGAAAAATGAATTAAACAAGACTCAACACAGGGGAGTCCATCCCAAATCACAGAGGGCTCATGATAAGTTCGCGAGCTGAGGGTTGCCATCCCAGTCAAGGTTCACAGCAGGTGGTACTGGTGCAGAAATGCCCGAATGCTGATGTCAAGTGGTGAAGGCTCAAGGGTGGGGCGGCCAGACACCAGGTGGTGGGGATGCCACAGTGAGGGTGTTGTCAGCATCGTGTGCATCCCTGGATGGTTCCGAATGGCTTCGAGCAGCCTGAGCTCAGGCAGGAGAGGTTGCACAGGGGGAAGCCCAAGGCTATGGGCAGCGATGCAGCGTCTTTGGCCCAGTCAAAGCATGTGGGGCACAGTGGTGAGCTGGGAGTGGCCATTGAGGGCCGTTCGCACGATGGGGGGGTTTGGGGTGGAGGCAGGGGGGTCGGGGTCAGTGTCTGGGACCTGGTGTTCAACAGGGGAGGTGTGGAGAAGGGCCTGGCCAGTGGAGAGGGTGGTCTGGGGGCAGCTGGGGGCACAGACGGCTGGTGGGGGGGGCAGTGGTGATGTGGGGTGGCTGGGGGACACGAGGGGCGGTGGTGCTGGCTGTGTGTGGCCAAGCAGGGGTCGGGCAGGGTGAATGGGGGGTATGGGGAGCGAATGGGGGGTGGTGGGAGACCTGGGGAGGCTGGGGGTGGCCAGCATTGTCAAACACGAGGTGGTGGCGGCAGCAGGGGGTGTTCGGCATCAAACATGTGGCTGTTTGGCCATTGCAAGCGGAGCAGGTGGGGCCAGAGGTACTGGGAATGGCTGGGGAGTGGGACGGGGTGCTCTAGGGGTCACAGGGGGTTGGGCAGGCAGTGGCAGGGCTGGGGGCATGGGCATCATCCTCTGTGACATGGCCAGGGTGGTGGTAGGCTCTAGGAAGGTGGCAGGGGCTGGAGAAGGTAGCTGGGGGTGGCCGTCGCTGGTGGTGGCTGTCTGAGGGCCTGTTGAGGCTCGGGCGTGCTTGTGGGGCCGAACATGGCACTTGGGGGCTTTCTGGGGCACTCTGGGGGATCCTGGCACTGAGCTCTGTCATCTGAGAGGTCCTGGGGCCGGTCCCAGGGCTGGGGGAGTGGTGGTTGTGGCTGTTGCTGACAATGAAGTCATTGTTGATGGCGTCTGTGCATGTGTTGTCACGGGTGACATGGCACAGTTGGCAGGGGGTTCTGGAGAGAGCTGGTTGCGTCACCTGTTCTGAGGTGGTCTGAGTGCCGGCATTTGATGTGGGGCATGTGTTTGCACTTTTGGGGGGCATGGGGCGTTCATCATTGAGCGTGGCTGTTTGGATGGCAGCAGAGAGGTGTGGAAGGGTGGGGGCGGTCTGTGAGGCAGTAACAGAGGTCAAGGGGGCTGTCTGGGCCCTGGAGGTTGTTTCTGTCTGTACCTTGGCCTCTTCCAAGAGAACGGCACCACAGACACCCATGAGCCGCCATTAGTAGGCAGAGCCCAGGGCCATCTTCTGCTGCAAGCCATTCCAACCTTTCCTCAATCCATAGTCCTTACCCTTGGTGTAGCCTTCTTCCCATCCTTTGAGGCAAGCTTTTTCCTTTATCTCCTGTAGTTTGGCAGCTGTGTAGCAGTTCGGAGGTAGCTGCAACATCACAGTTGTATCTGAAGTGGCTGTGGCTGTGGCTGTGTCAGTGGTTGATGTCTTCTTTTTTGAAGACTTCTTCATGTTCCTGGGACCAGGCATCTCTTCTGAGTGGTGTTACAGTGGGGTGGGCGGAGTATGGTTTTATGGTGGACGGTTGTGGTTTTACAGTTATAGAGAGACCCAGAGTTCAAAATAGAACAAAAAAAATCAGAAAGCCTGCAACAAGACAAAGAAAGCACAAGAGCCAGCAAACAAGCAGTGGTGTGTTAAAGCCAGAAAACCACTCTCATCACCAGGATGGAGACAACCCAGCTGTCCTCCCTCATGAAGCCTAGTGAAGGGGGTGGTATAGCAATGATTCCATGACTACAACATGTGACTGGCTACTGACTAGCTAGTCATGTGAAATCCTGGAGGGGTGCACCCTGCACCACTCCACCAGTCAGCCATCAAGGTATTGATTGCTTGCCAGTACTCAAGGGCAAAGCTGAGCATATCATAAGTCAAATTCCAACATGTCGTTACATCTCTGGGCATTATTTGGTCTGACTTCTTGAGTTCCTTCAGCTGCTGTTGCCATACTGGAAGGAGTTTTGTTGGTGAGTTGATAACCTTGAATGCAACCTTTTGAAGCTACCCAATGTTGTAAGCCTATGGTCATCAATCTGCTCTTGGCACACCTTGACAAGAACTAATTTCACAGGCTGAATTTCTTCATGTAATTCTGTCCATTTGGCAAGTGACAACATGGCTATCTCATCCACCCACCCATTGGTATCATCATTGTTGTTTTCACTGGAGCCATTTGCCTCACCGTCAATTGCGTGTTGCTGTAACAACTCAGCCGCTTGCTGTTCTTCAAGATCAATTTCCTTGGCAAGGTCTTGCAGTTCACATTCAGTATCATCCACTGGTTCATTGGCATCCTTTTTCTGTACCTCAAATTGTCTGATGATTGATTTTGTGCAGAGGTTCACAATATGGAGGAAGCACTGGGTGCAATTCACTTCAGAGAAGTCAGATAGGATCTTCATGAGTTGCTCAATCATAACATTATTGCACAACACATTATCACAGAAGATACTGAGGATCTACAGCTGAAATGTAAGTCTTTCTTTGTTCATTGACATTTCCCCTGACCTTATCTGCTATTCCATACTCTTGTAGGATCTTTGCAAAGCTTGTTGCCAAATTGAGACCAGAGTGGGACTATAAGTGATATGTTGAGAATGTTTCTCTTCTGGTATGTGTTATTGTACCTCCATGACCTTGACAACATCTAGTACTAGACACAGTGGTACCCTTCCTGCTTGAGGTGAACAGTCACTGCAACAAAGGCTCTGTGATTTGGCAAAGTCCATGCATCTGTCACAAAGTTTAATGCACCATCATATTCCTTTTTTTTGGTGAGTATTTGAGTCTTAAAGCCGAAACTCTTACTTACATGTAAAGCAACCCCTTACTGTGTTCTTGAAAATACCATTCAAACATTACACCGGAGGCATTTTCCAGCTCATGTCGTGATGACATGAGTTCATCTCATGTCTTCGGCAGATCATCTAGCAATGATGTACATATCTCCAGACAGCCACACCATGATGACACTGATCTGAAGGCTTCGAGACAACTGACATAAGCCATTGCCCAAAAAAGGTGTTTTATTGGCAAAGATTGTTCAACTTTGTGTACAATTTCTGTAGGCATCACTGGTAATAATAATTTTGTGATCGACCAGTCCGGAATATTGTCTCATCAGGTGATGTTAGTCGCGTCGCGTCAAGCTCATTTAGTCAGGTGACCAAATTAATCTGAAGCCTCATGCACGACCTTTGTTCTTTGTCTTCTTACATCGACATATCTTCCTCACCTTCTGGTTAATAGGTCCCCTCTACTATCCAAGCTATGCCACCATCCCCCCCATCAAGGTCTTCTGGACACAAGAGACCCCAGGCATCTGAATCAACTTCATCAAAGCGTCTGCGAGCAAAGGGCTTTGTTCTCGGGGAAGGGGAGAGGAGTGTCAAAGAAGATACTCATCATCTGAAGAAGATAGATATACCTGATGATGCCAGTCAACTTAAAGTGCGTGTTTCTTTGATTATTCTGATTTATTCCTGAACTCTGAGATGGCACAACCCAGCTTGCCCTTGAGACCCACCTTCATGTCCTAATGGGTGCTGTAACCAATACATCAGTTCCTGAGGCCCCTGATAATCATACCTTGAATACCTTTTCACAACGTTTCACCTCTGCTGGCGAAATAAATGCTTTGCTCAAAGGCAATACCCACAATGCTCGGTTTCAAGCAACAGATACAGCAGCACTTGATGCGATCAAAGAGCTTCGCAGGCAATGCAATCTGGTGCCTGACTCAAATATCGCCCTCAATATTGCTCGCATCCCAGAGCATGATCTTCGATTGATCTTTTCGAAGGTTCACTCATTTGTGTTGAAAACCAATACCTACCTCAACGACTCACTTACTGAGTCACATGCTTGATTACATATACATGGTCCGTGCGCATGTACTAAACGTATATAAGACGCTGTAAACCTCGTAGTAATACAAGCAGTTCTTTCCCTCTAACCACCATCAGAGTAAGATAGTATATTAGCACCACACACAAGGTATGTAGGACCATAATGCCTTCCTCTGCGTGGACGCCTAGCGGCGACCTGCAGCTTCAACAGGTTATGGGCCCTGGTGCCTATCGTTGTCACTCTCTGCAGCGCTCAGCGCAGCAAAATAGAGTAAAATGTCAGCATTAATGCAGACACGACACGATAGCATTACCCCCTTACACCTTAAGCGCTTCACAGCTGCTGTGTGACTTAAGTCTAATTATGTTCTTATCAAACATGCTCTCAAGGAGTATGGGAACAATGTGTTTTGCCTTCGGCGTTATCGCCTCACGGCAACGGAAATGAATTGAGGCTGACTCGTGTTTATCACGCAGCATCAATTATGTCGTCAACATTGACTTCCATTCCCGTCCTTACCGGCTTGAATTACCTTTCCTGGGCTGAAATGATGAAAGCCTATCTCCAATCCCAGGGCCTCTGGCAGATAACGTCAGGGGCTTATCCTTGTCCTGCGGATCATACCATTCAAGTCTCTGAGAGACCAGATGGCACCTCGCGCTCCACCGCCAGCACTCTCTCGAGCGCTGAAAGAAGAGAGCTGCAGAAGGATATTGCCGACTGGAATGACAAGAATGACAAGGCTGCTGGATCAATAGGGATGAGAATATCTCCCTCCATGCGCCATTTGATCGCGGATGAGATGACAGCCGAGGAATGTTGGGACGAACTCCTCAGGGCTTTTGGGAAAATCGGTCCCTCACAGATCTTTATGGACTTTAAGGCGGCAGTCTCCATGCGCCTGTCCATAGCGAATCCGCAACTGGAGATCTCGAAAATGGCGGAATACTTTTCCCGCCTGACCTCCAACAAGGTTGCAATCCCCGAGATCGTCCAAGCGATGATCTTGTTGAACGCTCTTCCTAAAGAGTACGATTCGCTGGCCTCAACGATCTTGCAAACACATCCTGACACAACCACCTTGACATTCAACGTGGTCCAGGAGGCGATCACCGCTGAAAGCGGGAGGAGAAATCACTCCTCTACCTCTAAGACTCAATCGGCTCAGAAGATCTCCGCTGTCAAAAGAAAAGGCAACAACCCAAAGTGGCAGCCTAGAGAACAGCGTGAAGATAAGCCCGAGGCTTCGGCCTCCAATGAGAAGAGGAAAAATCGCCGCGCAGGCAAACAGGTCAAAGACCGCAATGAGAAGAAAGCTAAGGCTGCAGCTTCACAGCTCGCCTCAGCGGCTTATCAACCGGCACCGCTCTTCACAACCATTACTGGTAGCGGCGCCATCATCCCACCATCCTTCTACCAGCCTACTACGGCTCTTCCCATCACGACGAAAGACCCGAGAAAGCGGCCCGCCGCTCAGGCCTTCACGGGAACCCTAATCGGGACCCCGTCTGTATACGAGGACTACCAGACAGCCCGAGACACTCTCGAGGCTTTGGATCTCTCGAGATCCCAAGGTAACATGAAGTCCCTTGAATCACGCCTTACTGATAGGCGAGACGGCAAACGCCGAAAACTCGAGGAGACTCAGTCCGAGCCTACAGCTCAAATCGAGGAAGTGACCGAAGAGGATCTAGTATCCCTCGGATCAACCCCCGAGCTTCCCACCGAGGAGCTCATTTGGGACTCAGTAGATGAGGAAATCCAGAACAGGATGGATAGCGACGATCAGCCCTTTGGGCTTGATACTGGCGCTTTTGACGAAAGGTCAGTACTCTTTCCTAATGCACTCAGCGAGCCTAATTGCAGTTTTCCAGGATGCTTTTCTAGCTCCAGGACGGCGATCTCATCGCCTATAAATTACATGCATGTACCTGACTCGCGTGTCTTTATGACACAAATAAATACTATTTTGATGTGCAACGGACCTGAGTGCTCGAGTCAGAAAGACTCACAAGACTTAGCTACCTGGATCATAGATTCAGGAGCTTCCCAACATTACACCGGCGAAATCTCAGATTACGCCTCCTATGAGAAGCTCGATGAACCTGAGAACATCCAAACCGCCAAGGGACCAGTCCCAATGGTGGGCAAGGGTGCAGTGTTTATCAAACATCTTGTGAACGACAGGCAGCGAATTACTCGCTTATACCCTGTGCATCACATCCCCGGCATGGATATGAGATTGATCTCCATGGGGGTTTTATTAAGATCTAAGATGACCGTGAAAGGTTCCATCCACGGCATCAATTTTTACGATCAATCAAATCGCATCACTGTTCAAAGTCTCCCTTCCGAGAGGATTGAATCAGCGTATGTGGTAACGTCGACAATTGAAAGAGGCATGGGCTTAACCAAAACCTCTGTCGCGACCATATATGCCGCAGACTATCGAACATGGCACCGACGCTTAGGACATCCGTCTGACGCAGCATTGAAAAAGATGCCTTCCACATGCACCGGATTACCCAAGGAAATCTCGATTCCTAGGAACATCCCAATTTGTCCAGGTTGTGCCAAGGGTAAAATGACGTCAAAGTCTTTCCCTGAGTCGCACACCAGAGCAACGGAAGCCTTCGAGTTAATCCATATGGATCTCAAGGAATTCTCCGTGCTGTCTTATCACAAATTCAAGTACTTTATTGTTTTTGTTGATGACTATTCGTCAGCCTTTTGGGCGTCCTGCTTAGCAAAAAAGTCAGGAGCGAGCTCTTCAATAAAAGAGTTCATCGCCATGGCCAAGACACAGCACAACAAACAGGTCAAACGAGTTCGTATTGACGCTGGGGGAGAGTTAAAAAGTACAGAGCTCACAAAGTTCTTGCTTGGTTTGGGAATAAAACTTGAACAAAGTGTCCCTTACCAACATCAACAGAATGGCCGTGCCGAACGTGCCATTCGGACAATCACAGAAAAAGCCCAGACATTACGCTTCACAGCGTGTCTACCGGCTTCCTGGTGGGAATTCTGTGTGCGGCATGCAATCCATCTCCACAACGTCACGCCGATTGCGAGACTAAAGTGGATAACCCCTTACGAGATGATTAACGGCTCTAAGCCTGATCTCACCAGGGACAGAGTTTTAGGATGTGCAGCCTACGTTTATTTGCCTAAAGAGAGACGCGCAAACAAACTTGCAGCGCGCTCTGAGCTAATGGTTTACCTAGGCTCGGCAGATGTGGATGGTATTAAGGGATATTACTTTATGCGCTCGGACAATTCAATGTTCATTGGCGCAACAGCAATATTTGATGAGGAGTTATTCCCTCGTTGCCCTGGTGCCCACACACCCGAAGTAACGCCTATCGGCGATGACTTCAATCGTGATGACGAATCACAGGAACAGGTAGATCATGACATTCTACATGGAAAGGTTGGCGACGATGACTATCCTCCGCCTGAAAACCGCCCCTTCTTACGGTCTGAACCACAGACTGACGTACCAAGAGAACAAGAGGCACATGACAATGCCGATGTTCCTCCTGCGAAATCTACTCCAGTAACCCCCGCAGACTTTGCTCCGCGAAGGGAAGATCAACGCGAATGGAATGAACTTCCACGCAGATCTGGTAGATCCAGGAACGTCCCAAATCGTCCGGGAAACGTGTATGGTGAACAACGTTTACCTACGGATATTGAGCGAGATATCCGACGTGAGAATTATTGGAAGAAGACAGTTGGTCAGCCTCCTCAAGGCCTGAGGAGACCCCAACAAACTTCTCGAAGTGACATGGAACCTGGACCAAGCACTTCTACGGCACCACATGTTGATGTGCCTATCTCCAATAATAACAACCCTTCTACTGCAACTGATAACAATCAGAGGGTTGAATCTCAGCGCGAATATGACCCGATGGACGAGGACACATGGCTCGCTGCACGTGTCAAAGAAGGTGGAACTTCATTGATGAACTATTTGCTTAACCAAGCAATACCATCGAGTTCTGATATGGAAATTCCTACACAATTTAGTGACATTGCTCGCTTGAAAGACAAAAAGCAGCAAGTAGAATGGAAGACCGCGTGTCGTGGCGAGTTAGACGCCTTATACAAACGACAGGTCTTCGAACTCGTGGATCTTCCGCACGGTCGCAAAGCGATCAAAAACAGATGGGTTTTCGACATCAAAGCTGATGATCGGAAACGTGCCAGACTCGTGGCCAAAGGCTTTTCACAAGTCGAAGGCGTTGACTATAATGAGATATTCTCTCCGGTAGTCCGCTACGAGACCGTCCACCTGATGTTCGCCCTGGCGAGTCTAGAAGGCATGTACATGACCGGATTAGACGTTAAAACCGCCTTTCTCTATGGCAAACTGGACGAGGAGATTTACATGCTCCAACCTCAAGGCTTTGTAGTAAAAGGCCAAGAGAAGAAGGTCATGCGCCTTTTGCGCGCATTATATGGTCTTAAACAAGCTTCGCTTGCCTGGTGGCGCGAACTAGAGGCGTTCATGAAGACCATAGGTTTTCACCGCGCCAGTTCAGACGCTGGCATCTTCATTTACAAAAACAAAAAAGGCGTTATCGTAATCGCCATTGTGTACGTAGATGACGGTATCTTTATGTCGAAAGACAAGAAGTTAGCCGACAAAATGAAGCAAGCGTGCTTGAAGCACTGGGAATGTCGTGACACTGGCGATGTCACTTCCTTTTTGGGGATGCGCGTCGAAAAGACTGCGCAAGTCATTAAGCTTGATCAGCAAAAGTACCTGAAAAAGGTCCTTGATCGCTTTAACATGACAAATGCTAAAATAGCTCAAACCCCATTACCCACCGGATATATACCCTCGGAAAATACCGAACCGGTTGATGCCACCCGCCGTTCGAAGTTTCAGCAAGTCATTGGGTCTTTACTGTACCTGATGCTCGGAACGCGACCTGACATTGCTTTTGCTGTCATTAAAATGTCGCAATTCTCGGCTAATCCAAGCCAAGAACACCTAGACAAAGCGATGTACATCATGCGCTATCTCGTAGGAACTCAAAACTACCAGATCGTCTATAATGGTGCAAAATCCGAGGGATTGATCGGATACACAGATTCCGACTGGGCGAGTGATCCTATCAAACGCCGATCCACTACTGGCTTCTTTGCCACACTTGCTAGCGGCATTGTATGCTGGCAATCGCGCCTCCAAAAGACGGTCGCACTCTCGTCCACAGAAGCCGAATATATGGCTCTCTCCGACTCTTGTCGGCAGATAACGTGGATACAGTCCTTATTTCAAGAACTTGGTTTTAATTTGAACCGCACTATGATTTGCGGAGATAATCAAGGATCCATCTTCATCGGATCAAACCCTGTTCAAGAAAGACGGACAAAACACATTGACATTCGCTATCATTACATACGCGAATGCATCGAGAACGACAAAGTCTCTGTCGTATTCCTCGAAGGAAAAGATAACCCGGCCGACATGTTCACAAAGAACCTACCCGCCGCCTTATTCCTAAAATGCAGAGAGCACCTAGGTATTGAATTTACCAAGGTCAAGTAAGCGCACAGCGCCTTTTATGGCGTACTGCACTACTTGTGGGGGGGTGTTGAAAACCAATACCTACCTCAACGACTCACTTACTGAGTCACATGCTTGATTACATATACATGGTCCGTGCGCATGTACTAAACGTATATAAGACGCTGTAAACCTCGTAGTAATACAAGCAGTTCTTTCCCTCTAACCACCATCAGAGTAAGATAGTATATTAGCACCACACACAAGGTATGTAGGACCATAATGCCTTCCTCTGCGTGGACGCCTAGCGGCGACCTGCAGCTTCAACAATTTGGTCTACCAGCATGGCGCCCTGATCTTCTCGGTGGCACACACACTTCATTGTATAACGGAGCCCTCGAGTCAATTGCTATATGGACTTTTGAGCAGGCTGCTACTACATTCGCTTACCAACATCTCGCTCCAAATCTTGCTTACCTCCAGAATAGACCCATCCTTGAGAAATTATATCGCAATTTCATCTGGGGTTATATGAAGAAGCTTGTGGGGAAGGAGGCAAGAGAGAAGGGCAGTGTCCGTCGGGGTGTTGAGGAGAACAAAGCATACAAGAATCGCCAATTGGTACTGTTTTTTTATTATCTTTCAGACTTGATCTCTAAATTTCACTCTAGCTTACTTTCAAGCGCCGCACCTATCTGAAGGACCATGGCTGGAACCAGCATATCAGGCTTCTAGCTGGTTCATACGAGTGCACATCTGATGACGAGAGGAACCCTGATGGTGGTTTCTTCATTATGAGGAAGAAAGCACGCAATCCCCACATTACTGACTTTCTGCACCACATTGACAATAGCCGCAAAGCAGGGAACCCACTTTTCCGCGGGAGCAGGAAGCGCGAGGAGCCTCGCATCCCACATCCTGAGAATCTCGAGAGCCGAATTTCTGTACGCATACCTGTGGATTGTCCTTTGGATTGGTTTGATCCTGCCTTTTTCAACGCGATGTCGCTCAGGAATCGTGCTCGCTACGCCACGGCCCCAATTGCACTCCCTTTGAAGAGTGATTGTCTTCCGACTGACTCCGATCCTGATTGGAAGGACATGCCCCGACGTGCATTCATGAAGAAGTATGGGAACCGTGTTCGGGCTTTGTATAAGCTTCCGACGGCCACAGAATTGGCGGCCCTTGAAGATGGTGAGGAGGAGGAGGAGGAGGAGGAGGAGGAGGAGGAGGAAAACGAGCAGGACGAACAGGGCGAGGGCGAGCAGGAGCAGATGCAAGTTTAAATGGCCTGGGGCCCATCACGTCTTGTTGCAACTCACAACTTACATGGTAATAGCATATGTCCTGCAGTAGTTATGATTGCTCTTACTCTATGTTAGTAGGCCTTTATGAATATGACTATGTTTTATGAACTTTATAAGTACGTTGCGGCCTAGGCTGATTGGTGACTAGTCAGGCCGATCATGTTCGCATTGACCGATTGGCCACAACTCTTGTAAGTTTTGTTCTTTCACATTCACGGCTTCAGGTAGCCTTCATTTCCACCATATGGACCGAACGATGTGTTCGTAACACATCATTCGATGTCTGTTATAGCCCCAGGACCCTCTCCTCCCCACCCTTCCCTCTTTCACCCTTCACCACCTCCCCACGCGATGTAAGCCGCCAAATGGCGCATTCCCTGCTACCAGACGACCCCATCAATGCATTCTGATGCATTCCTGAATGTTCAAGAAGGCCGCAAGTTGCGGCCTTCTCCCATGCCTTCCACTGAACGACGACGACGACGAAAGAGCGGAAACGCTGCCCAAACGACGTCCAACCGCCGTTTGGGCCCCAGGTAAGCTTTTTTTTCTTATTTCTTCGTGTTTCTTTTTACTAATCAACTCTATCTTACTTATAACAACTCCACCCCGAGACACCCCGTGCCAAACCCTGCACCCCAGAACCACGGGAACGAGACGACGGGGGAACGACAAGACGACAAACAACGCCGAACGAAGACGGCAACGGCGAGGTACGCGAATACCAGGGGAACCGACGCAGACGGGCCCAAACAACGCCGTTTGGGCCCTGGGTGAGTTTTTTTTATCTTTTTTTATCTTTTCTTTACTTTTCTTTTTACTACTCTATTGTATTTTAGGTTATCAGCATTTTGTAATGACAGACCCACACCGGGAACAGGCCAGGACACCCCATGTCACCGCTGCGAGCCTCTGCTCGCAAGGTGTGTAGCAGGGTGATGGCAGGCAACGAACGACATTAACAACAATGACGAGAGGACGGCGACGAGAAAATGAGGAGGAAGAGGAAATGAAGACGGGGACGACGATGGGGAGACAACGAGGAGATGACACAGAGGAGAGAAAGAAGAAAAAGGCCCAAGAGACGTCGACGACGTCTCTTGGACCATAGGTAAGTTTTTTCTTCGTTTATATTTCTTTTTCTTTTCTACTAACTAAATTGAAGTATTGGCAACAGGGATGATGACGACCGGATGGCACCCGGCACCCACCACCCGCCCCTACCGCTGCGAGCAATTGCTCGCAGGGTGGCCAGCGGGTGCTACGACGACGAGGACACCCAAGCAACAGCGACAGACGCGCATGCGGGCACAGTGACGATGACGGGAGAACGACGAATGACGACGACACCCTTGCCCTTCGCTCTCTATGCAAGGGGAAGGCTCCCTCCCACCTCTACCACCACGACCGCCACCACGCACGACCGCCACCACGTCCACATCCACTCCCACACCACTAAGCACCACCAACAGCTGCAAATGAGCTGATCGGACACAACGCAGGCGCCTAGGTATGTGTTTTGTGCTCGATTCTTATTTTTTACTAGCTAACTGTGTTCTTTTTTAGGATCTAAACTACAGGTAACGACGAGCAGCGATGCGACCCAACCATCACCTGGTAGGGTTGGGATGATGGAGAGGGGTGCCGGGATACATGTTCAAGAAGGCCGCAAGTTGCGGCCTTCCCATGCCTTCCACTGAACGACGACGACGACGAAAGAGCGGAAACGCTGCCCAAACGACGTTCAACCGTCGTTTGGGCCCTTTTCTTATTTCTTCGTGTTTCTTTTTACTAATCAACTATCTTAGGTGTTTTTAACTTATAACAACTCCACCCCGAGACACCCCATGCCAAACCCTGCACCCCACAACCACGGGAACGAGTGGTGTCTGGTTCACTGGGCTCGAGTGTTATATTTGGATCCATAGGTGTACTTACTGGATTGGTGTCCTGTAATCTGTATTTTGCTAGAATCAATTCAGTATATCTTGTCTGTGTGATTTTTAATTTTCATGGTCCCAGGTTATTTCAATCCCAACAATTTTATTTGGTTCACCAAGATCAGTAACTTCAAATAATTCTTTTATTTCTTTGTATAATAATAATTGAGAATGATTTTAATAAAATAGTTATAGAGTCATTCCTATCTACGTTTACGGTTGAGTGACCAATTAATGACCATAACATCCTTCTTCAACCCATATGTGCCAACAGGGATTGTATATGTAGCAAGGTGGCAAATGATATGCTGTGGTTCAAGAATATACACAGTGTTTGATAGCTCACAACTGACAGCCTTTGATTGCAGCCTTGAACAAGGCTCAACTGTGTATGGTGTCTTTCTTCGCTGAGCTGGTGAGAGTGGACGATGTTGACGAACAAAGAAAAATGTTTGCCAGAGACCTTCAAGAGGAAGCTCCCAAATTTCCTCAATATATCCAGTCTCAATGGTATCTCCACGTGTTGGGATATAGAACTGAATATGGCTATTTCCCACATGGCTATTGTTGCAGCTGTATGTTCGATCCTCAAAGACCACTTGGCGAGGCTGTTGAACAGCAGGAGGGAGCAGGAGGCTGTTAAGAGCATAAGGTCCACCAGTGAATACTGAATTGTAGTCCCGGCCAATGACCCTCAGATATTGAAGAAGAAGGTCATAGTGCCTTCGATCAAGGGGCTTTGCACTTGCATGAGCAGCAGCAACTTCAGGGCCATTGAGGTTGTGTGTTGGCCGAGTGGTGGGATGTGTGCTTGGTTGTAAAATCTCAGCCAATTCAGGAACTTCAGCTCGGAAGTTGTCATTGCGAAGAAGTGCATCTAAGCGCCCACGACGAGCACTCTGGCGAAGCATTGTCAACTCTATATCCTCTGTTCAAAAAATACTACTTAGTGAAAATACATTTGAGAAATTGAGGACTTACGAAGGCGGCGGTTTGTTTTGATTTGCCCATAATCTCCATTCATCCTCTCGCCAGGAAATTCACTAAGCAGTGCTAGTGGGCCCCAGAATTTAAGTAGTGCCCCATTATGCATAGCATAGTGGTGGTTGGGCATTGAGTGAAATACAGCACCAAAAAGGTGCTGCATAGAAGAGCGGTAATTAATGTAGTGGTCCATATAAGCATCTGCTTCAGCATTGCTGACAGAATAGCCTGCAATTATATTTGTTGCACAGACCAATTCACAAAAGTTCCGTAAAAGTTCCTGTTGTTCCTCAGTGCCATTCCACCAGAGTGCTGGAATGACAAGAGGAAATATGATGGAGAATAAAATGAGGAGCTCATGAGCTTTCAAGCTTCCATGACTGGCTTCACCAAGATTGGTGGGAGGCCGTTGAACCCAAGTAGGAAGCTGAATATCTGAAATGCATGCTTGAATCTTAGCTAGCTCTGTAGGTGTAAAGTGAAAAGCACCAGTAATAGACACAGGCACTTCTTCATCTTCATCATAGTCATCAGAAGGAAGAGGCACAGCATTTGAACTGGGAGTAGGAGTAGAACTGGAGGTAAAAGTATAAATGTTTTCATCATCAACATCCATGTTGTCCAAATACTCTGCAAGACCTGAAGTGCTGCTGTGTTGACTTGCACTATCATCTTCAGAGTAATTGGATGAAGTCTCTGCATCTGTGTCATCATCATCAAGTTGAAGGGTTGCCAACAATTTGATTGCAGCCTTAGTTCGACCAATGCCCCACAGAACTCGAAGATGATACTGAAGGATTCCTTCAAGAAAATTGTGCATGAATCCTAGAATGACATATTGAACAGGATCCCAGTAAGGAAGATCATGGAGTGGTGTCCACCGTACACCAGTTTCTTTAGTCATAGCTGTTTTAGCCTTGATGGTTACCAGATTGCACCACTCCTGAGCTTGAGTGTGAACTTCAGTTCCACGCCGAAGTTCCCAATGATGGTAATCAAGATCCTCAATGTCATTGTGGTGACGAACAAAATAGCCCAGCAGCATGAGAAACAAATCCAGACACTTTCCGAATGGCTTGCAAATCTGCAAGCAGTGGAATAAGTCGTGCTGCTACTGCAGTGCCCTGTGGGTTGCGATCTGTAGGTAAGACCTTTCCTGGGAGGTCTAAGTCTAAAATCATCTTCTTGATAGGCTCCAGAACATGTGGTATTGTCCAAATGGTTGGGGCATGTGGAGAGGGAGTCATTCCAATGGTAAATGTGTTTTCACGAAGGAATCTAATGGATATGGGCAAGTTCAAACAGTATAGGATGATAGCACCACATGATACTACTTTGCCTAAAGATTTGTTAATTTTCATCTACACCCAAAAATTAACAGACATACCTGCAATTTTATTGGTGAAAGGATTAAACCAGTCAATATATAAAGCAAAAACAAGGTGGTAAGGTGATTGAAGAAAAGGGTGCAGTGAACTCCAGGCAGGGCTGTCATATATATCATGCATCCGTCCAGGATTGAACACCCCTTGAGATTTTGCAAAAGTCTGATACAAATGGTCCTCAATTTGAGAATGAGAGAGTAAAAATATGAGCCATGACTCAAATGACTGAGTGGTATAGAGGCATTTAGGGATCCTCTGCAGGCCACCTGAAGTCTCATGTTGTGTGTATAGATTAGTGTTACAAGGCCTGGACTTTGGAGAGCGACGCCAGTTGCATTGTGATGGGCCACCATTGGGATATTGCTTGAAGCACTTGGGGCAGCAAATAATCCGCTCAATTGTAGGATCTAGCTGACATCAGGAATATACAGTCCGTATATCCAGTGGCATCTTGAGTTCTGTGAGTTCTGAGGTCTTGATATCAGCAGCAGCAAGTGCAAGTTTAATGAGCCTCAGAGTAGTGAGGATGATGAACTTGAACAGGCGCAATAGAATATTGGCAGTATCTCTACTGATCCCAGACTGAAGGGAGAGCCAAGCAACAATGAGACAGCATAGATCAATGACAGGTGTAACAGCTATAATCCAAAGCCTAAATTGTAATTCAGTAAATGTAAAAACAGTGTTTGCATACCTTGTGTAAGATCTACACATTGAGCAGCCTGAGAGTGTGACTCAACATCAATGATGGTGGACCTCGCTGGAAGTGGATCATCCTGGGGATCATGTTGATCTCGAATTTCATGCTTTCTTCGTATCTGTGAACTGACAAGGCGGCCAGGGACATTTTGGCCATGGGAGTCCAAATATGTCAAGTGAAAACAGACACTACAAGTGCAGACAACTTTGCGAGGCATGGAGAGAATTGGTGTTGTGGTTATCACTGACAATCGCCACTGCAGACACAGGAAATCAATGTAATCAACGTGTGAACAGCATTTTCCACAAGTGACTAATATAATCAGGGACAACAGCTTACGTCAGTTATCTTGGATCAGTGTCATGTGTCTACTGGAGATATGTACATCATTGCTAGATGATCTGCCGAAGACATGAGATGAACTCATGTCGTCACGACATGAGCTGGAAAATGCCTCCGGTGTTAGTGGATGGGGATGGTATGTAATATTCTGGACATCCTGTTTTCATCAGGCTTTGGAAACCACAGTCCTTCACAATCTTGAATGGCTGAATGCTTTCAGCAACCCATTGGACGTTCTCTGCTCTATCATGTTTGAGATCATGTTTATATGTAAGTATGGCATGTACTTTGCTTCAGTTTTGGTGTGTTGTTGGTGTGAGTACAAAACTTTCCCTTTTCCAACCCTCTTGAATATTGCCATAATTGATTCATCCTTTGACAGTGGTTTTACCACAGAGTCACAGGCCTCGGTTACATCCTTTGTTCTGCCTGCAGCCTCGACAGCTTTGGTACCCCAGCATGACTTTGCGTGCTTGCATAAATTACTGAGTACATTACACTCCCCCACATATTCCGGCCGGAATTTCCGGATTCCGGTTGTACTTTTTTTGAGTGTAATTCTCACTGTAGAGGATAATTCCGGTTTGAATAATTAGACCGGAATTTCCGGAATTTACCCGAACCAGGAAAAAACCGAACTAACCGAACTAACCGAACTAACCGGACACGCGTCACATGGCCACAATCGCCACCGTGACGCGTCGTGATTGCCAGCTCATGCGTTGCCACCCCACCATCACGAGTCACGACGACCGCCTCCAGCGCTTCTTGACTTGTTACCACCACAATGCGCCGTGGGAACTTTGCTCACAACGCCTGGCTCGTTGCCTGGCGGTCCGCCCTCTGGCCTGATCTCTGATCAGACCGGACCTTTGGAACCCTGGAGGGGTGTTTGGGAGCAATCCTGGGCACCCTGCCGATCCGTCTGTCCAATCCCCTCGGATGTCTCTCGGATGACCGCCTCAGGGGTCATTTCTTTATCTCTCTCATCTCCGCTCTGACTCGATGATCTGAGGCTCTGGGGTGGGGCATCCTCCACCTAGGTGGGGGGGCTTGACGGTGAAGTAACACTGCCAGCTTCGGCTGGAGGTCTTGCCCTGGGGCTGAGGGGAGAACACGTTGGGGTGGGGGGGGACGCTTAGTGGGGCTGATGGATCCCTGGTGAGGATCCTTAGCTCCAGGTGTGTACTATGCTTTCATGCATAGATGCTGATTACGGGGACCCTCACTACAGGGCCTCCAGCGCTTTGGCTCCGATCTAGCGGCTCCACAGTCCTCTGGTAGCGGTGTGCACGCAGATGTGTGCCCCTCACTAGAGTTTTCTCTTTCCCTCCCTCTTGGCAGGCCTGGGGCCCTGCTCACCCTCCTCAAGCGTTCTTTGGGATGCCACACCCTCTCGCTTTTGGGCGCGCTGGACACATTTTTCTCACGCTGGGGTCTTGGTCGTGACCGTCACCTCTGTTGCGTCTATCTCTACATCCTCTATGAACTTTGACACTGACTACTTCGATCTTGACGATCTGTCTGACCTCATCACTGGGGATCCCTTCTCCGCCCTCCGCTCCCTACAGAGGAGAGGCGATCTGTCCGATCAAGACTCGTCTCCTTGGTCTGACACCAATGGCAGTGATGACGAGGAGGTCCCTAACCCCTTCGATCATCCATTGTCTGTGGCGCATGAGGCGATGGACGCCTCTACGCTCCACCTTGCCCGCCATGTCCTGGCACTGCCAGAGCATGTCCTTAAACGGCAGCGTGCTCTCAAGCACCAAGCTGCGTGCCCCCTCGCATACACGCTGTGCGATACATTTTTGGGTGATGGGTCTCAGTCAACCCCGTCCCCTTCTACTACACCGGGGTCTGCCCCCCCTTCCGGGGGTACCTCAACATCTCCCACCCCTGCAGCGCTGCGACAGGCAGCATATGAAGCTGAGGCGGTGGAACACATGCTGAGCACGGCCATCCAGTGGATGGAGTGTGTCTCACCCGATTTGCTTGCTCCTGGCACTCCAGAACGTCTAGCATACCTGGCTGGGGCAACTCTTGCCTCCACCCTCCGTTTTCCGCAAGCCGAGGACGTGATTAAGCACGTCCTGGCAGGTGGATCATCCCCCCTGGCTGCTGTCGTTGACAGCCCCCAGGCCTCATCTGGAGTGTCGGACAATGTGCCTCAGGGCGCCTCCACTTCCAAGGGGGCCCTCCCCCCTCGTCGTCGTCCTCACACGCGGCGTTCCTGATATTGATTGATCAACGGGCCAGGGGGGGTAACACCCCCCACCCATTGTTGGCATGCTGCCCACCGGGTATGTGCGGCGCCTTCACCCCTCCAGTCACTATGGGCTGAGGGCTCCTGGGGCCATGGCCCTGGGCTCGTCATGGGTACGTTATGCGGGGGCTCTGCTCCTGCCTCGTGCACCTACCTTTACAGGCACCGTTTGGGCCCGCTGGGCCTCAGCCCGTCATCTCGTCGGACGGCGCATATGCTGGATCGACGGTCCACCTCTCGATGAGGGGGGTGGTCCACTTCACTCCCTGCTAGGGAACACGTTCACCTCCGGGTCCTTCGGGATGCGGGGGCTTACGGTGAATTGACACTACTCACCGGCTGGCTTCAGCTGGCAGCGTGTGGGGGGACCGGACTAGCTGTGGGGGGCAAGTTGCGTGGGCCTTGCGCTGCGGGTACGCGGCAGGTCGTTCCGGCCCCGCCGGGGCTTTATCCATGGACATGCCCACCTAAGAGGCGAAAAGAGAGAGGAAGGTTTCACCCTGGCGGGGGTGCGGGTATGCTGGAGCGTAGTTTACTCTGTTGTATTCGTACTTGGTGCCCGCGGACTGTGCAGGTGCACCGCGCTAAAAATTGCTGAATTAAAAAAAAAAAAAAAAAAAAAAAAAAAAAAACGATGACCGCCTCCCTCCCCCGTCCCTCCCTTCCTCCCTCTCCCGTCCCTCCCTTCCTCCCTCTCCCCTCCCTCCTCCTCCTCTAGCACTCCATGGGGGTCATAGGCCCTCGTGTTAAGTATTTTAAAATCTGCTTATTTGTAGCTAAAAAAAGTTTTTTTTTTCTCTTTTATCTTTTCTTTTTGTATATGTATGCTACGACGCGCCGCCCCTCCTCCCCACTTAGCTGGGAGGCGGGGGGCTTCATGGGATGAGGGAAGGCGCCAGGGACCTGCCAGGGAAGGAAGGGGGAACGACGGCAGCCGCCACGTCACCAACACCCGGCAGCCGCCATGTCACCAACACCTACAGGCCGAGCGCCCACCGCTGCCGCCACGTCACGCCCACCGACCCAGCACCACCACGTCACCGCCACCCGCCACCGCCACGTCACCGCCCACCGCCCACCACCCCCAGCGAGGGACAACGGACAACGCCCACCGACACACGACCTGCCCCCAGGCCCATAAGAGACAGGGGAACGCCCCTCAGAGCGAGAGGACGCGCCAGGGACGACGGGACGCACCGGGGGGCAGGGGCACGCGCCAGAACGGAGGGGGACAAGGGGGCGCGATCGACTGCGACCGCCCGACACTCAGCGCGACAGAGCACCCCTCACCACCGCTGCGAGCAACTGCTCGCAGGGCGGAGGCGGGGGTGATGGGGGGACACGTCGAGAGGGAGGGGGACGCGCCGGGGGACAGGGATACCCGCTAGAAGGGAGGGGGACGCGTAGGGAGACAGGGGGACGCGTAGGGGGACAGGGGGACGCGACAGACCGCGGCCGCCCGACACTCAGCGCGCCAGAGCACCCCCCACCACCGCTGCGAGCAACTGCTCGCAGGGCGGCGGCGGGGGTGATGGACGGGCGCGGGGAGGGGGCAGGGGAGGGGGGCGACGACGACGACGCGACGCGCCCCACTCCCCCCCTTCCCCCTTTTGTATAGATTTATTTTATTTATACTCTAATTTAATAAATATAAATGCTACTTTGTCAGAGCGAGGGGACGCGCCAGACGCGCAACCACACGACACCTAGGGCAACAGAGCACCCCCCACCACTGCTGCGAGCGACTGCTCGCAGGGCGGAGGGGGGTGCAATAGGCGAGGGTGACGGGAGGGCACGGGAGGGGGGCAGTGATGGCGACGCAACCGCCGACGCACATGCGGCGCGCCCCACTCCCCCATCCTCCAAAAAAAGAGTCCGGAATTTCCGAACTCGAGCGGAATTTCCGGACTCGAGCGGAATTTCCAGAATATGTGGAGGAGTGTAAATTACAGAAATTACTAGTCAACTTCGCATCTTTTTTGTCTAAGTAATGGTGAAATTTCTTTTTACAGCTCTTGGCTGCACAAATGAATTCATGGAAGCATTGACCATTTTTGTGGTCAGTGTTTGGAATAGGGTTGAAGAAGGCATAAATAGGTGCTGTCCATTCCTTTTTTAACCATCCTAACAATTATTCAGTATCTTGTTCACAGGTTAACAGCCATCACTTTACCAAGTTCAGCATCAGAATCCTCCTCTGCTTTCTCAACCTCTTCATCACTGTCAATGTTGACAACAGTTGGCTGACTGCTGGTATTTTTGTCACCTTGTTTGGTGATGGATTTGGTTGATGACATGGATGATGTATCCCCTGCAAGAGTCTTCTTTTTCTTCTTTGGTATGAAAGCATTGATAACCTTTGATACTTTCCACTTTAAGGCTATTGCAATCTTCAAAGGTTGCCATGTGCTCTTGATGGATTTCCCAGAACTGTGAGAAGCAGGCATACTGTGAGATTAGCATAGCACTGGTTCCTTCTTTCCATTTCTGTTGTATTGTGGATGAAACTCCACAACTGTACAGTACTTGGTGATAGTGGAATTGTGCCCTGTTTAGCGCTTTTTTTTTTTGGTTGGTCCACAGGTTGGCCCACGGGTATATGGGTCACATGACCCTGACCCGTACCTGTACCCGCAACCCACATGGGTACATGAAGCCCATGTGGATCCCTATTGGGTTGTGGGTGACCTTCCTTGGCTGAAGATCAAGCCCCCTGCCCACCCTGTGAGCGGGGGCTTGCTGGGCTGTTAGAAGGAGGGGGGCAGCCGTCAGTGATGTGGCAGCAGGGTGGGATTGATTTGACACATACATCACAGGTACCCTGCTCCACAGGCCTCCCAGCACCTCCCTCAGGCTGTCCTATCAGCCATCAAGCCCCTACCTCCCAGCTGAGTGGGGAGGAAGGGTGGCATGCAGTGGGGTATAAATAGAAAAAACTGAATAAAAAAATGATATCAGCTTTTAAAAAAAAAGAATAAGAAAAAAAGATACTCCCTCACATCCCAGTTGAGTGGGGAGGAGGGGCAGCATGAGGGGGGCCTGTTGTTACAAGTAGAAAAGAAATTTGTTAGCTTAAAAAATTATTCCAATGATTAAAAATACTTAACATGGGGGCCTGAGGCCCCCATGGATGGGTAGTGGAAAAGGGAAGGAGGGGAGGCAGAGAGGTGGAGAGGCTGGGGGGAGGCAGCTGGGGCGGGATGCGGTGTCAGTGACGTGGCACACAAGGTGGGGGGGCAAGGGGCTTACTAGGTGGTGGCGGGTGCTGGGGTCATTGTTCCAGGTCACAGGGGTGTTGCCTGGTGGATAGGGGGGGTCAGTGACATGGCACATTGCGGTGGGGGGCTTACCAGTGGGGGTGGGGGTTGTGGACAGAGGTGGTGGGGGTTGTGGTGTGAGGGAGGCGGAGGCAGCAGTGGCATGGTCAATGTTGGTGATAGTTGGTGATAGTGGCAGTGCATGTCACCAATAAACAAAACGGTCACACATGACCATGCATTTCCAACCAACACATGACCAAACATGTGCTGAGTGGCTGTGAGGATTGGGACATAACATATCTGCTTAGCTTACCTAACAAATATCAGCTGTTTAGTGTAATGGTTATATTGCCACATTTGTGCTGAATAATCATCTCCAGAAACCTGGGTTCAATCCTTGATGGTGCAATACAAATATTTAATATATTAATACTAATAGCCTGGAATGGACTGGGACCATTCCTAAGGAATATTCCTGGCATTCCTGGCAGGACTGGGAATGAACTAGGAATGGATCAGGAATGGACTAGGATTGATACAGGGAATTTCTATACCATTTACACTATCTAGGATTCCTGGTCCATTCCTGGGATTCCTAGGAATTCTAGGAATGGACCAGGAAGTGGGGGGGGAGAGTAAAGACCTGTGAAGGACAGGCAGCTGTGACACAAAATCAGCCAGCTTCATCATGACTTGGCAATTGCAGGACACCCTGGGCAGTGGAAAACTTTGGAGCTAGTAGCTCATAATTATTGGTGGCCTAATATGACCAAAATTGTATTCACCTATGTCAATGGGTGTGACAAATGCCAATAGTACAAAAATGTACCCAAACCTCCAGCAGGCAAGCTCATGCCAATCCAAACCCCTACAGAGCTGTGGAAGGCAGTCTCCATGGATTTCATCACAGGGCTACTAGAAGTGCAAGGATACAACATGCTCTTGATAGTGGTTGATTGGGAAGGAAGCCAATGCACACAATCCCCATGATGTAGGAGACAAGTGCATTAGGTCTGGCTAAGTTATATCAGGACAATATGTGGCAGTACCATGGGCTGCCAGATTAGATCATCTCAAATTGCAGTACCTGAGGCTCTTTGTTAATTATAAACAAGATGACTGGCTGGAATGGATAGCACTCAGGGAGTTTGCATACAACAACTGCATTCACTCAGCCCTCCTGTCAGGAGCGCAATTTTCAAAGACAATTAATACTATTATTTTCATTGTTTGACTGAGTTCACACTTTTATGTACACATGGTAGGTGCAAGGTCCTTATGATCAAGCACATGGCTAAGGGTAGGTACAACACATGGTGCACACATGGCCAACACATGGCACAATCGGACTCATGGTAGACACATGTAGCTGTGCACCTCACACTGTAGGCATGGTGCTGCGCAAACTGATGACTCAAGGTCTAAGCATGGTTAACATATGGATCTTTGCCAGAAATAGACCCATCCCTGGCATGTTTGTTGTTAGACGTGGGTAGAAGACACCCTCTGAGAACAAATATCACAATTGATCCTCTACAGATCAGGAATTCATTGGACAGCAGCTGATTATCTAGTTCTCCTTGTGAATTCAAAAAAGAGCAAATATTACCACTGTAATCGATAGTTGTAAACAGGTTTGTGAGATAAGCTTGAAGCGAGACCTTCCACAGCAAGAAAGGTCTCACCTAAGTTCTCTCTGCCTACCATGAACATTACTTCTGGTTTGCAGCAGTTCAATCCTCTGAACAGAGACCCACATCTCCCTCGACTATATTCAACCAACTCACACCTGCTGATCAAGGGCAAACATGGAAAAATTATGTTGCAAGATTTGTCTACTTCTGCAATGGCAGACAATCTTGATGCTGTGTCAGAGATGGAGGTGCCTGCTACAAAGGAAGAAAATGATGAAAAGGGTCAGTGACATTTAGCATTCAGCTTGTACTATATCTTACTAGTCCATCCAGGGGTCTCCCTTTTGCATCCAAGCAACAAGGATCACCTGCTAGTGAGGAATGTCAAGGATGGCGGAGATCCTTACAAGGATAAATTAAAATCATGGGCCATGGACATGTTTGTGCAAAACTTGAAAGCATATTTCATGGCTAACCACCTCACAGAAGTGTGGAGCTCTTTACACTCCCCCACCTAATCCGTGCGGACTCTGCACAGAATCCTAGCTGTCCGCGCGGAGTCCTAGCTGTCCGCTCGGACTTCACTAGGATTTCTTTTGGCAGAAAATAATGTCAAATTTCCATTCCGAGTCCAAGTGATGTCTGAGTGATGTCCGAGTTTTGTCCGAGTTTTGTCCGTGCAGACTAACTCGGACTAGAAATTCCTAGCACAGATTCCACACAGACTGTCCTAGCAAGTCACTATTTAAAAGGTAATGTAATGGAAGGGTTTGAACCCAGGACCTTGTGCCCACGTGAGTGTGACAGGTAAGTAATATAACAACTGTGCTACCAGGCTGTATGAGCCTGGGCAACATATGCCCATTTACTGGGCACCGTCATCACAATGTCGGTATGCATCACCCCGTGACTGCCAACTCACACGTTGCCACCCACCATCATGACGACGGCCTCCCTCTCCTCTCCACCCCTCCCTCTGTCCCCCCTCCCTCCCTCTAGCACAACATGGGGGCCTAAGGCCCCCATGTTAAGTATTTTAAAATCTATTTCATTCTTATTTAAAGCTAATAAAATGTTTTTTTCTCTTTCAGTTTTTCCTTCTGTATGCAACGACACGCCGCCCCTCCTCCCCACTTAGCTGGGAGGTGGGGGGCTTCATAGAGACCTGCCATGTCACACCAGCGCTGCCTCCCTTCCGACCGAGCACCCACCACTGCCACCACGTCACCGCCCACTGACCAAGCGCCCATTGCCGCTGCCACATCATGCCCACCATCTCAGCACCCGCTGCCATGTCACTGCCCACCGACCCACCAACCTCCCCCAGCCACAACCCAGCACCCGCTGTTGCCACGTCACCACCACCCACCGATCCACCAACCACCACAGCAGCGCAGCCACATCACCGCCCACCGACCCAGCACCCTCCCCCAGCCAGGGACAACCCCCACCGACACACGGGACGCACCGGGGGAGAAGGGGACGCACCAGAACTGAGGGGGGATGCGTGGGGGGGTGGGCAGATGCCATAGGATGGAGGGGATGCGCCGGGGGATGGGGGACACGCCAGACGTGACAGACACGACACCCAGCGTGACTGGGAGGGAGGGGACGCGGTAGGAGGGAGGGGGGACGACACTCAGCACGACTAGGAGGGGGGGACGCTCCAGGGGGCGGGGGGACGCACTAGAAGGGAGGGGGACGTGCCAGGACTGAGGGGGATGCACCAGGACCAAGGGGGACATGTGGGGGGATGGCCAGACACCATATGAGGGGGGGGGGATGGGCCGCGGGATAGGGGGGACAGGGGGACGCCCTAGGAGGGAGAGGGGACGAGCTAGGAGGGTGGGGGACGCATGGGACGTGCCAGGAGGATAGGGGGACGCGTGGGGGGACAGGGGGACGCACCAGACGCAATGCCCAGCGTGACAGAGCACCCCCACCACCAGGCACAGAGAAGGGGGGACAGGGAACGGGGGCAATGACGGCGACACGCTGCGCCCCCCTCCCCCCCCTCCCGTTAATTTATTTCATATAAATATATATTATTTTTACTCTCCTTTAATTAATATAGATACTACTCTGTCAGAGCGAGGGCACGGACACGCGACCCCACGACACCCAGGATGACAGAGCACCCCCCACCACTGCTGCGAGCGACTGCTTACAGGGCGGAGGGGGTGCAATAGGCGAGGGTGACGGAAGGGCATGGGGAAGGGGGGGGCAACGATGCCCTTTGAGTGCTGTTGCTCAATGTGAGCAATGGTAACTTTTTTTTTATTGGTAGCATGTATTTGGAATAGGTAATAAATAGTAGTAATAATATTAATATTGTGTGCCCATTTGGCACAGTGGTTAATTGTGCCCAGTTTGTGTAATCTTGATCAAAGTGCCTTGGGTTCAAACCCTGCCTGGTACAACAATATTTTGATCTTACTCTCATGAAAAAATTCACCAAGTCTTTATTTACTCGGACATTACTCGGACCAGCTAGGACAACTCGGACATCATTAGGACTTCTTACAGTTTCAAGATGCTAGGACTCGGCCCAATTCTTCAGTCCGCATGATGTCCGAGCTGTCCGTGCAGACAACTCGGACTTTACTAGGAATCCACGCGGACAGCTGGGAGTCCGCGCGGACTAGGTGGGGGAGTGTAAAGTACAGGGAGTGTGTACAATGCTGACCAACTTTGTCAGATGGAACAGATGTGAGAGGCCATTCTTGGGCATCCAGAGGAAATCTTGGACAAGAAAGCTAAATTTGACAAGAAGACATCTGGTTTCATCAGGGGAGTTGCTTTCGAAAGGTCCTGTCATGATGTAGCAATGCGAAATGGCAAGCAATGTTACAGCATTGCCACTACCTTTCAAGAGCCAAGATCATTAGATGCTCTAGGTGCAGGATCAAAATATGGTGAAGGAATGGATGCTGATGTTCGCATGAGGAAAGAAATTCTGGGAGTACGTCATGATATTGGAGATGGCCCAGCTGTCCTCCCTCACAAAGCCTAGTAAAGGGGATGGTATAGCAATGCTTTGTGACTACAACATGTGACTGGCTGCTGACTAGCTAGTCACATGACATCCTGGAGGGGTGCACCCTGCACCACTCCAATATTCGAGCGAGTTTGAGATAAGTTGACATGTTGTGTTTCTAGCTCGGCACTTTCTTGGCAATGAAAGGCCTGGAGCGGGGGCCAGAAGATTTGATCAATAAAATGCATACACAAGCTGCAGTTGCAAACATGCCTTGAATTGGCATTACAGACAACATTTGTTATCCTGCTTTCCAACTCAACATTGCTGCTGCAGTTTCTAAGCACCTCAAATCAGGTAGCATTCATTTTCATTGCAGATTTGGAAGTATTCAATAGTCCATATAGTCCAGGTGTTCAAGCGGTCTCTAGGTTGTTCTGCTGGCACACACATTGATGGCAGTGATTCACCAGCATGTCCAACTGCATTGTTGAACTGGAGCAAACCTCATCCAGATGTAGATGAAGAGTTGTTCAGCATCCTTGATTAGGGTATATCTTGGGTAATGGAAGAGTTTTCTATGTTGTATTTCTCTGATCTCCACTTCCACGGGGGCAGCCAAACCAATGGCACTAGTTCTATGGCGTTTGCAGCCTTACCAGATGGGAAATTACTCAAGAGTTATTGAGAGATGCGGTTGCCTGTGTAGGTACAAACTATCACATTGTTGTCTATAATTCAAATGATAACCACAGTATCTGGGGACAACCTCAATGCCATTCCTGCACCCAGGCAACATTTACCACGGATGGGCACTGCATCATGGACACTGAAGGCTATATCGACTTCATGATCCATTCGCTTGCACAGCAAATAACTTATTATATTAGCCAAACCGATCCCAAGGCACTGCTTAGGTTTGATCGGGATAGATTCTTTTCCTATGTAAATGATGAAGGCATATGTGTTGGTCCGAAGCCCTCTCCCTATCATCCTGGATGGAGCAGGGGCAACACAGAGATCAGTACCATGTATAAAGAAAGGTTGAATGATCTTTTGGAAGAGGCAATGGGGGCATTGCACAATTCTGATTCAATTTCCCAAGCACCATATGCAAATGATGCTCTGCTTTCTGCAAAAGTACAGTGGGAGGAACAGCTACAAGAAATATTGGGATCAGGAAGTTGAGCACAAGATGAGGATGAGGTTTTTGAGGTATTGAGTTTAAGTCAAAGGTAAGTGTATGAGGGAGTCTGCCACAGGGAGGAATGTTATTATTATCATCTCCTACAAGATGTGCAATATTTATACTACACAGTTAGGAGGTATAGTGTAATGCACTCCTATAATATATAAAGTAGGTATTCTGTAATAGACCCCTGTACCAGTTAATAGTGGAGTAACTTTGTCATATCCCCTATAACAGTGTCAATAATAGTGACATATGATATCATGGCTTGGTAAGTCTTAGACTTCCTGCAGGGTGTGTCATAGACACTCTATCCATAGCTTTGTCTTGGATAGGCTATCATAGACATGCTGCAGTATGAGTAATCCTGTAGTATGTGTTAACTGTGGATTCCCCTATATGTCTCTGCATGTGTTAACTGTCCATTCCCTAGGGTTATGGTTAATCTGGATTAGCCCTAACCCTAGTGTTGTCCTAGCTTAACACATGTGTTAATATGACTTAGCATATTCTGGCAATATTCCCCAGGCATGTTAACTGCCTTGGCTTGCCTGTATACTCTTGTATACATAATCCCAACAAGAAACATCGATGTCCATTCCTATTTGTGCCGTTACTGAAGCAGTGTCCCTGTGGAATGTCATTGGAGGACAACCTGGCACCTGAAAAGGTTTGTCTTGCATTCCACTTCTAATATCGCATTAACAACAGCTCATTACTACAGGGATAGTATTCAGCTGCGCAGTACCAAGCAAGAGATGTATGTGAGGGATCTGGTTCATATTAAGTTGAAACAGAAGAAGCACAAATGGAAGGTCGGCCCTCCCACCGGTGTGGACGGGGTCTCGGCCCTCTTGAGGTCGATCGGTCGGGTCGTCACGTCGCGCTGGCAAAGGTAAGGCTGAAGGGGGTAAACGCGTGACAAAAGTGTCAAACGCGTGGTGGAAAGGGAAAAGAGACGAGACAGAGAGTTCTCGAAAGGAGTCAAGAACCTGAGAGCCAAGGGGTCAAAGCGGACGCGTTCGTGAACGACGCGTTGCGATCGGATCGATCGATGATCGAACCGCGTGGGAAAGGGGCGAGAGACAATGAGATCGAGGCCGAAGGCACTCGATGTGAGAATACGCACGTGGGCGTGGTACAGGAAACAATGGACTCGTTGGTCCAATCAGGAATGAACAAGAAAAGGGCCGTGGTGCCCAGTAACCGTAGAAACAAGAATACTTAACTTGGAAACTACACGTCGTGTGTAGCTATCTTGAGGAAAGATGGGCCGTCATAAGGGAAGCTTACAGAATCCAAGAAGAGAGAGGGGAAGAAACGTGCTCCATTCGAAAGGTGGGAGGACACCTTATATACAAGCTGAGAGTACTAACTATATGCACATGTGATTGCGCGCGTACTCTTGCACCAATCAGAACTCGAGAGATGAATAATAAAATAAGAAAGAGGCGGAAATATACAAAAAAGGAAGTGGTGATAAAAATAGATCACTCAACAAATGCAAGAACAAGTGGTTGTCGGACCGGCATCGTCGAGTCCACCTCTCAGAGCCTCAACTGTCAGGAATGGCTCAGGGAGGGGACTAGTACTGAGGCCCTCTATTGATGAGACGTCACCTGGGGCCCAAGCAAGTGCGGAGTACCATCCAGTGCGCCCCCTCGACCCTACTCATCTGACAGATCAGCCTGTCGAGTCAGAAACAGCTAGCCGTGGGAGGGGGTACATGCCGGAATCTTGGTTCTCAAAGGGAAGTGTGAAGAATAAATCAAAGTGTTCGAAGAAAGGAAAATAAAACCAAAACCAAAACCCAGCCCTTCAAGTTGGGCATACAAATCTTGATGAGAATCTTGAGGACACACGACAAATGATAAACCCAAGAGATCGACATGTTGAGGCATTTGTAGACCTTCAAGGACGTCATTGACTTCTACCTGTGTCTCAAAGTTGGGGAGGGGGTTGATTAGATATATGATTAAACAATAAACAAAAGAAAGAAGGAAACTATACATATACTCAATGAATATCCAAATATCTTGCAGCCCCACAGGAAATGCATCGGAACGGGGAAGTCGACGGGTGTGTCTACTTACCCTTCCACAGTGGGCAGGACTTAGAATGATGCCCCCATCATTCCAGGGAGATGAAAAAAGGATGTCGAGAGACGTCTTGATAGTCATGGCTGACGTGCGATGTCGACGGTCCTTAAACGTTGGAGGTTGGGGAATGGGGGTGCAGGCGGAATCGATAGCGTCTTGCGTAAGCATGTTGGCGTCGCGATTATGTACAAAATCGTGTAGAGCATGCGCGTCGACGATGAAACGGAATAGAATACCCAGCGTTCGATGTCGAAGATTCTTGAATGTTTTTATGGCCTCCTCTACGGATCGCCTTGGAGAGGATTTCATGAGGGAGACATCTTGTCCGTCGGGCAGGGCAGGTGTAAGCGCAGGAGGGTGAATGATGACAACGGGCCTGGTGGCATTGCGGACAGAGCCGACCAGGATGTCTTGCGTGCATGTGAAGAGATGTCGAAGATGGCCAGAGAGAACGGTTGTTCGAGTTTCGAGATTGTCTTTAGGCCAGGAAATACCCAAAGGTCTTGAAACGACAGGCAATAAATGGAACAAATTTCTGAGAAACTCTCCGTTAGTTCGGTCCGTATGCCAAGGAACAGGTAACAGAATATCGCAGCGTTGTTTTGCTCGTCGAACGGGGGATCGTCTGACAGAAACGGTGTTAGCGAGAACAGCTGTCGAGGTGCTGTGCCGTGGCACGGCGCCCTCTGTATCGACGGTGTGTTGTGAGTCCAGGGGCTCGAAGTCCGGCGTAATGTGGTCGGTTGAGAGTACATCACCAGGAGTCTCGTCATATTCACAAGTTTGATTCCTAAGCGTCGAATCGTCCAGTAGTAGAGCTTTTGTAACGAGGTCGATATTGTACTCCGAGCCTTTGGGTATTCTCATGGCGAATGGGAATAAGGCTTGAGGATCTGTTGACGTTCGAAAATGAGCAGTAAATTCTTTTGGAGCGCAATCTAAGAGAGCCGTTGATGTCCGCTGAATCACATAGTCAGGGTTGTGATTATACGTGTCTTCAGGACCAGAATCTTGAGGCGTTTCGAGTCGATCTTCCACAGAGGAGAGGGCGTCGAATGCTGAGAATGTGGGTGTAGGCCCCTGTTGTGTGGGCGGTGCAGATTGACGATGGGATGAGAATGTCGAAGGAATAGTGCGAGAGGAGCTGGGCAGAACTTGATGAGTAGCAGAGGGAGATGTGTCCGTTCCAGGAGGTTGTTGAGGCTTATTGGTCGAGCTAACGTGGGCTGAAGCGTCCGAGGCATCGAGAGGCGAATTCTCGGCAGTAGAGTTGATGCTGAGTTGCGAAACGTCGGCGGTTGTCATGACTGCTAACTCAGAGTGATTTTGAGAGTCATCTGTAGTAACGTCACCGTGATTAACAACAACATCTTGGTATCCGAAATCTTGAGGCATAGCTGACGAATCTCGCAGGGCGTTGTTGTGGTCAGTTCCTCCATGGTCTTGTGCATTGATATCAAGCTTGGACGATAAAGTCTTGTTGGCGCGTTCTGAAATACGGGCGTTACCATTCAAAAAGGATTGGGGATCGACGCAATCAGCTCCCGAGTTCGTAGGTGAAGGCCCTTGAGTTGCAAGCGGGTGCTGGGGTACGAAGGTAGGGATGTTCCTCCGTCCGTGGCTGGGCAGGACTTGGTCGTGACTAGGCCCGGAGTCTTGAACGATATTCTCTTTGCTCTTAAGGTCTTGAGGGAGCGATGGCTCGGGAGGAATAAGACGAGGTGAGAACGTCAGATGAACCTTCGACGAGGAGATGGGCAGGACTTGCAGAGGGGCTGGCAGTGGAGGAGTCATTTGCGAGCGTCGATGTAGGTGCGAGGGACATTGGACGGGTGCAAACGAAGACTGGACCGGTAGGGAGTACGCCGTATAGTAAGGGCTATCGATGGGATCCACGTCGTCACGCCGGAAACTGGAAGTTCTGGAGGTGGAAGGACTTTGAAGAGTGGCCGTGTGCTCATCGCGTAGAGCTTTGGCAACGCCGCCGCTGCCGTGCAGACCGCGGGGGAGATCGGATCCATCTGGGCGCATGAGTCGTCCTACCTGGTTGAAGTCCGCAAGGCCGTCTTGAATGAGGAGTTGTACCTCTGGGCAGTTCCGCGGACCTAAAGGATGGGCATTAAGTAGATCACAAATAAAACATCTCTTCTCATGCTTTGAAGCCGCGATTGGAGCCTTTGTAGTGGGAGGGGCCATGGCGACCAGCCCCCGTAGCATAACCTCTTGTTCGATCTTGACGGCTTGAATTTGATATTGAATTCGATTGGCGAGGGCGTCGAGGGTTGGCGGCACTTGAGGTTCGGTGGTAGTACCTGTAGGGACGCGTCGTACATCAGTTTTCACCTTTTTCTTCTTCAAGTCGCGTGTGCGAGGGCGTCTGACTAGAGGGTCCAGGTCGTCGTCGATGTCTGAAACGTCGGAGTCTTCATCAGAGTCTAAGGGAAATTCCACGCCGTCTGAGTCGTTGTCGATATCGTCCTCGTCGAACTCGGTCCTAAGGTAACTGAGCATGTTGGGAATTGATGGCGCAGTTGTGACCGTCTGTTGGTCGTCAGGGATCTTGTGTCTGATTTTCTTGCGCATAGAGCTCGGTATCCCTTTGTAAAACAATAGATTAGCCTCGTTAGTCGTAATAAGAGACTTAGTCTCGAGCTGAGTGGACTGGGCCGTAAATTCCCTGTAGTACTGGTCGACGTCTTGAAGACTAGAAATACACCCCGTTTCAGCATGCAATCTTACCCATTTCCGGAGTCGTTCAGGTGAGATCCGTGGCCTGCGATCGTTTGAGCCATACAAGTCGATGAGATGAGACCGTGCCGCGGCCCAGTCACACTGAGCCCAGAGGGTCGACGAGTCTATAATGTCGCGGACACGTCTGTGGCAGTAACGTAGAACATATGCAGGGAGTTCACTGAGGGGTACCCTAGCGGCGTTGGCATGTGCTTCGAGAGTATTTAGAAAGTCAGCTACGCGTCGTCCTTTGAAGAGAGGTGCGTCCGGAGTTCCAGGCGTTGGCATGGGCATAGCAAAGACGGCGGCGTGTTGGGCCATCAGGGACTGCGGTGCACGCGAGTTCGTTGTCAGGGATTGTCGTAGGAGCACGTTGAAGGATGCCAGGTCGTCCAATGAGAAGGAACGCGAGTTTGAACCGTAAAAGACGAAGGGAGGGACGGGGAAGCGGCTGTTTCCGCCTTCAAAATGTCCCGGAAAGCGTCAAAAGAGGAGTCGTCGATGGAAAGGTGACGTGGGCCAAGCAGGGTGCGTATTTGCGTGTCGTTGATGTCCCAGAACCTTGTCGAGCGGATTCCTTGAGCCCGGAATTGAGTTGACTGTGTTGGGTAGGTCAAAAGATGACGTGTTGGTATGTGCAGGAACGGGGATCGTTTGTGACCGAGATGTGAGGCTGTTTCAAGATGCGGACGAGAGTCTAAGCGAGCTAAAGGAAGCTAGAATGACACCGAGCCAAGTCTAGTCCGTCGACTCCAAGTCAACGCCGATCCTGGTCTTGAAGGGCACAGCAGACACCAAGTCAAGCCGTGAGAGCGACAGACACTGTCACACTCGAGCTTGAGGAGTCTTGAAGAGTCCGTGTATGCGGTTTGCGATGAACGCGTTGGGATGCGTCGACGTGGGGTGAAAGGGAGTTCAGAAAGGAGGACGTTCGAGCGTTGCAAAAGATGGTGCGGGCGTTGATGTGAAAGGATCGTGGCCGTGAAAGGTGGGAGCTAGGAGATTCTAAGGAGTCGTCCGAGCGGCGAAGAAAGAGAACGTTGCAAAGAATTTGAATTCGATGTGAAAGAGCTGAAAGTCCCGGAGGAATCTAGGAGTGTTGGAAGTGTGGGGCCGTGGTTGTGTGTATGCGCGTCGGCCGTGTTCGTTGATCAAGGGATAGACCTTTGAACTTACAAATCAGCGACGCTGTGCAGGGAAGGTGCTTACCTGAAGTGGAATCCGCGTCTTGTGAACTGAGTACCCAACCCCTGTCTCGGTCACCACTGTGGACGGGGTCTCGGCCCTCTTGAGGTCGATCGGTCGGGTCGTCACGTCGCGCTGGCAAAGGTAAGGCTGAAGGGGGTAAACGCGTGACAAAAGTGTCAAACGCGTGGTGGAAAGGGAAAAGAGACGAGACAGAGAGTTCTCGAAAGGAGTCAAGAACCTGAGAGCCAAGGGGTCAAAGCGGACGCGTTCGTGAACGACGCGTTGCGATCGGATCGATCGATGATCGAACCGCGTGGGAAAGGGGCGAGAGACAATGAGATCGAGGCCGAAGGCACTCGATGTGAGAATACGCACGTGGGCGTGGTACAGGAAACAATGGACTCGTTGGTCCAATCAGGAATGAACAAGAAAAGGGCCGTGGTGCCCAGTAACCGTAGAAACAAGAATACTTAACTTGGAAACTACACGTCGTGTGTAGCTATCTTGAGGAAAGATGGGCCGTCGTAAGGGAAGCTTACAGAATCCAAGAAGAGAGAGGGGAAGAAACGTGCTCCATTCGAAAGGTGGGAGGACACCTTATATACAAGCTGAGAGTACTAACTATATGCACATGTGATTGCGCGCGTACTCTTGCACCAATCAGAACTCGAGAGATGAATAATAAAATAAGAAAGAGGCGGAAATATACAAAAAAGGAAGTGGTGATAAAAATAGATCACTCAACAAATGCAAGAACAAGTGGTTGTCGGACCGGCATCGTCGAGTCCACCTCTCAGAGCCTCAACTGTCAGGAATGGCTCAGGGAGGGGACTAGTACTGAGGCCCTCTATTGATGAGACGTCACCTGGGGCCCAAGCAAGTGCGGAGTACCATCCAGTGCGCCCCCTCGACCCTACTCATCTGACAGATCAGCCTGTCGAGTCAGAAACAGCTAGCCGTGGGAGGGGGTACATGCCGGAATCTTGGTTCTCAAAGGGAAGTGTGAAGAATAAATCAAAGTGTTCGAAGAAAGGAAAATAAAACCAAAACCAAAACCCAGCCCTTCAAGTTGGGCATACAAATCTTGATGAGAATCTTGAGGACACACGACAAATGATAAACCCAAGAGATCGACATGTTGAGGCATTTGTAGACCTTCAAGGACGTCATTGACTTCTACCTGTGTCTCAAAGTTGGGGAGGGGGTTGATTAGATATATGATTAAACAATAAACAAAAGAAAGAAGGAAACTATACATATACTCAATGAATATCCAAATATCTTGCAGCCCCACAGGAAATGCATCGGAACGGGGAAGTCGACGGGTGTGTCTACTTACCCTTCCACACCGGTGGGATTGATCACCTTCTATTTGATGTAAAACTTAAACCACCCAGCTAAGAAAAGGAAAACAGACAAGAAACAGAAAAAGGCAAAGAAGATGAAGTGGAAAGATGGCAATGATTCAGAAGAGGAAGATGAGATTCAGAGTGACTCTGATGAAGGATCTGATGATGAGGATGACAAGGAGATGGAGGCATTTCTTAAAGATATAGACCCTTCCATTATCCTAAAAAACCATAGCAGTGATGAAGGGCCTGCCAACAACGGTATGTTTTGAGTATGATGGCTATACAAAGGTTGATACCAATTATATTCAGGGATCATAAGCACAAAAGAGACAAAGGGAAAGAAGAGGAAATTTTCTGATGCAGGCTCTGATGATGAAAGCAATGAGGAGGATTCTGATGCAGATTCTGATGATGAAAGCAACGAGGAGGATTCTGATGCAGATTCTGATGATGAAAGCAACGAGGATTCTGATGCAGATTCCGATGGTGGGGGCAACGAGGGGGACGCTTTGGTAGAGACAGACAACAGGTGGGATTGTCATACTAACGGTGATAAATTTATTGGCATTGTAATCACTACACAACCTCCGAAAGGTTGGTATCCATGTGATAGATTATGATAGAATCCCATTCTATATGTTCAGCCAGCAACACTAACCATGGTAGCCTGGACAACATGGCTCATGGATGTCAATTATGCAGGTTGGGGTCTGTAGTCCAGTACTTAACAGCATGCTTACTCCAATTCCTAGCTGGAATGTTACCTTTGCCAAGCGGTTGCAACCCCAGTTCACAAGGTCTGCTTTGGTTGTCTCTCATAGAGAAACAACAGACTGATCATTTGAGAACAGGTCCAAAGTCACCTCTAATGGCTATTATGGAGGAATATTTACTAGTGCTTCTTGGGTCCATTGAACACACGTCAGGCAGCAACGTATCCAGAGCTCTGAGCTACATGGACCATATAGACTCAGACTTGTATTATGCTATGGGAAAGAATGGTGCTCCATTGATCATGGTCAACCTCCTCCATCAGTTCAATTGACTTATTGGGAGTCACACTGCTATTGGATTTGTACTGCAGATAGTACATCACTGCCTTTTACTCTTGAACCTTATATTGTGGGAATGGTTGGAGGGCGAAATCAAGAATTCATACTGAAACTATCACCACTGGTTGCATCCTCTATGTCTCCGTGTACAGGGTTTACTCAATTCTCAGCCACAAACATCCACAGAGCTTTGGGTGGACAATTTTATTACTGGTCTTTCACCAGCTTGTCCCTATCTATCGCCATATTGGCCGCATAGATCATCGGTATGGCTTGGAAAGTTCACAAACAAGACTACAGGATGTGGATATCCTGCTGGAAAAAAATTCTCATTCAATGGTTTGACTTTCCTTCTGAACCAAATTTCTGTTTGTGGGAACTCTGTGTTCAAGAGGTTGTGGACACCATAGGTTGTGATGCTTTGTTTCTTCAGCCTGTATGGCAAATAGCATCATCAGTTTCATGGGTTTTGTTCAAGAATATCCCCCCAAATCCTACTTGAGCTGATCTCCACAAGTGGGCTTTGAGCAAACTCTGCCACCATGCCTTGGTGCAAACTGGCAGCAAATCCAGGGAGATTTTGAGCCAAATTGGGTGCCACTTTTGAAAGCTGTGTCCAGGCAAGAAGGCTTTGTCTACTTGGGTCATTAAAGAGTTATCTTCACTGTCACGCACTCTCCGATCTCCCTCACCCAGAAACATTTTAGTGCTCCCAGATGAGGTGCAGATGCACAGGCTTGTCACCCAAATTGAGCTTTTATACTCTTTCAATTCCAAAACACGGAAGGTTGCAGCAGTTTTTGGATTGTGTGCAGTGGCTGGAAAAATATGTGAGTGGAGAATTTGAACAGTTTGGGATTGGCTTGAGAGTCCACAGCAACAGAAATCCAGACCGATCTCATGGGTGCCATTTGTATCAATGGCAACAAGTCATGAGCTGGGCACATGCCAAACAGATGACCAAGTTGAATGCAAAGACCAAGAGCTTTCAATGAGTGGGTTTGAAAAAAGCCCCATTCCATTGCTATTGATGCATGTCATCAGAATATCCTAATGACTTCATTTCAGAACCCACAAACCTTGATATGATGAAACAGATTGTTGGTGTATGCTTGAACTATACAATGCTGGCATCTTAACATTCTTCCCATGCAATCAACACACTCAAACTCAGCAAGTTGGGTATCTATGCTATCTTCAGAACAAGTGCAATGCCCTGAACATTTGTAACCATGTCCTTCAAGAGTAATCAATTCACCTAGAAAGGCGTTGACATGAAGTATCCACATATGCAATGCTTCATCCTACGGGTACATTAATCATGCAGTTATCCAGGAATAATATTTCTACACATACCCCAGGTGTACATTGCCATTTACTTGCCACTGGATCTAGGCTCATTTCTATTAGGTGCTTGATGTACTCAGGGTCCAGATACTCTGGCTTGCATGCATCATCATCTGATATCCAATCTCCAATCTCCTGTTCAATGGAAGGAATCTCTTCAGAGGACTCAACAATTGCTTCAGATTTGGTAGCAATACAACATCATTGAGTGCAGTTTTAGTGTGCCATAGGATTTTATTGTGCTTCTGTGTCTTCAATGGTTTTTTCTGACATGTCATGGGCAGGTTGAGATATCGATGAATGAACCAAATGGACCTCAACACAAGTGTGTTGTTGGCACTCATCAGTATGGGTTGGTGTGCCCAAATTCTTTCCTCGGATGAGAAGGCACATTTGGACAGAGAGTGTAGGGTGCATTATACCCAAACCTCTAGATACAAGTTTCCAAATAAAATGAATAATATTCCTTCATTATCAGTTCAAACAGATTCAAGGAGCTGCATTGACTCCCAAATCAATGTGCAAACAAACGTCGCAAAAAACTATCTACTTATTTGCAAGAAGCATCCTCATCACCTCTACTTCCACCTATTCTAAATGAACTGTATTGCCACGTGTTGTTTTCACTTCCAGTGTCACAACTCTTCCAGCAAGCTGTGGAAAGTGATGAACTTCTCAAAGACTCAGATTACATGGATAACCAACTCATCTACTGGGACCAAGCACTGCCCTACATATTACAGTGAGATATTCATCTTGTGGAATGGCTGGAGGACGCACAGCATGGCCAATGATACCAAATGCAGCATAAGCATGAAGAGCGTCAGCTTGAGCATTATGAATCCCAACCCACTCATGCAATGATGAGGTGTCCACAGGTATACAAGCACATTTATTCAAGTGGGAGGAGGCCAATCATGCCCTGAGAGGCCTTGCAGATAACACCCTGATGTTGGATATCAGAATGGGAGAACACTGGAGACAGTGGGAGGCACAACATGTTGTATTCTTACAGGACAATTTGGAGGTGCTTCGACAGGGATCTGATAAATTTTTATGCACATATGTCAACTGCTGGTCATAAAATAGCATTGGACAAGTAAATCAACGTTGGCTATCTATTTGAATGTGCTTCAGGATTGTTTTGGTGCACCAAAGCCATAGTTTCTCCACCGAAGAAGTTGCCAAATTTTCTAACAAGAACAATATGTGATCAGTTAAATTGCAAAATATCAAACTAATGCAATCACCTTCTTGTGATGCTCAATTTGCCACTGAAACTCATCAACATCCATCCCAGGTATGTGAGGCTCAGGGAAGCAGTCAAACCACACCAAATATGCATGCTCCAGAAATACCTTGAGGTCTCCATCACATAATGCCTTGTGATACCCCTGAGCAAGCACATTGAGTAATTACTTTTTGGCTACACTGACCATGTATCTATATTAACACCAGCATCAATATTTCAATGCTTGTGTAACATATGAATTGTAACAAAAATAACACACTCTTTTAAATTTGTACTCAGGGTCTTGGATTCAGAGTCTTATCGGCCTTAGGTCCAATGCCAAGCCACTCAACATAGTACTGTACATTTGATAACGGAAATGAATCTTAGGAATCATGCAACAAAGCAACCAATCAGAGTGCAGATAGATTTCTGCTGAAATACTGATCATATTCATAGATGCTTGAATGCATGAAATACTCACAGGATTGTCTTCAGAGGCCTCTGAAAGTATCTGGTGGGGCAATAAACATTCACTGCATAGTATCTTTCATTTGGGTTTGGATTGGAAATGGTGTTGAATTGCTGAAGTGTGGATACTCTAGGACAATCCTTATATGCCAAATGCCATTGCAATGCTATTGCACCTAGCATAATTTGGAACTCACACCAAAAATTAGCTTGCCACTGGTCTACAGTGAACACATCAATTTGAAATGGTGTTGAATTGCTCAAGAATAACTTGTCAAAAGTGAACACATTAGATTTTGAAATAGTGTTGAATTGCTGAAGTGTTGACCCTAGGGCAATATTTATAGATCTTGCTATGCTGTTGCATAACTTAGAACTCACACCAAAATGTCTGCTTGACACTGCGAGAGAACCCATAATCAGGAAGGAATTGATTCCTTGGAATTTAGTTTTTCAGGTTTTTGCATGTTTCCACAATTAAGTCAGAATCAATTTTTATCATGACATATACATTTTTGAGCCAAGATACAATAATATAGGTCAGGCAATGGAGTCAAGTCTGTACAGTACAAGAAGGGTGGTTAGGATGCCTGACTATCTTATGACACAACATGGACTGCCTGGACACTGGCTGCTGCAGAAAATGCAGCAAGTGCTTCATTCTGGGTGTTAAAATGCTGGAAGGTTGAGCCAGAAACTTTTGACATGTAGGGAGAGACAGTGGGCCTTCAAGCAAACATGTGTGAGACTGAAGAATTGCAGAAATGATAAGAATACATACCAGCTGTTGAACACCCCTACCTTTCTTCCAACTGTCACAGCATACCATGCGCCAGATCCTGGATTGTCAGTTAGTGGAGCCAGGGATGGGGGGGGGGAGGCAGCTGTGTGCACAACACTGAGCAAAGGGAAGCTCAAAGGTTCAACCAATGCTGATGGAGAATAATGGCCATCATAGGCACTACTAGGTGCCAGCATTGGTCCTGAGAAATGGGATATTTTTAGCAAATTATAAGAGGACAAAAGAATTCTTGCCTGCATCAGGAATGTTCAGTGGTGGCCTGCTGTGAATGAAACCTGTTAGATCATTAAAGACACAGAAATTCTGGACATACCATTGTTATTGTTGTTCAATGTTAGAGTGGCAAGGAGCTGCTTGAGCATGAAAGTGACACCAGAACCTTTGGCTTGAGAGTCCGAGGGGAGTTTTTGGGTCATTGTGCAGGGTTGAATGAGATAAAGTTTGACTTCAGTGTTGGGTTTATAGTATGTCTGATTGTGAGAGCAATTTAGTGATATCCACCTTTTGCACACGTGAGTTGAGTTTAGGTGAGGCATGAAATGGAATGGAACAAGGCCAGGTTGCAATTCTCCAAATCCAATTTTCACCCCCCAAACTTACCACCAGAAACACCACACTCAATTGTAAGTGGTGTATGATCAATCTGTCCCTGACTACTATATGGTGTTAGACCCAAGAGATTAATGCCTCCACAAACATGGATGACAGGCAACCAAAGGAATTCCTCAATGGGCAGATGGTCAACTATTTGAAAGCCCAAAAAGAAAAAAAGTTGTCCAAATTCTGGTCAGAACTGAACAAGTCTTGGTTCCGGAAATTTTCTGAATTACCTAACATTTTCCCTGACCATGAGGAAGGCTTGGACTCTTTACCAGAACCTGACAAGAAGATAATTGGTGAGGCGATAAGAACATGCCAGAAGGTAAAGTGACGATGGCCTCAATTAGTTCATGACAAATAGACCTAATGCTCATATCACACATTAGCAACTGCAAAACTGGTTCTGATGGTGGTCAGGTAATCAGGCAAGAACTCACAAATCATCCTCAAATGCTTTGATAAAACACCTCCTAGAACCTGGAACCTGTGCTCCTCAGAAAGCTCAAATGTACTCTAAACTGATGTATTAAGATAAGATTAAAGCCATGGTTGATGCCATCATCAGTGAAAATGGGGTGATGACACAGCACAAAAAATTCAACTTATAGATGAAAATTACAAAGGAAATGTGGGAGGATGAGGACAAAGAAGTCAAGGCAATGGTTAATGAGAAAGTAATGAAGCTCACAAACCTCAAGCTTACTCCTGAACTCCAAGGAGACAGAACCCCAGAGCAAGATGCTGAGTACATTTACCTTTTTTTTTTTTTTCAACAATATTTTAACATGGTGCACAGATGCAGTCCATGGCTACCTACAACATGAGATAACGGGTATACGACATAGGTTGGAGGGGAGACTACAGCCCCGATAAAGCACAGTGGTGCATGAACACCTGCATGCTGCCTGCCAGGGCCACATGCATGGCCGGAATCCAGGCCAAGGGCGCTTGGGTGCCTCCCTGAACCAGCTCGCCGGCACTCCCAATGGCACGTACTAACTCACCCCAACCCCTACTCCCATGGCCCCTCGCACGGCCCCTAATAGTCATGTGCACCTACTGATGCAGCGGCCAGGAATGAGGATTACAGGCCTTTCTGCAGGTCGACTAACCCACCAGTCATAAGACCTGGTGGGGTCTGGAGCACCCCAGTTGCCTGAGTACAGCCCCACACCACTTAGCCACCCCCCGTATGGGATGGTACCTACCCACAAGGCAGGCCCCCCAGCCTTGCCAGCAACAAACATGAGGTTTGGCATTACCGACAAGGAGCGATGCAGGCTCAAGGCCAGAGCACACTTTCAGCCAGCCATCAGGTGCGCCAGGCCACCAGATGGGGGTCATCCACCTTGTGCGTGTCCCTCATCCTGGATCACACCCCTCGGGGGGGGCAAAGGTGAACACTCGCGGGTTCACCTCAAGAAGTTTGATGAGGTCCATGATCCACTGCAGACCCTGCCAGTGTTTCTTATGCATAACATGTGGGCATACGTGAAGGAGATGGTCCTGATCCTGGAAGGGTCGGGGTGGGCATGCGCAGTGAGTGTCTTCACTAGAGAAAAAGCGGTCATGGTAGCTCCCAATGGGGGCATGTGCCATGATGCACCAGCAGAGCTGGGCCATCAACCTGCAGTCATGTGCAGTCTCTTTGAGCCAAGGCCCGCAACTGGAGGTTGTGGGCATCACAGGGGACTTGCATTGGGCCCAGAGGTCCAAGAGGTTCCACCTTCTATATTTGAGGTCTGCAAAGCAGGCCAGCCAGTTCTTTTCTGCTGTCTCCATAAATGAGGCGATCAGCCAGTTGTGAGTGGCCCAGGGGGAAATCCCCAGGGGCAGTCGAAGTGACATTGCAATGTTGTGGCTTTCTTGTGGATTGCCCACTCTGGCTTGGAGGGGACAAACCAGAAGGGGACACAGCGATCTTGGCCCAGTTTGAACCAAGGGTGCAGAAAGCAGCACACCTGTAGGGCATACTGTTGGCCTCCCACAGGGGAGCAATCCACCCACACATTGATGAGCGCAAGTGAGTCGGAGAATATCACCACCTTTTTTGCATCCAGCAGCCACAGCTGCAGACACTCCAAGGTGGAGAGCTTTGTGTTCCACATAGGTCACTGCAGCGTGACTAGCGAAAGCAGTAACTCGGCAGATCTCCTGGTCTCCATGGAAAACCAGGGTGGCCGCCGAGGCCTGGTGTGCTGTTTTAGGGACAGACCCATCACAGCTCATGATGAGGCAGTCCGGGTCTGCCCTGGCCTCAGCCAAGATGCAGTCCAGACAGCCAACATATTCCTTGCGTTTGTCCGTCCCCTTTGGGGGTGGGCGGTGGGGCGTGATCCTGTCCAACAACAGGTCCACAAGGTGGTTGTCAGGCTGGCTCTCAGGACCGAATGCCTCGAATGCCTCTCCAGCTAGAGAGCAAATGGTGACCACATCCACTGCAGGGGACACAAGCTTCCATTGGATGGTAGGCGAAAGGGCCTGAAGCCTCAGCGGGTGCCTGGGGCATCTTCCACAAGGTCCCTTCCAGGACAGCTCAGATGGGGTGGGTGCATGTCAAAGTAGCTATCTGAAGACAACTCTTATCAGCCAGGTGGCGCAGCAGCTGCAGCATGGGCAGGAGGGCTGTGAGGCATTCCATCGCCCCAGAGGGGGTTGTATGGAAACAGCCTGTGATCCAGCAGGCAGCAGGGTGCTGCATCTGGGACAGGGCTTTGACCCTGTACTTTACACTCCCCCACCTAGTCCGCGCGGACTCCTAGCTGTCCGCGTGGATTCCTAGTAAAGTCCGAGTTGTCTGCACGGACAGCTCGGACATCATGCGGACTGAAGAATTGGGCCGAGTCCTAGCATCTTGAAACTGTAAGAAGTCCTAATGATGTCCGAGTTGTCCTAGCTGGTCCGAGTAATGTCCGAGTAAATAAAGACTTGGTGAATTTTTTCATGAGAGTAAGATCAAAATATTGTTGTACCAGGCAGGGTTTGAACCCAAGGCACTTTGATCAAGATTACACAAACTGGGCACAATTAACCACTGTGCCAAATGGGCACACAATATTAATATTATTACTACTATTTATTACCTATTCCAAATACATGCTACCAATAAAAAAAAAGTTACCATTGCTCACATTGAGCAACAGCACTCAAAGGGCATCGTTGCCCCCCCCTTCCCCATGCCCTTCCGTCACCCTCGCCTATTGCACCCCCTCCGCCCTGTAAGCAGTCGCTCGCAGCAGTGGTGGGGGGTGCTCTGTCATCCTGGGTGTCGTGGGGTCGCGTGTCCGTGCCCTCGCTCTGACAGAGTAGTATCTATATTAATTAAAGGAGAGTAAAAATAATATATATTTATATGAAATAAATTAACGGGAGGGGGGGGAGGGGGGCGCAGCGTGTCGCCGTCATTGCCCCCGTTCCCTGTCCCCCCTTCTCTGTGCCTGGTGGTGGGGGTGCTCTGTCACGCTGGGCATTGCGTCTGGTGCGTCCCCCTGTCCCCCCACGCGTCCCCCTATCCTCCTGGCACGTCCCATGCGTCCTCCACCCTCCTAGCTCGTCCCCTCTCCCTCCTAGGGCGTCCCCCTGTCCCCCCTATCCCGCGGCCCATCCCCCCCCCCTCATATGGTGTCTGGCCATCCCCCCACATGTCCCCCTTGGTCCTGGTGCATCCCCCTCAGTCCTGGCACGTCCCCCTCCCTTCTAGTGTGTCCCCCCGCCCCCTGGAGCGTCCCCCCCTCCTAGTCGTGCTGAGTGTCGTCCCCCCTCCCTCCTACCGCGTCCCCTCCCTCCCAGTCACGCTGGGTGTCGTGTCTGTCACGTCTGGCGTGTCCCCCATCCCCCGGCGCATCCCCTCCATCCTATGGCATCTGCCCACCCCCCCACGCATCCCCCCTCAGTTCTGGTGCGTCCCCTTCTCCCCCGGTGCGTCCCGTGTGTCGGTGGGGGTTGTCCCTGGCTGGGGGAGGGTGCTGGGTCGGTGGGCGGTGATGTGGCTGCGCTGCTGTGGTAGTTGGTGGATCGGTGGGTGGTGGTGACGTGGCAACAGCGGGTGCTGGGTTGTGGCTGGGGGAGGTTGGTGGGTCGGTGGGCAGTGACATGGCAGCGGGTGCTGAGACGATGGGCATGATGTGTTGGGAATGGAGTGGTGAACAGTGACAGGAAGAGTTAAGGACAAGGTTAGATTATGAAGTTAATCTCAAAGGCTAGTGAGTGAGGGAGTCTGCCACAGGGAGGAATGTTATTATCATCTCCTACATGATGTGCAATATTTATACTACACAGTTAGGAGGTATAGTGTAATGCACTCCTTTAATATATAAAGGAAGTATTCTGTAATAGACCCCTGTACCAGTTAATAATGGAATAACTATGTCATATCCCCTATATAATTCTCTGGGAAAAACCAATCTCACCAAGGAAAGCTACTGAGTTATTTTTGACTGAATTCCCATCTCTTCCCTATGCCGTGAAAACTTAGGCTTTGGTAAAGCCTTTGTTAATATGTCCGCTGTTTGTTCCGGATCACGACAGTTTTGAATATCAATAATTTTGTTGGTGACTAAATCTCGGACCCAGTGATGCCGTATAGCGATATGTTTCGACCTCTGGTGAAATTGAGGGTTATGGGTTAAAATTACTGACCATTATCGCCTTGAATAATTGTCGGATTTTCTTGGGTGTATCCGAGTTCACCATACAAATTTCTTAGCCAAGTGGCCTCACGTCCAGCTTCGGATAATGCCACATATTCGGCTTCCGTTGAGGATAATGCAATAATTGTTTGTTTCTTTGATTTCCAAGTTATTGCTCCCCCTGCTGTCAGGAAAACATATCCTGTGGTGGACTTGAGGTCCTCAGAATTTGCAAATGATGCATCGGCAAATCCATGGAAAAGGTTATTGTTTTCAGTCTCATCCTGGGATTTTCTGTAAATAATTCCAAGAGTTTTCGTACCTGCTAAGTACCATAGTATCCGCTTTATTGCACCGTGGTGTTGTAAGCCCGGGTTTGCGGTATATGCTGCCAATTTATTAACAGCGAAGCTAATGTCAGGTTGCGTGGAGTTTGCAATGAATTGTAGACATCCCAGTAATTTGGTGTATGAATTGCTCTGATTCGGCTCATTATAATCTGGGTTTTCAATTAATTTAATATTTGGGTCCATTGGCATTCCAACAGGGTTTGCATCAATCATGCCTTCTTTACGAAGGACATTCTCGATATATTTTTCTTGAGATATTTTGATGCTATCATTGGTGCACGTAATTTCTATGCCCACAATTTTGCTAGGCTCTCCAAGGTTGGTGACGTCCCATTCTGATGTTAACGCATTTTTCATATGCTTCATCATTTTATCTGCTGATGCAAAAAGCAGGGTGTCGTCTACCCATACCGTTATGATGCCTATATTTTCTTCATCCCATCGAATATATGCGCAAGGATCTGCCATTAATCATGAATTTTAAGTTTACCATCAAATTCGTTATTCCACTCTCGACCTGCCTGCTTTAATCCATAAAGCGGTTTAAATAGCTTGCATACTCGGCCTGTTCCATCATTACATCCTTCAGGTTGTTCCATGTATATAGTCTCTTGTAGTGTGCCATTGAGGTATGCGCCCTTTACGTCCATCTGTTGTATTTTTAGACCTTTCTCTGATGCGAGTGCTAAAATCGCCCGGAGTGTGTCCATTCGTACAACTGGTGAAAAAGTTTCCGTGAAATCATAACCGGGTCTTTGTGCATACCCTTTTGCAACTAGCCACGCTCTGTATCGTACAATTTCCCTTCTTTATTTCGTTTCCGAATAAATACCCATTTATTTGAGATTGGAACGGCATCTGGAGGTTTTTCGACAAGTTCCCAAGTACCCTTTTCTTTGAGCAAGTCTAATTCAATTTGCATTGAATCCTTCCATTCCGTCCATTCTGGGGATTGGTTAGCAGCCAGCATTGCTCGGGATAATTCAACCAGGGTTCTGTTCATCCTTTCCACAACTCCATTCTGTGATGGTGAGTATGGTGCGGTAAGTCAATTTTCTATACCTCTTTCTTTGCAATATTTTTCCAGTTTTTCATTAACAAATTCTTTTCCACAATCAATTTGTATACCCTTCAGCTTCTTGCCTTGTGTTTCCAAATGGGCAAGGTAATTTATTACCCCCTGTGCTGCATCACTTTTCTCTTTGAGGCATTCAATTGTGACGAACCTTTTAGCATCATCCACAAATAGGAGATAATAATATTTGCCATTAATAGATTTGATGGCGTATTTTCCCCACAAGTCTATGTGGGTTAATTCTCCTGGTCTCGTGTTTCTTTTTGTCGACTTCAGAAAAGGCTCCTTATTTTGCTTTGCACTGATGCAAGCTTCGCAATCCGGTTTAGGACTATTTTCGTCGACATTGAAACCGATCACCAATTTTTGACTCAATAATTGTTGAAGTCCAGAATATCCTACATGTCCAAATCGTCGGTGCCAAGTTTCCCAACTAAGTGGTTTTACGTTTCCGACGAATGTTTGATTAACGGCAGGAGTTTTAGACGGCTTGCTTGAATTTTTTAATACCATTTTCATCTTGTATAAATGGTTATTAATTTTCTTTCCTTCTGCAAGTTGTTGTCCGTCTTTTGTTGTGAGGATTAGTTTTCCTTGTCCTCCAATATATTTTCCGCCAGCCGCATCCCATCGCCCCAACGAAATTAAATTGTTTCGTGTTCCAGGCACATGTAGGACGTCTTCCAGATGAATATTAAAATTTTGATTATTGCATGTCGAAATTATTTCAACAGTTCCTTTGCCTGCAATTTTAGCTTCCAATCCACCTACCCCAGTTACGGAATTGTTTTTCATTGGAGTGTATGTTTTGAAGGCTTCTCTTTGATGCGTGACATGCGATGTTGTTGCTGAGTCAGCCAACCAGTCGTAATAGATCAAACGCTCGTCCATTACGGCATCGTTACAAGCATCATAGGAATCAAAATTATAATGTTCTTCTTGAGCTGAAAATGCAATAAATTCCTCCACAGCATTGGACTGTTCCACAGGTTTTATTTTCCCTTTTTCCTTATCTTTCTCCTTTTTCTTCCCCCAACAATTTTTTGCCTGATGTTCGATTTTTCCACAATGATGGCATTTATTGCCTTGGAATTTTCGGCATTTACTGGACCAATGTCCAGGGCGCTTGCAATGATCACAATATGGCTTCAGGGATTTTTTACAATCGGTAAGACGGTTTTCAAGGGTTTTCTCCTTTTGGGCGGTCGTCTGGATTTTAGCCAGGTTTACAATTCCGCCGGAGTTATTATTCCCGTTATTCCTATTTTGCCGAAGTTTATATTCTTCCCTTAATAATCCAATAAATGCGTCCGAAGTTAGGCGACGCTTTGGATCTAAGTCATTTGGATCATTTGTGTTTCCATTGTAGGGCTCGACATATGTTTGCCAAGAGTTTGGTAAGGATGCCGAAATGATCGATTTAAATCGGGTATCTGAGATATGGAATTCTATATTTGGAAACCTGTTGATCCGGTCTTGGTAAGACTTCAAGACATCCAAATGCTTTAGGAGGTCGTCGGAATTATCAGCCTTTGTCTCATATAATAAACACTGCAGTTGATTAACTGTTTGATGTGCCTTATTTTCATGAGTGACCGATAATGCGGTATACATAGCTTCTGTGCTTTGTTTTGATCCGACGTGATTTATTTGCGAGGAGGTGACGTTGTGGATAATGACTTGTTGTGCCCAAGTATCGTTTTTGTCCCAGTTGTAAGCACTCTCTGGATCTATATTTGGATCCAGTCGGTTTGTCTGACCAAAAACATATCCCGTTATGTCACAATTAATAAAAACACGCAACATTCTCTCTTTCCATTCGTGCCAGTTTTCATCCGTCAAATGATCGCGATCAGCGATCTTGTTTACGTTTGAGTATTCTTTGGTCCGAATTAAGGAAATAGGTATTCTTATAACCGGATCAATCTCTGGTGTATTGATCCGTTGTCTGCGCTTTTCTTGTGCTCTGGAAGTATATACTCTTCCTGATCGTTTAGGGGTTTCTTGTGCCGGGGGTTCCCCAAATAATGATAAATGGTCGTCCTCTTGGTCCCCTTCATAATCCATGTCTAGTTCAGGGTCAGGGCCCATAACCTGTTGGGAATGGAGTGGTGAACAGTGATAGGAAGAGTTAAGGACAAGGTTAGATTATGAAGTTAATCTCAAAGGCTAGTGAGTGAGGGAGTCTGCCACAGGGAGGAATGTTATTATCATCTCCTACATGATGTGCAATATTTATACTACACAGTTAGGAGGTATAGTGTAATGCACTCCTTTAATATATAAAGGAGGTATTCTGTAATAGACCCCTGTACCAGTTAATAATGGAATAACTATGTCATATCCCCTATATAATTCTCCAGATAGACTTGTCTATCATTGTATATTATAGGGGGTTCCCTGGATAGCATAGGAGACAGTCTTGGCAGTCTTTGTAGTCTTGGCCAGTCTATTAAGGGTAGCAGCTCGGGAATTAATATTATTCCCTGTGGCTGTGTTGGATTCTACCAGTGGCAGATCCTAACCCTAGACTGCTGCTAACCCTAATCCTAAGCTTAGGACTTGTATTCCATCTCCCTAGGCTTGTTAACTGCCTTGGCTTGCCTGTATACTCTTGTATACATAATCCCAACATGATGTGGCAGCAGCGATGGGCGCTCGGTCAGTGGGCGGTGACGTGGTGGCAGTGGTGGGTGCTCGGTCGGAAGGGAGGCAGCGCTGGTGTGACATGGCAGGTCTCTATGAAGCCCCCCACCTCCCAGCTAAGTGGGGAGGAGGGGCGGCGTGTCGTTGCATACAGAAAGAAAAACTGAAAGAGAAAAAAACATTTTATTAGCTTTAAATAAGAATGAAATAGATTTTAAAATACTTAACATGGGGGCCTTAGGCCCCCATGTTGTGCTAGAGGGAGGGAGGGGGGACAGAGGGAGGGGTGGAGAGGAGAGGGAGGCCGTCGTCATGATGGTGGGTGGCAACGTGTGAGTTGGCAGTCACGGGGTGATGCATACCGACATTGTGATGACGGTGCCCAGTAAATGGGCATATGTTGCCCAGGCTCATACAGCCTGGTAGCACAGTTGTTATATTACTTACCTGTCACACTCACGTGGGCACAAGGTCCTGGGTTCAAACCCTTCCATTACATTACCTTTTAAATAGTGACTTGCTAGGACAGTCTGTGTGGAATCTGTGCTAGGAATTTCTAGTCCGAGTTAGTCCGCATGGACAAAACTCGGACAAAACTCGGACATCACTCAGACATCACTCGGACTCAGAATGGAAATTTGACATTATTTTCTGCCAAAAGAAATCCTAGTGAAGTCCGAGTGGACAGCTAGGACTCCGCGCGGACAGCTAGGATTCTGTGCGGAGTCCGGGCGGATTAGGTGGGGGAGTGTAAAGAACTCCTTTGACCATGCCTTTGCTATGGGTACTGCAGCAAAACCACAATCTCAGCCCATACGTCACTACAGGGATGATGCAGGACTGGTAAAGAATGCGCTTGTTTGTCGGGGAGAGCCCCCTCGACAAATTGCCCAGCATGTGCATGGCACTCACCATGGTGAATGCCTTGGTGGTGTAGAACCAGACATGCTCCTTGAAGGAGAGCTTTTGGTCAAAGAAAAAGCCCAGATACCGCCAAATTGGTTTGGGCTGCAGGGGGGTGGCTCCGGTGAATGGGGCCACTCTGAGATTGATAGGCAGGTTGGCTGCCAATCTGGCTCTAGGGAAGTGGAAGACCTTGGATTTGGCATGTTCCAACACCAAACCCAGGGCCATGAACAGATGGAAGACCTCATTCAAGGCCTCCACAAGTTTCAGGAGGTTATCCTCCACCTGCTTGGACTGTGCAATGAGGGTGCCATCATTGACATAGGAGATAAGGTCTGCCAGCAGCCTGGGGAGGCTCACAAAGAAGATGCGGAGGACAGGCGCTATGTAAAGCACCGAGCAGACTGGGGACAGGGCAGAGCCCTGGCCCATGCCAACATCTGCAGAAAACCTGTGAGATGCATCAGTGTTCCACTTATTGGTCGTAAAATGGCCCACAAGGTATGAGCGGAAGAAGTTGACCACACACAGTGGGAACCCTGACCTCTCAATGATTGGCAGCAGAACCTGATGGTTCAGAGACGGGAAAAATTGCGCAATGTCAAAGGCCGCCACACTGGTCTGGAGCCCCTTTGCCCATCCTGCACAGGTGATGTGAGTGAGGTAAATCCCAGCATCCTCAGTGGACTGCTGGGCAACACCCCCAAATTGGTTGGGGTGGAATATGCCATGTGCAATACCATCAAATTGAAGCCTGCGCAACAGCATCTTTTTGAACAATTTACCCAAGGTGTTCAGCAGCACTATGGGCCAGAACAACTTGGGGGTGGTGTAGTTAGGTTTCCATGGCTTTGGAATGATAACCAAGGTGGATTCCTTGAAATGTGTTGGGGAATGACCAAGGGTGATGCATGCTTTGGCAATGCAGACAAGCAGGCAGGTGACGCTAACATCGCCCACCCAGCACTTGAGGAAAGACCATGTGACATGGTCCAGCCCCAGGGCAGAGTGGGAGGAACATGCTTTGAGGGCCTCATGCAGCTCGAGCAGTGAGAAGGGACCCAGTCCCGGGTGGGGAGGGGGGTGTAGTGGTTGAGCACCAAGAGGTCTACAGGGCGGTCATTGGCCACATTGTAGGTGCTGTCCAGTGCTGTCCAGAGGGACTCCAGCATGTTGCAGGGGGCACCTCCATAGGAGATGGCCTCACACGATGAGAGGTTACATTGCTTCACCCATGGCATAAGGTCCTATGGGCGCTGATTGGTGGTGGACACCTCTTTGATGTGCACATCAAAGAAGGCCTGTTTGGTGGCCCTGACGGCTTGCTTGAACATGCTCCAGTCCTCAGGATCCTGGGATTCCTGGTATTCCTTGAGGTCTGTGTGACATTCATCTGACCACCACTCCTTGGAGCAGCTGCAGATATCTTTAGACCAAGCGTGGGTGTTCCATGCTGGCAAAAGCCCCCGAGATGGCATCCACCACCTCATCAACCCCTGCCGGCGTGTCTCCATCCCATTGGGACAGGGCAGACAATCAAGCAGAGACGTCCTCAAGGTAGGCCATCTCCTCATCCAAGTCTGGGGTGATCCCCTTCATCTGCAGAGGGATGCGGTAAAAGGGGGTCTGGAGATTAACCAAGAGTGGGGCATGATCCAAGGACCCATGGTGCTCCAGGAAGAGGGAGTGCTCAGTGACAGCATTGTCCACTGAATTAATAAAGAAGAGATCAATCACCATGGGATTGAGCTCCCCATTGTAGGGGTAATGTGTGAGCTTAGCTTTGTCTGGACAGCAGAGCAATAAGCTGAGGTGAGTGGTGGCCGCCATGAGGCAGTCAGCATGCACATTGGCTTCAGGCCCCCAGGGGTCCCAGAGTTTATGGCAACAGTTGAAGTCTCCCCCAATGAGATGGAAATGATGAGGCCAGACTTCTGCTCCTTCTGAGAGGAGGTGGATGCCTGTGTGGTTCCTGTCAAGTAGACATTGGCAAGGAAGATGAGGTCTTTGCTCGCACCTAAGGTGAAGACGATGATGTCACAATGATCAATCAGGTCCTGGCAGTAGCTGGGCCTGAGAGCTTGAAGAGACTTATCGAAGGAAATGGAAACACATGGAAATTCTCCCCGATTGCTATGTGGGAACAGGGTGTCATCATTAGGAGCAGGGGCAGTTTCCGTCCCAGCCTGTCAGACCATACAGCCCCAGTTGGGGTGCATAGGGGTGCCAATCACCACCTCCCCATCACATGATGCAAGGGCACGTGCCTTATAAGGTTCCAAGGTGGTTCCTGGATCAACAGAATGTGGAATTCATCACTCTGAGACTCTAACAATGTGTCCAATAATCTGTAATTACAATTTACATTTTGGCACATAATACATAAAAATGAAATGTCCCACAACTGTCTCATTTAGGGCCGCCCACTGTGTCCTGCGGGGAAGGGGTCAGATGGTGAGCTGTGGGCGGCGCGGCACTCATGTACCTCAGCATACCTCTTCTTGATCCAGTCACCAGAGTATGTTTACCTGATCTCGATCAACATTGACTTGGACACATGACTTACGATTTTGGTCACAGTGTGCTCCAGCAACTTCTAAATATCATTGGCCCATTATTTCACATGCTATCAGAGGCAACCAGGTGGGCATTTACCCTCTTACTAGGTGGTCCAGACCCCCATAGATATTAATGTTGCTAGATGAGTGATCCACATTATCAATGTTCAATGCGCTGACCTCATCACTTGTATAGCTACCATGTTGGTGAGACTGCACTATGCAATCAATTCCCAGCTGTGCATGGAGACTTTGAAGGTACATTCATTGCACCATTCATGGATTTTTTGGTCAACCTCTATCATGAGTCATGATAAGCAAAAGGTTTGTTTAGCTTACTCTATTTCTTTTCATAGCCAACTCAGTATGCCAAAAATGACTGATGGAATAGGCTAGGCATTCCCTGGAAGTGTCATCCGCAGTCACACCATCCACCACTGCTGATCCAGCTGCAACATTCAGAATGCTGCCTCCTGTGCCATCTGGAGTCATATCATCTCACACTACTGCATCACCAGCCACAACCCCACCCTCTGCGTCACCTGCAGCTGAATCATGTTTTACTGTGGCATCACCTGCACTACACACATCATCGCCTGCTGCACCATCTGCACCACCCACATTGTTGCCTGCTGCACTGTCTGCACTGGCCACAACATCAGCTCCCACTGTTCTGTCTGTTCTGGTCACAGCTTTGCCTCTGGCTCCACTGTCTTCTCCACCTACAACATCAGCTCTAGCTGCACTGTTGTCAGCTTCAGGCATGGTATCATTTGCTCCACTGTCTGCACCAACAACATTGCCTTCTGCTGTTCAGTCTGTTCTACTTGCAACATTGCCTCTCACTCCACTGTCTTCTCCACCTACAACATTGGCTCTATCTGTTGCACCCACACCAGCTGACCCCCCCCCCCTGTTCTCAGCTCAAGCCACCTTGGCATCTGCACCATCCCCTCAAACTGTGCTTGTGTCATCTCCAGTGACATTTGCCATGCCACCTGTGTTTTCATCATTGATGGCAGGATTGCAACACGGTTTAGGGGAAGGGGGGCATTCAATTTTCATTGGCACTGACTCAATGACTGATGGGGGGAAATTGATATCACAACATGGTGAAACTCCTTTTGGGATTGTTACCCCTTCGTTTCAACCCTCTACTGCCAAAGGTGATCTCAACTTTAATCTTGATTTCTCATCCCTTGGTGTTGACACCAAACACAACAGTATGATGGGGTTCCCAGGTGTTGCTCCAAGTATTCTCCTGGGCTACCAGCCATTCCATTCTCAACAACCCTGTCTCTTTCCATGTACCCCCCTGATTCTGTCTCAGTGTCCCTTACCCCAGATGTCTTGCTTCCCACTGCCGACTCTCCCAGTATGCTGTTACCTGGCACACCTGTGCCTCAACCCATTCTGGCCATCCTACCCCCTACTTCAGGAGGCATATCCCTGTGTTCAGAACCATCTGAATCCTCCATTTGCCAGCAGACCCTTCCTACAGCAGCTGGTGTCCCTGGTCCTGGTATGCCTTATATCCCAGAAGTATCCATTGCATTGAACCCTATGCCCACTCATTCTCTGCCTACCCCACTTACACTGTTGCCTTTGTTAAACACTGGTGGCTCCCATACCATATACCCACCCACATTGTCAGGTGAGTCCCTTCCTGCACAGCTGCTCATCTCGCATTGTTCTGCCTGCCCCACAGTGCCATCAACTTGGGCTGAGAAAATAAACCAGATTGGGATGAAGGAGGCTCCAGGGAAAGAGAACATGACTTCACCTGTCATAGTGTCAGATAGTGTACCTGAGTGGCTTGCAGCAGCTTGTGCCCATCTCACTACTGGAGATCTTGGACTTGAGTGGGATCATTCTGTCAAGGCATGGGTTGAAGTTGAAGTGTGTGTTGATTATGGTAATAAGTCAAAGGTATGAAGTGTTGTTGTTTTCTCATGCTCTTATTTAATCAGAATTCAGGGGAGTCTCTCATCCAAGCGGAGGCCAGAGGAATGGGAGAAATGGATTGCTAAGAGCCACAAAGGGATCTGACAGTATTCAGCAACACCAAACATACAAGATGCACTAGAGTTTGGGCTCGTAGTCGTAAAGTGGTGGCACTTGATTCAGCCTCCTTTTTGGCAGAGCGATGTGGCCCTGCCCAAGGCTATCAATGACTCAGATGAACCAGGGGATATATGGGCTGGACTACAGAAGGGCGGTCCAAATGGTCTTGTCTCTGTCCTAACTCTACTTGTGTGGTGGGTTCACTGTGCATCCAGGTACAACCAGTGGCAAGAGTCAACTGTTCCAATTTGGAAAGAAATGGTCCAAGATGTGACTTGTTGTCTTGAGAAGATGGTTGAGACTGCCCAAAAATGGGATCTGGAGTGTGATTGTGATGAGTGTCCTTCCTAGCAGTGAGTCAGTTTGCAATCCTGATGAAATTTGTCCTTAACAACATTACAGACTCAAACTTCAATAGTCTTGGGGCTTGTTCACTTTCTTAGGTTGGGCATCTGCTAGGATTTGGTGCCACAATGTACCTGCTTTGGTTTGCTTGTTGATTGCATCAGGTATTGAGCAGAGATGATTCTTCCCTGATATTTTGCTTGTGTGCTTTTTGGTTGCAGTCATGTCAGTGTTATCCTTATTGTCTTGTCATGTTCATCTCATCTTTTTTGGTCTTTTTTGCTATGTTGTTCATGTCAGTGTTGGACACACTAGAGGTGGTCCTTGCTATGGTGGCAGCTGGCAAGCTATGTGATGATGTGTGACTCTACAACATGTGACTCTATCTACTAGCTACGGTCACGTGACTGCCTGGAGTGGGTGACCACATCACCCTACTCCATATGCCCATCTCCTCAAATGGCGATGTTCCAGTCGCCTCAAACAAAACAAAAGAGAAGCACAGAAAAAAATGTATGCCCAAAAGAAATAGGTAAAGCAAATGAAAAACAATCAGATCAGGCTGGGGCCCATCCTAATGCCCAAAGGACTTGTCCTAAGTCTGCCAGTTGAGGGTCTTGATCCCAGTCCAACTTCAGGAGTGCTGGGCTTGGTGTGGCTGGGCACAGTGGTGACGCACATGAGTATTGTTGAATAACATTGTGTTGAGATCATGCTTGGTGAGTGTGACATAAAGGGAGCATATACAAATGCTGTCATGAGGCTGAGAAGGCTTGTGGGGGTGGCTGTCGTTGCCTTGTACATCATCAGAGGGTTCCGAATGGCTTTGCACAGCCTGATTTTAGGCAGGAGAGGTTGCACAAGGGGAAGGTTGAGGCTATGGGCAGCAACTGTAAGCCTGCGACCAGACTCACGACACAAACATGCACAGCCACCATAAACATCCGCAAACATCGGCACACATTAATGCTTACAATGGCTACACAGCCACCCTGAACATCGGCGAACATCGGCGAACTCATATATCAACTTACGCTCGATGTGGCCACTTTCCAACACGGTTTCAAATCTCATATATATACCATCTTTTTTTCCTTTGTTGCCCCACTCTTTACCTTGTGCAACAAAGGTATAGTTTACCGACCTTCTTATGTATCTTAGACTGACTCTTTACCTTGTGCAACAAAGATAACGTGATCCTGTCTTACCGTCTGACTTAGTGAGGCTACCTAACCAGGCAGCCTTTCACTTTTTTTTTGACACCGACTGCGTCTTTCAATACCTGACAAACCCACACTGTCTTGGCAACTCTCTACCTTGATTCCACTCCTCACCAGGAGTGCGAGAAGAAAGTTGCAGGACCCTGGCCAACCTGCCAAACTACAGATCCTAATGGACACACATCAACGCCCCAAGCCAAACAGCCCAGTGTCTCTACCACTGTCCCCATCACCTAGTACTGACTCATCTACCGACGAAAGTGCACCTACCACAGCCACCTCCCGTTGCAACTACCAAGCCACCTTACCTGCTGCCCGAATTGCCATGTCACCAACCACACAACCCCTTGCTGAAGTCAAGGTCACGAAGATGAAGGAATGCCCAATGCTCACTGCAGGCAGAATCACCCCACTCATCATGCAGTCGTGGACCCTTGCATGCAAACAATACAAGAAGCATGGCGGGAAGACCAGCACTGAAATTGTCAGTTACGTTGCTGAGGGGATGTTTGAGCCGCGCCTCGTTTCTTGGTATCAGGCAGATCAAACTCAGATTGATGCCCTCACTCTGGATCAGTATCTCACTGAGCTAGCCCAACTGGTCCTTGAGAAGAACTGGTTCTATGACATCCTCGAAACCATCCTCTCCACAACCCAAGGCAACTGGGAGTTTATGGACTGGAAAATAGAGGTTGAGAACCTCAACGCAATCCTCACCACCTTGGCGCCAAGCAAAGCACTCACCAAGGACCAGCTCAAGGTCCAACTCCAATCCAACCTACACCCGGACCTGAGGCTCAATCTAAGCCTTGAACCAGTCCTAGCCACTGATCTCGCTACCTGGGCCTTTGAGGTTAAGGAGCAGGATGACCGTATGCGGGCTGAAAATGCCCAGACCCAAAAGATGATCAATGCCTCGGCCGCTGCCCGCACTGCATGCCAAGGTGAAAAAAAGGATCTCCTCTCCCACCTCACAGATGCACCTTTGACCTCCCATGCCTCTACCTCTACCCCCACCAGCCGAGCTAAGAAGGCCAAGAGAATTCACCTGCCGGCCCTCACCGAGGCTGAGAGAACCCTCATCCATGACGACAATGGATGCACCCGGTGCAGGAAGCTCAACGTTGGGCACACCTTCACCAACTGTCCAATGGTTGCAACTAACTCATGGCCTGACCCAGTGACCTACATGACCCTGACAGCGCCAGCCCAAAACATGGCAATGGCCGCCGGACACATCTCAGATTCTGAAACAGACTCGTATGTCCCTTCCCCCGTCAATGTCCCCCTCACTGTCCCACAATTATACACCAACCTCTTTGCTACTGGCCCCCTCATCTCCAAATTCCCCATGCCAGTCCAACCACTAATTGATGTTGGATCGGCCTGCACAGTGATTAGCCTGGAGCTCGTCAAGAAACTTGGTCTCCGATGATATTGTCTCCCTGCCAAGGAGAACAACATGTCCTCCTTATCAATGCTGCCACTTGTCTCTGAGGAGTATGTGAAACTAGACCTCAGCTCTGAATGGGGGATATGGAAGTCAGGAGTACACAAGATAAAAGTAATTAAGGGGCTACCATTCCCCATTATTCTAGGAATGCCATTTCTTTCATCAGAACAGATCCTGATAGACCCACATGAGCGAATGGCCATTGACAAACGCACAGGCTACGACCTCCTAAACCCCCCTCCTCTCACACATCAGGATTGGAACACAGCTACGAACATTGGCGAACATCGGCGAACAGAACAGCCACCGATGCCAAAGAAAGTTTGGGCACCCAAGCCTACCACTCTTGAGCAGACCGGAGCACCAACACTTGCTGGTTACCTCCTCCCTGGCCCCATCATGGCTGCTGTTTGAGACCGCATTGAAGGCCTTGCATTCCAAGAGGTCCTCAAAGAAGCAGACCGGAAAATGGAACTAAAATATGCCAACCGCTTCCCACTCCGACTCCCAGACAATACCTCTGAAGTCCCTGGACACATGTTCCACCGCATCTGGCTCAAAGACCCCACCAAGGTCAATAATGGCAAAGGATATGTAGCACCAAAGAAATACCAAGAATCTTGGAAAAGATTACTTGATGACCACCTAAAGGCTGGCCGAATACGACCATCTTCATCAGAATATGCCTCGCCAGCATTCTGTGTCCCAAAATATAAAGCTGGCATCCCTGACTTAACAGTTGACCCCCGCTGGGTAAACGACTACCAGTCTCTCAACAGTAACACTGTCCGAGATAACTTCCCCCTACCTCGCATTGATGACATACTCGCCGATTGTGGGAAGGGAAAGATCTTTGGGAAGATGGACATGACTAACTCCTTCTTCCAAACACGGGTACACCCTGACAACATTCACCTCACTGCTGTAAGAACACTGTGGGGACTCTATGAATGGACTGTCATGCCACAGGGTGGATGCAATGCCCCTGCCACACACCAGCGCCGAATGACTGATGTGCTCCGAGAACACATTGGAAAAATTTGCCATGTGTACCTCAATGACATTATCATCTGGTCACAAACCATGGAGGAACATGAAAGAAACTGCAATACAGTCCTTCAGGCCCTCCGCAAAGCCAGCATCTATTGCAACCAGGTGAAATCCAGCCTGTTTGCCACTGAGTTATGTTTCCTTGGCCACATCGTCTCTGGGGCTGGGATCAAACCTGACCCACGCAAAACCAACCATATTGCGGCCTGGCCCCAACCAACAACTGCCACCAATGTCCGAGGTTTCCTAGGACTAACCAGATACATTGCCACCTTCCTTCCAGCACTCGCAGAATACACAAGTGTCCTCACCCCCCTCACTACCAAGGAATGTGACTGACGATTCCCCACATGGACCCCAGAACATCAGAATGCATTTGACCACATCAAACAACTTGTTCTCAGTGCTGACTGTCTCACCGTAATTAATTATGAAGACAAAGCATCAAACATCTATGTCGCCACTGATGCCAGTGACCACCGGACTGGGGCTGTGTTAAGCTTTGGAAAAACCTGGGATACATCCCGGCCAGTTGCCTATGACTCCTACCAGCTCAATGACGCCAAGAAGAATTATCCAGTCCATGAGAAGGAGCTTCTGGCCATCGCTTCTTGATCTGTTACCACGACGTGTACAGCCACATCTCTACAGCCCCTCATCGTCTCATCCGTCTTGTAGCTTGATACTCATCTCTGATCCCCTCAATCTGGTTATCTCCACACTGCCAGCAGTGCATGTCAACGCCCTCTCAACCCACATGAGGATCGGGCGGCGCGATCCGGGGCAACCCGCGTGTCGAGCCCCCCACTCCCAGCAGAGCTCCCCCCTCCTCCATCGCCTCACCGGTGGCCTCTAGGCCCACTGGGAGGCCCCCAATTCCCTCGCAAGCCGGCCCAGTCCGCACGCCTCGCTTGTCTCCCTCGCCGTCGCCATATGGCCACAGCCAGGACACCCCCCGTGGGCCGCGCATTTCCAGTGCCTTGCAGGCTGCCTGCAGGGCCTCGACCGTCATCACCGGCGGTCCCCCTAGCACCACTCCCTCGTCCAATGAAGAGGACGGGGACATGTACGACGTCGAACCAGTGACCGAGCTTGAAGTGAGAGTCCTGGTCGAGTCGATCATCCAGGGGGCCAACACCCTTGGCTCTCTCGCCTCTTGGGGCGCCTCTGAGGAGTTGCTGCAGGGCAGCACCCCCGATCTCGTCTCCGCGTTGTCCGGCCTCCTGCGGGCGGCTGACAACTCGGAGTACCTCTGGCTCCGGTCATGGACTCCCTCCGGTCATGGACTCCCTCCGGTCATGGACTCCCTCCGGTCATGGACTCCCTCCGGTCATGGACTCCCTCCGGTCATGGACTCCCTCCGGTCCATGTCCTTCGATTCGTTTGTTGACTCGTTTGATCGAGAGGCGACCCCCGCTCCCATCCAGGATGTACCCATGCCCCTCGTGGCTCCGGTGCGTCCTGCTCCCCTGCCACCGCGCAGAGGGGGGCTGGCCAACCGCCCCCCCCGCGCTTCCCGCCCCAAGGGTGGGCGTCCGCTCCCTGCCATCCCGCAGCAGCGGCCTCCCCAGACGAGACCTGGTCCCCCCCAGGCTCCCACATTTGCACAGGCCGCCTGTTTTAAAGGCGGTCATGTACCCACCTCATTGGTGGATGGCTTGGTCCGCATGGCCAAGGCGTTCCCCGAGCTCCCTACCGCCAGGCTGGCTGCTATGCACCAGCAGGCCAAACCCACTGCTGCGAAGCCCAGGGCTTTGTCCACCATCCATGGCCTGTCACATCGACAGGTCATTGTCATTGTCCACGCAATACCAGGGGAGGGTGGCATGCCCCCCCCCCCCAGTCGTCCTCGTCAAGAGCCACGAGATCCTAGAACGGGTCCATCTGGCCCTGTCCCTCCACCACTCCACCCTCCGGGCGGAGTCGGTCTCTCTGGCTTATGGGGGCTACTCCATCACCATTGACGCTGTGGCCTCTGCGGAGGACCTCTGCATCATCTGTCAGGCGGTCGCTGCGGCGTTTGTCGGGGACCACCTCCGCATCACTGCGGAGCTCCCTTCCTCCATGAAAATCATCGACGTGCCATACTTCCAGGACCACCGCCCCACTACTGTGGAGTCGGTGCTCAACTTCATCGCCAAGTCCGGCCTTAAGGACCTGGTCGTCTTAAACGCTCCCTTACGGATTGTCAGGAACTCGAAGCAGTCCGATACTGCTATGGTCTACATGAATGTCTCTGACTCTGTCAGCGGCGCGCGAGCCAAGGCTCTTTCCAAACGGGCGGTCCAGTTTGGACCATACGTATGCCCTATTTGCAAGGCCCAGGCCAACCCTGGCGTCTCCCTCTGCCAATGGTGCTGGAAGTGGGGTCACCCGACCAACGCTTGCCGCGCCCCTCAGATCCGCTGCCCAATCTGCAGCGGCCCTCACCGCAAGGAGCACCATTGCACCTTAGCGGGCTGCTGCAAGGGCAACGCCAAGGCGACGCCCCCGATTCCCCCCATGCCGGAGAATTCCCTGTGCCCTCATCCACCTCGCTGCCCCAACTGCCGCAAGGAACATGCAGCTGACGACCATCGCTGCAATTTCTGGAAGCACTGTTTCGACGGTGACTGGATCAAGAAACGTTATGCCGAGGTACGTGAGCGCCGCGCCGCCCGCACCCTCTTCTCTGACCCCTTCCCCGCAGGACGCAGTGGGCAAACGTAAATGAGTCATATGTGGGACATAGACTATTTAAAGATTATGTGTCAAAATGTAAATAGGAATTATGGACTTCTTGACACGCTACTTGAGTCGCAAAGTGATGAGTTTCACATTTTGCTCATCCAGGAACCACCGTGGAACCTGATAAGACACGCGCCTTCATCCACAACCAGGGATGGGGAGGCGATGATTGGTGCCCCTATGCACCCCAACTGGGGATGCATGGTCCGACAAGCCGGGACAGACACTGCCCCAGCTCCCAACGATGCCGCCCCATTCCCTAGGAACGATCGCAGGGAATTTCCACGCATCGCTGTCTATTTTGATAAGCGGCTGCAAGCCCTGAGGCCCAGCTACTGCCGGGACCTCGTCGATCATCGTGATGTCATCGTCTTCACCCTAGGGGCGGGCAATAACCTCATCTTCCTTGCCAACGTCTATTCAGACAGGAACCACACCGGGATCCGCCTCCTCTCTGAGGGAGCGGAGACATAGCCCCACCGCTTCCACCTCATCGGAGGAGACTTCAACTGCCCCCACTGCCTCTGGGACCCCCAGGGACCGGCGGCCAACATCCACGCTGACTGCCTCTTGGTGGCCACCACTCGACTCGGGCTGTCGCTTTGCCGTCCTGATGAGGCAAAGCCCACCCACTACCCGTATAACAATGAGCTCAATCCCACCATGATTGACTTGCTCTTCATCAGCTCAGCGGACAAAGCAGTCACCGAGCACACCATCTTCCCGGAGCACCACGGGTCCTCGGATCACGCGCCCCTCTTGGTTAATCTTAGGACCCCCTTTTACCGCATGCCATTGCGGACGAAGGGTATTGCCCCTGATTCAGACGAGGAGACGGCCTACTTGGAGGACGTCTCCGCCCGGCTTTCGGCCCTGTCCAATTGGACGGGTCACTCACCGGCAGAGGTGGACAAGGTGGTGCAAGCCATCTCAGAAGCCTTTGCAGCGGCATGGCACACCCATGCCCGGTCTAAGGACATCTGCAGCCGCTCCAAGGAGTGGTGGTTGGACGAATGTCACACAGCCCTCGAGGAGTACTGGGAGTCCCGGGATCCTGAGGACTGGAGCATGTTTAAGCAGGCAGTCAAAGCCGCCAAGTGGGAGTTCTTTGATGCACGCATCAAAGAGGTCTCATTTACCAACCAACGCCCCTGGGATTTAATGCCCTGGGTCAAACAACGCAACCTCCTGTCGTGCGAGGCCATCTCTTATGGGGGTGCCCCTTGCAATACACTGGAGGCGCTTTGGACGGCGCTAGACGGTACCTACAACGTGGCCAACAACTGCCCAGTAGACCTGTCGGTGCTCAACGACTATGAACCCCTCCCCCCCCCGGGAGTGGACTCCCTTCTCCCTGCTGGAACTGCAGGAGGCCCTCAAGGCGTGCTCGTCACGCTCTGCCCCAGGTCCAGACCATGTCACATGGTCCTTCCTTAAACGCTGGGCTGGCAACGTTGAGGTTGCTGACCTTTTTGTCCGCATCGCAGAAGTGTGTGTCACACTGGGCCATTGGCCCTCTCATTTTAAGGAGTCCACGTCGGTGATCATACCAAAACCGGGGAAACCTAACTACTCTACCCCAAAGTCGTTCAGGCCTATAGTGCTGCTGAACACTCTCGGGAAGTTGGTTGAAAAGCTGCTGTCCAGACGGCTCCAGTTCGACGGCGTGGCACACGGCGGATTTCACCCTAACCAGTTTGGGGGCGTCGCCCAACGTTCCACTGAGGACGCTGGTGTGTACCTCACCCACCTCGTCCGCACGGGGTGGGTGAAGGGTCTGCAGACGAGCGTTGTCGCCTTTGACATCGCTCAATTCTTCCCGTTGCTGAACCACCAAGTTCTGCTGACTATCATCGAGAGATCGGGGTTCCCACCATGCATGGTGAACTTCTTCTGCTCGTACCTGGTAGGCCGTTTCATGACCTACAAATGGAACACCGACAGCTCAGGCAGATTCTCTGCCGACGTCGGAGTGGGGCAGGGCTCGGCCTTGTCCCCTGTCTGCTCAGCGCTTTACATTGCGCCGGTGATGCGTCTATTTTTTGCCCACGTCCCCCGGCCGCTAGCGGATCTGATCTCCTATGTCGACGATGGTACCCTCATCGCACAATCTAAACGGGTGGAGGACAACCTCCCCAAACATGTGGATGCCTACAACGAGGTCTTCCGCCTCTTCACGGCCCTCGGACTGGTGTTGGAACACGCCAAGTCCGAGGTCTTCCACTTTTCCAGAGCACAGATGGCGCCCAACCCCCCCATCGACCTCAGTGTCGCCCCCTTCACTGGGGCCACCCCTCTCAGGCCCAAGCCGATTTGGCGGTATCTGGGCTTTTTCTTTGACCGGAAGTTGTCCTTCAAGGAACACGTCCGGTTCTACACGACGAAGGCGTTCACGACTGTGAGTGCCATGCGTATGCTTGGCAATTCGTCCAGGGGACTCTCCCCGGCGAACAAGCGGTTGCTGTACAGGTCCTGCATCATCCCGGTGGCGACGTATGGACTCCATCTCTGGTTCTGCCGAGGTACCCGTACCAAAGACATTGTCAAAGCCCTGTCCCAGATGCAGCACACCGCTGCCCGCTGGATCACGGGATGTTTCCGCATGACCCCCGTGGGGGCGATGGAATGTCTCGCGGCTCTGCTGCCTATGCCGCAGGTGCTGTGCTGCTTGGTGGACAAGAGCTGTCTTCGGACGGCCACCTTGACGTGCACCCACCCCGTCCGAGCTATCTTGGAAGGGGACTTGGTGGGAGACACCCCCCGGCATCCGCTGGGACTTCAGGCCCTCCCACCTGTCGCCCAACGGAAAATCATGTCCCCTGCGGTGGACATGGTTACCATCTGTTCCCTCTCCGGGGAACCTTTCGAGGCCTATGGCCCTGAGAGCCAACCCGGAGGTCGCCTAATAGATCTGTTCATGGACAGGATCTCCATCCACCGCCCGCCCCCCAAGGGGACGGACGAATGCAAAGACTACACCAACCGTCTGGACCGCGTCCTGGCCGAGGCCAGGAACAAGCCGGACTGTCTCATTGTGGGCTGTGACGGGTCCGTACCCAGGACAGCCCACCAGGCCTTGGCGGCTGCCCTTGTGTTCCGCGGGAACCAAGAGATCCGCCGCGCTACTACGTTCCTCGGTCACGCCTCAGTGACCGACGCCGAACATTGCGCCCTCCACCTAGGAGTGTCCGCGGCCATGGCCGCCGGATGCAAGAAGGTGGTGGTTTTCTTGGACGCCCTCGCACTCGCCGATGTGTGGGTGGACTGCTCCCCAACGGGGGGTCAACAGCATGCCCTCCGGCTGTGCCGCCTCCTATGGCCCTGGTTTGAGTTAGACCAGGGCTGCCAGATCCACCTGTGGTTTGTCCCCTCCAAGGCAGAGTGGGCAGTCCACAAGCAAGCTCACGACGTCGCGGCGTCACTCCAACTGCCTTTAGGGATCTCCCCTAAGGCCACTCGTAATTGGCTGATCGCCTCCTTCAAGGAAGCGGCAGAGAAAGACTGGGTGGCCCACTTCGCGGACCCCAAGTATCGAGGGAGGAGCTTCCTGGACCTGAGGGCCCAACGGAAGGCGCCCGCAACGCCCACCGCCTCTGGCTGCGGGCCTTGGCTCAAGGAAACTGCACATGACTGCAGATTGACGGCCTGACTGTGTCGGTGCATCACGGCGCATGCCTCCATTGGGAGTTATTGCGACCGCTTCTTTCCCAGTGAGGATACTCACTGCACATGCCCCCCCTGGCCCTTCCAGGACCGGGATCACCTGCTCCGCGTGTGCCCCCACGTGAAGTGCAAGAAGCACCGCCAGGGCCCGCGATTCATCGCAGACCTCGTCGAACTTCTTGAGGCGAACCCGCGTGTGTTCGCCTTTGCCCCCCCGGAAGGGTGGGACCCGGGATGAGGGTCACACGCAGGGCGTATGACCCCTGTCTGGTGGCCTGGTGAGCCTGATGGCCTGCCGAACGCGTGCTCGGTTTCTGAGCCTGTGGTGTCTCTGTCGGTAACGCCAAACCTCGGGTTCACGGCTGGCAAGGTTGGGGGGCCCGCCAGTTGGCGGGTACCATCCCATGCGTGGGGCAGCTAAGCGAGGAGGGGCTGTACTCGGGTAACCAGGGGGCTCTGGATCCCATTGGGCCTTATGGCTGGCGGGTTGGTCAACCTGCGGGAAGGCCTGTAATCCTCATTCCTGGCCGGCACGTCAGTGAGCACGCACAACTAATAGGGGCCGTGCAGGGGCTAAACAGGGGTAGGAAGCGGAGTGTGTCAGTACGCGCCATTGGGAGTGCCGGCGAGCTGGTTTGGGGAGGCGCCTGAGCGCCCTCAGCCTGTAGTCCGGCCCAGCACGTCACCCTTACAGGCAACATGCGGGCATTCACGCGCTCATGCGCAGTATCGAGGCTGTACCTCCTCTTCAACTTGCGTCGTATACCCGCTATTTCTTGTAGTAGATAGCCGTGGACTGCTCCCGTGCACCACGTTAAACACGAAGTTTTCACTGACCACAGAACTCTCAAGTACTTCCAATCGCAGAAGGAGATGTCGAGACGACAAATGAGATGGTCGATGTATCTTGCAGACTTTGACTATCAAATCACCTACATCCGCGGTGAAGACAACACTGCTGCTGATGCCCTATCCCGCATGCCTGACACTGTGCCTGATGCCTGCCTTGCAGCCTGTGCGATGGCACACACACGTAATGCACCCAAAACCCCAGTCGCTGGCATACTCAATATTGCCGCTGACCAATCCCTACTTCATGCAATCATTACCGGCTATGAGACCAATGATTTTGCCAAACAACTCACCAAGGACATCAATATGGGGAGCATCAAAGGGGCAACCCTCACCGATCAACTCCTTTATGTTGGCCACCGGCTGGTGATCCCACAAGATCTCTGAGTCCATGAACTCCTTTACAACCTTGCCCATGACACTCTGGGCCATTTTGGCTTCAACAAAAGCTATGAATCCCTCTGTGGCTCCTACTACTGGCCAAACATGCATCGGGACCTGGAGAAAGCATACATCCATCATGCTCTGAATGCCAGCACAATAAAACCCGCACTTCCAAACCCACTGGTCCCTTAGACCCCCTACCAGTTCCTGATGACCGTTTCGACACCGTCGCACTGGATTTCATCGGACCACTCCCCGAGGAGGATGGAAAGAACACCATCCTGACCATGACTGACCTTCTTGGTGCTGACATACGCATTGCCGGTACCCACTCCACATACACTGCTGCCCAAGTTGCCATTGTCCTTTTCGATGAATGGTACTGTGAAAACGGCCTGATGCTCCATCTCATCTCTGACCGAGATGCTCTCTTCACTGCTGAACTTTGGACAGCCCTCCATAAGCTCACTGGCATAAAACTGAAGATGTCAACTTCTTACCACCCTGAGACCGACAGCAGCAGCGAACGGACAAACAAAACTGTGAACCAAGCCGTCCAGTACCATGTTGACAACAACCAGAAGGGGTGGTTAGCCAAACTCCCTGGTGTGCGTTTTGCTATTATGAACACCGTGAACTCATCCACCGGTTTCGCAGGCTTCCAACTGAAGTCTGGACGATCCCCCCGAATCATCCCTCTGATTGCACCACTCCCTAGTAATGCCACTACCAAACAAACTACCGCACATGACATAATATCCCAAGTCACAATTGATGTCCAAGAAGCACAGGACAATCTCCTTGCTGCAAAAATCAGACAGGCATACCATGCCAATGAACATTGGGCCCCAGAAGATGTCTATGAGATCGGCGACCTTGTCATGCTCTCCACAGAAAACAGACACCGGAACTACAAACGCAAAGGAAAAATGCGTGTTGCAAAATTCATGCCGAGAAATGACGGCCCCTACACCATCACACACACCTTCCCTGAACGCTCAGAATATACACTAAAACTCCCAAACAACCCAAACACCTTCCCTGGTTTCCATGCCTACCTACTCAAACAATACATCCTGAACAATCCCCTCCTCTTCCCTGACCGTGAGCCTGCACAGCCACGACCCATCGTTACTGAAGATGGCACTGAGGAGTGGTACATTGACAAGATTGTGGATGCTCGCCGACGTGGACGAGGTGTACAATACCTTGTCCGCTATGAAGGATACGGGAAAGAACATGATGAGTGGCGCCCTGGTTCAGAAATGACTGAAACAGATGCACTTGACAGATGGGAAGCTGAGAATGGGACAGAGGTTTGACACCCTCACAATTTTTTTAGGTGGGGAGGAGTGTAAGCCTGCGACCAGACTCATGACACAAACATGCACAGCCACCATGAACATCGGCAAACATCGGCACACATTGATGCTTACAATGGCTACACAGCCACCCTGAACATCGGCGAACATCGGCGAACTCATATATCAACTTACGCTCGATGCAGCCACTTTCCAACACGGTTTCAAATCTCATATATATACCATTTTTTTTTCCTTTGTTGCCCCACTCTTTACCTTGTGCAACAAAGGTATAGTTTACCGACCTTCTTATGTATCTTAGACTGACTCTTTACCTTGTGCAACAAAGATAACGTGATCCTGTCTTACCGTCTGACTTAGTGAGGGTACCTAACCAGGCAGCCTTTCAGCAACGCGGCATTGTCAGCCCAGTTGAAGCACGCAGAAGGCAGAGGCCAGGGGCCAGGGGCCATAGGGGGCTGCTCAGGTGACAGTGATGGTGGGGCTGGGGGCAGAGGCAGGGGGGGCAGCGTTGGTGTCTGGGACCCGGCGTTTGATGAGGAAGGTGCCAGGGAGGGCCTGGGGGCAGCAGGGGTTGTAGACAGGCAGCGGGGGGTTGGTGATGATGCAGGGGGGGTGGAGGACATGAGCCGTGACAATGCTGGCCATCCGCGGGTGAACAGGGGTCTGGCAGGGGGGACAGGGGGCACAGTGGGCAAATGGGGGCTGGTGGGAGGCCTGGGAGTGCGGGGGTAGGCCGGTGTCATCAAACATGACACCAAAGGGGCAGTTGGGGGTGAGAGGCGTCAAACGTGCAGCTGTTCGGCCGTTCTGGGTGCAGGGGGCTGGTCCTGAGGTGTTGGGGATGACAGGAGGGGCAGCTGGAACATGGAAGGGGTAGTGGGACACCATTCTGGGGGTGTCAGGTCGGACATTGCTGGTGGCGTCATGTGTGATGTGGCACAGGTGAAGGGGTGTTTGACTTGTCGAACAGGACCTTCAGGGGGTGACTAGGGACCTTCAGGTGCCTACTTTGCTGTCTCATGAGGGTTGGGGAGCGTCTGGATACCTGTGTTTGAAGTGGGGGCTGTTCTGGGCTTTTCTGACAAGCCTCGGGCCTCAAGGCAGAGGGAGGCCGTTGCTACAGCTACTGAGCATTGGGAGGGGTCAGCACTGGCCTGAATTGAAGCCTCGTCATTGCCAGGGGCTGCCTGCACATTGACGTCAGCTTGGGGGGGCAGCTTTGACACACCATCGGCAGTGGGGGTGGTGGTTGCTGGCAGAGGTGGTGGTGGCTGTGCACACGTCGTCGATGGTGATGTGGCGATGGACTGGGGGGGCTCAGGGTGCATAGCAATGATGTGGGGAGCCAGCTGGGGGTCATCGCAGGCCTTTATGGCCATCTCGCAGGTGGCAGGAGCCGTCTGGATGCTAATGTCAGCAGTGGTGGCTCCCGGCGTTGTTTGCATAGCAGCGTCGACAGTAGGGGTAGGGGCAGTCTGGGTGGCCGTCTCGACAGTTGTGGGCCTGAGTTTTGTCCTCCAGACCTCTCATTCAGCTGCTCTTTCTTGTTCTTCCCCTTCCTTCAATCATTTCTCATATTCTTCATTCAGTAGTGCCATTTTGCTTCTTTCCAGCAACCTGGAGATTGTGTCTTTGACCACAGCGTATGTTTCTTCCCAGCCTCATGCCATAATGGCATCATAGAGCTCTGGTTGGAGTTGCTGCATGACAAGAACCTGAGTTGTGAGGCTGGTGCTGGTGCTGATGGGGCAGTTTTTACTGTGGGTTCCTGTTGGGATACAAGCCTATAATTGCTATATCCAGAGCAGTAATTATGACATTACTAATTACTGTTACTTCAGCATTACTTCAGCATTATATACTATATATACTATATGTATAGTATATACTGAGACAATTAATTCCTGACCTCTGAAACATACAGAGGAGTGCCCCCCTTTGTCCAAAAGCCTCTAGTCAGCTTCCAGCTTTACCTCCCTACAGGTTATGGGCCCTGGCTTATTATAAACAACCCAAAAATCTATTTACAAAACCTTCTACAACATGTCAAAAGCCCCAAGCAATATTGAAGAATTTGTCTAGGACAGTGACGAAGAAAACCCTCAAGAATATGTCCAGGAGTATGATCAGGACTTGGCTGACCATATGGAATTATTTGGGCCGTCACCAGCCACTTCCCAATACGCTACAGGGGGAGCGACGCCAGCCATGTCCAAGGCGGGAATCCCGCCGAAACAAAAGAAGCCCACGATCCTTCTAATTCGTACCAAAGAATATTCTAACGTAAACAAGATCTCCGATCGGGATCACCTTACTGATGAGAATTGGCACGAATGGAGAGAAAGGATGAAACGGGTATTTATTAATTGTGACATCACTGGATATATTAACGGGGCCGTGAAATGCCCAAAAGAATCCAGGGATGCCGAGGGGGCGCGCAACTGGGACAAGAACAACACCTGGGCACAGCAAGTTATAATACATAATGTTACCTCTTCGCAAATGAATCACATCGGATCAAAAACTATGGCAGAAGCGATGTACTCCACGCTGTCCATTACTCATGAAAACAAGGCACATCAAACTGTAAATCATATTCAGTGCCTACTGTACGAGACAAAGGCTGATGCTACCGACGATCTTCTAAAGCATATGGACACCCTGAAATCTTACCGCGACCACATCAATAAATTCCCTAATAAGGAATTTCATATCTCTGACACCCGATTCAAATCTATCATATCAGCATCTCTACCATTGTCTTGGCAAACTTATGTGGAACCATACAATGGCAACGCAAATGATCCCAATGACTTGGACCCCAAGTGCCGCTTATCATTGGACGTGTTTATAGGATTATTACGAGAGGAATATAAACTTCGGCTAAATCGGAACGGGAATAATAACAGAACCGGCGGGAGCGTAAATCTGGTGCGAACCCAGAAAGCTACTGGTCACAGTAAATCCCTGGAAAACCGTATTACCGAAAAGAAAACCTCCATCAAATCTTATTGCGATCATTGCAAGTGCACGGGGCATTGGACAAGCAAATGCCAAAAATTTGAAGGGAACAAATGCCATAACTGTGGGAAATTTGGACATTACATGAAGAATTGTTGGGGAAAGAAGAAACAGAAAGCGAAAGAGAAGAAGCCCTCCTTCAATGATAGGAGAAGAACATATTACTTTCTCAGCAGATGAGGAAGGGCATAATTTTGATGCATGTAATAACAATGCCATAATTGATGAGTGTCTGATCTATTATGATTGGCTGGCCGACTCGGCAACCACTTCACATGTAACACATCAAAAAGAAGCATTTACCTCCTATGAGCCTATGAAAAATATTTCCGTAACAGGTGTAGGAGGGAAAGAGGCAAAAATAGAAGGACAAGGAAATGTCGATCTAATTGCAACATGTAATGGAGAAAAATATATTCTTCATCTCAAAGATGTTCTGCACGTTCCAGGAACGCGGAACAATTTAATTTCGCTAGGAAGATGGGATGCCGCAGGAGGAAAATACAAAGGGGGACAAGGGGAAATAACCCTCCTCAATAAAAATGGTAAAGCCGTTGCACATGGGAATAAAATCAATAATCATCTCTACAAAATGGAAATGATTATTAGAAACCCAAGCGACACTGCCAACAACACTGAGAACGATATAACTTTCAGTGGAAATGAAAAATCACTCAGTTGGGAAACATGGCATCGACGATTTGGACATATCAGATATACTGGGCTACAATTACTATTCGACGGAAATATGGTAAAAGGATTTAATGTTGATCTGGCCACCCCAAAACCAGAATGTGAGACATGTATAGCAAAACAACACATTAAACCATTCCCAAAATCAGTCAAACAGAATACTGAATCTGGAGAATTGACACATATAGATTTATGGGGAAAATATGCCGTCAAGTCCATCAACAGAAAACACTATTATTTATTATTCGTTGATGACGCCAAGAGGTATGTCACTGTTGAATGTCTAAAAGAAAAGAGTGATGCAGCACAGGGAGTAATAAATTATTTGGCCTATATAAAAACACAACGCCGAACACCCAAGGGGATTCAAATCAATTGCGGAAAAGAATTCGTCAATGAAAAATTGGAAAACTATTCTAAGGAACGTGGGATACAAATACGATTAACCGCGCCGTACTCTGCATTGCAAAATGGCATTGCAGAATGAATGAATAGGACACTTGTTGAATTATTGCGTGCAATGCTATCCGCAAGCAAGCTCCCAGAATACCTCTGGGAATATGCCGTCATGCATGCCGCCTATCTCTGCAACCGATCGTATATGAAGCATCTTTGGAAATTAACTCCTTATGAGGGATGGCAAATGAACAACCAGATGTTTCACATTTACGCAAATTTGGCGCACCAGTATGGATCTTATTACAAGGTCAGAAAAAGGAAAGAAAAATGCTTCCTAAATCAAAGCGCCGCGCATATCTTGGATACGACAACGGTGCCAGAGCAGTCAAATATTACAATGCTGAAACGCATAATGTATTAACTTCGCGGAATTTCGAGCTATTGACTGGTACTCCAAAATCTAAACCTTCTGAAGACAATACAATGGAACCCTTGACGCGCGAGGGGGAGTCTGATGGAGGCGCGCCGCCGAGAATTCCAATTATAGAATCCCACCATTGGCAGATTGAGGCACAGCCACCCCCACAACTGCCAATCACAAATGATGAACCTCTGATCAGAGCCGCATCACCGATCAGAGAAGAACCAGATATACTGGAAATAGAACCTCATAACCTGGAGAAGCAATCCCGGAAGTGGAAACGAGTTGATAATAATGATCGCATTGATATTGATGAACCCCGCAAGACGCGTGCAATGCAGAGAAATGAACCGCGACAAATGCATGGAGTTTGTACCGACTATAAACCCTTGTTACACCTTACAGAAGAGGAAGAAGCGAATACCTTCCTAGATAACGATGAAGCCTATGCAATAATCACTGGAGACGAAATAAACACGCTCAAAGACGCGCGGATCTCCCTTGATTGGCCGGAATGGCAAAAAGCCATACAAAATGAATTGAACCTATTAAAGGAGAAGGGGACATGGGAATTGGTCCAGAAACCTCCTGGTGCGATACCGATTGCGAACAAATGGGTCTTTGTCTGGAAAAGAAATAAACAAGGGGAAATTATAAGATACCGAGCACGATTAGTTGCAAAAGGATGTGCACAACGACCAGGCTATGATTATACGGATACCTTCTCACCCATAGTCCGGATGGACACGCTCCAAGCAGTATTAGCACTCGCATCAAAGAAGGGTCTAAAAATACAACAGATGGACATAAAGGGCACATACCTAAATGACACATTAAAAGAAGAAATATATATGAAGCAACCTGAAGGACAAGAAGATGGAACAGGCCGAGTATGTAGGTTGGTGAAACCGCTTTATGGACTAAAGCAGGCAGGGCAAGAGTGGAATGATGAATTTGATGGTAAACTCAAAATTCACGAATACGGACGCTTATTTGCAGATCCATGCGCATATATTCAAAGGGTCGACAATGACTTGGGAATAATAACATGTCTGGGTCGACCACACATTACTCTTTGCGTCTTCTGATTCTATGATGAAGCATATGAAAAATACGCTCAGTATGGAATGGGAAGTAACCGACCTCGGGGAGCCAAGCAAAATCGTCGGCATAGAAATTACATGCCAAGACGACGCGATCAAGATATCTCAGGAGAAATACATTGAAAATATTCTCCGCAAGGAGGGAATGCTTGACGCGAATCCAGTCGGAATGCCAATGGATCCCAATATTAAATTATTGGTGAATCCGGATTATAATGAACCCAACAGGAGTAATTCATACACAAAATTATTAGGATGTCTACAATTCCTATCAAATTCCACACGACCCAATATCAGCTTTGCCGTTAACAAGTTGGCCGCCTACACCGCTTACCTGGGTTTACAACACCACAGTGCAATAAAGTGAATACTCAGGTACTTGGCTGGTATGAAAACTCTCGGGATAATTTATAAATCCCAAGATGAGACTGAAAACAATAACCTCTTCCACGGATATGCTGATGCTTCATTTGCTAATATTGAAGATCTTAAATCCACAACTGGCTATATTTTCAAAGCATCCGGGGGAGCAATAACATGGAAATCTAAGAAACAAACTATTATTGCACTATCCTCTACCGAAGCTGAATATATTGCATTATCAGATGCTGGACGCAAAGCCGTATGGCTAAGAAATTTATATGAAGAACTCGGATTTGCACAACAATTCCCCACAGTGATTAAAGGCGATAATGAAGGGTCAGTAATTTTAACTCAGAACCCTCAATTTCATCAGAGATCAAAACACATCGCTATCTGCTATCACTGGGTCCAGGATCTCATGGCCAATAAATCAATAGAAATTCAAAACTGTTGTGATCCGGAGCAAACTGCAGACGTATTAACAAAGGCTCTGCCGAAGCCTAAATTTACATGACATAGGGACGAGATGGGAGTTCAGTCAGGTTAACCCAGCAGCTTTCCTCGCGTGAGTTGGATTTTTTCCCAATGGGTTTTTTCCACCACAGAGGTTTTAATGCAACTGGAGAAACTTATTCCACCCTTGACTTCAGGGGGAGTAATGACAAAATATGGAGAAACTTATTCCACCCTTGACTTCAGGGGGAGTAATTTAACCATTTCACCCAGCTGTTCTAGGCTTGAGGGGGAGTGTTGGGATACAAGCCTATAATTGCTATATCCAGAGCGGTAATTATGACATTACTAATTACTGTTACTTCAGCATTACTTCAGCATTATATACTATATATACTATATGTATAGTATATACTGAGACAATTAATTCCTGACCTCTGAAACATACAGAGGAGTGCCCCCCTTTGTCCAAAAGCCTCTAGTCAGCTTCCAGCTTTACCTCCCTACAGTTCCTTTCCCATAGTGATAGAGTGCCAGAAAAGTGGACGAGACTGGTGGAGAGTAGACTAGTATAAGTGACTAGGGACTATAACTGGGGCTGGGGCTGGGACTATGACTGGTAGGGACTAAAACTGAGAGCTCAAGACTATAAGCCAAGATGTCAACTAGATGAGAGACTGGGCATGCCATGATGTGGCACACAAGGATACAAAACTGAGCAGATGAAAACTGAGCAAACATGATCGAGGCCACAAGAATCAAGCTGTATGCAAGTTGAATCATGCTCTCATCACCAAGATGGACACGCCAGAGGTGGTCCTTGCTATGGTGGCAGCTGGCAAGCTATGTGATGATGTGTGACTCTACAACATGTGACTCTATCTACTAGCTACGGTCACGTGACTGCCTGGAGTGGGTGACCACATCACCCTACTCCAGTGTTATCCTTGTCATCTGGTTGTGTTCATCTCATCTTTTTGGGGCTGTTTTGCTACATCAGTCATGTCAGCATTATCCTTGTCATGTTCATATCTTTTTTTGGTCTTTTTTGCTTCATCCTTCATGTCCACATTTTTTTTTGGTCTTTTTGCTATACTGTTTTGCTGTCAGCATGTTCTGACTTGTCATGTTTGTGTTGATGTGGTGATAATTTACCAATGTATTGAGCACCAAATGTCATGTTTGAAAATAAGTTATTAATGACAATGTTATGATATATGGGAGCATCAACAAGGAGAGGTACATCAAAGGGAGGGAGGTGTATGGCTGTGTATGGAGGGAAGGTGGTGTATGGGAGGAGGTGCATGGAAGGGAGGGAGGTGTATGGGAGGAGGAGTGGTGCATGAAAGGAGGGGAGGTGCATGGTATTCAGGAGGGGAGGGAGCATGGAGGGAGGTGGTGTATGGGAGGTGCATGGAAGGAGAGATGGTGCATGTAAGGAGGGGAGGTGCATGGGAGCAGGAGTGGTGCATGGAAGGAAGGGTGGTGTATGGAGGAGAGGGGGTGCATGGAAGGAAGATGGTGCATGGAAGGAGAGATGGTGCATGGAAGGAGGGCATGGAGGGAGTAGTGTATGGAGGCAGGGGAGTGGCATGGTACATGGAAAGGAGGGAAGGGAGGTGTATGGGAGGAGGAGTGGTGCATGGAATGAAGGGAAGTGTATGGGAAGTGTATGGGAAGAGGAGTGGTGCATGGGAGGAGCAAGCTGTATGGGAGGGGTTGTGTATGGAATAGAGGATGTGGTGCAATGTGCAATGGTGGATTTTGGGGGTGGTAGTGTATAAATGGGGGTATTGTAATTACAATGGTTTTTGCATCTCTGTTTACTTGTAGTTACAATATGTTATGCATCACTCTGTCAGTGTCAAGTGATCCAATGTGAAACTCATCAGTGGAACCAGTAGAACATGCATCAGGGTTTTGGCTGGTAAAGGATCAGGCTATATATGGCCTTAAAATATATAAAATATTCATATTATATACAATTCTGATATATGTTCTGGGAATGTTATTTAAGGGACAGTATCACTGGCAAAATTCACCAGTGCAAACAGAACGGATCTTCTCAAATGTATGGTACAAACTGAACAAACAGTATACAGATATAAAATACAATGACCAGGAATATGAACTATGATAGATTAGGGGATTGGTGGATGAGTGATAGAAATCTACCTGGAGTCCATACTTTTATAAAGGATGGTAAAACTGATGGATTCCACCAGCCATCACAGGATGACTGTTCTGATCAGTGGCTCCCAGGCAGTGGTTGATTGCAAATATATTTAAGAAATGTTAAAAAGCACCAGGAAGTAGCAGAAAGAGGCATCTGTGTAATTAGTAAAAGAGTGATAGAAACTCAACTGTAGTCCCAGCATTTATAAAGGATGGTGGAATTGATGGATTCCGCCAGCCATCACAGGAAGACTCTGTTGATCAAGGGCAGCCAGGCAGTGGTTGATTGAGAATATATACAACAGTGCCATGAAGATGGCCTGGATATACAACACCTCCATCTCTCAATCATCCTTTGTCTGAAATTCACAATTTGCAAATGTCCATCAGAAAGTTGAATCTGCTAAAATTGGTAACACACTGGGCAAACAGTGTCCAATAGAAAAATGCTGCCATCCCTTGGTCATTGGCCATTTGAAAGTATTTTGTGGGCCAGGGGTATAAGGAATATCATTGATGTCCAGCTTGACCACATAATGGTACAGATGCTAGCAGGTCTAATTGTGCTGTTATTTGATCAGTCCTTGCATTTCCTAGCTGATTCCAAAGAATGAGATAAACTAGTACATCCTGCTACATCATCTAAAATAGCTGATAGCTGGTATTTATGAGCAACTTGTATTCTGCATTTGCTTCAGTGCCCTCTTCTCCTTTAGATTGGCTAATGCACTGTGCTTTATCACCCCATGCTCACGCCAGACATAGCTAGGAAATATTTGACTGCCAAGAAAAATATTGATGGTTAGACTGAGGATGGAAATAACTTAAAAGAACCTACCAATTCCACCAGTTCAGTAGATCACCAACCTCATCATTCTCCTCCAGATCATCCAAAAAGTCTAAGACACTCTCATGAAACCATTCCGAGTCTGTTGAGGTATCAGACCTACTGAACACCAATGAGAGCAAATCGAAGCTTGCCATTATGTTCAGTGTTGGATTGATAGGGCTTTAAACATCAGACATACCTGTGTAGCTATATAGGGTAGAGAAGCCGTTGTGACATGAGTCATTCCATGTATACAAGTATTACCAGATTGTGTTGCTTTCACCTCTTTCTCCACTAAACTTGGTGAGGTGAAGATGTGTTTAAATGCCTGTATCCAACATAGTAAGCAAAAAATGAAACATCAGGATAAATGAGCACAAACCTAGGATGACACCCTTCAAACTCTTTGTGTCATCAGACCATGCAGTGGATATACCCTTTTGAATCTCCAATAACTCAAGCAAAGTGGTAGGACATTGTGGAAAAGACTTACCAAGTCAGCCATAAACATCAACTCCTCGACAGGTCCTTGTCAGAAGACTCCATCAGATGGTCTGAGAGATGAGGCACAATAAACAATAGCCTTTGAAATACTCTGTACTCTTTTCTAGCCTTACATTGGAGAGGTAAATGTTGTAAGTGTCAGTTTTAATGGAGTAGACAACACAAAATAGGAATACTTGGCATTAAGGGACTCTTCTGCAACTTCCTCATCCTGACTCATATAAAGAATACCATTCGTGAGTAAGGCTTGTACACTACACATGGCATGCACCATTCAACCGAAATGTCTTCCATAATGTATTAAAGGGTCACCAGCATGTCTGAACCATGATATTAATTGTACATGACACATGGGAAGCCAAAAGGTGACTCATGGTTTCTTCCTGTTGCCAAGTTTCAGGGCACTGACTCTACTGTCAGAACCAGGAGGAGTGTTCTCATCAGGCATTGAGAATGAAATAAGCAGATCAGGAGGTGGAGGGAGTAAGTGTACAGGTGAAGTGGGGCATTTGGCCATCCCCAAAGCTTTTTAAGGGCCTAGATGAGTCAGAGAAGGTCAATGAAGTATCTGAATGACTCACAACAACCAACCTGTGACCCCATTCAGGGACTTTGGACATTGACAGAGAGGAATTGAAAATTCACCAACCTGTGGCTGTAGCCTGAGTATCAATAGGACACTTCCTTGGCCATTGAGACTTCCACAAGACACCTGCCCTGAAAAAGGCAGTGTTAGCTAGAAAAAGGTGGTCTGTCAGCTAGAAATAGGCAGTGTCAGCTAGAGGCAAATATCGAGAATAAAAATACTGATGAGTGAAATAAAATTCTAGTCAGAACAGAGAATGAGTCAACAGAATCACAAGAATCTGATAACTTACCATTCTTAATAACTTTCACTTGATCCAAGGCACCACTGCCAAGGCTGCTGTTTGAGTTACATACACTATGTCAGGCTATCCCCAACCACTGACATTCCAAACTGTTCCCACTTATTGGCAGTTATTGCTGTTCAAGGTTTACAACTCACCTTGTGTGATGTCATTCAATCCGGTTGAAATGGATTTGGTTACGTGGTATTAGTAAATGGCATTAACCTACATCATACCACCTCTCACAGAACGCATAGGCCGATAAAGGAACATAAGCTGGTATCACCATCCGAATTGTGCAACCATCACAATCATCACCAGTTTCAAGGTCCACCTTGTTTATGTCCTTTGCTACAGCCAGTTACTGAAAAACTCAGCTTTAAAGAAGCTGTGATATATATCGCAGTATTTCGGCATTACACAGGCAAATATGTGGCAGAGTGTGCAGAAAGTCGCTGCGGATACATAGGTTAGTCATATTTCTGTGAAATATGGCAGTAAGGACTCATCTTTTGCCATGGTCTAGTTCCTTTGGAACGAGTGCCCAGTGTTCTAACACAGGAATTTCCTACCAGAGGTTAGTCCTCAGGATGTATAACAATATAGATACTTACAAGTTGTGCAATATGCCTGCACAGTTTGTCCACTGCCAGTCCTTCATAAATGGGAGCTTCACTGCATGAGGAATTTGAAAAGGACCTATGCAATAGCAAGTGAGTGTGAACAGTATCATGTCATGCAAGGACCACATTGAAACATAAGTACAGATTTAGCAAAAATGCATACCACTGACTCAAACATTGATTTCGGTTATCACACAGACTGGTGCAAATTTGTGAAACTTGATGCCATGGAGAGACCCAGGTTGACAGCAAAAGTGAATTCTTTGGCCTATTTCTCAAGTGTGATGGATGCAAACTTGTGATGACCTAGCAAACCTTCCTTGACTCAAAGCATCGCTGCAGTCCAGTGCAAGAAAATGACCTTGAGGAAACTGACACCAAATGAAGAGGCACAGCGACATTGCTAAAGTGTCCAAGTGTTAAATTTTTCTTCTTGAACATTTTCTACACACAAACCTTTAGTAGAATTATGAACTTCTGAACTTCCAGATGCATGTCTGTTGTCTATTTATGTACCTTTAGAAGGTTTTTGCAGATATCCTCTTGCTAAAGTGCCTTGCTTGTGATGCACATTTGACAGTCAAGCAATTCCAACAAGCAAAGCTATCAATCCCTGCAATGCATAAGAAGATCAATGAGATGATGAGAACAACATGTATACTTACTATGCGAAATGCTAGAAGCCATAAGGAGCCAGAGCCCTTGTCAGATGGTTGAAGTGGCATAATCACATAATCAGGCCTCAAGCAAGAGAGAATTCCGAAATTCCTACCATCCTACTTCAGCAAGTGGGTGACAAAAAAAAATATGGCAGGTTTTGATGCATTGCCAAACCTGTACTAGTTGAGAGCCTTAGAATTTGAAGTAAAGACAATTGGGTGACAAAAAGTCAAACCCAAGGTAGATGACACATTTAGGGGTCGAGAACATGAAGGAGGGAGGAAAGTGAGTAGCAGCCTGAGTCAATCCTGTCATGAGTCCGAACCAGAGAAGTGGAAAGCAGAGTTGGAAAACATGGTGAAGTCAGAAGCATGATGCATCCTTGACCATGACTGAGTGTCTGAGGGTGAGACTTGGTATGGATTATGCTTGGTGGGTATTGGGATTAGGTCTTTGAGAGCAAGTGGGGGATCACTCAGACAAAGTAGTGAGTGTGTGGAACAGGCAGGGAATGTCTATTCATCACCTACAAAGTGTGGAATATTTATACAACACTGTTAGGAGGTATAGTGTAATATACTCCTATAATATATTAAGGAGGTATTCTGTCATAGACCCCTGTATCAGTTAATCTTGGAGTAACTATGTCATTTCCCCTATAACAATAGTGTCATAGTACCTCCTATGATATCATGGCTTGGTAAGTCTGAGACTTCCTGCAGTATGGATCTTAGACATTCTATCCAAGGCTCTGTCTTGGATAGCCTATCATAGACATGCTATATCTGTTTCACTGTGCAGCATGTGTTAACTGTGCATCCCCCTAATAGTCCTTACATGTGTTAACTCCTGTTAAACATGTGTTAATGACTTAGCATATTGGGGAATATGTCCTAGCCATGTTTACTGCCTTGGCTTGCCTGTATGCCATATCCCAACAGTGGGTCTTCCTTTCAAGTGGTGTTTGTCGTTTGCCAGCAGCTGAAAGCCCTACAAAGCAATTCTGTCAAACTTGAAGGCTTCAAAAACAGTTGGTCAGGTTGTGATCTTCAAACACATGAGTCAAGACCAGTGTTTGAAGCACTATGTAGAATAATATTTGCGATGTTGAAAAAATAACATGCTGGAGTAGGATGTAGTGAAGTGAAAGTGAGGAAGCCATTATCGCCCAAGAGTGAAGCATCCAACCATAATGTATGACCTCACTGAGTTTACACCACACTGCATTTGATTCGCTTTTGGGAGGTTGATGCAACTAAAGAATTGAGGCCAATCAATTACTCTCCTAGTATCGGTATACCTTCGTAGTTCGAATCACCATCAGTCTCTCAGTCTGTGCTGTGAGAATCAGACTCCAATTCACTCAGGTCAGAAGGTGGCAAGACTTTGCTACCCTGCTCGTCGAAGCATGAATATACTCTTGCACCAGTGCTTCATCTCATGAAAGTTCTCCAAGCTGGAGGATCTTTCCAACTTCAAGTTCATCACCATGAGAAGCACTAGCAGGCACACAGAACATTCTGACTCACTTGATCTTGGGTAGTAGCACATTTCTTGGTCTTCACAATGATTTTCATCCTGTCATGTTCCACTCGAAGCTATCCAGTGTGACTCCATAATGTTTGATGATTCCTGACAGACTGTCAGCAATCCAGCATAGGGATGGAAAATACTTGTGTGCCAGGTATGTGAATGCTTCTGCTGTACAAGCAGGGTCTTCTGTCTCCATGCCCTTCTTCTCTGCCAACTTCTTCAAGGCCACTAACACTACCCCCTGATGTGCAAAGAATTGCTGAAATATGATGGCCCCATTGATGATTTCACATGCTGTAGAAAACATAAAATGATTGCTCCAAAACTCCAGAAGTTCTCTTGCCAGTCCCCTAGTATAGATATCAGATATCCGATCATGCTCAAGCCCCTCAATGGCCCTATACTGCTTTATGTATGCAGTAGGCACTAGCATTTTGCCCAACTCGGCAACAATGCACATGGAAAAGAGATCCAACATCCCTGTGAGAGTAGAAACATCTGGAAGATGGGGATCTTCAGCGGACTGGAAGTCATATTCCTCCTGCATGAGGATGTAGTGGGTATGCATAATGAGTTGTTGCAGAGGAAGGTGAGAAGCCTGAGAGTGTTCAGTGTTTGTGATAAAATGGCACATTGTAAACATGTTGAATATCCCAAGGATGGTGTCGCTGTAACCGTGTGGCCAGCCTCCCATAGACTGTAGATAGACACAATCACATGACCACATGGTCATACTTGCATACACATAGACACCACTTGTACATCACATACCACTGCTATAGTTGGCTTGCCCTTGCTTTTGGGTGTGTCTCCACTGCTTCTGCTAGAGACTGCATGTCTCTATTGCAGATTGTGGACATTGCATAGAAGTGGCCCCCATGGCAGATTGCAGCCTTAGGAGTAACAACAAAATGAGGAGCATTGGGGCACATGTACCTATCACTGGATTAGCCATTTTCAAGCATGAATTGTGAGAATGGCCTACAGGCATGAGCCAGGGGTGAGCAAGACTGCTTCTAAGGTGAATAAATTGTCATTGACCCCATCCAGCTCAAATTTTTCCATGAAAAACAAAATGTTGGATATATCAGAAGTTTGTTTTGGTCAGGCTATGACCCACCACTTGTAGCCAACCTGGGTATTGATGTGTGTGCAAAATCCATTGGTGTCAGTATGCCACAGATGAAATGCACCATCAGTCGCAGCAAGGCCCCATCTACAGTCCATGACAGGGAATGGAATGGTGCATCCACATAATGGAAAATTGACTGTAGCATGGAAGGTGGCAAGATCAGAAGCGATTGCAGTTGGGGGATGAGGTGCTGATGGCATTGGAAAATCAAGAGCATTGACAGCTTTCAGTGTGCCACTTTGGCACTCCAGCAAGTCCAAGAGTGTCCCTTTCTTGTGCTGTGGTGACCCGTGCAGTGTTCTCGACAAGACTGAATCCAAATCCACCTTTTGCTTTTCTGACAAATCTGCAACACAATTATGAAATGGAACTCAATAATATATGAGCGAGAACAATTCACCATGCAAAGTTACTGTCTTCTTTAATTTGGCTAGGGTCTTCAACCCCTTTTTGTTGAATGTAAGTCTTGGCTGAAATTGGTCTTGAATGACAATGTTCTGACTGCAGAACATATGTAGGACATCTGGTTCATCTTCCATCATCATGCGGTCCAGTTCTTCCCTTGAAAGAATATGTATAGCAGATTGGTCAGGATCCACCATCCATGCAGGCTGATTGTTGATATAGGATTTGACAATGGCATCATAGATTGCATTAAAAAGCTTAACCTCTTTTTCATGCTAAATGGCGGATATGCTTAAAATCCATGCAGGCAGTATGGGATGACTTACATGGAAAATGGGAGTGTACAAGAACATTTCTCCCGCAGGCCCAAGAAGGGAGACAGGTGTGCCTGCATGTACATCCTGCTGAAAGTGAGATATTTTGTTCAAACATTTACAGGAGAAAGGGTTCTACCTAATCTTTTCCAAGTTTGACGTAGCAGACTCTTTCTGTTGGGCAAAATTAATACATCAGTAGAGGTGCTAGGAAGGGAGCTTACTATTTCTCCTGTCAGATCATAGATATCTATCAATTGACTTCTCCTGTTCACTTCAATTTCCTCAAAATAATTTGGCATTGCTTCCTCTCTCTGATGCTGAGACTTCCATTTTCATTTCTCCTTTGACTTCCTCCATGATGCAGGTTTGGGCTTTGACTTCTTCTTTCCTTCAGCCTCGAGTGGTGGCAGAGTCTTTTGCTTCCTCCCAGATTTGTGTGGGCCATCTCCCAATTCCATGATATGTAATGTGTCACTTGGGTCACCATCACCTGGTACCACATCTTTAGGGTCAACATCCAAAGCACAATACAGTCTCCTCACCAGTTTCCAAAGCACCCACCCCACCTGTGTTATCATTGTTATGTTATTTCACTGTTGACTGCACTCAATGGGCTATACATGATGTCATCACCAGTATCAACATCCATGGAATCTTTCTTCTCCTTCTTGTTATCACCTCTCATCAACACGACATTGCCTTCAGATTCTTCCCCAAGTAATGCCAGGCTGCTTTGGGAAAGATTGACCATGCAAGTTGTGACCTCAGGGTAGGGGAGGGCAATGGTCCATTGCAGGAGCTGACAGAGCAGTGGCTGAGGTATCGGAGGGTCCTGAACAATCTGTGATTGACACCACAGGGGGAGAGGGGCTGGGAGGTGGGGAAGGAGCATGGTCCATCACAGGAGCTGACAGAGCAGTGGCTGAGGAAGTATCAGAAGGTCCTGGAAAATCCATGATCAACACCACAGGGGAAGAGGGGCTGGGACCATTGAGTGGAGAACTTGGCATGCACCATCCAAAAGAATCCAAATCAACATTGCCCTCAGGCTCATCATATTTTTTGACTGGACTGGACCTTTAAACACTATCCATATTCAAGTTCAGGAAATTTGTACTTCACAACATCATGAAGTTCAAGTTCAGTTGGTCGAAATATGGGTCATGGTAATGGGATCAATGTACAAACAGGACCAAATTTTTCTAGAAGAGCCCTAACCTTAATGCACTTTCCAATAAATCATAGATGATCCTGCAGAATGGTTCTCAACTTTGAGCCAAATCGCCAGAAATACTGAGTGAACTTACATGTTAATGAAGTACTGATGATGAGGTAGGCATGAAATATTTTTGGGTTCAGGTGTTATAACCAAATTTTAGCCATTTTGCAAGCTGGTCATTATCTCTCCAAAAACCAACTGGATCACTTGGCATTGGCAGGGGACCCCCTGGCTCTCATGGGCATCTACCTTGTCTAATATCCTTAGTATTTTAAATAATCCAGTCGACACTCTATCACATTTTTAATTATTTGACCAGCTTAGCCATTGGCAACACTATGCACTACAAGCAGGGTCCAGAATTCCCAAGGCAATATATAGTCAGTGGATATGCTGTAAAATATGAATTCCTGCATTGGCTTTTGTATTGCATTATGTTATTAAACTCTTTCTGAATTATTACTCTACTCATATAACTAGTTGGCCACGGCACATCTAATGGGACAGTTACCGGACCCTCGATGGCTACTTGAAAGCCCTGAAACACAACCCTGAGATTATGAAATTTCTGATGAGGGCTTCTCCTTTGATGGAGACATCGGACATGTTGAACGAGTTTCATGATGTACTATGTCTCCAAGCGCAGCCATCGCAGCACCAGGTATATTGCAGACACACAGCCCATCACTTTCACAACTTCCTTATTGCCATCCTGATGGATTATGTACATTCATTTTCAGAATTGAAGGTAGCTGCAGCATGGGCAAATCAGGAGAAGGATTGGAGGACAAAGTCCAAGTCTGCACAGAAAGGTGCTCTTGCAGGCTCAGCAGACAGCTGCACACCCGACCCATGGGGCCATGTCAGGCAGTGCATGGAAGTCATTTGCTCATTTGTCCGAGCCCTTTTCATCATCACAAACTCTAACGCATTGTCCAAACATCTATGACTTTTAACTGAGCAATTCCCTGGGAGGTTAACTCCTTCCATCTCTTCAAAACACATCTATATACAGTTTGCAAAAGACCATTGGCTACTCCCTTTATCTGATGCAGCAGGCCGGAATACTGTTGACAGAAAGAGACCATTTATCAAGGGGGACCTGCACAACAATAACTGTCAGCATGCTGATTTGGAGGAAGGCAACGAGTTTACAGAGGTCATGGAACACAACCATTTAAGTGTCAATTGTGTGGTGCTCAGAAAACTGATCTTGAGATATTTGGGGCACTTCACTGCAAAGTGAGTCTTGGAGAAACACTCTTTAAGCCTCTGAGCTGGTGTGGATGTTCACCTGAAGCTGATTGCTTTGCCGCACTCAATAATGGCAGTCAGTTCCTGGGAGTACATGGAGACATTAATTTAAGATGTGGGGAAGGAAGGGTTGGAGAAGGAATGCTCCCAAACACTCCCACTCTTCCTTCCACCTCATTTACCATACTTTTGAGCATCTATACTCTAATCATTGCTGGGGAAAAAAGCAAAGGGACACAATTTGCAAAGCGGATGTTATATATTTCCCTGGTGACAAGCATTGTGAGGCTATCTTGGCAGACTTTCTCCTTCACTTTGACCCCAGTGGTTGCAAATTCACTACAGAGGAAGACAAAGAGGTCATCAATGAACTACAGGTACTCTGTCAGGCACGTGTCTTTCCACATTTATGTTTTTCCTTTATTAGAAGTTTGACTCATTTGGCAGGATTTGAAGGGTCACTGGATTTCAGTGTCAGAGCTATGCTGTCCTGTTTGCTTGGAGTTGATGAAAATGCTCAGGGACCCGGCTGTGAATCAGTCCATTGACTCAGGGAACTTTGAGAAGGCCTTTCATGTTCATGGCTGTCACAATATTCTTTGTGATGTGGATTTGCCACACTCTTTGCCTCAGGAGATTTTGGAGGGAATGATAGCTTGCTTCAGACAATTTGTGTACAGAGAACTCTACTACCTGAGGGACCCATCAGTGACTAGCTCAGACTTCAAGTCTTGTGAGGCAGTATAGCTGATGGCGGGTGGGTGTAATTTATTTGCAATACTAGTGTGTTTGCAAATCTGACTTGGAAGCTCTGCATGACCCACAGCCATGTTCATACAGGTGGCAATATAACAACACCAACCAAAATCCTTTGCAACTCAATTTACTATGATTTGATTTACTAGTGTTCAAGTTTTTGTTTTACCCATGAATAATGTCATCAGACTCATGTAGATACGAAGATGACAAATGGTATTCCTGCCATGCATCTCAGGTCAGAGTATGTTAAGACAAGGGCATTACTCTTGTCAACTAAAGTCGATCATCATCTACTGCTTGAGGCTTTCAAGCAGTTGTCTGTTCTACTACTTCCAGAGGCTTTCTGGACTAGTCTAAGTTTGAGTTGAGCAAAGAAAAAAGTGGTAGATTGCTTAGGTCAAGCTGGGGAGCTTAGACCTTTGTACTACTGTTCATATACATGGAGGGCTAGGCTGTGCTAGGTATTGTGATGTAAAGAAGTCCAAAGAAAAGGACAGAAGAATGGTAGAACAAATGAAAGAAGTGTTTCAGATCCATCAAGAACAAAGGAAGTAAGAAGACATATCAGAAGAAGAGAAGGAAGATAATAAGAAGAAACAGAAATTGATGTATGTCCCTGACAACGATCTGATAACTGTAACAGAGTAGCAGATTGAACCTCAGGTTAGGGTTCTTTTAGAAATATTTGTCCATGCTTATTTCTTGTAATATACTGATGATTACTTCTGAGTCACACAAAACATCCTTGTCAACTGTCCCAATGGATTTGTTGCCAGAGTCAGCCTGGCATCAAATTTGTGACTGCGGGCATGTGTTCTCTGTACTACAAGCATATTCATATCACAAGCACAGCTGCCAGAAGGCAAAAAAATGGCTATCTAGTGCTCTGGAACAAGCTAAAGAGGTTTGCCTGGCGGATAAACATAGGAAAATGGACAAGAAAGCACATGTTCAACAAGCAGAAGGTTTGCAAGTTTCCACTCAGCATGTGGCTGGAGAAATCACCTTACCTGGAGCTTTTGTACCTGCCATTGACCCAGAGGTACTGTTCTATAGTCCTTACAACATTTTTCCTACCCAGACTGCCCTACTAAACTGTGACCTGAAGGATGTGGATTGACCTGCCCAAGCCCATGTTCAACAAAAAGAGGGTTTACACCCCCAGTACATGGATAACAAAGCAACCTCACCTGGAGTCTTTGTGCCTGCCATTGTCCCAGAGGTGCCATTTTATGGTCCTTACACTGTTCTACCACTAATTTTACTGGTCAGAATCCTGGAACTGCCTTGCTAACCTGTGGCCTGCAAGATCTGGATCAATCACTCACCCAGTGCCAAGGTCACCAGGAGCATCACTGGCTACCTAAACGCTATTGGGATGCATTACCAGAACCCCTGGTAGCACTTCCCCCAGTATCCCACCATCTATTACCAGAATGTGATGAAACTGTCTCTGCTGTGCCTCTGATATCACCACCCCTTTCTGGGAACATGTCAGCAGGCACTTCAGACATCAGAAAGCCATCGAAATCTCCACACAATCTCTTTGGACTTTTCTGATCATGGGATGCACTTCCCAGAACATGACCCCAGTGGAAACTTCAAATTGGACGACTTCACAGATGCATCCATAGATAGTGCATCCAGCCGCTCACTTGACTACTATCCATACCCAAATGAGTCTTCATTTGTACTTGGGGAATGGTATTGGAATGATGGAGTCACAAAGTTTCAGTCCAGTTTCCTTTTTTTTTTTTTGTTCAACAATATTTAATGTGGTGCATGTGCACAGTCCACAGCTATCTACTACATGAGGCAGCAGGTATGCAACACAAGTTGAAGGGGAAGCTGCAGCCCCGATAAAGCACAGAGGTGCATGAAGGCCTGCTTGCTGCTCATCAGAGTGGCGCGCATGGCTGGACTACAGGCTGAGGGCGCTTGGGTGCCTCCCCAAACCAGCTCACCGGCACTCCCAATGGTGCATACTAACCCACCCCTGCCCCCTCCCCCACGGCCTCCCGTGCAGCCCCTAGTAGTCGTGCGCACCCACCAACACATCGGCCAGGAATGAGGATTATGGGCCTTCCTGCAGGTCGACCCACCCACCAGCCATAAGGCCCAGTGGGGTCTCCTTGGTCACCCGAGTACAGCCCCACCCCACTTAGCCGCCCCACATATGGGATGGTAACCACCAACTGGTGGGCCCCCCAACCTTGCCAGCGGCAAACCTGAGGTTTGGCATTACCAACAGGAGACACAGCAGGCTTAGAAACCAGAGCATGCATTCGGCGAGCCATCAGGTGCACCAGGCCACCAGACAGGGGTCATACGTCCTGTGCATGTCCCTCATCCCGGGTCCCACCCCTCGGGGGGGGCAAAGGCAAACACGCGCAGGTTCACCTCGAGGAGTTTGACAAGGTCCGTGATCCACTGCAGGCCCTGTTGGTGCTTCTTGCGCTTCACGTGCGGGCACACACATAGTAGGTGATCTCGGTCCTGGAAGGGCCGAGGGGGGCACAAGCAGTGAGTGTCCTCACTGGGAAAAAACCAGTCGCGGTAGCTCCCAATGGGAGCATGCACTGTGATGCAGCAGCAAAGCCACACCATCAACCTGCAATCATGTGCAGTCTCTTTGAGCCATGGCCCACAGCCAGAGGTCATGGGCATTGTGCGGGAAGCTTTTCCCCCGGTATTTGGGGTCTGCGAAGTGGGACACCCAGTCCTTCTCTGCTGCCTCCTTGAAGGAGGTAATCAGCCAATTGCGGCTGGCCTTGGGGGAAATCCCCAAGGGCAGTCAGAGGGATGTTGCAAGGTCATGGGCCTGCTTGTGAACTGCCCACTCCGCTTTGGAGGGGACAAACCACAGGTGGACATGGTGGTCCTGGCTTAGTTTGAACCAGGGGCGCAGGAGGCAGCACAGCCTTAAGGCATGCTGTTGGCCCCCCACCGGGGAGCAATCCACCCATGCATCAGCCAGCGCGAGGGCATCAGAGAAGACTACCACCTTTTTGCATCCAGCAGCCACAGCCATGGACACCCCAAGATGGAGAGCTTTGTGTTCCGTGTTGGTTGCAGAAGCGCAACCAACAAAGGCAGTGACTCTGTGGATTTCCTGGTTCCCACAGAAGACCAGGGCAGCCGCCGAGGCTTGGTGGGCCATTTTGGGCACAGACCCATCGCAGCTCACAATGAGACAGTCTGCATCTGCCCTCGCCTCAGCCAGGATGCAATCCAGACAGTTGACTTAGTCTTTGTGCTTGTCCATCCCTTTCGGGGGCAGGCAGTGGGGCATGAGCCTGTCTGCAAACAGGTCCACCAGACGGTTGCTGGGCTGGCTCTCAGGTCCAAAGGCCTCAAAGGTCTCCCCGGCAAGGGAGCAGATGGTGACTGCATCTGCAGCAGGGGACACAATCTTCCGTCGGGCAGCAGGTGGAAGGGCCTGGAGCTCCAGCAGGTGCCAGGGGGCGTCTTCCACAAGGTCCCCTTCCAAGACGGCTCGGACAGGGTGGGTGCACATCAAGGTGGCCATCCAGAGGCAGCTCTTGTCAGCGAGACAGCGCAGCACCTGCGGCAAAGGCAGCAGAGCGGCGAGGCATTCCAAAGCAGCCTGTGATCCAGCAGGCCACAGTGTGCTGCATATGGGACAGGGCTTTGACAATGCCTTTTGTATGGGTATCACGGCAGAACCATAATCTCAAGCCATATGTCACCACTGGGATGACGCAGGACCAGTAGAGGAGTCGCTTATTCACCAGGGAAAGACCCCTGGACAAGTTGCCAAGCATATGTGTGGCACTTACCATAGTAAACACCTTGGTTGTGTAGAACCAGACATGCTCCTTAAAGGAGAGTTTCCAGTCAAAGAAGACCCCCAAGTACCCCCACGTTGGCTTAGGGCACAAGGGGGTAGCCCCTGTGAACAGGGGGATGCCAAGATCAATGGGCGGGTTGACCGCCACCCATGCTCTAGAGAAGTGAAACACCTCGGACTTGGTGTGTTCCAACACCAGGCCCAGGGCTGAAAATAGGCAGAAGACCTCATTGTAGGCCTCCACAAGTTATCCTCCACATGTTTGGATTGTGCCATGAGGGTGCCATTGTCAACATAAGAGATGAGATCTGCCAGCGGCCGGGGGGCATGCACTGTTACGATTTCCTTTTACATCTGTTTCCCTCTTTGTCGCGGCAGTGCTTACCATGACTCGTTTCCTTATCTCTGACTCGTCGAAGCAGCGCTCATATTCCCTTTCCCATTAGACACCGAGTAGATAGCTGTCCGCTTACTATGCACTCTACAGCTTTACACCTATAGATAGTTTACTGACTCTTGTAATACGTGTAGACACGTATTCGACATGTAGCCACGTAAATACCTATATAAACTGTAGTAGATGAAGGTCGAGGCTCCTTAACTTGACCTTAGGCAATATACAGCCTTATTACTGCTCTTGAACACGCGACTCAACCTAGGTCAGAAAGCCTCTGACTTAGTGTGATATAACTTAGTGACAAAAGCCTCGTCGCTAACGAACTCGATACTTGTACTGAGTAGTTGAGGCCTTCGCCTTAACATGCACAAAGAAGATCCGTAAAATGGGCGCTATGTAGAGCGCTGAGCAGACTGGGGACAGAGCTGAGCCCTGCCCCACACCGACATCAGCAGAAAACTTGCCAGAAGTGTCAGCGTTCCATTTATAGGTTGTGAAGCGGCCTACTAAGTACAAGCAGAAGAAGTTAACCACAGTCCAGTTTCCTTAACCTGATAAAAATAGTGGGACATCCAAGCTTTTGACTGGAGGATGTTGCCAGACAGAACTGGCAGTGTATCAATAAGCAGCTAAGTGGAATGCAAGGGAGCAGAGAAGGTGGAAAGAACAACTGGGGGGTATGAAACCAGCCATGGGGGTTGGATACAAATACCAATCAAGATCAGCATCCCCTTCCACAAAAAAAGAAAAAATGCTGGAACAAGGATCCAAGGAGTTTGATGCAGGTACCCTTATCACCGGAAGTTGGTTTCAGTAATCAGGGAGAAAATCATCCAACCTTCCAGTCATCCTCACTATTTAGAGACAGTATGTGGGCTCACAGATTTGTGATTTTCTTATCTTGAAATTTTCAGCTCCCAGATAGCTTCAAAACTTTTGCAATGGAACATTTTGTTGGCAAGGGACCCAACAGTGCATTCATGGCACACTGTCATCGGGAAATGTATCATGCTCAATATTCGGTGATCCTTGACAACAAATTTCTAGAAGCATATGAGCATGGAACTGTGATCAAATGCTGTGATGGGATCCGACGTTGTTTCTACCCTCGTATATTTACATATTCTGCAGATTATCCAGAGAAGTAAGTTTAAGTTGGATATACTAATATTTTGCCCAAATCTGACTTCTCCAAGAATTCTTATTGCCAGCATTTGAAACCTTGGTCGTTGTCCATGTCCTTGGTGTGTACTATCAATGGATTACATGGCTGACATGGGGAAGTCTCAAGACATGATGCAGTGAACAACTTTACCCTGCATTGATGATGCAAAGCGGCATAATTGCATCAAGACTGCACCCAAGATTATATATCAGAAGAATTATGTGATTAATAGTAAAGCAGTGGAGAACCTCTTGCAAAAAGATTCCCTTGTTCCAACATCTGTAGGGGTTTTCAAGCTCATTCTATGTGGAGAATTATATTGACCCTTGGTGCCACAGAACACCTTTTCAAACTAGCTAGCTCCATTCAGTTTCAACATGTTCAGCATGCTTGCTGTCAATTTATTGCATGAGGTTGAGCTCAGCATCTGGACAGCTATCTTTATACATCTCTTGCGTATCCTGGACTGCCATGACAAAAGCCTTAAACATGAAGTAGATTGTCAGTGAGAATGATTTAAGGATTGAAGCCCTTCAAGCTAATAGGTAGCAATCTCTTTATTAGCTTCAGGGAAATCCCTCCTTTTGGGTCTGATGGGGTAAGAAAAATAAGATCCAACTGATTGGAATTGAAGAAAATGACTGCTCATGATTATGAAGATATGCTTCAAGTAGGTGTATTTACTATCACATTAAAATCTGGCTAATGATATTCATGGAGTGTGCTATACCTGTTTTCAAAGGCCTGCTTCCAGAACCACACAACACACATGTTCTGAAACTCCTGTTTAATCTAGGCCACTGGCATGGTCTTGCAAAGCTTCTTATGCATACAGACAAGACACTGGAAGTCATGTCTGAAGTCACCAGATCTCTGGGTGACAACCTTTGCACATTTGAAGAAAAGACATGTTCATTGTTTCAGACTCATAAATTGGAGCATGAATGCACTGCTCGAAAGTGACATCAGCTGAAAATTGCTGCAACCAAGGAAATAGTATCATCGAAGCTCAGTTATAATGCACAAAAGCCTAAGCAGCTAAATCTGAAAACCTACAAGATTCATGCACTAGGTGGCCATGTTGATAATATAAAGCACTATGGAACAACAGATTCATATTCTACTCAAGGAGTTCAATTTTGATTTCATTTTTTTTTGTTTGATAAACTGGTCCAGAGTGAACTTGAGCACCAAAGGTCTAAGACACACTTACCCTGTACAAGTCACCAATTTATTCCATCTCAACTGTCAAGAATTGAGCAGCATCAGCATCATATCAACATGATTCATGAGAAAACACCTAACCAACAAAAGACATTGCTTTCGACTACTGAGCCAGAGGAAGTTATAAATGATCCTGGAGTGCAGTATAATATTGGAAAGTCACAGAAACATTTTTTACACATCCCTACATTTTTGCAAAAACATACAAGAGATCCTGCAATCAAGGTGAGAGCTTATTTTTTTCCTCTCTCCTCCTATTGCTTGTACTGATACCCAATTCAGAACTTTGTCCCAAAGTTGAAGGAGCATCTGCTTCCCCATATTCTAATACCAAGAAGTAGGTTCAGTTCCAGCTCATCCTGGTGTGAATACAGAATTCTGTCATTTGATGGCAACATGGAGTCCAGTTCTGTGCTCATTAAGAAAGATCGCTTATATATACACAACATCATCTGATTCCACTTCACTGTTTGTGATGTGCAACGTGGGAGCAATATAATCAACCCAGGGACATCTTGGCACAACATCATGCTCCTTGCAGACAATGAGGATGGCACTGGCTGTTCTTCAACTGTGCATCCTTTCTTGTATGCTCGAGTGATAGGTGCATACCATGTTAATGTCTTATATGTTGGGCCAGGTATGCATGATTATAAACCTCACCGCTTTGATTTCTTGTGGGTTCAGTGGTTTGAACTTGTCAACCCAGAGTCATCAGGATGGAACAGTTTTGTGCTGGACCCAGTTATCTTCTCTCCTATGAATGGCAATGATGCCTTTGGCTTTGTAGACCCTAAAGATGTCTTGCAGGGGTATCACATCTTGCCCTCCTTTGCAAAAGGAAGACACCATCCAACTGGAGTTGGCATATCCTGTTGTGCCAAAGATGTGAATGATTACAAGCTGTACTATGTTGGCCAGTATGTTAACAGCATAATTCTAAAATGGGTGAGACTAATTTGAATCCTAGTTTTTCAGAGTGGGATCTGATCATGCGCTATCAGCCGGGACTTGGTATTGGTCATCTTCATGCACATCAACCCATGTCAATTTCTGCCAACAATGTGAAGTCAAAAACCCAAGATGATCAACCTTCAGGCTTAGAAAAGCCTGAGGTTTGGGAACAGCCATTGGGTGAGGATGTGACAATACAGGATTGTCATGGAGACAGTGATGAATGTGACTCTGATGATCCGGAGTTGTATTCAGAAGGCTGTGACTTTGAAGATTGGGAAGATGTGGAATCAGGAGATGACAGTGGGGATGACTCTGACTTGGGAGACTCTATCAATGGCAAGGATGATTTCTATGTATATAACACAAAGTAGTATTACTGTCATACTTAACAGTTCTTTCCTGCCACCTCATCCTACTATAAGACTGTCTAGGCTATAGTACATGACCTGAGCTAGTGTTGCCAACAATCAATTTTGAAAAATGCAATCTCACACTAGGTAAAATCATTAATATTCTGAGAATATCATGATTTGAGCATATGCACTATCTTGGGGACCCGCAAACACTGAGTGATCTGTGTAGCCACACTGTTCAGTCAAAAAAAACACGTACTTTACATCTCCCCTGAGGGAGGAAATATCACAAATTATATGTGGCCAGTGGACTGGGCCCACAGGACAAAGGTTATGGATAGGTGACATACACAAGAAATATGTGTGGGCCAATGACACAAAAACATTGTATGGGCTGATGTGTCCTGTTGCTGGAATAGTGTAGAAATATGGCTCAGGGAATATGGCTCCGAAAATATTGCTCTGGAAATATTGCTCTAAAAGAATTGCTCCAGCACTCCAGCATTGCCCCAGAACCAGGAATCTTGCAATTGGAAAGTTATGGTAACCATAGGACACAATTAAATAGATGGAATGTATTTAAAGCTCATATGTTTCTCAAGCTATAATGATAATGAAGAAATAATAGAATTAAATGACAAATTTTTAAAATAAATAAAAATTACTATGGTCTAATGTTCTAGGAATACAGTTAATTCTGTAGGCATATGTTTTCTTATTAAAAATAACTTAGAATTAACTAAGAACAAAATTAGATATGCAAGAACTGTTAAGGTTTTATGCTCCGGAAATATTGCTCCAAAAATATTGCTCTGAAAAGATTGCTCTGAAAAGATTGCTATGGATATATTGCTCTGGAAATATTGCTCCAAAAATATTGCTCTGGACATATTACTCCAGAAAGATTGCTCCAAAAATATTGCTTCTCTGGCTAATGGAAAGTTATGGTATCCATAGGATACAATGAAATGGATGGAATGTATTTAAAGGTCACATGTTTCCAGAAATATTTCTCTGGGGAGATTGCTCCAGAAATACTGCTCTGGAAATATTTGCCCAGGAATATTTCTTCAGCACTCCAGCATTGCCCTGGAACCAGGAATCTGGCAAATGGTAACCATAGGACACAATTAAATAGATAGAATGTCTTTAAAGGTTGTATGTATCTCAGGCTGGGAATATTTCTCTGGGCAAAAGATTCAAGCTCCAGAGATATTCAATGCTCTTTCTGGAATTAAGTCTCCAGGAGGGAGTCTCCAAGAATAACTTGAAGTCATCTAGAGAATGTAGTAACCTAGTACTCTTATTCTTGATTCAAACAATCACAATTCTGTTAGTCAAAGCATCAGTACATGACCCCTCCCTATAATGTCTGGCAAGATCTTATCTTCTATAGATAGCAGAGTACTAATTGTTGTCTAGTCATACTATCATGTGTTCTGAAATGGTAGGGAGTTTTCCATGTTATGGTAAAATACTATCACACCTTGCAATACTATCACACCTTGCAATTCTGTCAGATGAGGCATCGGCAGTTGAACATTTTTTGTGGGAATTTGAATGTTTTATAAGTGCATGAAAATTCCAGCAAAGAATGATATTAAAGCAGATGTTAGTATATGGTTATTTCTTTCACTTGAGAAACTGTATGTTATGATAAAATACTAGGGTTGTTCACAGTTGGCATTTTTCAGTCATTTTTCATTTCATTTTTTGGCCATTCACATCATTCTTATATTTTTTCTTTACTTTTTTCTTTCATTATCATCAACAGTGGCAATGGAAAGATAAGAATGAATGAAAAAAGTAAAGAAAACAGATGGGAATCATGAGAATGAGCAAAAAATGAAATGAAAAATGACTGAAAAATGCCAACTGTGAACAACCCTACTATCATGCCTCACAGTTCTGTCAGATGGGACATTAACAGTTGAACATTTCCTACAAGGATTTAGATATTGTATCAGTGCATGAAAATTCTAGGCAAGAATGACATTAAAGGAGATGTTGATATATGGTCATTTGACTCATTTCTTTCACTCAAAAAACTGTATGTTGTGATAAAATACTATCATCCCTCACAATTCTGTCAGGTAAAGGATCAGCAGTTGGACATTTCTTGCAAGAATTTGAATATTTTATCAGTGCATGAAAATTCTACAGAAGAATGATATTAAAGGGATGTTAATATATGGTCATCTCTGGCACTTGAACAACTGTATGTAATTGTAAAATATTATCATGCCTCACAGTTCTGTCAGTTGAAGTATCAGTGTATGACCCCTCCTTGCCATCATTTTATGATCTGGTAATGTCTAGCAAGATCATATCGGGGTGCTAATTATTGATCAGATCTATCTAGTCATACCAGGCCACTGCCGATTTCCTGATGTGATGCATCAGTAGTTTGTGTGATTTTTCGACCAACACAAATCCTGAAGAACCATTGTAACCATTCTGTAACACTTGTTATTCATACTAACGAAAGATGTATTGAATTTCTAAAGATCATACATCTCGCATTGGGAGGACATGGGTGCAGTTTGATCACCATCAACAAGGCGCAGTAGTCACTAGCCCGGGAAAACATGTTAGGATAAATAGTCCTGAAAAATGGATATTTTTTGACCTCTTGGGTCCTCAAATATGGGTTTGATTGTTGAAGTGGCAGTTTTGCAGTCGGTTGTCATCGTTGGACAAGTTCGAAGGCCAGCGTCGTGGACGAAGGATGAATTGATGACTACGATTATTACTGTTAGATGGACGATGTTGTCTCGTAATACTGTTACTTTAACTTATAATAGATTGATCTTGTAACACAATATGATATGTGATTTGTTTCAATTCTGTTTTGGAAATTAGACCATCATGATTCGTGGGCCCTGAAGACACTTTCGTTGCCAACAATAATCCTGAGGGGATGATTGATGTCGGTGATTCGGTGTGCAGAATCCAGGCTAGTGCGTCGCAAGCACGCGGCTCGGAAAGTTCAAGTGATTACCATCATAACATGCATTCAATGTAAATAAACAATCCAGTTTCTACCTCTCATTTCTATAAGTATCTGACATTGGCAGCATCGTCGAACGACCTCAAGATCCGATCTGAGCTGGTCTCAGTATTGTTACATCTGTACATCAAGTTCAACTTGTTCTTTCAAATCCTTTGACAGATTAGACTAAGATTAGACATCTACTAAGCTTTCGCCCTCCAGCATGATGACCATGCCACTTCGAATTCTCCTTCTTGCCCTTCTCACAATCCATGGTGCTGCCAGCGACGGGCGGCACTTTCGATCTTGGGCCGAGGCTGTTGAGTCTGAAACCATCCCGGTGAGTGGCATGATCATGATATATAGTTGGCATTTCCCTCTTACCGATTTGGATCCTCAACCAGGTAGGAGTTGCTTTACATCCTGTAAGCGGTCGGGCTGATATACCAGCTATTGACCTCTGAGTCTCTGACCCATGTCCCACCTACAGGAAGACTCACAACTTTGGGGCATGTACGAGTACACCCGGCCCAAGGTTGGTACCTTCAATATACAGTATATACTCACTGTTGGTGTGCTAATATACGATACACCTGTCAATCTAACACCACAGGTGAGTTAGTAAACGTTGGATGTACACCTCAAACTATAATCACCACAGTCCCATCATCCGGAAGCCCGTGGTTCTGCCTCTGGTCCCCCGCAAGTCCGTGGTTCCGGCCAGGCTGATCCCTCGCCAGGGGCCCACAGTTCTGCCTCTGGTCCCCTGCAAGTCGGTGGTTCCGTCCAGGCTGGTCCCTCGCAAGTCGGTGGTTCCGTCCAGGCTGATCCCTCACCAGGGGCCCACAGTTCTGCCTCTGGTCCCCTGCAAGTCGGTGGTTCCGTCCAGGCTGATCCCTCACCAGGGGCCCACAGTTCTGCCTCTGGTCCCCTGCAAGTCGGTGGTTCCGTCCAGGCTGGTCCCTCGCAAGTCGGTGGTTCCGTCCAGGCTGATCCCTCACCAGGGGCCCATAGTTCTGCCTCTGGTCCCCCGCGAGTCCCTGGTTTCCGTCGTTTCCCGGTTGATCCCTTGGCAGCGGCCCATGGTTCCGCCTCTGGTGCCTCGCGCATAAAAAAGGTTTCCTCAACAACGAACTCTAGACGGGGCGTCGGCCGTCCGCTGAAGGTGGGTGTAACCGTGTAATTTATTGACATAGGTCACAACCTGATCGAAATTGGGTGTTTCAAGTTAAACTATAATAGGACTGTTTCTATTCACACTAATCCCTACAGATGTGAGCAGTGTGGGGAGCAAGACACTACCCGCTCGCATGATGGGCCAACGGGTAAGAATACTATTTGCCGCCCGTGCGTCGCCTCGTCCAAGTTCTCGAAGGTAGTTGTTGACTCATGATTCTTCATCTAATCATCGCAGTTGTAGTAATATAAACGCCCGTCATGCAATTTATCTAGCCAAAAAAGATCGGGCCGGGGCTAGGGGTAAGGAGGGGAGGGGTCCATCAGGAAAATGAGAAATCTCTTATGGCTCTGAGTTGTTCCGGACCTGTCTCAAGGCTGTCTGGTGCCTTGTATTGGTCTTAGACTACCACATATGGTCTGGCTTTTGTTTTCCGTAAAACCCGGGTTTAAATCTAAGTGCATAGGGGCAAGACATATAAGAAATCTATAAGACATTACATTGAAAACTGGGTGGACTTTGAGATTAAGAGGATGGTGAGGATCAGCAAATCCTGGGAATTGCAGTGGAGCCAGTAGATCTGGTAGTTGTTGCCAACAGTCTACCACTTCTACCAAGTGCTACAAAATACTACAAATATCTACCAACATTTGTAGCACTTGGTAGAAGTGGTAGACTGTAGACTGCAGAAAAGTGGTAGGCAGTCTGTAGACATGTGTAGAATAGTTGTAGATGGTTTGTAGCTAGTGTAGACTCGGTGTAGATGCTTATAGAATAGAATTAGATGGTGTGAAGGATATTCATTGCCACTCAAAGGTGGAGGTTCTCTCATTAATCATGTATCAGGTAAAGCATAAAAAGTATTGTAGAACTAATGGAAATTTGGCCTGCCCTTTGCAAAGGGGGTTATGGACATCAGCCCAGATGTAGTTGTGTTTTATGTAACTGACTTTTTATTTTAACAATGTAGACAGAAGAATATATATATTAAACTGGGGACTAAAATAATATAACATTGGCCCTCCCCATGGTACAGGGGTGGGGCCAGACAAGTAATTAAGATGATGACAATAAATTGCCCCTCATGCAAGTCATGCAAGGGGGGTGAGTCTTGTTGTCAGCTTCCTAGCTTGGTCCACAGAAGCCCCAGGTCCCAGATGACGAGCTACTGCTCACTGCTGTAGACCAGGAGCTACAGGGGTCAAGGGTGCACACTGTTCAACTATGGAGGCAACATGTAGGCTGAGGTGGACTGATAGTATGGTTGGGCCCAATACCTATTGGATCACAGCTGCATACTGGTGGGCCCACCACCTACATAGATCATTGATAATTTCCCTCAGTGCTGCAGTGCACCATAATGTGTGTTATTTCACCCTGGTGCTGCAACACACGTGCATGGTGTTTCACATCCATAACCTACAAGCTACTTAGATCCTATACAGCACTGTAATGCCTCACAGAAACATGCTTGACAGCCATTCACCAATGAAAGTCATGTCGGTTGGGAGGTCATGGTCACCCCAATTGACAAAACCAGTGTATTCTCTAGAGCTGGAAAGCTACCATAGGGGGGGGGTACAGGGGGGTCTTGCAATCTTGAGATACATAAGGTTGTATGTACACCCAGCACTAGTCAGTCCTCATATGGAGAAACCCACTAAGGCTGTGGGCTAGCATCTTATATATCTTAGTATTAATATTTACTACAATTATTTTACAATTTTACAATTTTTGACACCAGAGGGGACTAGCCCAGGGCATCAAGAGCTATAAATCTAGAGGACTTATATACCCCTAGTGAGTTTGCACCTATTTTTTTTGTGAGGGCTATCTTTCCTAGGGCCATTTTTGACAGTTTGATGGATGGCATCTTTTTTTGTTTTGACAGTTGCCATCTTTTTTGGATGTTTTTTTTTCCCCTACCAAACACACAACAATGTTGGCAGCTCCAGCCATGAAGTTCAAATTCCCCACATCCCTTACACCACCACCCACTGCTGTTGACAATGCCACTGCCCCCTCAATGCCACAGCCAACTCTCCTCAATGGCCTTGCCCTCTGGTGACCCCCCCTTGATGGTGCTGCCTCCCCCCTCAACAGTGCTGCCACCCCCCTCAACAGCACTGCCACCCCCCTTGATGATGGATTCCCCCTCAACTACTGGTGACCCTCCTCTGACAGTGCTGCCTCCCCCTTCAACCTCTGGCAAGCTCTCCTTGACAGGGCTACTGCCCCCCTCAACTACTGGCAACCTCCCCTCAATGGCACTGCTGCCACCCTTGATGATAGACCCCCCCTTGACTACTGATGATGCTACACCCCCTCCTCCCCCCACCCCTCTCAGCGAGGGGGCTTGGTTTTTTATTCACAAATATTTAATTAATTACCATACAATTTTTATTGTGTACAGTATTAGACCGTCTTATGCACCATGACCATTCATGTGCACCAAATCAATTTTATAATGGCTACATACTGTGTCCAATCTTACACACTTGTCCAAGTGAATGTATGATACCTAAGAACGATTTGAGCAGGTATTTTGTGGGGATGGGTTGATGTGCTGAAAATCAAAATCTGGTGCTTAGTCATGGAACTTCCAAAATAGGCAGTGATCAAATCTTATTCATGATGCCGAAACAGAACGGCTGCACCTAGGACTGCAAAATAACTTGCATTTCAATAGGACATATAATAGCAATTCTGGAGCACTCTTACATCTGAAATGGGGAGATCACACCTTGGATGAGAGGGGTTCAAAGTATTTTACTCTGGTGCAAAAAATCATTGCATCGTGTCCTCCTCATTGTGGCCGTGTTGGATAGATCTGTGGAACTACGGGTAAATCCAGTGTCTATATACCACAAGCTACATTCTTGGACATTTATAATGCCCCGTCATGCCAAATCAGACAAGCAGAAGACTGTCAAGTTTAGCCATGCCAAACAAACACTGGAGGCAGCTGCCACTGAAGCATACCATGCAGAGCTAGAAAAGAAGAAACAGGGACTCCCTTCCTTGAGCACCAGGGCAATTTGTGAGAAATTCACAACAGAACACTGACAGAAAACTGGAAAAACATTCCACTTGTTCATATGACCATCCTTTGTCATTTGGAAGGCCAGCAAGCACGCGCACAGGTGAATGAAACCAAGTCATGGTTGACAGCAGATGAATGGAAGGTTGTGAGGTTGTGATAGAGTATATTATTGAGACTGGAGTGCAGGGATTTCCATTGAGCCACAAGCGGTTAAAGGAACATGTGGATGAGATATGCTGGGAGAAGTATGGGGAGGAGTTTCCTGAAAAGGGAGTAGGAAAATGATGGACCCATCAATTCATTTTGAAGCATTCAGACAAAATTATGATGGCTTGGTCAACCCAGTTGGAAGATAAGTGAGGACGTGCAGTCAATCCAAACACAAAAGCGGCACAGGACAAACTATTGGGTTCAACCATTGAGAAATTTGGCATCACTATGCCATCGATGTATGCCATTGATGAAACAGGTGTCACTGGCCAAATGGGTCAAAAGGAGAGAGTTATGGGTGCATGGAAGAAAGGGCTACATTACCAGCAGGTTGGAGGTTCATGCAAAAATACGACGGTGCTTGTTACTATCTGTGCAGATGGTTCATCACCAACGGAACCTCCCGTCGCATGAGGCCATCTCCTATGGGGGTGAGCCTTGTAACACGCTGGACTCCTTATGGTCAGCATTGGATGGCACCTACAACGCGGCTAACGACCGTGCAGTGGACCTTTCAGTGCTGGATGACTTCGACGCTCTCCCCCAAAGGGGGTGGATCCCCTTCTCCCTCCTGGAGCTCCAGGAGGCACTCAAAGCGTGCTCATCACGCTCTGCTCCAGGGCCTGACCATGTCACATGGTCGTTCCTGAAACGGTGGGCTGGCGACGTCGAGGTCGCCAACCTTTTCTTACGCATCGCGGAAGCGTGCGTCGTCCGGGGCCATTGGCCCGCACACTTTAAGGAATCCACTTCGGTTATCATACCGAAGCCGGGTAAACCCAACTACTCCACCCCCAAGTCGTTCAGGCCGATAGTGCTTTTGAACACGTTGGGTAAACTTGTCGAGAAGATGCTCTCTCGACGACTCCAGTTCGATGGAGTCGCACACGGCGTTTTTCACCCCAACCAGTTTGGGGGTGTCGCCCAGAGGTCCACTGAGGACGCTGGAGTCTACCTCACCCATCTCGTACGCGCGGGATGGGCGAAGGGCCTGCAGACGAGTGTTGTCGCTTTCGACATCGCTCAATTCTTCCCGTCTCTGAACCATGAGGTTCTGTTGACGATTATCGAACGATCCGGATTCCCACCGTGTGTGGTGAACTTCTTCCGTTCCTATCTAGTGGGCCGCTTTACGGTTTACAAATGGAACTCTGACTCCTCGGGGAAGTTCTCCGCGGATGTCGGTGTAGGGCAGGGGTCCGCCCTTTCCCCCGTCTGCTCGGCGCTGTATCTAGCGCCGGTCATGAAGCTTTTCTTCGAGAGTCTTCATAGTCTCTCGACGGATCTCATCTCATACGTGGACGACGGCACGCTCATCGCCCAGTCTAAACGCTTGGAGGACAACCTCCCCAAGCTTGTCGGGGCATACAACGAAGTATTCCGATTATTCACAGCCCTCGGTCTGGTATTAGAACATGCCAAATCGGAGGTGTTCCACTTCTCTCGAGCCAACTCGGCGGCCAACCCGCCTATCGACCTGGGTGTCGCTCCCTTTACCGGAGCCACCCCCCTACGCCCTAAACCAGTCTGGCGGTATTTGGGGTTTTTCTTCGACCGGAAGCTCTCCTTTAAAGAGCACGTCCGATTTTACACCACCAAGGCGTTCACAACGGTGAGCGCCATGCGAATGTTAGGCAATTCGACCAGGGGATTATCCCCGGCGAATAAACGCCTACTTTACCGATCGTGCGTCATCCCAGTGGCGACGTATGGTCTCCGCCTTTGGTTCTGCCGCGGTACTCGTACCAAGGGAATCGTAAAGGCCCTGTCCCAGATGCAGCACACCGCTGCGCGCTGGATCACGGGCTCCTTCCGTACCACGCCCTCGGGGGCGATGGAAACTCTCGCAGCGCTGTGGCCCATGCCCCAGCTGCTCCGGCGCTTGGCCGACAAGAGCTGTCTTAGGACAGCGTCTTTGACGCGCACACACCCTCTCAGGGCCATCCTGGAAGGGCCACTGATGGGAGACGCCCCCCGGCACAGGTTGTGCCTGCAGGACCTCCCGCCTGTTATGCGGCGAAAACTGATATCCCCCGCGGTGGATGCGGTCGCCATCTGCGCTCCCGTCACGGAGACTTTTGAGGCCTACGGCCCCGAGAGTCAGCCTGGCGCTCGCTTCGTCGACCTCTTAGGAGATCGTGTCAACCTTCACCGCCCGCCCCCCAAAGGGTCGGACGAATACAAAGATTATACCGGGCGACTGGACAGGGTACTGGCGGAGGCCAGATCCGAACAGTCCACCATTGTCGTAAGCTGTGATGGGTCGGTGCCCAGAACAGCCCACCAGGCCGTAGCGGCCTCACTGGTCTTCAGAGGAAACCAGGAGGTGCGCCGGATTATCACAGCCGCGGGACGCGCCTCTGCGTCCGACGTGGAACACATGGCACTCCAAATTGGGGCAGCCGCGGCGGTCGCCGCTGGTTGCACCAAGATGGTTATTTTCACCGACTCCCTCGCTCTCCTCGAGACGTGGGCGGATTGCTCCCCCAAGGGAGGGCAACAGCATGCCATCAGAGCGTGCAGGTTATTGCGCCCCTGGCTCGGCAGAGTCCAGGACCGCTCCATCCACTTGTGGTTCGTCCCTTCCAAAGCGGAATGGGCGGTCCACAAACTTGCTCATGATGCGGCAGCATCGCTCAGGGTTCCGCTGGGGGCGTCCCCCCGCACTACCCGTAACTGGCTAGTCGCCTCGTTTACCGAGACAGCCGAAACGGACTGGAGGGCCCGCTTTGCGGACCCCAAGTACCGAGGTCGAAACTTCCTGGACCTTAGGGCCCAGCGTAAGGGCCCAGCACTCCCCACTACTTCAGGTATGGGGCCTTGGCTCAAGGAAACTGCATTTGATTGCAGCTTGACGGCTCGGCTCTGCCGGTGCATCACGGCGCACGCCCCCATTGGGAGCTACCGCGCTCGCTTCTTTCCCAGCGAGGAAGATCGCTGTTCCTGCCCCCCCCGTCCCTTACAAGATCGGGATCACTTGCTCCGCGTGTGTCCACACGTGAAGCGTAAGAAACACCGTCAGGCGCCGCGATTCATCGCGGACCTGGTGGAGTTATTGGAGGCGAACCCCAGAGCGTTCGCCTTTGCCCCCCCCGAGGGGTGGGACCCAGGATGAGGGGTACGCGCAGGGCGTATGACCCCCGTCTGGTGTGTCGGGGCCCCTTTCGGGGCTGAACGGTTGCTCTGTCCCACGGACCGGGCTTCTTCTTGGTTGGTAACGCCGAACCTTGGGTTCGTCGCTGGCAAGGTCAGGGGGCCCACCGTATGGTGGGTACCCTCCCGTGCGCGGGGGGGCTAAGCGGCGTGGGGTTGTACCTGGGCGACCGGGGGACCTCGGACCCCACTGGGCCTTATGGCTAGTGGGTTGGGCGACTCGCGGGGAGCCCTGTAATCGTCATTCCTGCACCGCTGCGTCGGTGGGCGCGCACAGGTAATAGGGGCCGCTGAGGGGGGACGGTCTGGGGGGCGGTCTGGCTTAGTAGGGCCTGGGGGGTGTTCCGGCAGGGCTGGTTCGGGGAGGCGCCTGAGCGCTCTCTTTCTGCTGTTTGGCTTACGAGGTCGAGACTGCGGTCGTCCACCTCAGCCTTCTCGCGCTCATGAGCAGTCTCGGGGCTGTAGTTTCCCCTCCAACTTACGTCGTATACCCGCTGCCTGCTTGTAGTAGCTAGCCGTGGACTGCGCTCGTGCACCACGTTAAATATTGTTGAACAAAAAAAAAAAAAAAAAAGATGGTTCATCACTTCCTCCAGCTGTCATTTTCAAAGGGAAAGCATACCAGACTGACTGGAATGATAATAACCCTGTGAAGGCATTGTAAGATTGTATTTATTTTATCACCATTGCTTTCTAACTTAAATTTTGAGGATTGGTTATGCAAAGAAAGGGTGGACTACAGGCGAAATTGGGATTGAATGGATCAAGATATTTGATAAACAAACTCATGCAAAGGCCAATGGCCAGTGGTGGCTCCTTCTAGTTGATGGACATAATTCCCATTATACATGAGCTTTCCTTTGATATGCACATGAGAACAACATTGCGATCCTATGCCACCCTGCTCACACCACACATCTACCAAGGTCTTGATGTTGTTGTCTTCTCAATCATGAAGAGGAATATTGGGGATGAGCACAGGGCATATCAGAAGAGAACTCGGAAACCTATGAAGAAAGAGAACTTTCTTGAGATCTATGGATGTGCTCACATCAAAACCATGCAGGCTGACACTGTAAAAGCTGCATTTCAAAAAACAGGCACATGGCCTGTAGATCCAAATGCTGTTATACCTGAAATGATGGCACTGAGTAAAGTAACTTCAAAGGACACCCATCTCCCTGTTGTCCCACCAACTCCTGTCTGTGTTGTGGCTGATATGCTAAAGGAGGTGGCAGGAATGTTGATGACTGAGGACCTTGAAAGTGACGAGGACCCACTGGAATCTGATATTGAGGTCGGGGATGAGGAAGGTGAAAATCCCTTTGTCAAAAGGTCCAGCTGCCACAAGGGGTACTTGCCCCAATCCCCAAAGATGAAAATGAGATGGAGGATGATGAGGGTGGTACTGGAGAGATGGGAGGCAAAACACATGGTGTCCGATGTGTCAGAGACAAACCCGCTGCTGCTGCCCAGCCAGCAATACAAAGTTGGTTACATCATGCTGAAGAATCTATCAGAAAGGCTGTCAAGCGACTCGGAGAATCATCACTTACCATGTTTGTTGCTTCCAATTCCATTCTGAATCCAACATCTACCCTGAATTCTGTCACTCTGGAGGTGGCGCTTTCTATCCAACCAAAAACAAACAATGAACATATTCTTCTTGCTGCCCTTCATGAATCAGTCAACCAATTGGAATACCAGAAGCGACAAAATCTTGAAATCCAAGCAGCCGGGATCCTGAACACAACATATTGCAAGTTGCTCGCTGAAAAACTAGCAGTACAAGAAAACGCGAACTCAGAACCCAAGAAAAAGAGGCTTATGAGTGATGGCCTACCTGTTTTGTTGATGGATGATTTCTTCTATGAAAGAGTGGTTGAATTTGAAGTTGAAGCAAAGTGCAAAGAGGTGGAAATGAAGGCAAAATGGCAGGTTAGGGCTGACAAAGTGAAGGCAAATGATAACTGGATAAAGGAACATGAACAAACCTGGAGGCCTTAAATGAGTGGGAAGAGCATAAAGCACAGTGGGCAGTTGACAAGGCAGCCACAAAGGTCAAGGGCAAGTTTTCATTGGAGAAGCCTAAACTGGGTAAGCTTCTATCACTTACAAAGCCAAAGGGAGGGTGGATATGACCTCAGAATGAAGCTGAAGGGTCCTCAAGTGAAGCAGAAAGCAGTGGAGAGGAGACGTTCAACATTGAAAGTGACAATGATGTTGTTATCAGTGATAGCAATTAAATAAAATGATTTTTCAGCTAGTTTCAGCTATTTTTGGTCCTTGGTGCACATGACTGTTCCAGTGCCATTTCTGGGGAAATCCAGCAAAACGGCTATAACACAATCATTTTCCACTTTCTCATCACAAAGAGTGTACCTACTGACAGCCCCAGGTCAACTTAATGGTCTGACAACCCAAAGTTGGTCTTCAAGCCCGAGGTTCTAGTACAGTAGAGTCAAACATTTTCTGTTGGTGCATAAGACAGTCTAAAACTGTAGTATGCAAGACTGACTGGTTGGTGGACTGAAACCAGACTGATAGTGACTGGTTATGCACAGTCTGGTTACAGTTATAAGATATATACAGAACTTTGTAACCAGTTATGGTCTCAGTTACTATCTGAAAAGGGCAAAAAACTGGACTGGACCAGACCTTGAAACACTACCGGTGATGCATTTGGGGTGTTGGTCAATGGGATGTTATCAGTGCACACCAGCATATGTAAGACTGAATTGCTAGATGATGCCAGGCTTACAGTATTTACAGGCAACCAACTAGATAGCATGACCTATGTGTCTGTGCCTGCATGATGTTCAACTAGTTGGCTGTGAAGGTCTGCCCAGCAAGTCAAAGTCTTTTGATCCTTCTCAAGCTGAGAATCCTGTTCCTTCACTGCAGCCACTATTTGTCTCCAATTTGAGTTAAGCCAATTGATGGCTCCAATGATCAAACTGATTTCAGCCATATCACTGATGGCATGTGGAGATGAACAAATATAAAAATACACTCAAAAAAAGTACAACTGGAATCTGGAAATTCTGGCCAGAATATATGGGGGAGTGCAATATATTTGTGAGGGGGCATGTTGATGGTCTAGAGGGATTGAACCCTTAGAGCTGGGACTTAGGCAGCTTCACCCTTGCAAAGGGGCTCATCAGAGGCCTTAACTGCTGCAAGCTCTTTACACTCCCCCACCTAATCTGCACGGACTCCGTGTGGAATCCTAGCTGTCCGCTCGGACTTCACTAGGATTTTTTTTGGCAGAAAATAATGTCAAATTTCCATTCCGAGTCCAAGTGATGTCCAAGTGATGTCCGAGTTTTGTCCGTGCGGACCAACTCGGACTAGAAATTCCTAGCACGGATTCCGCACAGACTGTCCTAGCAAGTCACTATTTAAAAGGTAATGTAATGGAAGGGTTTGAACCCAGGACCTTGTGGCCACGTGAGTGTGACAGGTAAGTAATATAACGACTGTGCTACCAGGCTGTATGAGCCTGGGCAACATATGCCTATTTACTGGGCACCGTTGTCACAACGTCGGTATGTGTCACCCTGTGACTGCCAACTCACGCGTTGCCACCCACCATCACGACGACGGCCTCCCTCTCCTCTCCACCCCTCCCTCCGGCCCCCCCTCTCCCTCTAGCGCAACATGGGGGCCTAAGGCCCCCATGTTAAGTATTTTAAAATCTATTTCATTCTTATTTAAAGCTAATAAAATGTTTTTTTCTCTTTCAGTTTTTCTTTCTGTATGCAACGACGCGCCACCCCTCCTCCCCACTTAGCTGGGAGGTGGGGTGCTTCATGGAGTGAGGGAAGGTGCCAGGGACCTCCCAGATGCACGCAACAATGACGACAACCAGTGCTGCCTCCCCTCTGCTGCCCTGTCCCTAGCCCAGCGCTGCCACATCACCCCAGCGCCACCTCCCTTCCGACCAAGCACCTACCGCCGCCGCCACGTCACACTCACTGACCCAACACCCACCGCCACGTCACCGCCCACCGCCCACCAAATCAGCACCCTCCCCCAGCCACAACCCCCACCAACCCAGCACCTGCTGCCGCCATGTCACCACCACCCACTGATCCAGCACCCGCCGCAGCGGCGCAGCCACATCACCACCCACCAATCCAGCAGCCTTCAGCAGCCGGGGACAACCCCCACCGACGCACGGGATGCGCCAGGGATGACGGGATGCACTGGGGGACAGGGGGACGCGCCAGGGCTGAGGGGGATGCGCTGGAACTGAGGGAAACGCGCTGGGAGGGAGATGGATGAGCCAGGACAGAGGGGGACGAGCCAGGACAGAGGGGGACGCGCCAGGAGGGAGGGGGGACACGTGGGGGGGATGGGGGGACGCCATGGGAGGGAGGGGACACGCCGGGGGACGGGGGGACGCCCTAGGGGGGAGGGGGGACACGCCAGGCATGACACCCAGCGCGATATAGCACCCCCACCGCCACTGCAGGGGGATAGGCACGGGGAAGGGGGGCAATGACGGTGACATGCCACGCCCCACTCCCCCCCCTCCCCTTTAATTTTATTTCGTACATATTTATTTTATTTATACTCTATTTTAATCAATATAAGTACTAGTCTGTCAGAGCGAGGGGACACGCCAGACGCCTGACCACATGACAGCCAGCGCAACAGAGCACCCCTCACCACTGCTGCGAGCGACTGCTCGCAGGGCAGAGGGGGTGCAATAGGCGAGGGTGACAGAAGGGCACGGGGAAGGGGAGGGCATGGGGGACAGGGGGGGGGCAATGACGCCCTTTGAGTGCCGTTGCTTGATGTGAGCAATGGTAACTTTTTTTTTTATTGCTAGCATGTATTTGGAATAGGTAATAAATAGTAGTAATAATATTAATATTGTGTGCCCATTTGGCACAGTGGTTTTAAGTGTGCCCAGTTTGTGTAATCTTGATCAAAGTGCCTTGGGTTCAAACCCTGCCAGGTACAACAATATTTTGATCTTACTCTCATGAAAAAATTCACCAAGTCTTTATTTACTCGGACATTACTCGGACCAGCTAGGACAACTCAGACATCATTAGGACTTCTTACAGTTTCAAGATGCTAGGACTCGGCCCAATTCTTCAGTCCACATGATGTCCGAGCTGTCCGTGCAGACTACTCGGACTTTACTAGGAATCCGCGCGGACAGCTAGGAGTCCGTGCAGACAGCTGGGAGTCCGCGCGGACTAGGTGGAAGAATGTAAAGTACAGACTGCTGCCCTAACTGCTCTGAAATAGATTGTCTGGGACGATCTATTTGATCAGATGTCTCTATCCTGCATAGGTTGGTGAGGGAGATTCTATCACATGTGAGGCTGTGCACATGCCAGGTAACAGACTCTGGGATCACCAGATTGAGGTCTTTACTCTCCCCTATGTATTCCGCATGGAATCCATGTCAGTCCGCACACAATTAAATATACATTTTAGTTGTGTAACAGCAGCATGGAGTCCGAGTCAGTCCACATGGAATCTGTGCTGTTTTACGTGGAATCATGGATTCTGAGCATCCAAGTCTGAGCTAATTGTGATTAGTGTAGACTAGGACTACACAGACATCTGCATTGGTCCATCATCAGTCTGAGCAGATAAAGTAATAGAGAGTAAAATATTTGCCAGGGCAGCCAATTGAACCAGAGGCCTTGAGATAACCTATGAGATAACCAATAGCATTAACCATTACACTACAGTATCATATTACTTACATACATTATTGTTTACTAACTACCCTCATCACTGCACCATGTCATGTTGCCTCACGTTCCATCATTGCGCATCACTACCAGCACTGATCACTCACCACTACCACATGCTACCACCTCCCTCCCACCTCTCCACCTCTATGGGGGCCTATAATAAGTATTTTCTTTTTTTATTAATATTATTAGCTAGCTAATTGTTTGTTTCCAGTGGTTTGTATTGTATCTACAATGATGGCTCCCCCCACGACGGGCTCCTGACCATGCACTGCTGTGTTTTCTCACCACATATAATAATATAAAGCATTATAATAGAGGTGTTTGTTTGTTTGTTTGCTGATTAAAAAAGCGAAAATCTCTCCCAAGTCTAAAAGTCACATGATTGTCTAGAGGCACAGGCACTAAGTTATGTGACCATTTCCTTTTTAGGTAAAAATTACATGGTTGAATGCACATTTCTGTTGGCATCAAAACATCTGCAGGTAGGTACCATCAAAAGTTTCTCCATTAAGATTAAGGAGAATAATACATGTAAACAATAGGATCCAGGGACTTTGCAAAGTTGTTCAAGTCTATTTTGAGCATCATGTGACTTCCTTATGGCACCCCAGCAACCAGGGGAAACACAGGAGAGGGCAGGGGGAACACCCAGACAATGGGGGATGCCCAGGTGAAAGGGGGATGCCACTGAATGAGGGGGGGATGCCAGATGACAAGGGGGGTGCCAGATGACAAGGGGGGTGCCCATGCAAAGTGGGATGCCCAGACAATGGGGGGACACCCAGGCAAAGGGGGGGCACCCAGACGATGGGGTGGCATGCCACAGAACGGGGGGGGTGGCAACAGGGGATGCAGGAGGACACCACCAGATGATGGGGGGCATGGGGGACATGACCAGCACCACCCAGCCCAGCCCCATGAGCTACTGCTCGTGGGGTGGAGTGTGGGTGGAATGATGACGATGCTGGAGCGGGCCACAGCCCAACATGCCAGCACCCCCAACCACTGCCACAAGCCATTGCTCGTGGGGTGGAATGGGGTGCTATGCAAGGGGCAGGGCACCATGACATGATCGTGCTAAGAATGGGGACCCCCCTGTCTAGAGGGGGTGGATTCTTTTTTTTTTGTAGTCTTAAAATTAGTAGAAACCCCTCTGTCATTGGAGGTGAATGTTTTATATAGATGTAAATGGGCAATAAGTACATATGTTCAGAAATTAGTAAATTTTAAGTCTGGATTCTGTGTGGAATCCATGCAGACTCACATGGACTCTGCATGGAATTTGCTCACAATTTCCTTTTTGGGAAGCACAAGGTTGGACTCACTTGGATTCCACACAGAGTCCACACGGATTCTGCACAGAATGAGCAGATTCTGTGTGGATTCCACAAGGACACATGGGGGAGTGTAAGTTACAGGCCAGATCTGGGCCTTCCTGGACTGATCATTGATGATTGGCAGATGTGACTCTGAACAGGAGGGTGATCAGTTTGGGTTACATCTCATATGGGATCCAGTTACCACCTCCAGTGTCTGCATGCCATTGGACAAAAGCATGTAGTTTGTAGCCAATGCACTGCCAGTGAAGAACTGGACTTGATGAGAGCCAATCTGTTTGTACACTAGACCAACTGTAGAAATCAGTCAGCAGTCTCCTAAGATAGTGCCAAAATATTTGCTAAGTTACAAGATGTGAGTCATGTAGCCATGGGGTTCCAATCATTATGTAGTGAATGGATTAGCTTCTCATGCATCAAAGTGCTTTAGAGGGCACTTTCAGGCACAAATTGTTTGAGTGAAATCATCCTCCTATTTTGAGTTGTGATGCCCAGTTTTTCAGTGTTTCCCAATGCTTAATGGCTCTTCTGGCATTGTGTGCAGAGAAAGGAAGTCTGTTTTTAGTGTGAAAAATAGAGTTTTTGCCCCTGAATTGCTTGCCAACATCTGAAATGGTGCAAATACCATTCTTGTGGAGTGAGCGCCATGCATTACCATATTGATGTGTTGGCTAGAAATCTTGGCTGTATACATAATGCTGATGCAGCCCTCAGGTGTCACTGGTATTTTCCCTTAGTATTGAACAAATTTTCTGGATATCCCTCAGCCATCCAGGGGGTATCTGAAATTGTTAACATTGCATGTCCAGTCTACAAAGGTGATGTGGGTCATGTGTCAAAATGTTGGAATATGGTGGTTAAGGTCATGCACCAGCCCATCCACAGCTATCAAAGCATTCATCCTTGCAATACTTGGAAATTTAAATTGGTGGTTAGCAATGGGCAGTGTCAGGATTTCAGAATTAAACCAGAAAGGAAACTGAAGGATTTGGTGCACTTGACCTGCCCATAGATGATCTAATTCTTCAGCATCCTGTTGCTTGATGGGCTGGTGTTGAGATAGAGTATACAAAAGTATACAGGCAAGCCATGGCAGTTAGCATGACCAGGGAATAATGCCAATTGGGGGAATGCACAGTAACTTACCAAGCCATGATATCATAGGAGGTACTATAACACCATAATTATAGGGAAACACCAGAGTGTGGCAGTGGCTTGCAAAATCTCTTCCAATTAGAACAAACAGTGTATGCATAAACAGTTCTAATCACAAGGGCTGGCTATGCAAAATTCTTTTCTCATTAGAAGCTCTGTTTTGCAATACAATTTTGCAAAACCCTCTTGTGCCAGGAGAGCCAACATTGTGGCACAGCACTCACTGTGCTGCCATATTCCTTTTATGGGTGCATTGTTGATGATCTAAGATTTTGTCATAGATTTTCTCCTACAGTATTCGTGAGCACCTCCATCAGTACATATAGACTACTCTCTGTGATATCTACCTGTGCCTCTGGCAGTACAATCTCCCCCTGTCCCAGTGCTACATATCCTGTGATGTAACACCAAAGGTGTTCAATGGGTGCGCATAGCATGGAACTGCAATGCCTGCTCATTTGCAAACACACGCAGGCCCTCTGCCGTTTCTGGATCAGCTGTTATAATACCCTTTGCCACTGTCTTGGTGTGACACCCAATTCTCTGTGCACTTAGACAAAGGTCAAGGCTCCTTAGCTTGACCTTAGGCAATATACAGCCTTAGAACTGCTCTCGAATGTGCAACTTGACCTAAGCCAGAAAGCCTCTGACTTAGCGTGATATAACTTAGCGACGAAAGCCTCGTCGTTAACAAACTCGATACTTGTACTGAGTAGTTGAGGCTCTCGCCTTAACATGTACTGTACCATTTCAATCAATTCGCTAGTGGGTGTGACCTGTGACCTGCTTGGTGAAATTTTGGATTCATCAGCCCAGCTTGTGACCTGTGACCCCAATTAATTTTGCCATGTTCAGCTCTTGGTTCACACTGGAAGCTATATTTGCCAGCAAACAGGAGCACACTGAAGGTGGTGAACAAGCTGTATGCATCATCAATGTTTTGGCGCCACAATGATGACAACAACTGGGTTGTGGATGAAAAGTGGGCAATGGCTGTGTAGGTTTGACATGAATTACATAAGTAGCTTACCCTGGGCCATTTACCTCAAGCTTCTACATGATTAGTACTGTATTATTCTGGATGAAAATGGGACCACCAATGCTGATAGAGCCAAAAAAAGGCTAAAACCTGTGGAATTTAGATGTCTCTGGGACATTCGCCAACCTGCTCTGTGACCCATGACCCCCATGACATTTTGGTTTGCCAGAAGGCCCTGTGACCTGTGACCTGGTGAATTGATTGAAATGGTACAGTATTTATGTACACATGGCTAAGGGTAGGCATCAGATCCTTACAATCAAATGCATGGTCAAGGGTAGGTAGTGATCAGACTCATGGTAGGCACATGTAGCTGCACACCTCATGCTGTAGGCATGGTGCTCTGCCCATTGACAACCCATGGTACAGGCATGGCTACCTCATGTAGTGTAGTATATAGATGATAATATATCACCCAGAGACAATAGTCATGTTCCCTTGGGTATCTGGTATACTAGTGTGACACCTCTTGACTACTGGACTACCCCCTTTCATTGTTTGCTTGTTTGGGAGCTGTCATTGTATCCTAGTGGTATAGCATCATCCTAACAGATTCCAGTGGATTCTGACCAGAATAAACAGATTCCGGGGAGTCTGATCAGAATAGGTAGGGAGTGTAAATTTCAGATGGCCAGACACACATACAGACACCAATGGCCCAACCACTTACCCAATATGAGGACTACACCTGATGTGGCCATGGTTGAAACACCACATCTGGACACTTTCCAACATGGTGTGGATGGGGTCTTGGCCCTCTTAAGGTCAATTGATTGGGTTGTCACATTGCACTATCAAAGGTAAGTGCAGATAGGGAAAATGCATGACATTCAAAAGGTGTGAGGACACCTTATATACAAAACAGGAGTACAGACTATATGTGTGATGATTGCACACATGCTCTCATGCCAATCAGATCAAGAGAATAGAATAATAAAGTAGCAAAGAGGCAGAAATGCATGAAAATGGAAATGTGGATAAAAATAGAATACTCAATCAAAATAAAGGCTGAGTGGTTGTCAGTTTGGCATAGTCAGGTCCATTTCTTGGGGGGTCAACTGTCAGGAATGGCTCAGGGAGGAGACTTCTGACTAACACTGAGGCCCTCTATTGACAAGACATCACCTGGGCCCCAAGCAAGTGTGGAGTGCCATCCAGTGCACCCCCTCAACCCTACTCTTCTGGTAGATCACCCCATCAATCAGGAAGAGACTATCTGTGGAAAGGGGAATGTGTTGAAGTGTAAATTCTTGAAGAAAAGTCCAAAGAATGAATAAAAACATTCAAAAAATATACAATAAAATCAAAACCAGTAACCAGCCCTTCCAGATCAGAGTGAATATGTCATAGAATTCTTGAGGGAGTGTGGCATGTGACAGGGTTCACAAGTTCAGCTCATCAAGTCAATCCCTGAGTCTTCATGACTGTCCAATGCTCTACCTGTAGCTCAGAATTACAGAAGGGGTTTATTAGAAATATGAATAAACAGTAAAAGAACAAAAGAAAGGAATAATACAAATACTCAAGAATATGTGACCATCTTGAGGATTCCATGGCAAGGGCCTCAGAAGTGGGAAGTTGATGGGTCTGTCATCTTCCCCTTCCACAATGGTCTGAATGTCTCATGTATATATGATCTTTTCCCCTTTGCTGCCCCACTCTTATGACATGCAACCAAGGTATAGTCATCATTACTTACCCATGTATCTTAATGACTCTTACAATGTGCAACAAAGATAGAACATTGTCTTGTCTGTTTGGTTGATTTCAGTGAGGTGGCCACTCCTGGCCTCCTTCCACACAATGCAGTGCCTCATCCTTAATGCATGGACTACACACAGTTACCACATGTACAGTAGTATATAAACATTGATATATTGACCAGAGACACTAGTCATGTTCTCTTGGGTTATCCACTAGTCTCAGTGTGACAGCCCTAAGACTTCTTGACTACCTTCTTTATTCTTTGTTTGTGTTTGCCTGGGAGGCCTCATTGATTTTCTTTGAGGATTAGCATTGTCCTAACAATGAGGAAGCTGGTCATCATGATTGTACACAACCTCCCCTTACACACTGTCCACTTTATGCTCCCAGACCATATTCACCCTGTATTCCCTGGATATATGTCATCAACACCCATGATGTCACAGGAGACTCCCAATGTCTCTGGTTCATTCCATGGGGCACTTTCATAACAGTGAATATTACAGATCATTTCTTGTTATTCTGATGCTGTAAACCACAGCTACCACAAGGCTATGAAGATGGCAAGCCCCAACATTGCTGTGAACCAGGCATTACACTGAGAACTTACTGATCTTGATCAGGGAATACACTGGATGCAGCAACTGCTGGAGCAGGAGTTCAGGACAATATGTTTTAATCAACCCAATCCTCCTAATATTAGTGCTCTTATGGGCTGTATATATATTTACTTCTGCTGATCATTATGGCACAAAGCTGATGCCATCATCACTCCACCAGCATTGTGAAATATGAACTTTCCCAGTGCCATGACATATTAAAACTCTTGGCCCCATTATTAGCTTGGGTTGCTACCAGTTTCCAGCACCATATGGTCATAAACTATGTCAGTACTGTGACACATTGCAATGCTCAGCACTATAATAACCCTGTGACCAGTATTTCAGCCTTCTGGGCCCATCATGATGTATCATTTCCAGTGCCATATCACTGGTCCAATTGCTTTGCCAACAGTGGTACTTCAGCTGCTGGGCCCATCTAGATGTATTGCATCCTGGGCCCAGTTCACTACCAGCAGGTGTGTGGACCTAGGTCCCTGTCATCTCAGTTGTCTACATCAGGAAATTTGGTCCCATGCCTCATATATATGTTCATACTGTATTTGTTGTGTCCCTTATCATTCATTCATCATATACACTCATTGTACACTTTGGCTTCAACCTTTAAGAGGGCCCTCCTCTACACTCAGTGTTGGGATTATGTATGCAAGAGTATACAGGCAAGCCAAGGCAGTTAACATGCCTAGGGAATATTGCCAGAATATGCTAAGTCATATTAACACATGCTACAGAGTTAAACATCCTGCAGCATGTCTATGATAGGATAGGCAACTGCCTGTGTGTAGGAGGTGTCATAGTAAATAGGAAATCAATAGGAAATTAATACAAAATTAGTAGCTATCTACAATTTTACTTTGTCCTTTCTTATCTACAGTTAAAACTATTTCTACATCAATATATACATTAATCTAATAGTACTTCATTATAAACAATATTCTTCATCATCCCATTTTCACTTTCACTCCCCCATACAATAATTTACACTCCCCCCCCATTCCTTGTGGATTCCTGAGGATTCCTGGTCCATTCCTGGAATCCTGGTTCATTCCTGGTCCATTCCGTGGATTCCTCATCATTCCTAGGGAGTCCTGGTCTATTCCTATCCCACTCCTGATTCATTCCTGATATGGGTGTGGGGGTAGTATGGGAATGTAAAAGTGTGGGAAAACAGGTGTAAGAGTGTGAGAAATGTAGATAGGGGTGAATATGATGGATTGGTAAGAAAATGTGGGAATATATGTATGTGAGAATGTGAGGGATGGTGAGTGTGGGAATGAGGGAGTGTGGGAATGTGAAGATGAGGAAGCATGGGAACATGAGAGATGGTGAGTGTGGGAATGGACAAGGAGAAAGTTAGGCGGATTTAGAATGTATGGAGGAGGATATGAGGGAGTGTGGGAAAGCATGGGAATGTGGGAATGTGAGAGTGTGGGAATGTGGGGATGAGGGAATGTGGGAATGTGAAGATGAGGGGGTGTGGGAATGTGGGGATGAGAGTGTGTGGGAATGTGAGGATGAGAGAGTGTGGGAATATGAGGATGAGGGGGCATGGGAATGTGGAGATGAGGGGGTGTGGAACTGTGAGGATGAGGGTGTGTGGGAATGTGATGAGGGGGCATGGGAATGTGAGAGATGGTGAGTGTGGGAATGGACAAGGAGAAAGTTAGGCAGATTTAGAATGTACAGAGGAGAATATAACTTAGTTGATATTCCAACTGAGAACTACTAGAGGGATACAAACAACTTATATACTACTAAGACAATAGTTTAGGGTTATACTTCTTTATCACTACCATCTTCTGACTCTTCATCTTCATCTTTTTCCACCTTTTTCTGAATCACATATTTGGTATGATAAAATAGCATTGTATGTAGGAACCAATCAAAATTGCTTGGTGTCATTCGTTTTAGAATAGTTTCAAATCCACCAATCCAGGCATTTAATTGTTCACATGCCTGTTAGAGTAAAATCAATCTTGGAAAAGTTAATATAACTCACTCCTACCTGAGTATTAAAAGCTCGTTTATAGTAAGTTCGACCCTGATTATCAGTTGCAGCTACTACCAGATTTGGAGCAGATCCATTTAATGGTGCAGGATTACACCATTTGCGACACAAATAATCATCAGCTCGATGATTAATATAATGGTAGCTATCAACTATGAATCAGGTGGTTTTTTTCCATATTCTGTCCCAACTCCCATTTAAAATGGCAGTACGAAGAACTTGGCAAGCTTTATCAATGCATATGTAATCGGGTCTGGACTCCTCAGTAGGATAAACATTTTCCAAGAATTCTAAAATTTTGGTACAGTCCGAGGGCGTGAAGTGGGCCACTGAAGCCCAAAAAGCATGTACTTCGATTCCAATGCCTCCTAGAATAGATTTAAAGAGTCAGAAGGGTAGACCAGGACATGAGGAAGAGGGTGTTGATGAACGGTAATTTTAGGAGCCGTCATTGATACGCTGGGAATATTTTTCCGAACAGACTGCCAGATTGGGAAAATCGATGATGTGGACCACCCGTGGGAACCTGCATCGTCGTCGACTGCCTCAACTTCGGACCGCCGTTCTGGAGGACTGGAGCAACGGATGCTCTCAAAACTTTGAGATCGCATCAAGAGGTATTCATTCTACCAGAATATACACATTTTCAGCTATCTGATTGTTTTCCACGTCTAGGATTTCGCCTTGGAGGCCAAACCCTCTGATTCCCATCGTTGTCGACTCCAACGACATCCTGCTGGACATGCCCTCCCTCCGGTATATCAACAGTAGTCTCTACCAATCCAACTTGCTGGCTAACATCAATCCCAGGTAATTTGTCCTCGTTGCTGAGCTGTGAGTCCTGCACAGTGGTTTCACCATCCCCGAGCCTGACCTTGCTTGCAGCGGGGGGATCAACCATGCAAGGATGAGCAGAAGGCTGTCCTCCAACCGACGGAAGGGATCTCTCTACTTCAAGGGCCTGATTTTCGATTGTCGCCATGTTTCCATCTCGTTCGACATCCTCGGTGTTGGCAGGCCGATGTAACATGCGCGGACGGGGGCAAGGTTGGGTGGCCACTGCTGGAGGAGGCAAATCAGGTTTGTTGGGCTGGGTTTCATCCGGCAGCTACTACCGCTTCCTGGTGGGCTCGAATCAACCGAACTGGGCGTTGTCGGCGCGATCGAAGGATGGGTATCTCCGCCTCACTCTCAGAACCAGAATCAGAGCTACTTCCTGATGATCCAGTACCTTCATCATTGTCAGAACTCGAACTCTGATTGTCGTCACCCCCTCCCTCTGCTACCCCAGCACCTCGACCTTGCCCAGCTCTGCCTCAACCTCTCCCACCCCCTCTCGTACCTCTTCCACGACCTCGAGCCCTCAATGCCTTTGCCTCGGCTGCTGCTGCTGTCTTTGCCGCGCGTTCCGCAGCCTTCTTCTCCTTTTCAAGCACTCTCTGGTAATCCGCAATATTCTTCTTCAGAACCTTGAACCGAGGTGCTGCTTCCTTGAAAACGTCCTTCATCAAGCTCTCCCAATCATGTCGATCAAGCCAGTCAAGATTTTCTGCTGCAGTCATGTGGCGTGCGCGTCCTGAGGTGGGCATATTCTGCCTCTTTCGTCCTTTCTTCTCAAATGCACATTTTCTCAGCCTCTCGTTCTCTAGTTCCATCAACTTCATCTGTGCAAAGTCCTGTTCCAAGGCAACACCAGCTTGTGCAATGATGTCACGAAGCATAGCATTCTCCGCCCGCAGTGCTTGACGCGACGCTGTGCCTGGAAGCGGCTGGGGCACCTCAATGCGGTATCGTTGTGTTGGTTCATCTTCATCAACACCCTCGCCACCAGACCTTTCTGTCGGTGTAGTGTCATCTTGTTCAAGTGTGTCGGCTGTTGCAGCTGACATAATTGGTGTTGGGGTGGGTGTTGGAATCGGACTGAGGATCGAGGGGAGACATGCAGGAAGGGGCTGTGCTGCCTGTGTAGTCGTGTTCTTTGATGGCTCGAAGGCTGATTGAGGGATTACGTCGCAGTCTAGTGGCCATATTCCTGTTTTACGGAAGGCAGACTGGATCGTGGTTGATTTAAACGCTTCGCTTCGAGCTGTGTGGTAGTAGGCTAAGAAGTTTGCCTTCGTAATTGCAATGAGGGATTGCGATGCAAGTGTTACAACGTGCTTCCATGACTGGGCTAGGGGTCCAAAAGCACCGACGTCACAAGGCTGCAAAGCATGTGTTGTGTGGGGAGGAAGGCAAATGACGATGATTTGATTATCTGCTGCATATTTGCAAATTATGACCGTCGAGAATCAAGAGGCGATAGCGTCCAGCAGCTTTCTGTCTGGTTGCGGGATCAAAATTGTTCTGTAGCCACGCGGAGCCCAGCTCCTGATCGGTCCACCCATTCGGAGAAAGAGAAATGCTGCAAACACAACATGAGCATGGATCCTATGTATCGGAATAGGTTAATCACATACCTAGCATTCAACGGATTGTTACGACCCCACTCAGCATTCCGCCTCTTTGCCTGGAATATGATGGCAGGGTGAACAGTAGAACCATCAGCACAGATCGCTTCAATGACTGTGACGAGCTCTCGGTTACCATCTTCGATAGAATAGGCTGTCTTCTGATCACTATCCACCAATACTGCAACCTTCGCACCAATGCCGAGTTGAACACCCTTCTCGTCCATATTGTACAGGTTCTCAGGTGCGATGTTGTACTCCTTGATCAGCTTGTCAAGCATGTTGAAGAAGTCGCCCACCACAAACTGATTCAGTGCCTTTGCGCGTGCTGTCTCTAACCCTTGTGTTTTCTTTATCTTCAGGTCTGGATGACGCCTGAGGAACCGTTTGGGCCATGATACCCCCACCTGCTGACCAGAAATCTCTCCCGCATACAATGCAACCGTCGCATAAGTGAGCGGAATCCCACGGCGACCTTGTACTTTGATCCACTTGACCAAAATCTCCTCCTGTGCTGCCGTTAGAAGCTGCTCATTGACATGTGCTTCCTGACGAGTTTTGCCACCTTCACAGAAACTCAGAAGTACAAAAACATAACAATGCAACAACGTACCCTTCAAACGACGAGAAATGGAGGTTTGTGGGATGTTAAAGTCTTTCGCAGCTTGACGGACGGAGTAGTTGGGATTGCCGTTGGCTTTGGTACCGGACCCTTGAATTGCAGCCAAAGCAAGCTGCATACGTTCTTCCTGAGATTTGTCAAGAATGTCACTAGGTACATCCACAGTAGGATATGGTGAGAATGAAGTGGACATTAGAGAAAGCTGGAGATTGTGTGACGAATGGGTGAAGTGCGTTGTATCTGGGGGCGATGGAGCACGGCAAGGCAGCAGGCTTATATGGGCACCAGATACCATGTTATCTATCAGAGGACCTCAAAACCTCATGTATACTGCATTTTCGTAGGTACAGGGCACGACGCAGATTCATGTATGAGTGCACGTTTTCGTGCAGAACAGCAGAGTGCGAGAACAGGGTTACATTCAAAATATGGATGTTGCAGCCAATTAGTCGCATGGAAAACATGAGGAAGGGGGGTGTATGACACACTGCAGTCATCTGTTTCCCTTCAGACTGCCTCAGAAGCACACATCAATCTCTTGACGCAACCACACCAAAAACACATGTCCAGATGTAACGGTCCCTCTGCCCACATGAATAAATTTCATAAAAATCTGAAAGTCAGATGAAAGGAAGGACAAGGTCAGCATGATATGGATCTAATATAGTCCAGCAGCGTACGGAGCCATCCTCAGCTGCAGGTGGCCAAGGAATCTACCCATGTACAGGTCCGCTGATAAAGGGATGGGGCCATAAAACCTGTGTCAGATAGCCTTTACAGACTTGTTGCAGATGAATGGGTTGTGGATGGTAGTTGCATGGATGTGAGGAACGTGTATACAACATTTGGAAGGAATTGAAGAACAAACGTGCTGACTGCACTGCATTTCCATATTGGGCCAGGTGACCAAGCTTAGCCAAATAGCCGATTTGCCGGTTCGGCCAAACAAAAGTGCCCACAACGGATCACCACTTCATCACCACGGGTTCCTGCGTTGCCCAAAGGTGTATCGAACGGCATACTTACAGCTCGCAATCAGAAGTTTTGGAATTACGGTGAGCTACAGGGAGAAACTGCCAAGTGGTCCACTAGTCAGGGTGGCCCACTTCCTGATCCGCTACTGTAGGAGATTCAGACTTATCAAATTTAGTCCAATGTACTCCAAAGCTATTGTTTCAATATTACATATAAGCAGCAGCTGAAGCATGAAAACTGTATATTCCATTGATGACAGCATTTGAAAAAACTCTGTCAACCCAAAGATTTTGTCCAACTTTTAAATATGTTGCTGAGTTCAGATACACTTTTCGATGATAGGTTTCTCCTTCTGTAACACTTTCAGTCAGACGTTCATGGTCTGCTGAATATAAGGTCCCACATCTGGTGCATTCACCACTAAGCACTGGGGTATTTTTAAATATTTCAGAACCTTTTATTAGTGTCACCCTTGGTATATCTCGAATTTTGGTAGCTTGATGCAAAGCCCATGGTTGGCAATTCATATCTTCACAGATAAAACTGTCAGGACAGATTACAAGAGCAGGTTGAATCTCAGCATGAGAAACAGGTAGCAATTTTCCCTGAAACCTTCCTTTTGTAGTGTAAGGATATAATTTCAGAAGTTTAGAAAACTGATCAAGTTTTCCTCCTAATGAGGTAACTTGTGTATTGTCAGTACCTGTAGTATTCTTTGGACTGTCTGGTTGCAGAGTATGTTGTTGTGCACCAAGCTTTTCATTTAGTGCACGTGCCAATGACTTGATCCAAGCACTGGTTTTGATGTGGTTTTTGCCTTGAACTTCAGGGTTTTGTTGTCTTGCATGAAGTGTTAAAAGCATTGGGTTATTTGTAAGTGTGAATAACACTGTGAGAACAGTTGCTAGTGAGACATCAGAGCTAAAGTTTTCCTGGATAAAATCACTGAATATGGCAAAGGTAATATTTGGAAAGGCACTCTGATCTGGAAGAGCAACTGTTGTAGGTAATACAGTGAGAAAAAACACAACCCAAAGCATGGTAGTACACATTTTCAAAGCAGACAACAAAACACCGATCACGGTAGGCAAAAACCGTATAGTACAAAACATCAAAAGACTGTAAACATACTATTAAACCTGAAGAAAAAAAAGGGGGAAAAAAAACTACTTTTTCTTTTTAGTAACTTTCTTATCTGCTTCCTTGGCTGCAACTCCCTTCTTTGCCTTGGCTTTCTCCTTTTTATCCTGCATCTTCCTTTTTTCCAACCATTCTTTTAAATCTGAAAAATGGTAAATTGCCTTCTTTGTTCCCCACAAAGCTTCATCATCATCATCATCATCATCATGGCTGTTGTTATCATTGTCTTGGGGGTGTCAAGCCATGCCAGCATTTCCTTGTATTTTGAAATATCCTGAAAACAAGGCACATATTGTGCATGATAGACAGACTTGGAGACAAACAGCTGCCTGATTTCTGTCACAGTAACTTTCTGATATTCACTTGGCCATAACCCCTCAGCTATAATGTGTTCATATGATCGAACAGCTGCAAGGCAACCCTTGTATTTAGCCCAAGCAATGCGAAGACTCTTGCTTTGAGAGTCAGCTAAAGACCCATTAACTTCCAGAAGGTCTTTAAGTTCCTGCCTGGGCATAGGAACAGCATTTCCATCTTTGGCAGCAGATTTAACTACTGCTGGGTTCTGAACTTGTAAAGTAGCTGCTGGAATCTGAGAAAGAGATGTAGATGGTAGAGAAGTATTCAAATCTGTAGTGTGATCAAATGATGTCTAGAACATCATAGTCAGAAAAAATAAAGATTAGAATATCACATAAATTTACTGCAAGAAGTGAAATGGAGTAATTGCCATTCTTGATGTCCCAGTTGATTTTGGTGTTTTTGGTAAAAGCTTTTTCAAAGTGGCCTTTTACCAACCAATCACCATGATCATGAACATAGAGACGCTGTTTCTTGTCTAACAAAAATTAGAGCAAGTCCAGGTTTGAAAAAAAACCCTAACCTCTAATAGGGGAATAGTCATCAGCCAGGGCATCAAGGACAGGCTGAATGGTGCCAGTGACTGGAGCCTCAGCTGTCATAGAGGGCTGCATGGCACTAATATCCAGGGATTGTGGATTACTACTAGAAACATATAATTTGATCTTTCCCATTTGAGTTGGCAATTCCACCTGTACTAATGGCAACAAGTTTTTTGAAGATAAAAACCACAATATTACCTGTAATACATGATGCCCCCATCAGATCTGAGTGGTCACCTTGACTAAATAGCCCAAGTGTAGAATATAGAAAACACTAACCTTTATCCAGCCGACCAGCCTTGTTCCTGGGTGGAGTGTGAGGGGGACTCTCCATCAAAATATCTAAGTTTGATCAAGTAAAAAATAGAAATATATTAAAATACATAAGTATACCTACCATGATCACCAGAGGGAGCTGGGTATCATTCATACACATGACATAAATATATATATAATAATGAATCTTACCTTCATGCCCAGGGGGAGCCTGGAGACTGGGACAGGATTAGCTTGTGGTGGGAACAGGTGTAACACTGGCAAGAATATACCTGGTACCCATATTTTCATCATCACCCCCATCAAACCCCTGTCCGTGAGTTTCCCCATCGTTTCCACTGGGCATGGTGTCCTCGTGCATGGTGTCCTCGTAGAGTTCAGCCCCTTTCGCGTAGTTGCTGGGGGTGGCACCGTCGGTGGCCTTGCTCTTCCCCTTCGTCGTGTCCTTGGGGTTGGTCTCGTCGCTGTCATTGACACACGTCCCTCTGTCCCCCGGCTTGTCCCCCTCTGTCCTGGCATGTTCCCTTGTCCCCCGGCGCCTCCCATTGTCCCTGGCACGTCCCCTCGCTCTGAGGGATGTCCCCCTGTCACTTGTGGGGCTGGGGGCAGGTCGTGTGTCTGTGGGGGTTGTCCCTGGCTGGGGGGAGGGTGCTGGATTGGTGGGTGGTGATGTGGCTGCGGCGGTTCCTGGATTGGTGGGTGGTGGTGACGTGGCCGCTGCGGTCATTGCCCCCTCCCTCCCATGGCACTCCCCTGGTGAGATCCCCCACCCGATGAAGCCCCCCACCTCCCAGCTAAGTGGGGAGGAGGGGCAGCACATTGTTGCATACAAAAACCTGAAAGAGAAGAAATATATATTTGATTAGCATTAAATAAAGATGAAATGGGACTTAAAAAAAGTTACCATGGGGGCCCATAGCCCCCATGTTATGCTAGAGGGAGGGTGTAGGGAGGGGGGGAGGAGGGAGGGAGGGGGGAGGAGGGAGGGAGGGGGGAGGAGGGAGGGAGGGGGGAGGAGGGAGGGAGGGGGGAGGGGGGAGGGAGGGGGGAGGAGGGGGAGGCCGTCATCGTGATGGTGGGTGGCAACGCGTGAGCTGGCAGTCATGACGTGTCATGGTGGCAATTGTGACCATGTGACATGTGTCCGGTGAGTTCAGTTAGTTCAGTTTTTCCTGGTTTGGGTAAATTCCGGAAATTCCGGTTCAAATAATTGAACTGGAATTATCCTCCACAGTGAGAAATACACTAAAAAAAAGTACACCCGGAATCCGGAAATTCCGGAAATTCCGGCTGGAATATGTGGGGGAGTGTAATGTACTCTAGTCAGCAACCTCCTTGACAAATTAAAAAAAGCATGATGGTTTACAAAACCCGACATCCAATGGGGATATCACAATGTCTGAATGAAAGAAGGAGATCAATGGAAAGCAGCCTTCAAAATGAACAAAGGGCTGTTTGAACCAACAGTAATGTTTTTTGGATTATGCAACTCCCCCACTATGTTCCAAGGCATGATGAACGACATTTTTAAAGACATGATTGATGAAGGATGGGTCATCATTTACATGGACAACATCCTGATCTTCTCATATGACCTCGAAGAACATTGACAATGAATGAAGCTAATCCTTCGACAACTCCAAGACAATGATTTGTATCTCAAACCAGAAAGGTGCAAATTTGACATCCAAGAAGTCAAATTCCTCTGACTAATAGGCACAGATGGACAATGGCATCCATGTGGATATATTTCACACTCACTTGACACAACCCAATGAAATTATGAAATCTATGATAAGGAACTCCTGGGCATCATACGCACTCTAGAAACTTGGAGCCACTACCTTCAAGGAAGCACGCACCCAGTGACAATTCTATCTGATCATAAGAATCTGACATACTTCTGCACCACTCAAAAATTAAACAGGAGACAAGCCTGATGGAGCCTATTTTTATCTGAATTCGAACTAAATCTCTTGCATGTGCCAGGGTCACAAATGATACAATCCAATGCACTATCACAAAGACAAGATTGGCATCAAGAAACAGAAAACGATAATGAAAACATCACATTCCTTCCTCCAGAAATCTTTGTAAACACCATCAACACAGACATGCAGATAGGACAAATTGGTTGCAGACGCAGTCAAAGCACTCAAAATGAATGGAACACCACCGATCAAATCCGATCTGACAGATTGGGAAGTAAAAGACTGCCTAATCTTTTTTAAGAACAGGTGTTACATACCACCTGACACTGAACTCAGGAAAAAGATAATTGAACTCTACCACAGTTCACTACTGTCCAGATACCCCGGACAATTCCAGACAATCAAACTCATCCACAGAGACTACTGGTGGCCAGGAATGACTGTACTAATCAAGAACTGGGTAGAAGGTTGTGCTAAATGTCAACAGATGAAGGTTATTACACATTCAACAACACCACTGCTTACACCATTAAAAAGCACCACAACATGCCCATTTGCGCTTGTAACAACCGATTTCATTACAGACCTACCCTCCTCTGACGGATTCGATTCACTCATTGTTGTGGTAGACCATGGTCTTACTAAGGGGGTAATTTTAATCCCTTGCAACAAAACAATTGATGCATTAGGAGCTGCGGACACATACTTAAAAAATGTCTACACCTGATTCAGATTACCAGACAAAATTATCTCTGACAGAGACCCCAGATTCACGTTGAAACTCGACCAAGAACTTGGAAAACTCCTCGAAATCAAACTTGCAATGAGTACCACCTTTCATCCACAGACAGATGGAGAAACAGAACGTGTAAATCAAGAAGTCAAGGTCTACCTCCGAATGTTCTGCACAAACAACCCTGAAATGTGGAGAAAACTCCTCCCTACTGCGGAATTTGCCCACAACCAATGCACACACTCAATGGTGAAACACTCCCCATTCTACCTCATGATGGGATATGAACCACGAGCAATATCCATGGCCTATCAGAAAAGCGACATACCCACAGCAGAACAACACCTAATCCAGTTATTAAAAGCACAAACTGAAGCACTTGCGGCACATGAACTGGCTTGACAAATCATGGTGGAACGGATCACACAGAAATTCACCCCATTTGAAAAAGGACAGAAGGTGTGGCTCAACTCGAAAAACCTAAAACTGACAGATGTAACAAGGAAGCTCTCTCTGAAATGAGAAGGACCTTTCCCCATCAAACAAGTTCTGTCACCACTCTCTTACGAATTGAAACTCCCTCACCAATGGAAGATCCACGCCATATTCCATGCCACCCTCCTCACACCCTATCATGAAACTGCCACCCATGGTCCTAATTACCTGAGGCCACACCCTGACCTGATCAATGGGCAAGAAGAACACAAAGTAGAATTGATCATCACCCACAAAAAATGAGGCAGAGGACATGTATTCCTGGTGAAGTGGCTAGGCTATCCCACATTGGAAAACACATGGGAACCTACAGACAATTTGAGAAATGCTGCGGTTCTCCTTGCTGCATATAAGGAGAAGAAACACCTCTGAATTGACCCAGCAGATCCATCTGCAACCATCACCACCAAACAAACATGTCTGACCTCCCCTCCTCTCATGCTCTCAAAACCTTGAACATTCTTCCTCTCCCCACTGAATATACACCCAATTATCTGAAAGACCCCAGACATTGTGCAGAAATCCTCTGTGAAGTCCACGACCAACCCCTTGAAGAAACTCTTTGACAATTCAATCTCACACTTGACACCATCACAAACCTCGAATGACTCACCCATAGTATAATGAGCCAGATGCTAGAAAAAGGAATGGCCTCTGTAGTTAGTAATTATGAATTAAAGTACGTAGCACCCAACACCTCCACCGCCTTGACACAAACTCAAACAGAAACGCACGCCTCACAAATGCCCCCATCTGGATCCACAATCTCCTCCTCTTCCGACCACCTTCAAAAATCAGCACAAGCCATATCCGCCAATGCCTGGCAGCCTTCTCCCCCAAAATGAACTGACTGACCCCCGACCCCATTCTACATCTGAAGCATGACCCTGACCGCTAACCAACCGTCTTCCACAGTGCCACCCCACATGAAAAAAGAAGCTTGTTTCAGATGCAAAGGATTAGGGCATTTCACGTCCTATTGCCATCTCTTCACATGTAACATTGGCAAGAAATGAGCACCTGGACACTATCCTAGGGACTGCCCCAAAAACAAGAAGTGATCAATCACCCCTGATCAAGGGCAAACAGGAAGCGAAGAAGAAGAAGCATACATGGCGGCCAAATATTTCTCAAACTTTGATGACAGCGCTTGGGCAAATTTGATCAGCGAACCCAGGCCAGGGTTGTTTCATCCTTATTAAAAGGAAGAAGATTTGTTGACATTCCCCAGAACCAAGAGCTGTCCCATATCAATCATGACATACATGCAAATTATTGCTCTCGCTCTCAGACTCTTTTTCTTCATGTTGGATGATTCTGCTCTCCCTCTCCTATATATCCATCTGAGAGACCGAACGACGACATAACGTTTATGAACTCAACAACATCCTCTCTCATATCTCCCCATCATCTTCCCTGGTTGACCCAGTCCCTGTCACTCACATTGACATGCCCACACCCATCCATATTCCACCAGCACCACATGTACTGCCACCATTGCCACCCATTCTTCTTCCAATCGACAAACAATTGTGGCTCTATTGACCACTCAATAGGTCTACAGATCGGGTAGAGAAGGGGTTAGAGTAAACAAAGTTGGAAACTTTGAGGATAGGGGGGGGGCAATGTTATGATTTCCATTTCCTATTACATCTGTTTCTTCGTCACAGCAGTGCTTACCTGATCTCTTGCTTATCTCTGACTCATTTGTATGACTCTTAGGGCAGCGCCCACGTCTCCTTTTCTGTTCGATACTGAGTAGATAGCTGTTCACTTATCTTGTGTTCTACAGCTTTGCATAGCATTAGATAGCTTACTGACTCTTACAATATGTGTCGACACATATAGAACACATAGTCATATGTGTAGCTATATAAACTGTAGTAGACGACAGTCAAGGCTCCTCAGCTTGACCTTAGGCAATTAACAGCCTTAACTGTTCCAGAATGCATGACTCGACCTAAGCAGAAAGCCTCTGCCTTAGTGTGATATAACTTAGTGACGAAAGCCTTGTTGTTAACAAACTCAATAACTTGTACTTAGTAGTTGAGGCTCTCGCCTTAACAGTCTCATGGTCACAGGTGGTCACACTGAGTAATGGTGGATAACCTAAGAGAACATGACTAGTGTCTCTAGGCGATATATTATGGTTTATATACTACTACTATACATGAGGTATCCATGTGTTAACCATGCCTAGACCATGAGTCATCAGGGGGCGCAGTACCATGCCTACAGCATGTGGTGCACAGCTACATGTGTCCACCATGAGTCCGATCATGCTGTGTGTTGGCCATGTGTGTACCATGTGTTGTACCTATCCTTAGCCATACACTTGATCATAGGGACCTTGCACCTACCATGTGTACATAAAAGTGTCATCTTAGCCAAACAATGAAAATAATAGTATTAAATGTCTTTAGAAAATTGTACTCCTGACATCACCCCCTCTTTAAGGCTTGGATTCCAGATGAGATGTAAGTCCCTCCAGGGTCTCAGTGAAGTTTTTGTACAGGTGGAATTGAAGGTGTGCCAGTGACCTTAATCGGTGCAGGGCAGCCGGGTGTGAGTGGTGGAAGGATGTGATCACATCCACTGCATGTTCCAGGTTGTCAGCTGGCTCCCAGGTGTTGTTTTCCTCAGTATAGACTTGCCACTTGGCCAGGTACTGCAACTGGTTTTGACACATCTGCAAATCCAGTACCTCTTCCACATGGTACTCCAACTCTCCATCTATCTCTATGGGGGGCGGTGCTTTGGCGCACTGTCCTGGGACTGAGGAAGTCTGGTGAGGGCATGTCCATGAGACATTGACAACCAGATGGATCTTGATCAATCTCAGAAGTTTGATCTGGATGGCATTCTGTGATATCAAGTCCGTGATGGGAAAGGGACTGAGGCATTTCTCTGCCAGCTTGCGAGATGGTCAATTCAACTGCAAGTCCTTGGCTTCTAACCAGACCTTTTGGCTGACCTGGTATTGCAGTGCATCACCTCTCACCTGATCTGCATAGCACTTCATGTCTTCTTGCACCTTGGTCAAAGTGGCCTCAGCCTCCTTGTGTACTCTCTTCATTCACTCAGTGAAGTCCTCTGCAGCTTCTACTTTCCCTTCTTGTCTCCGCTCAAAACCCATCCAGGGGTTGTAGCCATAATTAGCATAGAACAGCAAGGTCTGGAGGGCCAAGTGAATGTGATTGTTGTACACAAACTCCCCAAGTACTATCCATTCTGGCCAGTCGTCTTGCCTATAATTTACAAAGAGTCTCAGCCACTATTCCACATCCTAGTTGACTTGCTCAGTCTGTCTGTCAGCCTGCAGGTGATAAGCTGTAGATGTTTGGTTTGTATTTTCAATAATTTATTGAGCTCCTGCATGAGTGCAGCAGAGAACTGGGGGCCCCAATCTGATATGATCGAATCTGGCATCCCATGGTATCACCACACATTGTCTTAACAGACCTAGCACACTTGTTTCCTCCATTGTAGGGATCACATGCATTTGCTTCTTGGCCCAATTAACTACTATCAAAAGTGCATCATATCCTTGTGCTTCTGGTAGTCCCGTGATGAAGTCCACGGAGATTGCTTTCCATGGCTCCATTGGGGTTTGGATTGGCATGAGCTTGCCTGCCAGAGGTTTGGGTATGTTCTTGTACCACTGGCATTTATAGGATCCCATTGCAACAATCAAGAATGAGCTCAGATGTGTGCTCGACGACTTGGAAGCAATGGGTGTACTTCAGAGCAAGAACAGGATGGACATCAATGCCCTCCTTAACCCACCTGAAGAATCCTGGATGATGGAAGAAATGATGGACAAAGAAATTTGTGAGGCTGTGCTTGCCATGCAGAATGCACAGGAAGAAGGTCCCATCAATGATGGTGATGACAATGTAGAGGATGACGCACCACTTCAACCATGTCCAACATATTGCAAGGTGTTCCAGGCAGCATCTGTCATCAATAGGTATGTTGAACATGTTGATGATCCAATTGCGTGCAAGCTCAAAGCAATTTTGGCCTCATTCGGATGTCAGATGCAGTTGGAAAGTCTCAGGCATTGACTACCACCCATATTACTGATTACTTTCATTAATATTGTCTTAGAAACACGTTGAATACTCTAAAGATGGGGAATTAATCTTTTCAGAATTTTAATGGATTTCTTAGGGCTTCAACTGTACCTCCCTGTAGTAACTCAATTGCATGAGGGGCAGTGATGGAACATCTGTGAGAAGTCCTTGGTGCTCACACCATGGTGTGAGTCCAAGTCCATAAGGGCCCCACAATAACCACTGGGTGGGGTAACACAATGAGCAGTCTGAATGTATGCAAAGTTGGGGGCAAGATGCTGATGAACAGTCCTGAGCAAAGAAGGGCCAGCAGTGTTTGCTGGTGATGGCAAGGGACTGCACAAGATAATGGGGTCATTCCAAGACATCCCTGTATTGCTGGTTGAGCCCATGGGAAAGCAGGCAGAAGGCAGAGTTGCACCATAAGCATGGTGGGAGACACCAAGAGGGTTGCTCAACTCTGAGCTAGATGGGCTGGATGGTGTGTTTGGCAGGTGATGCAAAGGACACATCACCCATGCATTCATGCACAGGCAATGAACATGATGGTGAATAGTGATGTGCCAAAGCCATGAGCCAGGCCAAGCTGAGCCTGCTTGGGCCAGGCCATTGGTGACAGTCCAGCAATAGCTTTGGCCCAGCTCAGAGTAGCTGAAAGCCAATGCTGCTGGCTCAGACTGTGGCTTTGATCACATTGCCATGCCTATCAGTGAATCAGCTTGTGATTTGTGCCCCTTCAAAAGTATTTTGCCATACATCCAGTCTAACAGTGCCAACTCAGATATCTTCAAGTGCAAATGTCTGCTCTCTCTCCCTTTGTGGTGGCTCCTGCATGTATATAAATCCTTTTTTTCTTTCTTTTCAATTGGGTTTCTACTTCACTTGAACCCCTCCAAATGAACAATGTCTACCATCTCAGAGACCAAGGCTCTCATCAATGTTATTGCCATCCTCTCAAATTCCTTGCCCAATTCTATCCCACTTGGCTGTACTTTACACTCCCCCACCTAGTCCGCGCGGACTCCCAGCTGTCTGCACAGACTCCTAGCTGTCTGTGCGGATTCCTAGTAAAGTCCAAGTTGTCAGCATGGACAGCTCAGACATCATGTGGACTGAAGAATTGGGCCGAGTCCTAGCATCTTGAAACTGTAAGAAGTCCTAATGATGTCCGAGTTGTCCTAGCTGGTCTGAGTAATGTCCGAGTAAATAAAGACTTAGTGAATTTTTTCATGAGAGTAAGATCAAAATATTGTTGTACCTGGCAGGGTTTGAACCCAAGGCACTTTGATCAAGATTACATAAACTGGGCACAATTAACCACTGTGCCAAATGGGCACACAATATTAATATTATTTATTACCTATTCCAAATACATGCTAGCAATAAAAAAAAAGTTACCATTGCTCACATCGAGCAACGGCACTCAAAGGGTGTCGTTGCCCCCCCCCCTGTCCCCCATTCCCTCCCCTTCCCCATGCCCTTCCATCACCCTCGCCTATTGCACCCCCTCTGCCCTGCGAGCAGTCGCTTGCAGCAGTGGTGGGGGGTGCTCTGTCGTCCTGGGTGTCGTGGGGTTGCGTGTCCGTGCCCTTGCTCTGACAGAGTAGTATCTATATTAATTAAAGTAGAGTAAAAATATTTATACAAAATAAATTAACGGGAGGGGGGGGAGGGGGGCGCAGCACATCGCCGTCGTTGCCCCCGTTCCCTGTCCCCCCTTCCCCGTGCCTGGTGGTGGGGGTGCTCTGTCACACTGGGTGTCGCGTCTGGTGCATCCCCCTGTCCCCCCACGCGTCCCCCCATCCTCCTGATGCGTCCCACGGGCCCCCCACCCTCCTAGCTCATCCCCTCTCCCTCCTAGGGCGTCCCCCTGTCCCCCCTATCCTGCGGCCCATCCCCCCCCCCTCCTATGGCGTCCAGCCGTCCCCCCACGCATCCCCCTTGGTCCTGGCACGTCCCCCTTGGTCCTGGCGCATTCCCCTTGGTCCTGGCGTGTCCCCCTCAGTCCTGGCATGTCCCCCTCCCTTCTAGTGTGTCCCCCCACCCCCTGGAGCATCCCCTCCCTCCCAGTCGCCCTGGGTGTTGCGTCTGGCGCGTCCCCTGTCCCCCGGCACGTCCCCTCCCTCCTATGGCGTCCGCCCGCCCCCCCACGTGTTCCCCCTCCCTCCTGGCGCATCCCCCTTGGTTCTGGCATGTCCCCTTGTCCCCCGGCAGGTCCCATGTGTTGGTGGGGGTTGTCCCTGGCTGGGGGAGGGTGCTGGGTTGGTGGGCGGTGACATGGCTGCGCTGCTGCGCTGCTGGGGTGGTTGGTGGATTGGTGGGTGCGTGGCTGCGTGGCTGCGCCACTGTGGTGGTTGGTGGATCGGTGGGTGGTGGTGACGTGGTGGTGGCGGGTGCTGGGTTGTGGCTGGGGGAGGTCGGTGGGTCAGTGGGCCATGACGTGGCGGCGGGTGCTGGGATGGTGGGTGTGACGTGGCGGCGGCGATGGGCACTCAGTCAGTCGGCAGTGACGTGGTGGCAGTGGTGGGTGCTCGGTTGGAAGGGAGGCGGCGCTGGCGTGATGTGGCAGGTCTCTATGAAGCCCCCCACCTCCTAGCTAAGTGGGGAGGAGGGGCGGCGCATCGTTGCATACAGAAAGAAAAACTGAAAGAAAAAAACATTTTATTAGCTTTAAATAAGAATGAAATAGATTTTAAAATACTTAACATGGGGGCCTAAGGCCCCCATGTTGTGCTAGAGGGAGGGAGGGGTGGAGAGGAGAGGGAGGTCGTCATCATGAAGGTGGGTGGCAATGCGTGAGTTGGCAGTCATGGGGTGACGCATACCAATGTTGTGACAATGGTGCCCAGTAAATGGGCATATGTTGCCCAGGCTCATACAGCCTGGTAGCACAGTCGTTATATTCCTTACCTGTCACACTCACGTGGCCACAAGGTCCTGGGTTCAAACCCTTCCATTACATTACCTTTTAAATAGTGACTTGCTAGGACAGTCCGTGCGGAATCCGTGCTAGGAATTCCTAGTCCGAGTTAGTCTGCATGGACAAAACTCGGACAAGACTCAGTCGGATTCCGTGCGGACAGGCGGACAGCTCGGATTCCGTGCGGACAGCTCGGATTCCGTGCGGACAGCTCGGATTCCGTGCGGACAGCTCGGATTCCGTGCGGACAGCTCGGATTCCGTGCGGACAGCTCGGATTCCGTGCGGACAGCTCGGATTCCGTGCGGACAGCTCGGATTCCGTGCGGACAGCTCGGATTCCGTGCGGACAGCTCGGATTCCGTGCGGACAGCTCGGATTCCGTGCGGACAGCTCGGATTCCGTGCGGACAGCTCGGATTCCGTGCGGACAGCTCGGATTCCGTGCGGACAGCTCGGATTCCGTGCGGACAGCTCGGATTCCGTGCGGACAGCTCGGATTCCGTGCGGACAGCTCGGATTCCGTGCGGACAGCTCGGATTCCGTGCGGACAGCTCGGATTCCGTGCGGACAGCTCGGATTCCGTGCGGACAGCTCGGATTCCGTGCGGACAGCTCGGATTCCGTGCGGACAGCTCGGATTCCGTGCGGACAGCTCGGATTCCGTGCGGACAGCTCGGATTCCGTGCGGACAGCTCGGATTCCGTGCGGACAGCTCGGATTCCGTGCGGACAGCTCGGATTCCGTGCGGACAGCTCGGATTCCGTGCGGACAGCTCGGATTCCGTGCGGACAGCTCGGATTCCGTGCGGACAGCTCGGATTCCGTGCGGACAGCTCGGATTCCGTGCGGACAGCTCGGATTCCGTGCGGACAGCTCGGATTCCGTGCGGACAGCTCGGATTCCGTGCGGACAGCTCGGATTCCGTGCGGACAGCTCGGATTCCGTGCGGACAGCTCGGATTCCGTGCGGACAGCTCGGATTCCGTGCGGACAGGCGGACAGCTCGGATTCCGTGCGGAGTCCGCACGGATTAGGTGGGGGACAGTAAGACCTCCCACTTGGCATGAAGGAGGACAAGATATGGACTGTGATGCACTCAGAGGAAGGTGATATGGCCCACAAAACATTTAATAGACATTTTGATGCCATGTTTGGGGAATATTATCAAGATACTGCTGGCAATTTGCAACATGTTTGCAAGGGAAAGTTGGGAATGGATAATGTTTATCTAAGATTGATTGGGCAGATAATTTCCTATTGAATATCATCAAGATCAAGCTGCAACAACTTATTGCAGAACTCCAACACCACCAGTACATTTTACAAGTTATTTTTTGCTCACATCTGATAGAAATCTAGTGGATCTGCACTAGATGAAACTGTCTCCACATGGCCATCATGGCACACTGCCCCAACCTCAAAGCTCATGGATGCCAACAACACAGCACAGTCTGAACTCTCGTTCCAACATAAGGCAGTTCAAGCTTTCCATATGCAACAGGCTCAAGAAAACACATCTATCAAAAGCACATCTGCTGCCAACTCAGGCCCAGATCCTTCTGTGGTGGCTGCACCACCATCAACATCACCACCCACATGTAACATCAACATGACTACTTCTGTCAAGCCAAGTGAAGATGAGGATATTGATGACCTGCCCAGACCATGTATGTTTCTCTTCATTTAGGTCTCAAATAAAACTCTGATTCACTTTCTCTGTGTTGCAGTCAAAAAGCAACACATTGTGCTTAGCACCTCACAGAACAAGCATACAATCATGAGTAGTGATTGGCCCAGGTAACCCCTGGGTATTTTGGGGCTATCCATACCCTTACCCATGAAAACCCTTACCCTTCCATGAGGGTACAGGTTTTCACAGGTAAGGGTATGGGTACATGGGAGTTTTCACAGGTACAGTAAGTATTACATGTTTCAGCACTCAGATGAGTGCCAAAAACCATTTATTTACTTATTTACTTATGAACTATGTAATGAGTTGGTCTTACTTAATTTATATACTAATCATGGGGGAAGCGATGCCCCAGGAGAAGAAGGAGCTTGTGGAAGTGGCACATTATATACAAGTTGATGTTTGTAACTATTTGGTTCCAGTAAACAAACATGACATTGGTGACAACACATTGTGTTTGTTTACTGGAACCAAATATAAGTAAGACCAACTCATTACATAGTTCATAAGTAAATAAGTAAATAAATGGTTTTCAGCACTCATCTGAGTGCTGAAACATGTAAAGTAATACTGCTATGAAACCTGCCTACCCATGCTGTGGGTACAGGTTTCTGGAGGGTCAAGAATTCCATACCTGTACCTGCACCCACAACTACCCATGGCTAATACCTGTGACAATCACTAATCATGAGTGATGAGGCTGACATGATCTGCTATTTCGGGAGCCTGCTCCTTCATCAACTCTCAAATTGGAGATCAACAAAGATGGTGAGGATGACAAGGATGGTGGAGAAGGGTCCAAAAATACTGAGAGTGGGATGATTTGCTGATGGACTCCAAGGACAATGATGAAGGCAGGGATGGGCATTGATGGACACTGAATCTGATGATGATTAGTTAGACTGTAACTACACTGATCATGTCATGCCAAAATATGCATTTTCTCTGCCAAAACCCAGGGCTTGGGCCAAGCTGTCAGTGGGGGCTTTGACCCAGCCCAAGTTTTGAGAAAGCCAAAGCCACCTTGGGCCAAGCCAGGCCAGAACATCAATAACAGCAAAGTGGTGGAGTAGCAGCAATTCTCTTGACAGTTTGAGAAGACTCTGCCATTGCTATTGAATTGAACTAATTTTATGTTGTGAAGAGAAGGAGATGGGTACACACCTTGCCAAGGTAAGGCCTCATCAATTTTTGGTATGCTCAAATCCTGCTGCAGACCAGTGCTGTTCATGTCATGAGAGTCTTCAACAATTAACATGAATATGAGAGGCATCACACAAAGAGATGATAGGCTCACCACTGTGACAAGGTTGACAATGCCTCATCACCAATTGGCCATCCAAAATTTCTGCAAGTCAGTTAAGCAACACTAGCAGACATTAGTACAAACAAGACCTAGGGAGAATAGTATTCACCCCAGTATGTGCACTGAACACCATTGCTCAGATGACCACAGGGTACAATAGACTGGCTGCTGCATTCACCCTTCCTGACAGCCTTAAAAATACAACATGGCCAGCTGTGGAAGCAATGAGGGTGTTCAAAATCATGCGCCCATGATAAATTCCATAAGCGGCTTGGATGGAAAACTTGCCCATTCTCTTTGCTTGGACTATGTGGGGGCTATTAGTCCGTGTTCAACACAATGAAGCAGATAAACGCACTATGGAATTCCAATCAAAGACCCAGTAGTCAAATCAAACATGAGGATGTTTGGTGACTGATTGAGGAGACCTTTGAGGTGCAGCCAATCATTGCTGTTTGCAATGAATGGCTGCAGCATGGAGATCAGATAAACAGGGGTTGGTGACCTGTGCAAGTGAGCAGAGCAAGTGGAACATGATGAGGACATCAGAATGATCAGGTTTCTGAAGGATGGGTTGGCAATGCAACAAAAATTGACAACTCTGTTTTATCAGGTTGAGCCTGTGGGACAAAGTTATAGACTTGCCTTCCACACTGTGAGAACTGACATTGTCAAACAGAGCACCTGCAAGTGATCCACTCATCAGGTGTCAAGCTTGAGATCAGCAAAAGACCATGCCAACTTCTGCTGATAAATTGACATAGCAGACATAAAGAGAAGGAAGCTAGGAATGATTACATAGAGGGACTTCTGAATGAGTTCAGAGGGAAGCTGTTGATCACTCATCCAGAAGCAGGAAGGCACAATGGCAGCAACTGCCAGCTGTCTGGTTGTGACAGGTGACATGATGCTTCTGTGATGATGTCATTCTGCGGGATGACTAGCTATAGTGGTGATGGAAGCAGTTGTTGATGATGGCAGTGGGTGGTATGACACATGTTGTTCATGGAAGATGCAATGGCAGTGATGAGTTAAGGGTTATGAATTATAGTAAGTCATATTCCAAAGTGTCACCAGGCATTTCAAAGCAATATTCAGTGCTTTGACAAGTCTTGGGAAATGGCCCTGGCCTTGAGAGTCCTTGGGAGCACCCAAGGCAGAAATTGTTTTTCCTGATGTGGCAACAACCCCTGGTTAACATATGTAGATGAAGAGCAGACAGAGAATGTGTCTTGGCTTGAGAGTCTTGATTCAAGTACTGCTGATCAAGAAAGCTCTCAAAATGGGGGAAATGTATTTCTTGAGATGAATAAGGAGAAAGAAAAGAGACCCCCAATTTGCAGTCATGTCTTAAAGGATGTGTGGCATGCATTTGATATGATAGTAATTTCCAAAAATCATGGCTTGAGGAGAACTTTTGCAAGGGCATTATATGATGCTGTATTCAGAGGATAGGGCACTTGTTGATTCTCGACTTCAACAAGAAGAATCATCTTGGGATGAAAAATTGAAATATCAACCAAGATATCTGTGGAGATTAGTTCAGCAAACTATTCCACCTCCTGAACAGCTGTATGATCCTGTAGCCCATTTGTTTCAAGTTGATGGCCCTTTGAAAGACTCTATCACAGGACACCCTCTCTTTAATTCTGCAACATGAAAAACTGCAAAAAGTGTTTTAAAGTTAATTCAAGCAGGGTATATTTCTGATCCTCCTGGAATTGATCTATATTACCAAGTTGGTCTTGATTGAAAGATGGCCTTCCTGTTTGGCACTGCATGAGGGGGACCAATTGTACAGAGGGGGGGGTTCATCATTCTATCCAACATGCATTTCCAGACTCCTCAATTTCTGCCAGACATGCAGTAAATTGACTTGCAGATTTCCAATTATTACACCACAATTTGTCTGCTGGAACATATACCAAAACTAGACAGAGGTTCAATGGACACTATGATATCTGGCTACATGATGAGTTGCAGGTACTTGTGGAGAGATTGAAACCATTAGTACCTGATTCTCATGCTATAAAAGGATGGACTAATGGTGCAATGTATGCTCCAACAAGTGAAGTTTTTGGAATTCTTCCTATTCCTGAAATAATCTGCATCAAAGCTGCAATACAGCCAACAATTCCCACTGCAGTGATAAAAAAGGGTCATTGGTATCTTTCTCTTCATCAAGGAACACAGTATGCTGTTATTGCTGTACACACAACTGAAGAAAAACAGCTCTTCTCTGTGTTGATGAGAGAAAATCCAAGTTTTAATTGCAATAATCAGAATCCTGATTGGGAGCAAGCAATGCAGATATGGAATCATGATTATGTAGATGGCAAGTCAATCTTCTATAAAGTATGTTCACAAATACTCTTCAGGTTCAGTAATTACTTACATATTACTGTAAATTCTAGCTTGAAAAACATCTTACTGCCTACTATCATACATGGCAGACTACAGTAAATCAGCATATTACAGAGTCTCAGACACAAACTCAGAGAAGGAACATTGATACACAAGTTCATAATTCCTCTAGAGTTGAAAAAGTTTATCACCAGCTTGGAAACCCTGGACCTAGCTTTGGGACTCAGCTTTCTGCAGGTCTTCTTGAACTAAACCTGGTTGATGCTGCTCCAGAGCTTCATCATATTCAGCCATTGCCAGAACCCATGCTAATTGATAGTGATGCCCAGGGTGAAAGCAGTACAACTAGGGATCCACATGGGTAACCTGCAGGTACATTTGAGCATACCTGTACCCATACCTGCGCTGTAACCGTGCAGCATGACTGTAGCAGACTACATGGACATAGAGTAGACATCATGTGATCATGTTGATAGCCACATGTGTAGACACCTTAGCACAGCATTCCATCCTTGCCTTTCGACGTGTTTGATCGTGTCTGAGCATTCTGTGGTTTCCTCTGTGCATGTCTGCTAGAGACTGCACGTCTCCAGCGCCTTACCCCTACCTGCAACCTGTGGGTCATCAAGCCATGGGTAGGGTGGGTATGGGTCAACCTGCTGTCCCCTGTCAGGAATCAGCTCCTGCATCTGGGGAGACCTACAATTGCAGGCTCCTTCAATTACAGGAGCTGATGATGACAATGACAACATGGTGTCATTATCATTGTCACCAGGGTCAGGGTCAGGGGGTAGTGGGGGGGGGGGGGGTAGAGATCCACCCCATGAGCAGTTGCTTGTGGGTGTGGGTGTTGTCTCATAGGTGGGAGATAGGGAATCCACTACCCTGCGAGCAGGGGCTTGCAGCAGTGGGCATCATTAGTGAGTGAGGGTGTTGCAAGTAGTTTAAAGTCTAAGTAAAGAAAACAATGTTAATATAAATCAAAGAAAAGAAGAAAAACATATCTGGGGCCTGAATGATGTGTCATTCAGCCCCCTTCCTGCCTTACACCCATTCTCCTCATCCTCTCTCCTCATTGCCCTCTCCTGTCCTCCCTGGCAAGGGCTGTTGCTTGCTGTGACATGGCAGCTTCAATGGGTGAACAAGAGGGGTGAGTGATATGGGTGGTCGTTATGTGGTGGCCACTGAATGAAATAGTGGTGAATGACCCCCCCCCTCACATTTGTGAGCAAGAGAGGGTGGTCATGACAGGGTAGGCATTGAGAGAAGTTGAGCCTTGTACAAAGCTATGTAAACAATGGGTCAACAATCAACAAAGACATCACTCTTGTGCACACAAGGCCAAATGGTCTGTGTGCATCCAAGGGTATATAAACCCTCTTGTTTCAACCACTTAAGCTGGGTTTGCCCCCATTATATATATATATAATAAGTAGCTAAAGTAGATAATTAGTTAATATACTAGTTCTTATAAACTTTGAGCTGTCACCCCCTCTGGGCAATGGGTACAGGCATGGGTACATGGGTACACCAAGCATGACCTGCACCTATACCTGTGAGTTCCCACACCCATAACCCATCTGGGTATGCCAAACCCATGCAGATCCCTAAGTACAACATGCCATAAACAAAAGAGAACAGCTGATTTCACAAGAAACCCTAGCCAACAAAGGTTAGCAGGAGATAGTGCATAGCATGGGTTTGCAAACCCATGTGGGTATGGGCCAGGTGGATGCAGGTACAGGTCAGCTGCAAGCTATCTGCATAAACCTGTACCCATTGCTGTGGGCACAGTCGGTTCTATTTACAAGTACCTAACATTATATTTACAGGTTTTAGCACTCAGATGAATGCTGCAAACCCTATATTTACTTATATACTATTTGTAGGTGCTACTAAACATATATTACATGTTACTTATGGGGGAAGCAACACCCCAGAATGTTGGATGATGTAATCTGTCACATGATGTGGGCCATAAGTGTTGTAATAACCTCACTGTATAAATGTGCATCCCAATGAGGTGTAAGACACATACGCAACTAAGGAGGTGTCAATATGGTCTTAGGTTATGTCAACAATAACCAACCAAGTTGGATCCAATAAGACCTGATGGCTCAGTGGTAGAGCTACTGGTATATGTCCAGGAGGTCCTGGGTTCAATCCCCAGTCTGGTCATATTTTCTGTCTTAACACAGAAGAGAAGGGAGTTTGTGGAAGCAAGGATATATATACCCACTACAGCGACCGACATGGAACACAAAGCCCTCCACCTTGGAGTGTCTGCGGCTGTGGCTGCCAGATGCAAAAAGGTCATGATCTTCTCTGATTCACTTGTGCTTATTGACACATGGGTGGACTGCTCCCTGGTGGGGGGCCAACAGTATGCCCTGTGGGTGTGCCATCTTTTGTGTCTGTGGTTCGAATTGGGGCAGGACTGCTGTGTACACTTCTGGTTTGTCCCCTCCAAAGTGGAGTAGGCAGTCCACAAACAAGCCCACAACATTGCAATGTCACTCTGATTGCCCCTGGGGATCTCCCCCCAGGCCACTCATAACTGGCTGATCGCCTCCTTCATGGAGATGGCAGAGAAAGACTGGCTGGCCCACTTTGCTGACCCCAAGTATAAAGGGTGGAGCTTCCTGGACCTCCAGACCCAGCACAAGTCCCCCACAATGCCCACAACTGGCTGTGGGCCCTGGCTCAAGGAGACTGCACATGACTGGAGGTTGATGGTCCAGCTCTGCTGGTGCATCATGGCACATGCCCCCATTGGGAGCTACCGCAACCACTTCTTTCCCAGTGGGGACACTCACTGCACGTGCCTGCCCCGACCTTTCCAGGACTGGGACCATCTTCTGTGCATGTGCCCACATGTGAGGCACAAGAAACACTGGCAGGGTCTGCATTGGATCGCAGACCTGGTCAAACTTCCTGAGGCAAACCTGTGAGTATTTGCCTTTGCCCCCCCTGAAGGGTGGGATCTGGGATGAGGGACACGCACAGGGCATATGACCCCTGTCTGGTGGCTTGGTGCACCTGATGGCCTGCCAAACACACACTCTGGTTTCTGAGCCTGCGTCGCTCCTTGTTGGTAATGCCAAACCTTGTGTTTGCCGCTGGCAAGTCTGGGGGGCCCGCCTTGTAGGCAGGTACCATCCCATACATGGGGTGGCTAAGCGGGGTGGAGCTGTACTTGGGCAAGCAAGGGGCTCTGGACCCCACCGGGTCTTATGACTGGTGGGTTGGTCAACCTGCAGGAAGGCCTGTAATCCTCATTCCTGGCCAACACATCAGTGGGCGGGCACGACTAATAGGGGCTGTGTGGGGGGCCACAGGGGTAGGGGCTGGGGTGAGTTAGTATGCACTGTTGGGAGTGCCAGCGAGCTGGTTCAGGGAGGCGCCTGAGCGCCCTCAGCCTGTATTCTGGCCATGCATGCGGCCCTGGTGGGCAGCATGTGGGCCTTCAAGCACCTCTGTGCTTTATTGGGGCTGTAGTCTCCCCTCCAACTTACATTGTATACCTGCTACCTCGTGTTGTGGATAGCTGTGGACTGTGCCAGTGCACCACATTAAACATTGTTGAACAAAAAAAAAAAGGATATATATACCAGCTGATGTTTGTTATTGTTTGGTTCAACTAAACGAACATGAATGCATTGTGTTGACAACATTCAAGTGTGTTTACTCGAACCAAACAGTAACAAACATCAGCTATATTTCCTTGCTTCCACAAACTCCCCTCTCTTCTGGGGTGTGTCATATCCCATGCAAGCCTGCGACAGAACTCTGGTGGATCACTGACAGAGCTGCCACTATTTCAAATAACTATTTCAAATAACCATTTCAAATTCTATTTCATATACTTCTCCTGTTTTGTTTGTATCACATATCATTGATTGATTATCTTACTTACTGCGTACTCAGTACTCCGCAGGCTCCACCGTAGTTTACCTCAGTCACTTAGTTACTATAAAACCTAGATACCATCACTTGTAACTTCAGTTTGATTATTGCATTGTTACCTCTCCAACTCTCTCATCTCTAAGTCCTCTTTGACTCTTACTTCCAGAACTCCACCAGACCGCTGCTCTTATTATCATCTTCTTGTAAATTGGACATCAGGCGTAGAGAAGGGCGCAATCTCTTATAGATTGAAGCCAAGTCTATTGTCACATTGGAACTCCATCAGACAGCGCCGTAACTCTGCCCTATGAGATCAATTCGTAACAGTATAATCAAACTCACACTTCTTATGCCCTCTTCATGAACATATTAACCTTTTTATGTCAACTTCAGTCGCTATGCATACACACTCTACCACCAATTCGCAACAAAGCGGATTACAAGCTGTGCACAGATCCTGACTATCCTCACCAACCCTGCACCAACCTTTGTCAACCTTTGGTACCACACCACGACCTTCAAACATATTTCCTGGCCTGGGAGCAAACCCAGAAAACCCCAACACTCAACCTCCATCTACTCCGCTGCAACCCTGTGGCACACTGGTTGAAAACCAACCTAGTCACAGCAATCCTGAAGGGCCTGATGACCCTGATGGTGACGACAATGATCAGGAAGGTGATGACCACCAATCCAATCCCGAGTTGGAGCCCTGCAGCAACAACCAGTTATTCCTGCACATACTACAAGAGTTATCAGACAGCATCCGCACCTCCCGATGATGTGCTCCTAGTGTTCCAAGCTGTGAAGAGGCACTGGAAAACTAGAAGGGGGAAGAGTTAGCTTAAAGGTCCCAGAACCGGCCTTCTTCTACAAGGGTGGAAATCTGCAATGTCTGCTGTTAACAATGTACAGCCTAAATGAAGTGCAAAGAATGCGAAGTTAGTAGAACAAGGTTAGCAAAACATTGTGATAAAAGTAGTTAGTAGTTCACAGTCTAATAGTGCAGTTTAATGAAAAACACTTTACCAATGAACTAGGATTGTCCCAGTTCCTGGTCACAACAATGCAGTGATGATATTTGAATAAGTTGCAAGTCAACTTCACAGTTGAACATGAGAGGTGACGAAAGTTGAAACTTTAGCTCTGAGAAAGGGGGAGATGAGATCTCTGTTTCTAATATTTTACATAGACTTTTTATACTAACTAAATTGAAGTGGATACTATGCAAAATGTGGATACTGTCCATGTCCATTGCTAACAGACTGTCTACACTAACTAATTAAGGGTAACCCAGGTAAGTGTGAAGTGGGTCAGTTCGCGGACTCCGCGAAGCAGCTGCGAAGTGTGCAAATTCCGTAAAAGTGAGATATAGGTAGGTTTGGTTAACAAAGGGTGTTTGGATGTCTTTCAAAAGGGAATGGAGAGAAACAGAAGAAAGAGGGATATCGCCCCGTGACCCTACAATACTGCAAAACACAATTTTGTCCCCCATACCTGATGGAAGCCTATCACCAACAACCTTGCAATGAGAAAGTCAAAGTACATGAACCTGACACATTTGATGGTACAGACCTGCAGAAACTCCGTGACTTCTTAATCTCTTGTAACCTTCACTTCCATGACTGTCCTACCCTTTTTGCATCTGATGAGAAGAAGATCTTATTCATTCTTTCTTATCTGAAGGGAGCAGCACTTGGTTGGTTTGAATCAGGGCTAATGGACACGACCAATAGTGCCAATTGGATTTGGGACTTTGAAGCTTTCATCAACAAGCTCGAGACCAACTTCGGCCAGCACGACCCCATCGGAGATGCCGAGAAATCTCTATACACACTCAAAATGAAGGAATCCCATCACATTGTCAAGTACAATGTCGAGTTTTGGAAGCTAGCCGCTTGAGTCGATTGGAATGACTCAGCACTCCACGAAGCATACTTCTGCGGACTTCTGCTTTGGATCTGCATTGAAGTCCTCCGAGGAGGCAAACCAGCAACTCTACCAGCATTATGTCTCAAAGCCCAAGAAGCTGATGAAGTCTACTGGATGCAGAGAGATGAAGCAGTGCTTGAAACCTGCTCCACTAAGTCTGGCAACAACAATAATAACAAAACCGACAACGCTTCCTCCTCCGGTGGCAAGTCCGCAAACACCACCAGTAAATCCACAAACTCCAACAAGTCCAACTCCAGCAACAACTCCAATAATTCCAACAATGCTAGCAGCTCCAACAGCAACAACAAGAATAAACCCTCAATAGCCAACAAGTTGGGAAAGGATGGTAAGCTCACTGGAGATGAACGGGCCTGCAACTTGAAAGAAGGATTATGCCTTTATTGTGGTATAGCGGGTCACGAGGCTAAGGATTGCAGGAAGGCAGCTAATCCTAAAGGCAGAGCAGTGACTACAGAAGCCGCCACTCCGGTAGCCCCCATGGTGACCTCTGCAGATTCAAAAAAATAGTCAGCAACCCTCAAGAATCCTCCACACAGGCTGGGGGTTGCATTGACACCGACCGTGCACCAAAGGAGGTCTACCTCAACACTGCCACTCTTTACAACCCTAAATCTTTTCAAATTGCTTTAACTTCTATTTATGACCCTACTATGATAACTCTTTTAGACAGCGGTTCAACTCATTGTTTTATAGACTTGTTGTTTGTATCAAAACACAATATTCCAACAACAAATATATCACTGATACAGCTCTGCCTTTTTGATGGGTCTTCAAACAGATGGATCATGCAACAGTTACAATTGCTGGTTTCATTTCCCACAGGCGAGACTTTTGACCTACTATTCTACATTACCCTGCTTGACTCTAGCAACTCCGCCATACTTGGACTAAATTTTCTTAGGCAGATCAATTCGTTGATTGACTGGGCCTATGGCCAAGTTGCTTTCCGGATGGATGAGTACAGAGGTCCAGCACCACCGACAACCTCAGGTAAAGCAAATTCCTTGCCCAAACCTAACAAAACTTCCCTAGAACTGTGTCTACACAACACGCCGGCGGAATCTCCAAAGCCCACCACCGTCAAACAACCCACCCACATCTCGTTCATCAATGCCACAGCTTACGCTCACGCCTGTTGCCTTCCTGGCACCCAAACATTCTCAGTCTCTCTCTCTGATGACAGAGTCCACGGCAAAGCTGCCACTCCAGTTGCAGAGGATGCACCAGACTTATCCAAAGTCCCTGAGGAGTACCATGAATTTGTGGACGTCTTCAGCAAAGGAAAGGCCAACACCCTTCCACCACACTGACCTTATGACCTCAAAATAGAACTCAAGAAAGGAGCGGAACCTCCACTGGGTTGCATGTACTTCTTGTCTGCCTCAGAGCTAGACACTCTGCACACATTCATTGAGGAAAACATCTGGATAGGTTTCATATGGCTGTCTAAATCACTGCACAGAGCTCTGATCCTTTTTGTTTGCAAAAAGAGTGGTGAACTCCGGTTATGCGTCGATTACCGTGGACTTAACAAGCTTACAAAAAAGGACCGCTATCTGCTACCCCTCATTTCCAACCTACTCAACACCCCATGCAACACCTGCTTCTATACCAAAATCAACTTGCACCATGCTTATCACTTGGTACATATCGCCGCCAGTGAGGAATGGAAAACAACATTCTGTACCCACTATGGCTCTTTTGAATGGTGGGTGATGCCTTTCAGGCTTTCTAATGCCCCCGCCGCCTTTCAACGTTTCATGAATGACATTTTTAGTGACATGCTCAACGTTTCCGTCATCATCTACCTGGACAACATCCTGATCTACTCTGATGATTATGTCTCAACACAAGAGGCATGTCAAGGAGGTATTACGGAGACTCCGCAAACACAGCCTTTACGCAGCACCACAGAAATGCGAATTCCATGCCGACACTGTAGAGTACCTCAGTTACATTCTGTCACCAGTAGTGTTTGAAGGTCCAGTTGCAAGACTGGAAAAAGACTGAGACTAGACCAGACCAAGACTGACAAAGACCAAAAAATATTAAGACCGATGAAGACCGCAACCATGGTCCGGTCTTTGGTCCCTCGTTATTTTAATAAAATAAAGACTGGACGAGACCAGTCTTAACTGGTTAAGACCAGTCTTAACTGGTTAAGACCAGTTAAGCATACTACATACAAATATTTAATATATTCTAAGTTAACTACATCTTACATTACATTAGACAAGCCCAGGGGATCAAAAGAGCGAAATCTCGAGAGTTTATATACCCCTAGTGGGTTTGCACATGTTTATTTGATAGGGCTAGTGTTTCTATGGTGATTTGTGATAGATCCCATCTTTTTCTTTTTTTTTGATGCCACACAAATAGTTAACAACACTGCCAACAACCACATCAAGCAATGATGCTAATCCCCTCACATTACTACCACAATGCCCCCCCTGGCCCAAACGATGTCCAGTGTCGTTTGGGTTGTGTGTAAGTTTTTTTTTGCATTGTACTTTTTATTACTGATTTACTATTCATTTTATAAGATAGAACTTAATGTAAGCATGCTGCCTGGCCCTGGCCCCAGCCCCATGAGCCCCTGCTCATGGGGTGAAGTCCGGGTGACTGCCACATCACCACCTCTATGCACTGGCCAACAGCGATGCACTGCCACTGACTAGTGACCCCCTCCCCCCTCTGACCTGTGGCGCCACCCATGACCTGCACCGCCACCTGACACCCTGACTTGTGCTGCCACCCCCCCTTTGCACTGCCCAATGGTGATGTGGCTGCTACCAACTAGTGACCCCCCCCTCCCTCAACCCACAGTGCTGCCCCTGACCTGCTGCTACACAGTGATGCACTGCCACTGACTAGTGACCCCCTCCCCCCTCTGACCTGTGGTGCCACCCATGACCTGCACTGCCATCTGACACCCCAACTTGTGCCGCCACCCCCCCCTTGCACCACCCAACAGTGATGCGGCTGCTATCAACTAGTGACCCCCCCCCTCCCTCAACCTACGGTGCTGCCCCTGACCTGCTGCTACAATGACATGGCTGCCACCAACTGGCGACCCCCCCCCTGACTCATGCTGCCACCCCCGACTTGTGCTGCCAGCCCCCCCTTGCATGATAAGGTAATTTAATTTAATTTGTAGAGTAGTACTCTAAGGCTCAGTAGTATAAATAATGTAGTGAAGACCGGTTGAGACTGGTCCAAGACCGAGACCGGACTGTTTAGGACCAGTCTTGTATGGTCCGGTCTCAGTCCCTATGTAGTTGAGTATGGATTGGCCAGAGCCCCGCAAGATCAAGGATGTACAGTCGTTCTTAGGTTTTTGTAATTTCTATCAACACTTCATTCATGGTTATTCCAACATCACCGTTCCCCTTACCAGACTAACTAGAAGAACATCCCCTGGACTTTCACTGACAAGTACTGACAAGCCTTCCAGAAACTAAAGGAAGAATTCATGCACGCCCCGGTCCTCACACATTGGACCCCAGACAACACAATAATCATTGAGATGGACGCTTCCGACTGTGCGCTCGTCGCCATACTGTCGATGTATACGGCCGACGGCGAGCTACACCCAGTCGCTTTTCACTCCCACTCTTTTACACCCCCCAAACTCAATTATGACACATGACAAGGAGCTATTGGCTATCTTTGAGGCCTTCAAACATTGGCAGCAGTATCTCTAAGGTAGCGGAACTCCAGTTTCCGTCGTTACTGATCATAAAAATCTAGAATATTTTTCCACTGTGAAACTGCTTACTCGGCGGCAAGCCCACTGGTCCAAGTACTTATCCCAATTCAACCTCATTATTTGCTTCCATCCTGGGAAGCTTGAAGCCCAATGCTCTCACTAGACAATGGGACATCTACCGCAAAGGGGGAAATAGCGATTCCATCATGGATAATCTGCATAACTTCTGCCTGGTATTTTCCAAAGAACAACTCAATGCATCTTTACGTGCTACTTACCTTGCTGAACCCATCCTATGCAGTGCTGTAGCTCTCAACATAGAAAGCCTGCATGTGGACATCCATGTAGCTCTCCTGTTGGACCCCGCTATAGCATCACACATCACTACACCTTCCGCACCCTGGTCACTTGGGGATGACAGACTTCTTCGACTTAATGATTGCATTTATGTCCCAGACTCCGTAGACCTCCGACTTCACATCCTTCAATACAAACACGATCATATCCTTTCTGGTCACTTCGGCCAAAACAAAACATTACAATTGGTATGCTGAGAGTATGTGTGGCCTAACCTCAGAACATTTGTAAAGGATTACTGCAATACTTGCACTTTGTGTAAATGCACCAAGTCACTGTGGCATAAGCTATATGGACTATTGAAGCAATTACCAATCTCAGAGAAGTCGTGGAATTCCATCTCTATGGATTTCATTGAACACTTACCCCCATCCCTCGGTTACACTTCCGTTTTAGTTGTCATTGATCGACTTTCTAAACTGAGCATATTCATTCCTACAGTTGACAAGATCAACTCCCCAGAGCTCGCCTGGCTCTTCATGCTTCATGTATTTTCTAAGCACGGAGTTCCGTCGCACGTCACTTATCACCCAGAGGCCGACAGACAAACCAAACGACTTAATCAGACACTAGAACGGTACCTGCACATCTTTTGCAACTACCAGCAGGACAACTGATCGGAACTCCTTCCTCTTGCTGAGTTTGCTCACAACAACATGCCTAGTGCTACCACCAGCATATCACCATTCTACGCCAACAAAGGTTTCGACCCTAACTTCACCGTCTACCCTGAGTGCAAGCTGGCTTCCCAAAAGGCTAGATCCTATGTCATGGATCTTGATGAACTACACACGGAGCTCTGCCGGCAAATCAAACTTGCCCAAGAGCGTTATCAAGTTCCCATGGATTGCTGCCAGCACCCCGCTCTGCCTTACAAAGTTGGTGACCAAGTCTACCTTCATGCTGAAAATATTTGCACTACTAGGCCTTCAAAAAAGCTATCAGAAAAGAATCTTGGCCCCTTTGAAATCATTGCCCAAGCCGGCACACATTCCTTCACCCTCTGTCTTCCGGACCACCTCCGCGCCTTACACCCAGTCTTTCACATATCCCAAATTGAACCAGCACCTGTCAACACAATTCCTAACTGGATTCAGCCGCCACCTCTGCCGATCACTATCAATGATGAAATTGAATATGAGATTGCAGAAATCTTGGACTCCAAACTCGATAAGTGGCGGTGGTGTCCATTGTTATATTTGGTGTGCTGGTCAGGTTACAAGAACACTGACTTGGAACAGTCCTGGCTACTTGCCGAAGAACTTGAGCACGCCCAGGAAGCCATCATGGACTTCCATGCATGGTACCCTGGCAAACCTGGTCCACAATAACTCCATCATTCCCTACCCTTAAACAAAGAACAAAGTCAATTCAAAACAAAATAAAGCCATTCATTTTTTATATATTCTGTTACCATTACTTACAAAAAACAAAGTCATCAGATACCGTCACCTTACATACAACAAAACAAACAAAGTCAACCTTACCTATCGAATACTGTCATTACCTACAAGAAAAACAAAGCCATTTCATTATTGTCAAAACACCGTCATCTTACTTACAAGTTTGCTTATCGGATCACTTTACTTACAAAACAAAAACAAAGCCAAAAAACAAAATCATTACAAACCCATTCTATCTACTTACAAACCTGGTATTTACATTTTAACAGTCCTCCATGGACCTCCGTACGTACTATACTACTTTTCTTCTAACTCTTCCTCTCCTTACTTAGTCCTCTCCCCAAGTCAGTTAAATAACTCAGGAACCGATGATCAGATCCCTTAGAGTTGGCAGAGGACCCATTGACTTCTCACATGATCTAGCCCCTCTAATATTTTCAGAATTTATGCTATTTTATTTCTCAAGTTAGCAAAAACACCCAGCTGAGCTGCAGCAACACTACTTCAGTGTGATGTGTAAATAGGGGAGCAGAAATAAGAAATCTCTCTTTCTCCCCTTCTTCTCTTTCCTTTTTTGGAAGCATTTTTGATAATTTAGGTGCCCAAAAGCCTGAGATGTCTAGTCTTCTATCACAGGCAGGCAGATCCAAGGGAGGATGAATCAGAGTGCAAAAAAGAGATATTTGGGATTGTGATAGAACATCTGGTGGGTGTGGGTAACTGGTCATGTCACCTTGACATGTCTGTAGAAAAAACAATATATCAATGCATACCTGCACATATACAGCCCATTCCTTCTGATGTCTTCTGATGGTGATGCTTCAGACTCTGACTTTGAGGAGCCTTTGGCTGCTGCATCCGACAAACTGATCGATGCCGACAATTTCTGGAGGATACTGCTGACAATTTCTGACTGCGTGCTTGGTGTTTATGTTCCTCGATTTCCTGTACAATCAGATAATGAATGTGATGTGGAAGAAGAATAGTCGATTTGTGCCTTGTGAAGTTGTTCGTTATAAACTTCAGCATTGACAGCGGTTGCTGTGAGGCAAAATTTATGGAACCTTTCAGCCTTAGAAACGGTAAACGATGTGAACATTCCTCAGGAAATCAAAATGCTTACTTGCTCAGCCTGCAACTCGTTGAGAGGTGAAATCACCACTATCATTTTGTCCTTGGCTTCCTCGAGGAGAAGCGGCATCCCAAATGGCATAGTCTTGCCGGAACCAGTGCCAGCAATAACTATACAATCCAATCCGAGTAGGAGAGCCTCCGTGACATCTATCTGCCAGGGATAAGGGGACTTTCCATCAAAAACGGCCCAAAATTTGTTCTCGATAGAGCGTCGAGTTGCGGCGTGGTCGTAATGACGAGCTTTCGTGGCGGATTCACGAGCACCGATGATCGGCCAGAGGAGATACGGGATGGGGCGAGCCCAACATGATATTGTGGGTAGCCAGCCGGATCCGTACGCGTCGATATATTGTTTATTCTACGGACGCGTCAAGGTCACATGACCAGTTACCCTACCAGACATTCTATCACACCCACTTCTCTTTCTCGCACTCCGCTCTCGGATCTGCCCGCCTGTGATAGAATATCTGACTATGAGATGCCAGTTCCTGCGATTTTTTAGGTCATCGTTTTGCCAAATGTAGTGAAATCCATGAATGGATCTCTTATCAACTTTTTCAACCGAATAACTGGCCGAAGAACAAGTTCAATCTGAACTTGCATTCGCTGCCCACTCCTTGTCCCATCGACGATGAGTAGAATCATAGTCTCACCAGGAATCGACTTCCTCGTCCCTTACTTCGTCAAGTTCAGCATCCCACCTGTCCTGTTCACCCTCGCAGCCAAATATCTCGGTGCCACCGTCAACCTGCCCATCCCTACATGGGCCATCGTGTCTGCCTCTATTCTCAGCGTCCCCTTCGTCTCCGCGAGCAAGATCATCTGGAAGTCAATAAGCGACCGGCGTGCTGCGGCCGCCCAAGGCGCCAGCCTTGTCCCGGTTGTTAAAGGAAAGTGGGTCGGTAATTTCGACATATTGACGTTCGTGGTCCGGCAGTTCGAGATTGGGTATCCTGGTACGTAGATACCGTCATTCGGTGGTAAGGAAACTCAGGTGCACTTTGGATATCTTCAGGTGATGGTATAATAGAGTTCGTCGAGTTATATGGTCCAGTGTTGAATCTGCGGGTTCTGTGGTCTGACATATATTTTACCTGCAATCCGGACCACCTCAAGTTGATCTTATCAACGGATTTCAACAATTATGTGAAAGGTTCAAGTCCTTTGTTTACTCGCTTTTTGTTCTCCTGACGCAATTATTCCATATTCTAGGTGAACGCTTTCGTGACACTATGCACTCCGTCCTTGGCTCTGGCGTCTTCAATTCCGATGGTATGATTCCTCTATAGATTTTCTGCCCATCCTCATTTCATCATCCGCGCCACAGGTGACATGTGGAAGTACGTACTTGATAAATAATTGATCGACCGAAAGCTCGACTTCAACCCTGATACAGATTTCATCGCTCCATAACGCGCCCCTTCTTCACACGCGACCGCCTTCGCCAGTTCGAGCTCTTCGACAGGCTCGCTGACACCGCCATTTCACTTGTCAAAGACCGGATGCGCACCGGCCACGCTATCGATTTCCAAGTATTATCTTCTCACCATTCACTTATTTAACATGATTAACGCCCACCACAGGACCTAATATCGCGTTTCACCCTCGACTCTGTCTCCGAATTCCTCTTCGGGCACTGCATGAATACCCTTGCCGACGACCTTCCCATGCCACACAACGCAGATACTGACCTTCCGCTGGGATCAGAGGCAACCCGTCCTTCGGGTTTTGCACAAGCATTTCAGGAAGCGCAGGAAATCATTGCTGTTCGAGAACGGTACGGGTGGATGTGGCCGGTTACGGAGATGTGGGGGGACAGGGCGAAAAAGCCGATGGAAGTGGTGAATGCGTATTTGGCTCCGATCATTAAGGATGCGATTCGGAAGAAGGAAGCTGCTGGGAAAATGGTTGGGGGAAAGGTGAAGGTGAAGGAAGTGGAGGAAGATGAGACATTGATTGATCATTTGGTTGGGTTGACCAGTGGTGAGTGATATTTGAAGAATGGAGGAGGAATGCCCATGGAATGTCATGCTCTTTTGATACCAGATCCTGTGGTGCTAAGAGACGAAACGTGGGCTGGCCCCTTTAATTTGATGTCGATTAATTGATCACCTCCACCTACAGGTTCAATATCATGATAGGCCCGTCCCTTTTCCCATATGCACCATAATCTTCTCACTACGAATCTTCAGCCGGACGTGACTCGACTGCTGCATCTATATCGTTTGTCATCTACTTCCTTGCAATGTACCCTGCCGTCATGGCGCGGCTTCGTGAGGAAATCCTTTCCCGTGTGGGCCCATCTCGGTGTCCGACCTTGGATGATATCAAGGACATGAAGTACTTACGAGCTGTTATTAATGGTGGAGTGCTGTTTTCGATTTGTGCACTGCGTGCTAATCTAATATGTATGGGTAGAGACGCTCAGACTTCTACCTGTAGTGTGCGTGTGCCCCTTCTTTTCCCCTCCTCTGTGATACTTACACCGCAAAAACCATATATTGTCATTCACAGCCCCTTTAACATGCGGTGCATATTTAACTATTTTCTCCCTCTTTCAAGTTTTAGATCCTGACCGATTTCGCAGTGAGACTGTCAACGCTACCACCTTGCCCTCTCCGGATCCTGCCAAAAGGCCCATCTACGTCCCCGCCGGGACCAAGTACGTACGCTTGACGCACACCCCTTCGTCTTCTGGTAACCAAACTCATATCTCATACTTGACAGAGTCATGTATTCTGTGCTCCTGATGCACAGGCGGACGGATCTTTGGGGGCCTGATGGTGGGTTCTCCGAGTCTTTGTTGAAACCCATAACATAGAAATCTGAAGTGCTGCGTTCCCAGCTGAGGAATTCGATCCAGACCGCTTCATCGACGACAGGCTCCAGAAATACCTGACCAAGAATCCATTCATCTTCCTCCCCTTCAATGCCGGTCCCCGGATTTGCTTGGGCCAAGAGGTGAAATTTTATATTCGTTATTCGCTTCTCTTCCCTACTTTTTTCCACGAAATGCACGCTCTACTTGAAACTGATCACACGATACTAGTTCGCATACAACGAGATGTCGTTCGTGATCATCCGGTTCCTGCAACACTTTTCGTCGATAAGCCTCGACACGGACGCCCTTCGACCCGAGGCACGCCCGCCTGCAGCGTGGAAGCTAGGCGTAGGCCGGAGGACAGTCGAAGAAATGAGGCCCAAGATACATTTGACGATGTATCCGGTGGTGTGTATATTTCCTCTTGGTTTTTTGGGTTTGCTCAGAACTGATGTTGCGGATTTGTTTGTTTTTCACAAAGGGAGGGTTGTGGGTGAAGTTGAAAGAAGCTGATGCGAACGTTTGAATAGACTGTATCAATGTGTACACCAGATGCTGCTGTATAGCTTGGATGTACAGACCTCCAAAGTAGTATTCGTACAGCTCGTCGTCCTGAGATTCACAGAGCTTGATGGCATGCGCCACAAGGTGACCTCGGGCATGCCGCGGACTACAGTTGACGAGGCGAACGAGACAATTGCGATATGGAGGCGAGATGAAATGGCCGAGGGTTTCCATGCCAGTAGTCCTAAGAGCATGTGTTGACAACTAGAGTGTTAAGTTACGCCGACGAGGTCATGCCCTAGATGACGATAAAAAGTACTCGAAGATAAAGCGGTCCGTGTGCGATCCAATGGCGAACATCCTAGGGATCAGAATGTTACTCGATATCACAAAAATGCGGAGATGCTGACGCCCAGGACGACCAGAGCAGGGCAAAAATGTACGTCACAAGCAACTCCGCCACGAGAGTGTAATATTTTTATAAGCAGTGTGTCAGGAGATGCAAGCGAAGGCGCGCTCCGTAACTGAAGGTACCAGGCTTGATAGGATCCGTGTGGTTCTTAGATTTCGTATAGTGGATTCTGACTGGTCAGACCAATCATGATGACAGAAAACTGCCGAAGAAGCGTCAGTGTGTAATAGGTACTGCACACAAGAAGACTCGGCCGTTTTCACAACACGGGCCGAATGACCTTCCCACTTCCAAGTCTCACATTCCTCTTCCTTCGTTGCTTTCAAGGAAGGGCCTTGGAAATTTTAAGACGGTTTCTGCGAAGTAAGCAGTCGTTGGTCATCCACCACCACCTACCTCATCCTATTGACCGCCGAGATCCGAGTCGGTCCACTGTATCGATCAGCTTGTTGCATAACTTGACGAACATTACGAACGATTGTTGTGTCCAAATCTGTCCAAATCTTTTGCAGCGAATTCTGTGCCCTGAGGATAACGAGATCATTTCCCTATGCATTCAAACTTTACAGGTCGTGTTTTGAACAAGATCAGATCCGTAGGGACGAAAGCGAAGGGGGCTTCCCAGGTGTCCTTGATAGATTGAAAACCATAAAATGAGAGGTTGAACGGGTTCTAGCGTCGAGTCGTGGACGACGTCGACCTCAGTAAAAGAGGAAATCTCCGGAAGTCAGGTGAATGTAGCTGGGGAAGCGTGACAGGGTGTGACGGTTTCGCCACCCGGTTCTTCAGGGTTCTTCTCGTGACCAACTCGTGACTGGATAAAGATGGAGTTTATCCTACAAGTACTGTAGTAACATATTCAATTCGTCAGTCACGGGTCACAAGCCTTTGTGTCGAAACGAAAGGTCACAGAGGTCACAGGTCACAACAACCATCGACGAACTTGGGAGTTGCTTGGGAGAGCCAAAAGCATCCAAAAAAGGCAATTTGGACGTATTTTTGGCCGAATTTTCGCCCAGATCACAGAAATTTTCGCGACCTGACGAAAACAACTTTTCGTCAAGTCGGTCACAGGTCACACCACCTGACGAATTGATTGCATTGGTACAGTATGCAGGGGCTTTATACTGGTACACACTTCCCCTTCCTCTGGGGTGTCACTTCCCCTATTATTTACTAGTAAAATGAGTGTAGCTAGTATATATAATTAGAAATGGTTTGTGGCTCTCACCTAAGTAGAGGCTGAAACCTTTAAGCAAAAAAAAAATTAAATAGATGGCATATGAAACAGTTTCAAACCGCATTTAAACCAGGCCAAACTGATTAAAATGGTTTCAATCGGTTTTGGTTTTGGTTTCAGATATTCTGTGAGAAACCGAATGGTTTGGTTTGTGGTTTGGCCAAAAGTGGCTCAAACCAAACCAAACCAAACTTCCCCAACACTAAAACTGTCATTTTAGATGGAAGACATCCCCCCACATTTCTTTCCTTTATGGAATGAAATTCATCCCATAAATTTTATCTATTAAATGGTTGAAATCCAAACTGTCATCTTATATGAAAAACATCCCTGACATTTCATTCCCTTATAGAATGAAATTTCATCCCATTAACTTATGAAGCTTTTGTAAATAACACATACAGATTTCATCCCTTGGATGGATGAAATATATGTGATGAAAATCCATCCACTGTTAATTCAGCCACTTATTGTGGGAAATTCACATTTCAGCACTTAAATGGCTGAAATCACTCCTGTACTAGGTCCACAGTGGACAGCGACATCCTAGCCCTGAGACTGGAAATCTGTGTTACATCTCCACTAAGAACATTTGCCAAGCCTGTAGTTCCTAATGTCCCTTCCTAAGCTTGACTATGCCTTAGAATATCCTTAGCATCCTTAGGTCCTTCTTAAGACCTGTCCTAATATTGACCTGTAATTCCTTGTTTCCTAAGATTTCCTAAGACTTCCTAAGCCCTGATTTCCTAAGCCTTTGTTCCCTGTTCCTATGTCCTTTAGAATCTCTAATCCTTTGTCCTAAATCCTTGTCCTTGAGCCTCGGTTTCCCAATCCTCAATCCTAAGCTTGAAGATCCTAAACCTTGTTCCTTAGTCCTTGTCCTAATCCTTAGTTCCTTGACCTTTATCCTTAATAAGCTCAGAGAGCTCAATGTTGTCTACAGGAACAGTGCCTTTGACGTGCCAGGGAGAGACATCTCACACCCAATTTCCTATGTCCTTTGTCCTTAGTTCTGGGTCCTTAGCAAAACTTTGAGCTAGCTCATTGTGTCATGTGATGAGCAAGATGTGAAACTTTGTGAGAGAGGTATATTCTGGGGTCTGAACTTCTCTACTGTACATCTACACTACCCCTAGTATTTGTACAAGTACAAAATATGAAATAGATAAAAAGACCATCCTTTATATGGTATTTTGGAAATAGCACGACTGTGCTATCCTAAAAGATAGAATTGTATCATGATAGAGTGATATTACACAGCCTGAACAGCCTGTTAAATAAGATAGAAAAAGGAAATCTCACCATATTATGGTAGATAACGCTCTCTGTTACTCAGCCTTTACCTCCTATGGTGTTCTGTGTTAAGAACTGATCCTAAGGCGCGGGAAATTGGCGGAGTCCGGCGGAGTTCTGATGTACGACGAGGACTTGGCTTCAACCTTTAAGAGGTTGCGCCCTTCTCTATGCTCGGTGTCCAATTTGCAAGGAACTGAAAAGTCCGGAAGTCTGTGCGGAAGTCCGAGGTAAGGAAAAGGTGCAAAAGCGGAGTTCCGATTAGGAAGTCCTAAGTAAGGGACAGGAATGAAGCAGAGGTCCGGAGGTCCGAAGATTAAGATAGAAGTTCGAGGTCTTAAAGTTGACAAATGATAAGTTGATAACAACTAATATTTGAACTGAAGAATACAAAGTATGTAAAGTAGTTTTATACTAAGGCTAGTACTCGGTGTAGCTGCGGCGGAGTTCTGCGGAGTTCTGAGTACAAATTTTGTGATGATATCTATGATGAAGAACAGACTTGAGTAAACTACAGAAGATGTGATGTAAGTAAAACAGGAGAGGTAATTTGAAATGAGGAATTTGAAATACTCGGAGTTCCTACGGAGTTCCGTCGGAGTTCCGAGGCAGAGTTCTGAGGGGTGCTTGCATGGGATATGACATTCTGTCATGCCATCAATCAGGTACAATGTTGATCTTTTGATCTTGATTCTTGATTTTCTAAGCTGATCTGCTGTTGCTATGTGCTCCTAAGGTGTTGGTTGGGTGGCTGTGCCTGTCTGCCCTGATCCATCAATCAATTTGTGTGCCACATCAACACCTGGCATCAAAACAGCTGTGGATCAGATGCTCAACAGGTGCTTGATGCTTCCTAAGTCCCACAGTCCCACTACCCCATACTAAGGCTTGTCCTTTGGTGCTTGAATACTTGGTGAGTTCCCTTTGGTTCTTGGGAATTTTCCCAAGGATTTCTTGACTAATTTCCATTGATCACCACTTATAATTTTCTAAGGTGTATCACTGTGTAGTTACTATTATGGTAGTTCAGCTAATTACAACTTTTCACTTGTTTGTTATGATCTCAATACAAACAGTTTCAATTGCCTATCCTCTGTGGGTCCCAACCAGATTTCTACAACACCCTATAGTTCCATTGGCATGTTGAAAGCACTCTCCAACATGGTGGATAGCAAGTCCTATAATGCAAATGTATATAGAAAAATTCCCAATTGTTCTTCAAGTATGACTTCTCTTGCATCAGTGTATCCAAGCAAGTGAAGCTGATCAAGAAGTGCATAGAATACATGAAGCCATACACCAAGTTCACAATGGATTTGATCAGGTGTCCATTCAGCAGCTCAAGGACTCAAGCTTGGCCAGAGAGTGCATAGGTGTGGTAGTTAGTTTTATTGAATAGACTAGCTGAATAAAACTCAATAGCTTTGTATAATGTTGTGATGATGATTGCAAGCTGGTTTCTGTGATGAGAATTTTGCTCACTGGCTGCTTCTGAGTCTTCAGAGGTAGTGGATGTTGGGGATGTGTCTTGAGCATGGACAGGCATGTGGTGGTTGCCTGAAGGATCTATTCAGGTCAGAGGTGCAAAGTGATTCACCATGTTCATGTGTTCATGCAACACTTTCTAAAATTATATATAAGTAGTAGTGAATGAAGCCATTGCAGCACAAGATTGGCACCATGATCCATAGTGTTAGAATGTCACCAATATGTTAGGACATCACCAATACTGTAGGGCAAAGACAATGGCTCCCACAAACAAACAACAACAAATGGAGAAAATAGCCTAGTAGTCCAAGATGGTCACACCAGTATAGGTGGATAACCCAAGAGAACATGACTAGTGTTCCTCAGTGATATATTACTGTTTATATACTACTATAAATGAGGTAACAGTGTGTAGTCCATGTGTTAGCTGTTAGGCACTGCGCACATGCACAAGCCTCATGTGCACAGCTTTGCGTAGCCTTCATGCCTTTAGCATGTGGTGCGCAGCACTGTGTGTCTACAATGAGTTCGATCATCTACCTACCCTTAGCCATGTGTACATAAAAGCATCCATAGGACACAACAAAGGAAACTAAATAGTAAGAAATGACTTGTAATAGATAGTAAAAATCGTACTCCTGACACAATACCTGAAGGCAAAGGTGATGGCTCCCTCAGAAAAAAACAACAACAAAGAAATAAGGTGGTATACTAGCAGTCTTAGGTTGTCACACTGTATTGGCTGTCAGGAGTGCATTTTTACCAAAGACAATTGATACTATTATTTCTGTTTCTTTGTTCCTATGGATGCTTTTGTGTATATAAAGGGTAGGTGAACAGTCCTGTATATGATCAAATCCATGGTCAAGGGTAGGTAGATGATCAGACACACAGTAGGCACATGTTGCTGTGCAACACAAGCTAACAGCAAGGCAGTGCACATGAGGCCTACACATGGATGTAGCACCTCACAACCTAAGTATGGACTACACACGGTTACCACATGTAGTATAGTATATAAGAGTTAATATATTGCCCAGAGACACTAGTCATGTTCTCTTGGGTCATCCACTATACTGCATGACAGCTCTTGACTACTAGTACTATTTGTGGCTGTGGTGCCATGTCTGGGACATTGACCAAATTTTTATAAAAATCAAAATAGGGTCCAGGCTTTACAAGCCTGGATCCACCTCAACTCTCATAGCTCCTTGTAAGCTGGTTATCTCATTATGGGATTTATAAGCACAAGCTGTACAATTTATATAAATAATCAAAATTCTGCTGATATTACATTTGATGGGCAATACATTTGGCTAAGACTTTTTAGGTTTGTGGTTAGGAATATATAGCATAGAATGGCATCAGAGATCAGATGGATTATGGTCTATTAAACAATTTATCAATTTTTGAATACTGGTACATAAGGTGTTTCTTACCTGTATAAGTACTTTGCTTGGTTACCTGAGCCTGGACAGCTACTTCCACCCCTCCCAGCATCTACACAAACCATGCACTGCCTTCTGTGGTGACCTGATGGCACTTTATCTGGTCTGATTTCCTTTTCTGTGGCTAGTCAACATCTGAATCAATGGATCTAACAACTGGATGGTAGGGTCAAGAGGTGTTGATCAGGTACTCTCTGCACTTGCTGGGGGCACAGGTCACATACTGTAAATTGAGAATCCCACCAACAGACCTCTCCCTGAGACATTCCCAGCCTGTGAAGCCTTAAGATGAGGACTCAATATCCCCACCCTGATGCCAACTAAAGTGCAAAGCTTTTTATATTCAAGTTGTACTGTTGCTATGCAGGTAATGGGCCACCTAAGAACATGATGCCCCTCTGGCACTGAAGGGAAGTTTCTAACTGTGATTACACATGGTCAAACAGTGGACAGGGAAGTTGGGAAAATGTCTGTTACTCCTGTAGATGGCACATGTTATATTAGTTGTTCTGGAGCAGTTCTGATCATGGCCCATCCAAAATGAGAAAATCCTCAGAAGTGGGCCACTTGCCCTGAAACATGGAAAATATCAGATATGGTGGAAGTTTTTGGATATCAGGGGAAGCCCTTGCCCATATGAACAAATTTCAGTTTCTAACTCCCTGAGATTCTTTGTTGGACACTAGTTATGGGGAAAACCAGAACTGGTGGGCCAGATATCAGGAATTTCATCAATTTTACCCCAAATAGCTCCAGGTTTGGGAACATCTTATCAAGATGCTATTTTCACATTACAGGAATGAAGATCAGTATATTGGCCACTTAGTTTACCCCCCATATAGATCAATATCCTCTCAGTTAAGCTTTAAACAGTGGATGGCCCATTACCTTAGGTGGCCCACTTCCTGAACCTTGACAGTAGATTCTTTTGAAACAGACAAAGTAGGTTCTTTTATACTTTCTTTTGGGCATTTTAGACTTTCCAGAACAAGAGGACATGCACACTCATTTTATCTTGTAGCTACAAGCTGTTTGTATAGAGGTGTCTCCCCACCTTTTGAATGGGATCATCACATATCTTTTGACCCTCTCTTTTTGTTCCCCCCTTAAGTATTGTTGCACTCAACTGCTCCTTTTTTTTTTTTTACCCTTTTTCCCAATCTCACTTACCCAAATTCTTGTGGTGAAGGTAACCAAAATGTAAAACAAAAAGTAACTGAAAAGGAGCCAAAAATGGCTACTGTGAACAATCCTAATGTTATTTTGAGTCTTGACCAATCACCTGAAAATGAATGGTAAGAAATACTGCTAGCACCAGCAATATGGCCAACATATAATAGTAGAATAGCTTGGAATTGTGCACAATTGTGTTTTAATACTGCTGGTGCTAGCTGACATGATTAAATTTTCTCCAAAAGAAAAATAAGTCAGATGGTGAAAATTTGGAGAAAATAATTTGTTTGCATCACTGGATGCAGGGCACAATACTCTAATACAGGTATTGAGTAAGTATCCTAAAGGTACTCTTAAAAGTTTTAAGATTAGTGCTTTAAAGTCCGGTCCAGTCCTGGTCTTTTGCCATTTTAGAGAAGGACCGGAACTGGACTGGTTTACTATAAAAGGAAATAGTCAAAACACCAGACCAAGACCGAAAAAAAACCGCAAAAAACCGGTCTGGACCTGTTTGAACCGGTTTATGCAAAGACCATGGGCCAGACAGGTTTACACCGGGCATGACCTTCTTTTCCTACTTATTGCCGTCAAAACACACCAAAAATCTTGCAAATTGGTCCAGAATTGAGTGAGATATCATCAAAACTGAGTTTGAATGCACAAACTTCGTGTTCAAACTTGGTTTTGATGATATCTCACTCAATTCTGGACCGATTTGCAAGATTTTTGGTGTGTTTTGACGGCAATAAGTAGGGGAATATGGTTCTGTGTAAGACCAGTACAGACCGGTCTTGCTGAACCAGTTTTCTTGCGGTCTTCGAATCCAAAAAGTGAAAAGACCGGACTGATGGTCCAGTCTTTTTTGGTCCTGGTCCAGTCCAGTTCCAGACCTTAAAGCACTATTTAAAATCACTCCAATGAAGTATTTTGCCACTATCATACAAAGCTTTCCAGTATCATAACAATAAGTAGTATCTTAAATAAGTACAATACTGCCAAGAGAATTGTGTTAAAACTTTTATATGTACCTTCAAGATACTTCTTCTATACCCCCCACAAGGTATGGTGCCCTGCACCCAGTGCATGGTTATTTTTTCTTGGAGAAAATTCTGCTGTGCAGCCAATGTATAACAGCCAATAAGAATTTACTGAAATTGTGTGATGTTAAGATGAGATAACCTCTCTCTTTCCATTCTTTCCTCTTTCCTTTTTTGATGAATGAATGAGGTGCACCCATGGTCACAGTGCCCTGACTTTAGCTTGACTACTTCTGTAGCCACGTGACTCCAGAGAACACACGGATCTATCTGGCGGTGTTATTTTGTCATGTGATTATTACGATACGCTTCTTTTGTCGAGTTTAATACCCGTTTACACAAGTCCAATGGCGAGAGGTTACCCACGTCGTCGCAACAACCTTTGCCGCATGCATTATAACCAGCTCAGCACCGCGTGCGTTGTACAGTTCACGCTGATCTGTTCTTGCACCGCTCGTGCTATAGGTCCCATCGGACTATCTATTTTAGTCATACACTCAGACCTAGGGGAGATGAGTTCCAGAGTTATGTCTCAGGACCTTTCCGCTTCTCTCACTCTCTCCTAGTGTCATCCTTTGCCCTGTACTGTTTTTTGAGCATCTTTATTATACATCATACTTCACATGACGGACAATGGAGTTGAACACTCTGTCTATTTCGGGCAATCAACAATCACCTCGACCGATATTTCAGGAGGGCAAGCCGATACGAGTCAAACCATCCCTTCACGATCGTCTGGGGGATGTGATGATGCCGGAGCAGGAAGATCTGAACAACATCCAACAGCAGCCTCAAGGGGAAGGCAGAATCCCAACGAAACAGAAGACCCTTTTAGAGCGAGTCTCGTCTCAAAGATGGACACACTCATTGGGGAATTCAGGAATAAGAAGATCTCAAAATCAGAAACTTTGTTCCAAATCTTCGAAGTGTTACACGACGCGAACGTTGAAGAATCAGTTAAGAAAGCGACCCTCGAAGACTATTCCCTTTACGTCGACATCATTGTCTCGCAGCAGAGAGGAGCCGAGCGACGGGGGTTACAAGGGAATGGAGAACAAGAAGGAGAAGATGCAAGTAGAACGCGAAACATCAGGAGAAGTGTCAACCGAGATCTCACTGAAGACCCGAGTGCGGGACAAACACGACTCCTTTCGCGAAGATTCAGAAAGAGTTCAGTTCACAGACGGCGAAGGCACAGTCTCTCCGATTCCTCAAGTTCAGATGAAGAATCAGATGCAGGAGGGGAGGGAGAATCGAATAAGAAAAGACGAATCTATCAATCTCAATTACCCTGGTATAGCACTGAAGTGGAAGCTCAAACCAAAGAACTTGATGAAAACCGAAAGAAAACTCGAGAGTCGCTTGGAGTCTTCCAGAAAGATCTCTCATTTGCCGAACGAGAAGTCCGACGTGCAGCTTCAGCTCCACAAGGATTTCCAGAGTCTGAATGGAGACACATCTTTCGAGGGGAGGCCGTCAGTCTCGACACCGTTTTCAGTAACCTCCACCACGTTGCCCCTCCTAAAGAGAATGTGGGACGCGTCGGAAGAACAGAGATCTCTCTTGGAAAAACAGATCCGGCTCGAAAGGTACAAACGAACGGCGACTGGACCGCCGCTTGGCATGCCACTTCCAAAGCGACCGTGTTTGCTTTCCCGCATCGAGCAGATGAACTCCGACATTGGGGAGACTACATGGCCTCTGAGTTCTCCGCAAAGCATGTCAGTGCCCACCACAAGCTCATCGCTTTCGACAAGGGTGTTAGAGCCATGGTTGGAGGAGGACAGTCAATCTTGCTTACCGATCGAGACCAGTTCACGTATCTCTACTCTGCATACCTCCTCCCGGATGGCATCCAAGGGGGAACAAGTGGACGTTTCACAATCGGGGATCAAAAACCGAGAGAACGGTCGTCTGAAACATGCCGACGGTTCAATAGTGCAGGAGGGTGTCGAAGTGCAGCAAATACCTGCCGTTACCGTCATATCTGCTTCAAGTGTAAACAACAAGGACACGGTCAAGACAGCTGCACTCAGCCGAATTGAAGCGGCCTATGGGTTGCGTCCGAAATATCTGAGATACAACTTGTGGAATGATAACGATGACTCAGGATCAAAAAATAACATCTCTGCAATCCCTTTATGCCTAGCAGACTGGACCGAACGTGCAAGACCACTTCCTACAGTACCAGATTGTGAATTACTCAATGTCAAAGCCCTGTCGACGATTGAAAAAAATCGACATCTCTTCAAAATTGTCACCCCTATCAATGTCGATCACTTTGAAGTGTTACTCCAGTCCCATCCTAATCGACCTTTTGTTGACTCAGTCTGTCGGGGGCTCCGTGAGGGCTTCTGGCCATGGGCAAACACGCAGCATGAGACTAATCCACTCATTGTTGATGAGTCACTAGGAATGCCGCAGGATGTCAGAGAGTGTGAATTCTTACGGGCACAACGGGACCATGAACGCGCAAAAGGGAGATTCTCGGGACCCTTTGGTCAAGACCTCCTCCCTGGGATGCACGCGTCCCCCATCCACGCTGTTCCCAAACCTCACTCTGAGAATTTGCGTATGGTTATCAACCAAAGTGCTGGTCAATATGCACCCAATTCAATGATCAAACGTGAAGACATAAAAGGATTCCCGTTAGACAATATGACACATTTAGGTGCGGGGTTACTTGCTCGACATAGATCAAATCCTGGACAGTCTCTTGTACTGTTCAAATCAGATGTTGCAGAAGCTTACCGATTACTGCCAATGCATCCTCTTTGGCAAATCAAGCAAATTATTACCATCGATGGGGAACGCGATGTTGATCGGAACAATTGCTTTGGGGGTCGAGGCTCTGCAGGAATATTCATCTCGTTTGATGGCCTTGTGACATGGATAGCCAGAAACGTGAAGAGAATCCCTGACTTATGGACTTATATGGACGATTCATTCGGAATTGATGAGAGTGGGAACATGGTATGGTACTGCCGCTATCAGAAGTATTTGCCTGCCAATCAGGTTACACTTCTGTCCTTATGGGACGAACTCTGTATCCCGCATCAACCGCACAAGCAACTTTTTGGAGAAAAACTCACCATCATTGGCATCGAGGTCAGTACTAGCAGCCTGACATTCACTCTCCCGCGCCAAGCACTGGATGACTTAGAAAATGAACTTGAAGAATTCACTGCATGGTCTAAATCCAAAAAGGGGGCATCGTGGACGCTACGTCGTTGGCAAAGGTTAGCAGGGTGGATGAACTGGAGCTTTAATGTCTGCCCACACATTCGACCAGCGCTAAACAACCTTTATCCTAAGATCGCTGGGAAGGATCAGCCACTAATGAAAATTTGGGTCAACAATGCAGTCCGCAGGGATCTCATCTGGGGGCTCTCCCACCTCCGTGACTCACTCGGAATCAGAATTCTCTCTTCTGTTACATGGGATGTCTCAGATGCTGATGAACTTATTTACTGTGACGCGTGCATGACTGGCCTTGCTTTCTGGTTCCCAATGCGATGCCAGGGACACTACTCTCCGACACCACAAGACTCAGCTCGTGACATCATTTTCTACTTCGAAGCTTTGGCTGTAGCAAGTGCTGTTGACAACTTACGCTCAACAGCTGTCAGTACTTCCAAAATTATCGTTTACACCGACAGCATGAACACAGTCGATATCTTCAATTCCCTCCATTGTCGACCTGTCTTCAACCCCCTGCTACGATTTTGTATGGACATCATCATCAGTCAAAAGTACGACATACGGGTACTGCACATTCCAGGAAATCAGAATGCAGTTGCCGATGCAATCTCGCGTCATCAGTTCGACAAGGCATTGGCGCTGGTGCCCGAACTCCGTATCACAGCATTTCAACCCCCACAATTTGATACGTTGGGGGCAGCCCAAAAATGATCATATCACATGTTCGTGCCCGGCAACCAGCGCGGGAGCCATGGTCACGAGAACGCCTTGTCCGAGAGCGAGCAATCGCTCTCGGTCAGGCCATAGATGTCAGCACCTGGAAAAACTATGGCTCTGCCCTCAACTCCTACCTTTCCTTCATCCGCTTACACAACATGCCAGTTGAACCTACACCTGACACGCTCAGTCTCTTCACAGTTTTCATGTGCCACCACATCAAACCCGACTCTGTCAACACCTACCTCTCCGGAATTTGTCAGCAACTCGAACCTTACTTCCCCCACGTTCGTGACAGCAGAAAGTCACGTCTTGTTCATCGCACTTTGCAGGGGTGCATGAGATTGCGAGGTACTCCTACAATTCGAAAACGAGCCCTTACCATTTCCGATCTCAATGCTGTCTGCCTTGCCTTTTCTCTTGACCCTTCTCACGATGACCTCCTGTTCTGCACACAACTCTGCGTTGGGTTTTTTGCTCTGCTGCGTCTTGGTGAACTGACCTGGCCGGATGACACTGAACTTCGTGATCCACGGAAACTTATCAGACGTAACTCCGTCATCTGTGATGATACTTCCCTTCGTTTTTTCTTGCCTGGCCACAAGGCCGACAGATTTTTTGAAGGAAACACAGTCATCCTGCAATCGAACCCCTTCCGCAGTAATCCTATCTCACTGTTCTCTAAGTATCTCCACTCTCGCGACCGTCTTTTCCCTTTGTCATCTCCTCTTTGGGTCAAAGCAGACGGCACTGTGCCGACACGTTCTTTCTTCATGCCACGACTCCGAAAATTCTTCAACAATGATGTCGGAGGTCAATCAATGCGAGCAGGGGGTGCAACATCCCTTGCAGAAAACGGCGTGGCTCCCTATATCATCCAGGGCATCGGGCGATGGGCCTCTTCCACGTGGCAAATCTACATTCGCAAGCACCCCGTGCTCCTCCAAGCAATGCTACATGCATCACCAGCTTCTCACTAGGCTTCTTCATTTCCTTACCTCGCTCCTCACATCGTGCACTTCATCTATTTAAAAAAAAAAAAAAAAAACTTTTGACCCCCTTCATCTAATAGCTCTTAGGTGTACCTCGAGCCTCGAAATGATATTTGGCCCTTCTGGCTGACCCTTAGGGTTGCCGAAGGTGTCGTTTACCCTACGTTTACTCCAGTTTGCCCTACGTTTACTCCCGTCTGTGAGAATCCATCTGTTGTAACCTCACACATTGGTCGAGTTTAATACCCGTTTACACAAGTCCAATGGCGAGAGGTTACCCACGTCGTCGCAACGACCTTTGCCGCATGCATTATAACCAGCTCAGCACCGCGTGCGTTGTACAGTTCACGCTGATCTGTTCTTGCACCGCTCGTGCTATAGGTCCCATCGGACTATCTATTTTAGTCATACACTCAGACCTAGGGGAGATGAGTTCCAGAGTTATGTCTCAGGACCTTTCCGCTTCTCTCACTCTCTCCTAGTGTCATCCTTTGCCCTGTACTGTTTTTTGAGCACCCACCTCTCCCACCACTAGTTTATTTACATGTACCTCGAGCCTCGAAATGATATTTGGCCCTTCTGGCTGACCCTTAGGGTTGCCGAAGGTGTCGTTTACCCTACGCTTCTTTTGAAGTTCGAAATATTGGATACGGCGTGGATATCTGGACTCGGATGTTCGATCAACTCAACTGCCATCTTCGCTTATTCTGCCGTGTAATCGGGCCTTCGCTTGATTTCAGTCCATTCGCACACCGTTAGATCGGGGTGGAGATGCTTTTTGGAACCCAATCCGTATGCAACGGGCTTGACGATATTTCAAAGGCTTGGTTCTCTTGCACGGCTGCAAACAACTAAGGAACACGGGATATGCTGGACAGGGTTGTATGACTCTATAAGGGCACATGCTATGATTTTATCCCATAATTGCCTCAAAATGGACACGTTGTCAGGACAAACGCCTGCATGCCGGCAACGAGGTATCATAGAAAACGAGGATGCATCGCACCCTCCTCGTGTTACGCCTATTCCCCTTCTTTAAATCTTTCTTAGTTGCCAGTGACTCTCCTTCTCTCGCCCTTCATTCGACTTGCGTTGACCGTTATGTTGTTCGATTTACCACCTGCCCGCATAGCTCTCTACTCCGCCCTAGTGTGTTACGAGGTTCTAGGTAGCCCTAGTACTTGGCTTATCGTTCTCGTTGTCTTTAGGGCGTCTTTTCGTGTGTCCTGTTTGGCTTGTCCGCTGCGAGGTTATACTATACAACCCACCTACCAAGCGGCGATCCTCTGAATGATGGTAACAATTTCTATGGTTTGTCTTGCTCGTCCTAGTCGTGGACGATTGAAGATTGTTGACAATCAGCTCACTGACAGATCCAATCATTGTCGAACTCCTTTTCACCACCATATTGACCGTACCGTGGTCAATTTTCATGTCAGTCCTCAATCACATGGGAGCTCTCAGTTTTTTTTAACGAAATCGTAACCGTAGAATTCATTCCATTCACAAGCGTGCTGAGCATAGGCTCGTATCGACGTTCCGTGGGGAGCTGATTGGACTGAGCTTCCTGTGGATCTTTTGGCTTGTTGGTGCCAGTATCGCCAGTGTACGTCTGCTACAGTACAGACGGAATTCAATACTGACCGGTATTCCCTCTGTCATTAGTCAATGTGGGGCAACTTGTCCTACTGTTTCCAGTACGGTGCTTGCAGACTTCTCGCTGCATTAGTTTCCTTCTCCTGGCTTGGCTGGCTCACCATCACAATAATTCTCGTCGTGAACCTGCTCTTCAGTTTTGCAAACAAAGCCTTACTGGAGCCATTGCATGGAAGATGGGATCCGAGGACGAGTCGCTATTATGATAACAGTCGCGTATAGTGGGCGTTGCACAGAAACTTGAGAACTTGCCATCGAAGTCCAAATATCGAACTTCCCATCTTTTTGAATTACAGATGTTGCATGAGTTGCGCCTTCTAGACCTACCTCAAAATTCTACCATCACCACCCGCGCCACCCCACCGTAGTTATTGGTTTCTGACGATGTAATTTTCCTCCATCCTTGATAGGTGTCGTTCTGTCAATTAACTCTACTATTCACACCCGCGTAGCTTTTTATTTTACATGTTATGGGTAACAGTGACAGGCTACGTTACGACTCGGAGGAATCATCCATACATTACTCACTCGGACATCATTACCGACCAATACATGATCACGCATATAGCATGCGTAACACCTAGTAGCCGCCACACCGCCTAGAGTAATGCTTATGAATACGCTCCGCATGGTGCTTCGAGTCTGACTCAAGCAGATTCCCAGTGCACGGTGGTCGTGGTGGCGATTGGCGTCGGCGCCCGGGGGGTCGGCGGGACCTGGCTCGACGTCGACTCAAATATCCAATGTAGCAAGTAGCACTGTCGCCCTGGGTGCGGCGATATTATTACTGGCTAGCCACAAACCTATCCCGCTTGCACTAACTTCTTTCCCCTCAAAACCTCCCCAGGCAGACAGACTTGATGTCGGAATCGTACTTTAAGGAATTGACTTGAATCCCTCATTAAACATGATGAAGAAAGACCTTTGATGTGTTGCCAATGACAACGTTTTCGACACTGCCATATAAAGTAATGGCACATTAGCTTGTCTAATCTCTCGCTGCAGTCCCAGTGATGGAATGTTAATAGAATGTGGATTACCTGCATAAGAGGAACTGAGCACAGGCATACCTGATGAGAACAATAAGAGTTGGTGATGGTGCAGCTGGAAGATTAACAACGCAACCAGATTTATAAGACAGACTATTTCTCCTATTGGGAAAAACATACCAGCACTACAACTTGTATAACACTATGGGGTTAACTAACTTGAAGGTTCGAATTCCTCGTTCCCAGACGATTCTGTCACTTACGGAATGATCCGACTGGAGTCGAACGAGTACGAAAATCAGTGACGTTCGTGATATGACTTACATGTGTTTTCCGCACTCCGCTCGGATCCCTGGTGATAGAGTTCTACGTCTGGTCAAGTATTAGGAACTGTTGATGTAGAAGTTACCTCAGGCGGTCAGTTGCACTTCCAATTTCACTTCCACTTCTCCCACTCATCACGCCTGGAAGCCTACGCCATCCAGCCAGCGATTAATAGCTCACCATTAACACACAGCTTATCTTCACGCTTGCCATTCGTCGTTCGTAGCTGTCCTGCTAGTCAACGCCATCACTGTGACGGCATGGCCTACTAACTTCAGAAGTTCAAGTTCTTGGTCATATGCCATGTGAAGTCAATGTGAAGTTGTCTGGGTCCCTTTGTTGTAGGCTGTATCGTGACATTATCCCGCAAGGTAGACGCCATTCAGCTGTCTATGACGGGGTAGACATACCTCACCGGTGCCCTGCTTCACAAGCCTCTCAGCACCTTCTAATCACACAATAGCAAGGAATCTCAGCAAGTAATTTCATACCTTTGCATTGAACCGCAGTTAACGCAGTGACACACCTCCGCTGAACAATTTCACATGTAGTGTCAGAACGTTATGTAGCATTTCCTACTAATTGTCGGTATAAATTATATTTTCAAGTTATTGAGAGATATGCGTAGATGGATCAATCCCTCATGTATCATCTGTTAAACCAGGTACAAAGTCAATAACAACCTGAACTACCAGGACGGTCACCGTGAACCGCCTTCACTGGTTTCAACATATTGTCCTTCCGACGGCCCCCGTGGTTCTTTAATGAAGATGTTGTTCCCCTTGATGTTCAGGAACGAATACTGGCGCTCGACATCAGTTCTCGACTCAATCACATGGAAACAGTATTTACTTGTGCCAGGTCTGTGGTACCCTGGTTATTGTAGTTCTGATAAACCAGGTTGGGCTACATAAATACGATGAGTACTGGACATCGAATTCAATCAGCGGAAGTAATCACCTCTCCCCAGAACGGCCGAAGACCAGCAGATTCAAGGGATTCCCACCACGAAAGGAAGTCAGCAAAGGTCTTGCCCCATAGATGTATTTCTAACAACATCTGGCCAAAGGGAAGGGGATCACCCGACTCGAGGTGTGGTTTGATCACGGCCGTAAGCGTTTCAAATTCCAATCCTTCCGTATCAATTTTCAGGATGTCGATATGTGAATGGCCTAAGGAAAAAGTTACAGTTATAGGCAAGGCAGCTGATTCAAAGATGCTCACCATTCAGCTTCATGAGCGTTTCCAAAGTGTACATCTGTGGTCGATCAGCAGGACCGTGCTTGTCTGTCCCTGCCAATCCGAAGCTACGAAACTGGGTGCGCGCGAGCTGCGCCCTCGGGATACCGGAACCGAGAGATTTTGTGCGGTAATCGTACACCCATACCTTGCAGTGACGAGTAGATTCAAGGACTTCAGCCTCAAAGGTCGTTTCATGGTTGTTACCTGAAGAGAAGGCACCGGTGATAAAGTTGGAAGAAGAGAAGGTTAACAACCTACCGAAGGTATAAATGATGCAATCCTCCTTGTCTGCAAGGCGTGAAAGTCCACATGTCCACCTCCCTCCATCACCTACTGCTCCAACACGTTCAGACTCATACGGGCAGTTGTACGCCGCCGGAAAGAAATCCCCTGCGGTAGAGCATAAACACTAATAGCACATGTGAACAAAACTGTGCAGAACAAACAAACTGTGTATGCAGGCCAAGGAGCTTTGTCGGGAGGAAACCTATATTGACAAAGGTCACCAAGTTCCAAAATCCCACGAGGCTGATTGCGTGAAACGTACAATGCTATATCCCGTGGTGCCGGTCCAAACTTCTTGATCATCTCCCGGCGGCCGTTCAACGCTTTTTCATAGATCCGGTCGGCGCGCTCCAGGCGAGTTGAAAGCGTGTTTTCTTTAAAGATGTAGATAGGCTGGAATGCAGAATGTTGTTGTACAGGATAGAAGAGATAGAGGGTGCAGATTAAAACTACAAACACAAGGAGGACGAAACGTGGATGTCGATACCATATAATGCTTGGCATGGTAACCGACGATAATGGATGAGTTGTCCACTACAACTCGACGGCGTCTACGAGATGTAACGTGGAAATATCACTGGAGATGACTAATCGTATACACCTGTTTGTGGTGTGTCACCGGAAAGCGTGACAATTCTTTGAGGTTGTGTAGTTGACCACACCCAGAAAATCTGGGTATTGGAAAGTCCCGATCAGTCCCGCCCGTCCCGTCCCATCCCGCGGAGATTACGTCACATCACACTCGAACCAACTCGAGCACGACGCGCGTCTCCCAACATTGTCTGTCATCTCGTCTCGCGCAACCTCCACCTGCTCCCTGCTTAACACACAAGTATGTACAGCTATACCTACTACTGTGAGTTGTTGTTTCTCAGCTTTAACTGCATAATCTAATGAAGAACACAATCCTCTAATAGCAATGATAATACTAACTGGTACGAGTATCTTTTTTTTGTGCAGATGATAAGGATCACTGACGCTATGTACCAGCTACTCTTTCCACAGGTACATTTCCCTCATGACTCAGGTACTGCCTGTCTTCAACTGCAACACCTGTCAGCGGTTGCTCGTTGTGAAAATCTGCAAGAGTGACAAGAATGGTAATGCTGGCAGGGCCTTCACCAACTGCTACAAGAAGCATGCCAACGACACCCGCTGTGACTTCTTCGCATGGGTTGATCCAACACTATCCCCTCCCTTGTCGCGATTCCCCTCATCCTCCCCAATGTCTTCGCCCACTATTTCTGCCCCGCCTTCAGCACAACCAATGGCAGGCCCTTTAGCAACTCAGAACCTCTCGAATGCCCCACGCACTGCTGAACCAACTTGCTCTAAACCTGGGAAAGTGCGTTGTAACACCACACGACTCCATGCTGCATGTGCTCGGAAGATGTGCCGCCGGCATTGTGTGGAAGCTGGAGGCTGTCAGGGAACGAAAACACACATGGTACAAAACACGGCTACCTTGTCAGGAAAGCAGCGAGCGGCAGTGTCACCCTTTGACCTGTCGTCGCCGTCCTCCTCGCCGCTGCCACCAGCTACTGCCCCTGCGAGCACATCAACTGCAATGGACCTGTTCGCAGACCCACGATATGCGTCACAGATGACTGCTGCTTTCACGCAGCAGTATGCTGATAAGCATGCGCTGGAGGAACAACAGCGAGCAGTGGATGCGGAGCGCCTCGCAAACATTGAGAAGGCAAAGAACCACGTCATAATATATGCGTGGCCAAAGGTCCCTCGTCTCTTGTTTATGCCCGACCTTTACTAATGACATGTTTTCAATAGGAGGATGTTGAGGCTACCGTTTTTGAAGTCCAGGGTGGTTTCAAATGGCCGCTGTTCCCACTGACTCCAGCCATTCTCTATGATACGGATCTTATGCTTCCGGGTGAGCCACAAGCACGGTTCAAGAAGTATAACCCCTCTATACACACCTGGTCTAAGGTCCTGGTGGGCCACATCGTCACCCTCAAGGCCGGCGAGCACATATTTCTCAAAGGGTACGATGTCAATAACTGCCGGGACTTTGACCATCTTCTCTCAGCAAGCCAGGAGTCTGCACCCCATTTCTTTAAGAACCTTTCCCATGAACGTGCCTATGTTCGACGAACATTGAAGGAGAAGAAGGTCTCAAAGGCTCGCAACATCTTGAGCTCTGATGACGAGGAGGATCAGTCTCGGGCTAGCTCAAAGATAACCCCACGGCCACTTACCCTACCTCGACGATTCAAGGCGGAGCCGTCTGATTTTGCACTCAGTTTCATGGCCTCTGACAGTGATCCCACCCCTCATCAGACGGCCACTTCACCGCGTCATGTCGTCAAGGTAGAGCCGACCTTTATTGATCTTACGATGTCCGATGCAGAGGATGATGCTCTTGCTCCGATGGATAATGTGATGCCTGCTCCAAAGAAAAAACGCGCACGTTCCTCCTCGTCACCATCACCATCACTGTCTACCCCTCGCTCATCTCCCAATGAGACTGAAGAGAGCTCTGATGACAGCCCACCTGCTTGGCCAGCAGCGTTCTATGTGGTGGATATTGTACGGGGTTTTGAGAAGTGTGATGAGGCACGTCATGAACGAAGGAGTGTAGAGAAGGCATTCTTCAAGTGTTTCAAGGTTCCATTCCGGAGCACGACTTTCTATAATCACCGTCGAAATTGGGACAATGCATCGGCTGCCTCTCGAGATGCAGCCTTGCGCGCCGGCCATACCTCTGCTGGACTGTGGAGAACATTCCTCAAGCATAGCCATGCTAAGGCTGTGGAATCAGTCGACAAGAAGCGGAAGAAGAAGAGGGTCCGCAACTAGCTTTACTGCATTTCGTCGGTATTTTTTTTTGGTGCTCGTTTTGTTGTACTGTAGAATAGTGTACTTGGTAGAATATTTTATTGGACTTGCGTTGTTGTACCGCAGAATAGTCTACTAGATCTATAAAACTAGTGTGTGCTATCGTGAGGGTAGAGCCAATTGAAGGGTGATTGGCCTTGTGTTGTGAGCTTCTCTCGTGTCATCCGGTTTCTACGCAAAATCATTTCATCTAAAAAAAAGTTATACTTATCAACCAACATCTCCCGACAAATTGCATGGTAGCTTCCAAGCCAAACATTGGTCTGCTCGGCAATAGATGAATTGAAATACCAGCCCTTGTTGTCTTCAGAGATGAGCTCGGGGTATGCAGCAGGGTTGCAGTTCTCCTGGCAAAATATATCGGTCTCCGAGTGTTTTGACTTGAAGTGGAAGACATCGACAGTAAGCCCAATGTTGTCAAAGAAGGGATCTTTGCCTCGGACCATGCTGGCAAGTGTGCAGTTGTTGTCAAAGAAGATATGGTCAGGCTTCATGTCTTCATGGAATGTGCGCTTGATCATCTCCTGTTCCCAGGTGAGTGAGAAAGTCTATGATGATGCTAACGATCTTGCTTACGATAACACTCCCGACACCCTCTGCCCCATAAAAGGTTTCCCGAGCGATAATCATCCCACAAGGTGCCACAATGATTTGCTCATTATGTGTGCGTCTCCGACCTAACTGTGCCCGGATCCGTTCCTTCTTTGCACTCTGTTCAAAGCCACCAATCTCAAAATCCTCCACCTCGTCATCCACATCAGCAACATCTGTACCCTCTTCGGCGATTGCATCATTCGGATGAGCCACAAGCGCACGCTGAAGGCGTTCCTTGAGCTGAAACCTAGCCTGCCCTCTTTCCCGATGAACCCGCTCGACCTCTTGATGTGCAGGCTCAGAACACATGCGGCTGTCAGTCATGATTGGAGAATCACAGCCAATTACCGCACAAATTGTATTGCAGTGTGCATCTCGGGGGCAGTAGCGATGCCGATTGCTCTCAAGTGGGATCTTGCAGTTATGCACTGCGCAGCACGGACAGCCAACAGTTACTCCATCAATAACTACAACCCAGACTTTTTTCCCATCCTGGTAGACACGTAGACACTTTTTGCAGCAATGCCGCAGCTCAGGTTGCCCATGAAGACGGAAGCGGAGATTCCGAGCACACAGCGCATCAGTAAAACGATCCTTTTGGGCACCTGTATGTGGCACTGCAAGTGTCTTTGACCGACTCTGATGGTCTTCCAACAGTGCTAGAATCACGAAAGCATCCCAGACCTGTTCCGTAGTGACTGAAAACCCAAATGCCCAATCACCAGGTGGAACTGTGTCAGAGAGAGAGAGATTGTATAAGCGCGCACAATTGGTAGCTGAGGTCCTGTAGGATGCATTAAGATGTAGAACATAGGTTGCGTAGGATGAATACTTGCCATGAAACCAACATAAGCGTGATCCAGAGCTGGACAAGCCGTTTCTCAGCAAACTGATGTTCACCCACCTGAATGATTGCAGGGATTCCATCATAGTAGGTACGAATGCCATCTTTGACATGGAAGTTGTGGTGGTAGTTCGTTTGGCATTCTAGGGAGGGAAATGATAGGATGACTTGGAGTCTGATGCAAAGTCGGTTGAGTCAAGACCTACCATTGCAATAGAGATGAATGGAGCGGACAGGGAGTGCCCCCTTGTCCATTGTGTATAACACGGCCTGCCGCTGCTCTTCCTTCTTCAGCAACTTTCCAGTTATGCTACGTGAACAGCTTGTGTTGGTACAGGTATGTTGAAGAGGATACAGAGTACAAGCATCTGGCAAATAACAGCACAATGAAGAAGAAAACCTGGTTACTGTGAAACATGTACTACATACAAAGTCCGAGAGAATGGCCGTGCACTGCAAAATCATGGATGAGGCTGTCCTCAAGGCTCTGTGCGTCATGCCAGATCGTTGGTTTCAGTGTGTCCCAACAGGCCTCAACACAAGCCGCAGAGATGCTGCAGCTATTTTTCAAGAAAGTGGATATTGTTGGTGGGAGTACATCCGGAGGATCAAGTGCTAGTACAGATGATGGCTGTGCGAGAAGAATATCATCCTTCAATCTTGAAGTTAGGCATATGAACTGTTGTACTTGACCAAAGGAGAGCTCAGGGTGCTGATCAGTGAGGAGGACTGCATCCTGCAGCCTTAGAGAGGACATTGCTAGGTGTAGTCAAGTCTACAGACACTCTATCGACGTCCTATCTACTCATGGAACTGATCGGGACTGATCGGGAGGGACCGGGCGGGTGCGGCAGGCGGGACTGATCGGGAATTTCCAATACCCAGATGTCCTCACCACACCAGGTCTAAGTTTGGCAGGAGCTGTCAGGTTTTGGGCTTCTCCCGACCTGTTTCTGGGGGACTCGACACCGTTGCGATTGATGTGACACTGTCGATGTATTTATTTCCTTTTGCAATTGGCATTATTTCTCACTACAATGTCCTTGCACTTCCTGAGTTGGCAAGCTGTCGGCACGTGACCCTATCAGCAGGCTGATTTCATCTGGTTCAAGTTCACTGCCTACTCCCAGTGCGCTCTGCCGCCTCCCCTCCACCAGTGATCCAACCTCCGTATGACAATGACTGTCAGGAGTACAATTTTCTTAAGACATTTAAATCTATTATCATTGTTGTTTGGTCATATGGACACTTTTATGTACATATGGTCAAGAGGGCTGCTCAATTATTAAGTTCACTGAAATCAAACCACTTGTTCATCAACAAATTCCAACTTTGGGAAGGTAGTTTCAATCTCTGCTAGATCACCTTATCACAAGATCGAAAGCAATGCCTGGTGCAACAATGGTGAGAATCATGATAGCACAATGACAATCAGTGGTCATTGGGCTTGCTGAAGCCTTGCTGCAAGCCTCCATGGTCCTGGGCTTTCATGACAATGATTTAAGCTCTCTGATGCTCAAAAATGACCATGGAGGGTTGCTAGCTGTACTGCACAGCAAAGATGGTATGAAGACCCTCAGTGGACAACATCCAAAATTCTATGAAAGGCTCGTGGTTTGGAGATTGAAAATACCTTCCCAAAGTAGCAATTTGTTGATGAACAAGTGATTTGATTTCAGTGAACTTAATAATTGAGCAGCCCTAAGGGTAGGCACTAGATCCTTATGATTGAATGCATGGCTAAGGGTAGGTAGAAACTGTAGAAATGGCAGAGGGGCCAGGAAACGAGAGAACTATAAGATAAGAGACCTCAGTGATATGTAAAGCACTGTATTATGCATTAAGTACCTATAAGATAAGAGCTAAGGAATGATAAGTAAGGAATGTAATACTGTAACTAAAGGGAACGACTTACACCTCAGTGATATGTAAAGCACTGAGGTGTGAGACGAAGATTGCCAACAAAAAAACTCAACATGATTATGTAATATGTCTACTAACCTAAATAGGATGTCGTGACAAGTTCAACACTCCCCCTCGAGGCGGATGTGGGCTCAGGCAAGTCCAAGCAGGTCTCGAAACTTCTCAAACTTGATCGTCGCAAGAGATTTTGTGAACATATCAGCAACCATGTCTGAAGTAGGGCAGTACTTTAGAGTAATGTGACCAGAAGTAACAGTTTGTCGAATGAAATGGAAATGAACGTCGATATGTTTAGTGCAGCTGTGGAAAGTGGAATCATGGGAAAGATGGATGGCACCTTGATTATCACAAAAAAGTGTAGTAGGCATCGAGAATGAGAAAACGCGAGATAATTCGGTAAGAAGTTTGTGAATCCAGAGGATATCCTTCGATGCGTGCGTGAGAGCGACATATTCGGCTTCGGTACTGGACAACGTCACGATCGGTTGCTTTTTACAGCTCCAGGACACAATGCCAGTACCGATGAAGTAAACGAAACCAGAGATCGAATGTTGATGGATGTGTGATGCCCAGTCAGCATCTGAATAACCAGCGATTCTGTTCTGGGTACCTCCTAGGACGAGTTTGAGGTGCTTCGTACCTAAGAGATAGCAAAAAACACGAGTGATGGCCTTCATATGAGTGGTGTGTGGGGCCTCAAGGTACTGTGAGAGCATCGACACTGCAAACACGAGATCAGGACGCGTCATCACGGTGACATACATGAGCGATCCGATCATTTCCCGGTAGGTTCTCTTCTCGGCAGGTGTCAGCAGGGTTGGTGATACTGCGGGAGAGTCTGGAGTGAGGTCAACTCCGCCTTCAAGAGGTGTGGCCGCAGTTCAAGACTCTTCAAGTCCGAAACGGACTAGAATTTGCTCAATGTAAGACTGCTGGCAGAGAGAGATTGTCCAGGCATTAAGGTCGCGAGAGATCTTCACCCCAAGGAGCCAGTTTATTGAGCCAAGGTCTGTGATTTCCCAGTGTTCGCGAACCTGCTGTTTGAGAAGCTCCGTGGACCCATCAGATTCTGACATGATGGTAAAGTCATCTGTGGCAACGGCAACGATGGAAAACTTGTCAGGTTCGAATTTGTAAAGGACAGCCTCGTCAGCTAGTGAGACCGTGTATCCGAGTAAGGTGAATACTCGAACCACTTTGAGGTACCATGTCCGGGCACCTTGTTTGGTCCCATAGAGTGGTCGACACAGTTTGCATACGATGTTTCGCGCGTTTCGGAGATGCGTGGGAAGGTCTCGAAAATCAAGATACAAGGGTGGTAAATTGATATAAATTTCTTCTCCATCTTTGAGATAGGAATTAAGATAGGCATTCTTCACGTCAATTTGATGGATTGAGGCATTCCGTTGGGCTGCAAGCGATAAAAGGATCCGAAGTGTAGCTGGGGGAACAGTTGGCGCGAAAGTGTCAGTATAATCAACACCGAATTGTTGCATATACCCTTTTGCTATACACCGTGCCTTGTACCGCTCGATTATTCCGTTGGAGTTGCGTTTTCGGCGGAATACATAGCCTGATGGAATGACATTAGTGTCAGGTGGTGCCTCGACAAGATCCCAGGTATGGAGTTTCTCGTTTTGGCTGAGTTCAGTTTCTATGGCCTTGATCCAGTCGGGTCTCTCACAACCCTTTAAAGCTTCCTTCAACGAAGGTTCGTCTTCACTGATTGCGGCCATCGCCTGTCCCATTGCGTCTCGAAACCATTCAGTCTTGTTGACGTTGATTTCCACTCCCCCTGGCTCAAGCGATCCGTCATCCTCAAGTACAAAAGCTCCATGGTATCCGTCAGCAGCAAGTGCTTCATCTTGTAAGGTAGCATTTCTTGTGCGTTTTCCACGGCCATACTGAGTTGGGTCGAACTGTGGTAATCCTTGGAGGGAGTTCCGTCGGCATCTGGAATGTGGAGGAGGTTGTAGATTGTTATTAGGTGTTTCGAGCTGATTTTCAGGTGCGTTGACAATGGAATTGGGTTCGCTATTGCTAGCTGATGTGTTAAGGGTGTTGTCGACAATTTCCGGTTGCTTAGGAAGGTCATTAGGCTTGTTAGGAGTTTCTGGGTTGTCCAAATCGACTGGTACGTCCCACTCCCCCTCGATTTGGGTATCATTAGGCTGTAACATCTCGTCTTTGTTGAAATAGATGTCCCATTCAATGGAAACTTGCTTTTTCCTGGGCCAGGAAACCCTGTAGCCCTTTGATTCCTCATCAAAACCCACGAAATGGCCCTTTTCGGCCTTTGAGTCTAGTTTTCTTGTACCAAGCTTTTTTACCCAGACTATTGAACCCCACTCATGTAGTTGTGAGAGGTCAGGTTTCTTCCCAGTAGCTTTTTCGTAAGGAGTCTTATTTTCAGCTAGAGCCCGCGTGGAGACATGATTTCGTATCCAGACACTGTGTAGTACAGCCTCTGCCCAGAGGCTTGGAGGGAGTTGTGATGCTGCAAGCATTGCGAGCGCGCACTCCATGTGGGTTCTATTCGCTCGCTCGACGGCTCCATTTGATGATGGGGAATCATGTACCGTTAGGTGACGGACTGTCCCTGCATATTCAAGGTGTTCGTCGAATGCTTTGCTCTTGAATTCTCCCCCTCGATCGCAGCCGAAAATTTTTATCATGGCGTTACGCTGGACTCGGACCCAGGCTTCATACTTTTTGTAGTTGGTGAAGCTCTCGGACTTTTCGCGATTGAAGTAGACATGCTCCTCATGGCTGGAAAGGTCTTGATATAACTGAAAATATCTTTTATGACCCAATGACTTGACTGGTGTGGGACCCCAGGTGTCGGCTACTACCTTGTCGCCATAATTCCTGTATGTTGTCTCGCTCTTCCTTGGGAAAGGTTTACGTGTTGCCTTTGCTTTTATGCAAGCCTCGCAGAATTCTGGCTTTGACTCGAGATCGAGGTTGATTCCTGTGATCATGCCATCCCGAAACATTTTGCGCAAGTCGTCATAATTCACGTGGCCCATTCTCCGATGGAGTTCACTTATTGACATTTTCTTTGCAGCCTTGTTTGCAATGGCTGAAGTCAGGGCTCTTAGAGGTTTGCTAACACGATAAAGTCCATGGACGAGTGGAATCTGTCCAATAACGTTGGACTTGGGGCTTCTAATCACGCATTTGCCTCCATTGATGCGAAGGTCATAGCCGTTTTGGTCCATAGTCCCCACTGACATTAGGGTAAATGCCAAATGTGGTGAATAGTACACGTTTTTTAGTGTAACGGGTGTCGACTTCCAATCACCATTGGGCAATTCAAGTTTAAGGTCACCTTTCCCTGTTGCGCTAAAGGTACGTCCATCAGCGGCTCGGATGGGTTCAGGAGTGATCTCCATGTAGTTCAGGAGTTTCGAACGATCTGGGGTGAAATGGCTACTAGCGCCGCAATCGAGGATTGTGCCATTGGTTTTGGAAGCAGCATGGGCTTCATGCCTGAAATCAGAGGTGCAAACGAGTGTCGAAGGATCTTTAGGGAGTGTGTAACCAAGCATTGCGTAGTTATCCAATTCGTCGTCACTTTGGGCGCTCTTTTCGGTTGCGTTTGCTGATTCATCTTTCCCAGACTTCTTTCCCTTTGCGTTCTTCTGCTTTTCAAGCCACCATTCTGGTGCTTTACCCTCCTGGCCACCTCCCTTCGACCAACACTGGTCATCTGTGTGATTTGGTCTCTGGCAATTTGAGCACTTGGCCTTGCCTGGCTTCGCCTTTCCTTTTCCTTTCCCACCTCGAGCTCTGCCTGTGGCCGCCAACATGGCTTCATTTGATTTGTTAATGGTGTCCACGAGAGCTATTGAGTTTGCCTCTTCGTTAAGGTGCCAAATGAGGTTCTTGCTCGTAAGCTTCTTCCCTGTTTCGTGGGCAGAGGCAGTCAAGGCTGTTATAAGAGGTCGGAAATTTGGTGCGAGTGAGATTGAAGTCCAGATATATGACACGAAGGATTCATCAGAGAGTGTGCAGCCCATCTCGGCAAGCCTCTCCTTAATCTCAACCATCTTTGCGAGGTGCTCTCGCATGGCATCGCCCTCGACGTAGCGGCTGTTTTGAAGTTGTGTGAGGAGGTTTGTCTCATACATGCTACCTTTGTTGGCATGAATTGAAACAACCTTCTTCCATACGGCTGCAGCATCTGTCTCATTCTTCACCTGAATGAATGTTGACTTATCGACGGTCCTATAAATGACTTCGCGAACTGATGCTTGCTTTTGCTCATATTCGTCCTGCTCCTTCTCATGTTTCTCGAGCTCCTCATCATTCAATGGGGACAAAGCACTTGGCTTGTAATAGTCTCCATTTCTCTCGATAAGTTCAACCGGCCTACGCGCTGTCCCCAGCACATGCCTCTTCAGCCCTTTCGACATGAGGTAATTCATCACCCTCTCAGAGTACGTCGACCAATTCGAACCATCTGCTTGTAGTTTCGGAATTGTGAGAGTCTGATTCAATGAAGAAGTTGAGGACATGTTGGAGATATCAGCAGGGCCCATAACCTGTAGAAATGGCAGAGGGGCCAGGAAACGAGAGAACTATAAGATAAGAGACCTCAGTGATATGTAAAGCACTGTATTATGCATTAAGTACCTATAAGATAAGAGCTAAGGAATGATAAGTAAGGAATGTAATACTGTAACTAAAGGGAACGACTTACACCTCAGTGATATGTAAAGCACTGAGGTGTGAGACGAAGATTGCCAACGAAAAAACTCAACATGATTATGTAATATGTCTACTAACCTAAATAGGATGTCGTGACAAGTTCAACAGAAACACATGGGCAACACAATGCACAATTGGACTCATGGAAGGCACATGTAGCTGCACACCTCACACTTTAGGCATGGTGCTGCACCTGTTGATGACTGATGGTTTAAGCATGGCTACCTCATGTATAGTAGTATATAAACAGTAATATAATGCCCAGAGATACTAGTCATGTTCTCTTGGGTTATCCACCATTACCTGGTGTGACAGCCTCTAACTGCTAGACTATCCCTTATTCTTTGTTTGTGTTTGTTTTGTGTGGGAGCCATCATCTTTGCCTTAGGGTATTGGTGATGTCCTAACAATGACTCTTTGTCTACATCATCTCCTCCTTCTTTGACACATCCTAGGGGGCACCCCATGACAGCACCCCCAACCATTGCTACAAGCCATCACTTGTGGGGCAGAAAGAGGTGTTATGTGAGAATGGCTGGTGCTAGGACTTATAGAATCATCAAATTTCTCTTTTATATGGAGGTCTCATGCCACAGATATAACAAAGGACATCATAAATCGCACATAACTGGCCTTCTAGTGGTAAGGGCTGGACTTTTGAACTGGGGGCTTGTACTAGATTTCAGGAGTTGCAGGTCTTCATTCAATGGTAGCCCAGTGCTGTGTCGCTCTTTTACATAGAATTTTGGCATCATGACTGTGGATATGGCCAAGAAACAAGTTCCAGGGTATCATGATGTGGGTATTACATCAATTGTTGCAAGTTATTTTACATGGCTGTAGCATATATATATACTGAGTGGATGTCAGGAGTACAGTCAACTCTGCCATAACCCATACCCCCTCTGTGGACACCATAAGTCATGGGTTTTTACAGAGTATGGGTTCCAAAAGAGGTCATTATAGGGTGCCTCTAGTGCATTGTAGATTCATTATATGGATGTAAATATTACAAAAAATGTAAGTTAGGCTATTTATGAGTGAAATAATCTGTGATAAGAGTCGGTTCTAACAACTGAGCTTCCTCCAAACGAGTTTGTCGTCCAAAACTTGCAAGAATGCCTTTCAACTTATGTGCAAAGGGCTTGTTTATGTCAGCAACATAACTTCTGAGGGCAAATGCGGCTGTAAGAGCTTCCTTATGCATAGGTTTTTGGTCCACAGCATCATCATTGATATCATATCCCCCATTGACTTCTATCATTTGTTCAGCCTCACACATGTCCATGACAGATCAGAAGATCTCTTCATCTGATACTGTCTCATCCACAAGCCCCTGCTCTGACACCAGATTCAGCAGTTCATCGAGGTCCATCCAGTTCCTGTTCTGCAAAACACCCCACTCTTCCAGCTGATTCAGCGAGTCTGTAATGTCCTTCTCAGCATGGTCAACACCCTCGAGTGGCTTGGAGTTTAGAAGGGAAGAAACAGATACAGAGGGAGTAGAGGTTGCTGCTGTTGTATATGAAGCATCAGGTAAGATGCCTGCTTTGTGCCAGCAGTTCTGGATTGTTGATGTGTCCACCTCATGCCATGCAACATCAGCAAGACACATTGCCTTGAGCTGGTCTATCTCATAGATGAGGGCAGGGGGTACATTGTTGTCATATTGGTCAATGGCTTGGCTAACAAACTTGCTGCAGTAGTGCACCTTGAAGCAACAAATGATGCCAGCATCATTAGGCTGGACATGAGCAGTGAGGTTGGCTTTGAAGTTCTCAACACAGACATTTGTTAGACCATCTGGTGGAATATGTGCACTGAAGTTGTCCTGGAGCATGAGGATGTGTCTGTCCTGCCATTGTAATTTATCATCCCAGTCACAAAGCCACTCTTGATATATTGTTGTTACCATCCATGCCTTTGCATTATTCTGATAATAAAAACCAAGTTGGGCACCTGTTTTCTTCTGGAATACCCAAGGCTGAGCAGATTTTCCAACTGACAAACAGTGGGAGTTTCTTGCTCCCATCAGCATTGGCAGTAAGTGTGTACATGAGCCATTTCTTGCTTCCTTTCGTCCCTGATGTATGTTTGTTCATGAGTCCATGGTCAGGCAGCATCCTGTGTCATGGGTAGAAGTGAGTCGAGGATTAAGTCCAAACTGATTCAAGGCAACACTCACACATAGAAGAGCCCTGTCTCATCCATGTTGAATATGTCCTTCAAGCAATATTTGTGCTTCGCAATCAGCTCACACATACATGCTTGCTCCTTTTCCACATCAGCTGGATCAGAAGATGCTGCTTCTCCATGAACGTTGAAACTCCTTCAGCCCACAGCATTTCTTGAATGATGTCAGCCATCCTTCACTCAGGTTCAGCCTCTCGTCTTCAGGAACCCCAACTAGGTCAGCAAAGCATGTCCACTTCTGTCGCAGGATCACTCCATTCACAGGAACATTTTGAGCCATGGCCTTTGCAACCCACAACTCGAGCATTTCATTGACTTCTGGGTGCTCGGTCTGCTTTACCCGCTTTGACCTCCCTGCCTGCCCCTTGCTCTCTGCCTCAGCCCATTGGGCTCACCACTTCTCCTCCTCATTAAGCCAGGCCAATATTATTGGCTGCTTGAGCCACAAGTTTGGGTAAATCTGATCCCAGTGTGCCACTGTCTTGGTCTGATTTTTCTTGCCTGCATTATGCCAATCCAAAATCTCAATCTGCTGTGTGAGTGTCGCATTTTCTTTTTTTGTGAAGACAGGCTTAGCTTTCTGCTTTTCTGCTTGTGGCTTTTGTTTTCATTTTTCAGGTCCTGTTTCTGTCAGTTAGCTCATGATCTTGGTGGGGAAAATGCACCTCGTACTTTTTCTCTTTCTTCCTGCCAACACTACCTTCTCACCGAGTTCCTTCAGCTTCTCAACCAAAGATTTCTGCTGCAAGTTGAGCCTTGTGAGTCCGTGTTCATAATCCAAAGCATTTTCTAGCAGAACAACAACAGCTTCTTCATCAACTGGGTTGGCAGCATTATCCAACCATTCCTCCTCCTTGGCTGAAATCTTCTTCTTCCTGTGCAGGCATGCCAAAAGGTCATCTCTTCTGGTTTTCATGAGATTCTTGAGATTTGTGAGACCTGATTTCAGCATGTCTAGAGGATTTTTTGACATTGTAAAAACAATACGCAATTATAAAGCTGCCAATATGTTGTATCTGCGCAGAATAGATATTCCATAGCATTCTAGCGTATTCTTAGCTTAGCTTCTAGTGCAACAATACATATCATATTAACCAAATATGGGCTAGTATGGGTCATGGTGACAAGGTTTGGCTATGGGTTATGGGATTTGGGAGGGTTATGGGATTTTACTGGTAATGGAGTTGGTGGACACCCAAAACCCATGGGTTATTACAGGTTATGGGGTGTCACAAGTATGGTTTAAAACAGAGTCGACTGTATGTAAAACACTTCTTTTCTTTTGTCCCACTACTCTTCTCTTTTCTACATCAGACTCCTTGATGTTGCATATTGCTAGCATAGCCTCGTCCCTCATGTATATAAGTAGCAGTGCAGAAGGTCTAAGCTCCTTAGCTTGACCTAAGCAATCTACCACTTGCTTCTTGCTCAACACAACTTCAGACTTGGCTCAGAAAGCCTCTGAGACTAAGGGATTAGACTCTACTTGAAAGCCTCAAGTAGCAGAACAACAATTGACCTCTTTGTTGACAGGAGCAAGCCTCTGTCTTAACACCCCCACTGTTGACAATGCCACTGCCCCCTCGACGCCACAGCAAACTCTGGCAACCCCCTCAATGCCCTTGACCTCTGGCAACCCCCCTTCAATGGTGCTGCCTCCCCCCTCAATGCCCTCACCCTCTGGTGACACCCCCTTGATGGTGCTGCCTCCCCCTTCAACCTCTGGTGACCCCCCTTTGGCAGTGCTGCCTCCCTGACCTCTGGTGACCCCCCCTCAATGGTGCAGCTTTCCCCCTAGACCTCTGATGACTCCCTTTTGGCAGCACTGCCTCCTCAGCCTCTGGCAACCCCCCCTCCATGGTGCTGCCACCCCCCTCGATCATGGACCCCACCCCTTGACTACTGATGATGCTACACCCCTTCCCCTGCCCCTCCTGGTGAGGGGGGCTTGGTTTTTATTCACAAATATTTAATTACCTTATGATAATTATTGTGTAGTATGTAAGACTGACCAGTTACAACCAATCAGCAACTGGTCCTCTTTGTGACCAGTTGTGACTGGTTGGTGGACCGAAACTGGACTGATAGTGACTGGTTGTGCATGGTCTGGTTATGGTTATAAAATATATACAGAACTTTGTAACTGGTTATGGTCTCAGTTACTGTCTGAAAAGAGCAAAAAACTGGACTGGACTGGACCTTGAAACACTAGGCATCTATCAAACTGCCAAAAACAACCTTAGGAAAGATGGCCCTAGCAAGCAAATAGATGCAAACTCACTGGGGGTATATAAGGCCTCTAGATTATGAGCTTTTGATTCTCTGGGCTTGTCCCCTCTTGTGTCAAATAAAGTAAAATAATTATAGTAATATTAATATTAAGTATATAAGACCAAGTCTGGTTATCAACTGGTCTTAATGGGTCTTCATCAGTCACATTGTATAATTAAATATCTTGTAACCATAACTGTAACCACTGTATAACTGACTGTAACTGAGTCCAATGGTCCAGTTACACTGGTTACAGTCCAGTTATGGTCTCAGTTTATTCCAGTCCTAGTGACTGGGCCTTGAAACACTAAGGCAGCAGGATGGTTTGATTCAAGAGATTAAATTACCATTTACAAGGCACTTTACCAGAGCAAAATCACTTGACTGGTAAAGGACAGCACTGTTTTCTAACTATCTTGTGACTCTTGTCTAATCTTTTCAATTACAGTGCCTTCCAGGGGAAACATCACAATTTATGCCCATGCATCTCAACAAAAATGCTTGATCCTCAACATTGATTTCTCACTGGCAAATACCATGCAAAACTTACACCAGGAATTTGTCAAGTGAAAAATTGGGGCATGGCAAAACCTTGATGATTGACAGACTGAAACTTGCTTTGTGCTTGTCAACAAGGAAGTAGTATGTAAACTGGTCACTGTGTGTGCATATTAGATCTCATTTGCTAATGCCCATTGTAAGCTTCCCCAGGTTGACAATGATGACAACCATCTAGTTTCAGGCTATGGGTCTCTCCCAAAAAGAAAGCAGGTCAAGTCCATGCATAGTTCCTCAGCTCATAGCATGCCCCCACCCCAGAGCCTCACACTTAGTTGGAAATCTCCCCATCCTATTCTATGAAGTTCATTTCAGATGCCAGTTCAATGGACATGAACACCCAGAATGCAGATGTGTTCCTTTGTGTGAACAGTTGCTACATATAGCTTTAAGGGCTTAGATGTCACCTTCAAGACATTGCATGATAAACCAGAGATGATTGAGATTGCCCTTGATTATGATATTGAAGGAGATGAGAGTGTTATAGGATGGGGAATGTCAAAAATTGGCATTTACATAAGAGCCCATTCAACTATGGGGGAAATTTCCAATTTCCAAACTAACATGTTTGCATCTGTTGAATTTCCCATTGCCATTGCCATCTGACTTTGAATTCTGGGGGTGGTTTTATGCACTTGAAGAGCCTTATTGCCAGCACTTCAGCCTGGATGCTGCTGCACCCATGCTTTTCCCTCATGATTGACACTCTCTTCTACATCACTTTTACCACATTAACTCAGTTGCTTCTCTGGCTTACACCTTCACCACCCTCCACACCATTCGGTATCTGATGTGGGACCATGATCACAACACTACTGCTGGACCTACAGAAGATCGCATCTTGACCAACATTTCTGCTTTATCTTCCACCCATGACACTCCAACCACCACCAGCACCTTGGAAAACATTGAGAAGACAAGCAGCCAATGGACCAAAAATGAAATCCACCTCCTCCTTGACTTTGTTGAAGCAAATTGTGTTTTGACAACTGCATGAGGCCTCAACCTGAAAAAAATCAGAATTTAACAAAGCTCAGGCCACAGTAAAGTCAAAGATTGTGAATCAGTGCCACTACAAGTGGAGTCATGTATATATTCTTCTTATCAATGAGGTTTTTTGTCACTAATAGCTTTGTGCTACATACAAGGCAATTTCACAGTGAGATAAGAAGTCTGGAAGTGGCTGGCATGAATATTACAGGGCCAATGTGCGAACCCCAAGTGAAAAGCAGGTATTTGAGGATTTCAACCATCAAATCTTTTTAATAACCTTCTCATCAACAGTATAAACAGCATGCGCCCCTCAAGGCCTTTACAATGAAGCCTTGGCCACATTATCACAGAATGCAAGGCTTTATGCCTGGCACCCAGCCTCATGGAACACACACATTTGATCCTCACAGTTTGTCCTCCCCCTCCACAACACAAATGATCAACATCATCAATGCAGAGGAGGATGGAGAAGAGGATCAACTTGGTCCCCTTGATTCCATCATCACTATCATGCCAATGGCCCACACCACCTTGTCTCTTGTTAACCCCAATCTTGGTGCCTCTTCATCTGGTCAAACCTCCTCCATTGCATCATCCTTTCCTCCACCCAATCCAAGTGCTTCCTCTTCCTCTGATGGCACAAGGCCTCCAGCATCTTCCTCTCTTCCCCCATCAGTCCATCCACAAGCTACTCTGCAATGTAACACTGCTATGAGCTCCAGTCATTCTATCAACACTGGTAGCAACATTGGCCAAAAATGCAAGTGTTTAGTGTGAGCCATGAGCGGTACACAGCCCTCCAGCTCCAAGTGATCATCAGGAGCTAAGACCAACAATCTGAACCCTGTCATAATTTCCAATACTCTCAATTCAACTCTCAACTGCATGGCTGATGTGATGGAAAGAAGTCTCAAAGCAACTGCAGCAATGATCACACATACTGCTCCCCTCACAACAGCCTCCACCACTGTCCCTTTTGTTGGCTCCCTTTCTATCATTTCCTCTCCCATCAGCTTATAAATGTCTCAGCTCTCATCAACACTCACTCAACCTCCTGGCCCTTTACCAAACCTTTTATCAGCATCTGTGTCTATGTCTCTGACAGAAATTCTTGAGTGTGTAGTCAGCCTTATATCAGCTGAGGAAATTTTTTTATCAGATGACAAATTGCTTGCAGCCTTCCTCTTCTTTACCAATGCATCAGAAGTGGAAGGCTGCCTGGTTGGGTGGCCTACACTAAGTGGACAGGAAGGACAGGATCAAGTTATCTTTGTTGCACAGAAGTGGGAATGAAGGTTTGGAATTGGAAAATAAGAGTTATATATGTAAAAGATTGACCATGTTGGAAAGCATCTGCATTGAGTGTAATTGGGTGGCTCATGAGGGCTGCATCAGTTGTAGCCTCTTTGAGAGGTTATCACTGGCCACTGATGGCAGTCATGATGCATGTGTTTGGTGATGCTGGTGGCTGTGAATGATGAATGTTGGTGGGATATGCACCAGCAGCCACAGTGAAGGAACAAATGGGCAACAGGGATGTGTTTGGGGTCATAACATGCAAACTGTTTGTCAGCACATGCTAACTGTTCGTGTCATGTGATTGGAAACAAATTGGAGTGTCTTGTGAGTCATGAGTCTGTAGTGAGCAGACTTACAAGATGCAAACATGTTAGTTTGGAAATCAAAAATTTCCCCCATAGCTGAATGGGCTCTACTGTCCAATATGGTCTAGTCAGTCACATAGGCAAAATCAAAATGTACCTCATGTTACACTAGCTATGCTGACAGTGGCTGGGGCTTGACACCATGACAGTGGTCTTGTACAATGAATGAGAGCACCTCAGAGGCAATTTCCTTGGTATCTGTGTTCTGCTGAACAGTTTGATGGGCTGGGTGCTAAATTGGGAAAAACCCAGAAGTCAGTCACCCACCCAATACTACAGGCATCTGATGCAGCATGCCTAATGTCCTATGTTTTATGTCCTAGAACATGACTTTATGTATTGGAGTTGTTTCTGTGGCATTTGGCCCAAGGGTGGTTCCACACATTCACTCCCAGTCAACCTTGAGTGGCTGGAAAACAGTCAAAATCAGCCAAAATCAGCACTTGACCACTCAATATGATGGGCATTTGATGCTTTATGTTAAATGTTTTACATCCTAGAACATGACTTTATATACTGGAGTGGTTTCTGTGTCATTTTGGCCCAAGGGTGTTTCCACATGTTTACCCAGGTCAGTTTTAAATAGCTGGAAAGCAGCCAAAATCAGCATTTTTGCCCTATGTCCCCCAACAAATGGCCTGTACCTCAGGATCCCATGATCCTCTGGGTATTTTGCTTGGCACAGACCTCAAATGGTATGTGTTCTGTTCAGTGTTCATGCATATAACATTAAATGTTAGAAAACAACAAGATATAGGACCATGACTGACTACAGGGGGTGACTGACTACCTGAAGGTCCCCAGTATTATAATTGATGGAGAAGATGGGCATGGCAACAGGGACAATGGGAATGATGGGGAGCAGCAGGGGGATAGGATGGGGTGGGGATACCACAAATTTACCACCACCAATGGATGACAATAATGATGCATGAAAAAAAAATGGGCCCAAACAACATCTATCATTGTTTGGGCCCTAGATAATTTTTTCTTTTCTTCTCTTTTGTGTTTTGTTTATCACTAACCAATAGTTTTCTCTTTGTTTTTATGTTCTGCCTTGGCTCTACCTATGCTACCAGGAGCTGGTGGTCCCATGATGATGATGAATACCTGCAGCAACAGCATCAATGGCTATGCCAATACCAGCACTGAGAACAATGGGAAGAATGACAACAACCAGCCCCCACACCAACACCAATGCCAACATCAATCTACAACAACCCTGCCTCTTTGGACAACTGCTTTCAGCAGCCATCTCCCCAACTCCCCATCCAGGATGCCCCCATGCCCCTCACAGGGCCAGAACACCCAGTGGGCCCCCCACCTCATTGTGGTGGTCTCACTAACCATCCCCCTTGTGTTCCCTGCCCCAAGGGTGGGTGTCCCCTCTCTGCCATCCCCAAGCAGAAGGGCCCCACAGGTGGTGCTGTAACATATGTTTATGATATATGTAGTCCTCAAACTGTCAACTGTTGAAGTACTGTACATGAAAATTCATTTTTACATACAAAAGCCGTGGCCTGGGCCAAGCCAAGCCAGAGCCAAGCTGTGAGTGGCAGCTTTGGCCTGGCCTGAGGTTTGAGGAAGCCAAAGCCACCTCAGGCCAGCCCAAACCCAGGGCTTCCAGGCAAAGCTGGGCTGGAACAGCACTACCCTCCATGAGTCTCCTGGAACTCCTCTGCAGTCTGCTACAACCCTCTGCCTTCTCATTACTGAGAGCCTCACATCCCATGTTTATGGGAGTGTGTGTGTGCACAGTTGTGGTTGTGTGTTGGTCATTTTGCATTGACACCTGTTGCTAGCAATATATCCTAAAGAACAACAAATAACACTTAGTTAGTTAGTTGATAAAAACAAGAAACTACTCTAGGGCCTAAACAATACAACTGCTGTTTGGCCTGCACCACATTTGAAATGCTTCATCTGTGGCCACTTGCAGCTCTTGCATGGAATTGGGCTTCAGACTGGCAGTGACAGGTGTTGACAGAGTGGCAGTAGTGGCAGTTGACAACCAAAAAATAGACCTGACTGGTGTAGTCAACCATAGGTTGTGACACCCTTGTGTAAGCAACAACAAGGACAACCAAAGTCCACATATTTCATAATGTGTGACTGGGTGACTTTCCATAAGCATTTATTCAGGTAAATAGAATAAATCAAACAACAAAAGCCCCAGATGCCACAATGCCAAGACTGATCTATGAACTTTTGTTTAATAAATCTCATTTAGACCCTCAAATAAACCTTAATCTGTTGGTAGGGTCAACCCCCCATGAATAGACTTTTTCAGCATAAATAAACTTGTCCGGTTGGGCCATGGCTGTGCCTGGCATGAACAAGTCCTCAATTACCTTCTTTACTCATGGCAGCAGTTGGGGGTGCTGTTGTGGTGGCTGTTGTGGTGGTCTTCTCCCTGTCATTTGTTGTTTCCCATCCTGCTATCCTTAGATTGATTATAACCCCTGGGGCCTTAACTACAAATTTGACAAAAATTTAAATAAATAAAAAACACCCCCTCATAAACGCAAGGGGTGTGTCATGGTCCCCATGCCCCTCGCACCCCGTTATCCACCCCACAAGCAGCTGCTTGCAGCATGGGGGGTGCTGTGTCCATGGGATTTGTGAGGTGGTCCTCCATGTTGTCGTTGTTGTCAATGCGCAGGGCGGCATGTTCTTGCCGTCCCCTCCTCTCATCCCCTCTGTCCCCCGTCTCACACCCATGCCCATACACTGACATAGCACCCCTTTCCACCCCACAAGCTATTGCTCGTGGCAGTGGTTGAGGGTGCTTTGTGGGGTACGTGTTGTCGTCTCCCTCCCTCCCTCTTGTCTCATCTCCCCTCGTCATTCCACTCACCAACCACCTCACAAGCAGTTGCTCGTGAGGCTGGGGGCAGGTGGTGTTGTGTTCCTTTGTCATCAGTCCTCTCCTCTGTGTCATCATTTGTCTCTCCCCCGGTCGTCTCCTGGCTGTCCCCATTCTTCTCCCCCGTGAACCACCCTACAAGCAGATGCTCATAGGCGTGGGGCATGTGACAGCCTCCCTTCCCCCCTCTCATTGGCATCTCTCTTCCCCCTTGTGCGGTGGTGGTGGTGGTGGTGGTGGTGGTGGTGTCCCCTGTCGTCGTCACTGTCAGTAATACTATATACCTAAAAAAATTGTTAGTAATGAAAAAAGGAAATAAAATGAGAAAACTTAACCAAGGCCCAAGAGACATTGTTGTCCCTGTCTGCTCCCGGTCCCCCATTGTCTTCTCCTCCTGGTTGTCATGGGTGGTCTCATTCTGTCCATTCTGCACTCTCGCATCCCCATTCACACTGCAACCAGTTGCTCGTGGCGGTTGTGGGGGTGCTGCGTCATGGCACCCATGATCCACCCTACGAGCAGTGGCTTGTAGGGCTGGGGCATGTGCCATCTCATTCCCCGTCATCCCCTCGTCAGCCTCATGCCTTGTTCCTCATTCTCCCCCTCCCGTTCTCACCATCGTTGTTGTCCCGTCTTGCTGTTGCTGTTGGCCTCCCTGTTTGTTGTTGTCCTGCCCTGGCATCGCTCATCGTTGTGGTCCTGCCATCCTCCCATTGTTGCGTCCCTCATTTGTCTTTGCCCCTCCCATTGTTGTACCATGTTTCTATTCCCATTGTTGGTGCCCTCGTTGTGGCCATTAACACCTGCAATCCACCCTGTGAGCAGTGGCTCGCAGTGGTGGCATAGGGCGATGGGGTGGGGTGTGGGGTGTCATGGTTTGTTGTTTGTTATTATTATAACCTAAAAATGAATTAAAAACAGTCAGTTGATAAAAAGAAAGAAGAAAGAAATAAGAAAAAACTCAACTAGGGCCCAAACGACACATAAACATCATTTGGGCCTGTTTTCCGTGGCTCACAGTGGCAGGGCAGGTGCTTTGGCATGTTGTTGGCAGTAGAATAGTTCCTAAAAAAAGAACAAAATACATTAGTTAGTTAGTAAAAACAAGAAACGAACAAAACAAAACATACCTAGGGCCCAAACAATGAATGGGTCATTTGGGCCCGCATTGCATCTGTTTGCTTGTTTGCAGCAGTTTGTGATGGTGGTTGAGGTGGGGATGGACTTGGGAATGGTGGTGGCAGATGTGGGTAGAGTGGTGGTGGTGGGAAGGAAGGAGGGAGGGAGGTGGCATCGTCGTTGGTGGTGGTGGTGGCATTCAAGGTCAAGTTGGCAAGTGTGACTGAATGTGACAATTGCCTTTTTCATTCAAAATCCGCGTGTCAGTAAAACCCACTGGATTTTAAATACTTTATAGGCCTGACTTTGAAATGTTAGGTTGTCTCCAGCCAACATTAGAACTCTGATTTCTGCTGAGCAGCCGCCTCTCTTAACTTTTCACTAGATGGTCAGGTTAAAAGAATGAGTCCTCGTACCTTGGACTCGTAACACATCCATGAACATCTAAACACATTCAAACACATGCCACACTGACACTGTGTATTGACCACATTGACAGTGTATTTACAAACTCAACGGTGGCATTGCAATCTATTGTAATATGTGCTCTGGTGCTGTCCAGGATGACCCTTTTCACTTCATTTTGCTTTAAACATCTAGATGTAGGTATGGGCTGATATCTGGGACCTTTTTCACATATGTCAATCTTGTGTAGCTGCCTCACTGGATTGTATTTAAGTGTCAAGCAAAGGGTGTCAAGATAGATCTTGAGGCCAAATGTAATGTATTGCAAGACCATGGCAGGAATGATGGCAAAAATCTGCTGTAGCCTTATCTTGCACATAGTAGAATTGAGATAATGGAGTATCAGACCAAGTGTGCCTGGGGCATCCAGTGACTGCCCCCCAGCCTGAGGTTGAGCTCCACCAGTGCTAGCAGTATTGCTCCAGGGGATGATTGTCCAATGCCACCAGTGTGTGAAGCCAGCTTCCAGAATAAAATAAAAGTGTCAACATCAAACCCCATCATTGTGATGAATGCTCAGTTACTGCGGCTAGTGTAAAGTGCCTCCCAAGGCATACCAATGCATGGATTTGGAAGTAACTGGTCATGGCATAAGTAAAGGCGGCTAGGTTGACAATGTTGCACACAAAGTTGATGAGCTTCCTCAGCACCAATGTGAATAGTGGCAAACACAACTGCCATCCTCATCTCTGAATCCTGTACCATTTCTTCCTCCTCATCCTCAAGCTGCTGTAGGAGCAGGTGCCCTTCTTCATCCATAAGTTTACGTGCAGTGTTTGAGACAAAGAGCTCTCAATAATATTTATATTGGAACATCTTCTGGTTTAATCGATGCAATAGATTATCGGATTAAACTTGCCATCAAACGATCGGAAACTCGGATCTCTCGCATTATTTATCCCAAAAGCTTCACCCACTTTAGCTTTTCGGGACAAAACTAATGTCCCCTAGCCTCGAAAACGTCTCCTGCCAGTCGTCGCGGGGCCTTTCAAATTCAAGGTGCCAATGGCTGGTATCTTGGCCCTGTCTTGGCCATGACTGCTGTTCATTACCTCCTCGGAATATACACACTGCTTTTCGAATCTCGATTGAGCGCGATCTATGCGCTCCGAAAAAGGTTTACACCCAGTCACATTCGATTCAAGCACTTCATCCGGCCCGAGCCACGGCTTGTACAATCTGAGATCCGGACCCAGCTGAGTTCTGCACGTGATGCGGACATGGTACTTTGCAAGCTGCTAATTTCTTCCCTCTTTCCACTATAGGATCCTTTTTGCAGATCAGAGTTATGCGGACAATCAGAGTAATGATCAATTGATTGCTGATATGAATAACCACGCGCCTTTTTCTTTACCCTGGGTGACTCTGGAAGCGAGTTGGTTATGACGTTGTCCATGGTGTATGCTGGAAGCCGCAGAACATTTTAGGTGATCAGCTAAGTGTGTGATCATTCTACCCATTATTACATTGACTCAATCTGTATACCGTGACGTAGCGATGTTATTTGTTAGCACAATTTAAGTGCCTCCGCTCAAAATGTTGACTTGTACATTTGTGAGGATAACTGGGCACAGCACGTTATTGCTGAAATGTATACTTATCTCGATCTTTTGACATCAGGTGAGTTGAATATCAACCCGTTACGATTCCACTCTGACTGTGCAAAGCCGTGCAATCCACGTATCATGCTCATCGATCATCGATAATGTCATCCATTGCTGTGTTCAAGTTGATGAAAATCACAACAACTATGCACGTTAGTAGGACATCTTGCAATCATGCCGTGACTTTCCGACCACAACACGCCAGTGCTTCATATGATACTCATCACCCAGAGAACCCTTCACTTGAGGTACTAAACATCTGTTGTTAATCCCAGTGTTACACTTTTCTGGATCTTCAGCGCCCCGTGGGGTACGGCATCCTCGATTGCCGCAGTGATCGTCGATCCAATCTCTGCGGGATGATGCGATAAACCCTTGGCCTCCCTCACAACAAGTCACAGGACAGGACAAGGTTAGTAAATGTGGCTTGCATGTCATGCACTTTATTATAACTCCCTCGAGATCCCAGACAACTCCCATCATCATCCGTGCTTCGTTCCACCGCCGAAGGAGTCAGTGTGGTGATATCCTTGAAGTTGTTTGAAATGTCGGAACCAACCTCTCCCACAGCTGAGGTCGATAGTACATTTGGTACGAATATCACCTCTGTCGGAAATAGAGATAATTAACTGGCAACAAAGGGGTGGCGTTTATTGGTGCCCTTGTCACCCTTATGTGCGTTTTTCTCTTATTTAAGTCGGTTTCTGTTAACGTGCCGTAGGCTGTATGGTATCACAGTATTGCAGGTATTGTACCTTTCAGTTCTTATAACGACGCACGTGTGAATCGTACCTAGACATATTTTTACCTGATCCACTATCCACGAGATGGTACACATTTTAAACTATTGGTTGGTCATACCCCTTTGGTGGTCATCGTCTGGTAACTGACGATCGGGGCAGGTTTATTTGATCTGGTGAGGCCCTCAAATGTCTTCCTCCGATGTGGTTTATACCATAAGAACAGGATTCTTGATACTGCACATACAGCACTAGGTATTCCACTTCCTCATATTTTCCTGCCTGTACCGACGGCTTCCAGTCTCAGTATGCATGTATCATTATTTGGTCTGTTACCCTTGCCATGAGCGCGCCTTGTCCTCAACAGCGACTTTTTCCTCAGATTACAAATTTTGCCAATCCATCAGCATTAGTTGTCGGAGACTGGTGAGTCTGTATTTCCTCCCCGATCTCATCAATATGTCGACACCTCGCCTAGGTCGCTCTTTGTGCGTCATACAATATGATTTAAAGACCTACTATAACGCTTTTCAGGCATCAGTGGCCCTGAACGTAAGAACCATCAAATTCTTTACGATAGCTACCCTGACGCTCTGGGCAAGGTTACCATAGCCGTCCTTGTGCAAAGGTGCTTTTATGCTTACGTCGTTAAAATTACCCTCTGACCCTCTGACGAATCTGCCGGTGCTCAGCTTTTTCACGATCCGAATATTCTACTGTATGTTGCAACCCCCACCTCGACAAAAGTTTGTTAACGTTGTTCATTGAGGCAGTGAGTGGTCGTAGAATAAGATGGTGGTTGACATCAGTCATCGTAAGCGTTTACCCAGATTGCGGCCGGAGATCTTATTCTTGGGAGTGACTAGGCACTGTTTGTCCTGCTTCACTTCGTTTTTGGCATCGGTACGCGATGTTTTATAAATTTTAACGTATTTCTCGAATTCTTTTTCTGGAATTCTTTTTTAGAATCCGTCGTCTTCATGTAGGGTCTCACACAGCTGCCGTCTGCATCATCCTCAATCCCTTTCAGGGTCAGAAAAAGAGAATTAGCTCGGTTACACGAAATAACTGTGAGTTGCCATTCTGGACGAACTGTCATCCACTCTGGACTTGACCTACTAGCTATTTGCCGCAATGCCATTTGCGATCTCTGCTGTCCTATCCGATATCCTCATCGCCGGCGCGCTTTGTATGCTGCTACATGGATATAGGACGCAATTCCGGAGGTCAGCCTTGATTTGAATGGTCTGTCATACAGTTTGTCACTGACGCTCAATTTGCTGGCAGGACGAATGCAGTTGTTAACACTCTCATTATATATGCGATCAATCGATGCCTTTTGACGTCGTACGCCCCTTCCGTCTAATTTTCCTTGTAGAAGTTTCATCTTATCATCCACGATGTAGGGTTGTTGCGGTGGCTGAAGTGATTGTAGTCAGTGTGCTTCTTACTTTCGGACGGTCGTGGTCTTGACTGCACCTTTCCCCGATGCAGTTTGTGGTCAAACCACGCAGCCTTTGGTTCTTGGCTATAGATTTCGTCATCGGAAAGTGTGAGTCCACGCGAATTCAGGTTGTCCCCCCTTATGCTTACTAGCAAAACGTGTTTCATAGTATACGCCAATAGCCTGCTTGCTACGTTGAATAGTCGACACTCCCTGAACAATCAGGAATCAACGGTTCAAAGCGTTCACATGTCCAACATGAGATTTGGCGAGGGAACTAGAGGGGTAAGCATAGCCGACGTCGCTCTAGTAATTTATTAAAAGATGTCTTCAGCGAGACGATCCTGTGAAGACTTTTTTCTAATGTCCTCTGAATTTCTAATCAATCCCTCTAGATCCAGAAAGGCGTGGTCGTTGAGCTTCCCCCTGATGAAACATTCCATACAACTATATCACAGATTTCCCGTCCCAGCGCTGACATGTATAAGGATAGACCTGAGGTCCGTCCACTTTGTTTCTGCCTCACAAATCGCTGGACAGATCCCTTGCTTAGCTACGTCCAGCATCCGACAACACTTCGCATACTGTCACATGAGAGCAATCATCGTGTTCTTGCTAGCCCGGTGCGTTACCAACCGCGGGTATAGTCACTTTCTTCATGGGTACAGTAGCCTTGTGAATTTCCGTTGAGGGACAGCAGCGCTGTACACATTACTAACTTGAATAATGAAGTCATAAATCTCATCTATCTGCATTTGGAAAGTTCTACGACTCGGCTAACAAAGAGGAGCAAAGCAAGGATGAGAACAATGGGACAAGGTACAGGATTAGAGAAAAAGACAGGTCTGTCAGGTAGTTACAAAAGGAAATCACGAGTTCCCTCAAACCCTCAAGTTCAAGTGGGACTTGAAAAAATTGGGTGAGTACGATACACCAACTTCCGAATGATATATTGGCATGACTCGGAGCTTCTGGAAGCTTTACAGGAAGTTTGACCCTACCACCTTCTAACCATCTTCTGAACAGCACGACGCAACTACGTCCTCCCTATCGTTCCGTACACACAGGTGAGGAGGCATGCATCTGGTCAGAGGAAATGGGGATGTTGTTAAATCCATAATAAACTGATTTCATGATGACATGAATCCAGCAAGCTAGAAACAGATTCAGACTCCAGAACATGCGGGAAATCGCAACCTCACGACTCACAGTGCTGACATTACTTATTACTGTAGAGTATGAGTCAACGTACTTGGGTTCAATGGCACACATAAATCTCGTGTCCATAACAGTTCGTCATAGATCGTTGCTGTGCTCAAGAGTGCTCCACTCCAGATCCTATTACCTCACCAACTTCATTCCTTTATCCCGTTGACCACAAGCTCCACAATTCCAAATTCCAGATTGGGAAGTGCTTCTATTGGTACGTCATCTGGGGATGAAAGGGTAGGGTGCGTTTGTGGCGTCACGAAGGCTATTGGTGGTGCCAGTGAAGAGTGTGGAGAGGAACCGGAAGGTGACTTCTGGGGCAACGACGCCCAGGGTGCTGTTGTGTAGGCCCGCTGGGATGTCCGTAAAGAACGAGATTGTGAAGGCATGACAATGAGGGTCGCCACTGTAATTTTGCGAGATTCAAGTGCGGAAGAGGAAAGTTTGACGTGATTCTTCATCTTTGAATCAATGTTGCAATTGGTCTGCGGAAGCGGCGAGGGACCTGACACGCGTAGGTAGCGGCGTAGATGCCGGCTAAGAATTGATCCGTCGGTTGGCGAAGAAGATGCGTTAGTCGCTCTCCCTCCGGGGCCAGAGTTGGAGTCGGATGATAAGAACCTGATAAACTTTTGGGGGGACGAGCCCTCTCCTGCTGTGACAGAAAGAGGTCTAAGCGATTCCCAATCGCATTCCACGTGCCCATATACATTCGGTGCCACAACTTGCTGCTTCCTTCCCACAAACATCTCCCACATCTGCGGGTCGTCCCCGTCATACGAACCGACACCGCCGCCCCCGCGATCGTGAGGGTTCTGGGTTCCGTTAAGGACCGCATCTAACAGACGACGGTGGCGCCGTCGCCTGTAGTAGGAACGGGTCATTATGACGGAAGAAGAGCACAATACCATGACTAGCACTCCGAAGAAAACATACACTGGTGCGGTGATAAGCAACAGGCAGTCAGCAGAGGGAGAGACGTACGGTAAATAGATGTTGTGGCAGAGTTTGGGGGGTTGTTCTCTGCGAAGTTTCTGTTCCCTTGCTCGCCACTTCCTAGTGTGGGAAATGGCGTAGTGGTGCTAGAGGAAGAACTGGTTGGCATCCGTAGTTCGTAGATTCGAAAAGTATGACATTGGTCTTAAATTCGTCCGGCCTTGTCGTAACTCGCTTGCTCCGAATTTGTGAGTTTACGTTAGGCTGTGATGTTCGATGAGCACATGACATGACAGTGGAGATGTCATTACAGGCAGATGCAGGGATATTACGCTCCAAGCAGATGTCATCATGATGGGTTCAGGTTCGGAGCTCGACGTCGACATAAAACATCGATTGGAGCACATAGATGATCGTCTTGCTGCACGAATTTATGTATGGTTTACAAAAACCAACCATCTTACAAGATGGCGGAAGTTCCCGGGGTCGTGGGCGCGTGACGCTTTTGTGTCTTTGAGATCCGGGTTAATTTGTACCTGTGCGGAGTATACTACAGCGGTATTGAAATGGCTGTTGCTATACATATGTTGTTATCTCCAGCAAGGACGAACATGATGTTTGGTCAAAAGACTTTCCGAGGGTGATGAATCGCTGCGCCCTTTTAGCAACTTTCATCTAGGTGGGAGTATCGGTACGGGCACCATTCATCAGAGCGGATGAGACTGGTCGGGCGTCGATCTGCATGCTAATCGGGACAGTGTTGATCAAGTGACGGTCCAGCGTAATGGGACGCCGATTGAACAGGGACAAAGTGAGCGCGCACGGGGACGCCGGAAGTGGCCTAGCCAGTGCAGCTTTTCACCCAAGTTATGACTCGGCCCTGGTGCAAGCGAGGAAAAGAGGACATAAGGCGAGGTGGGGGAGAGAGTGCGTGACTTGGCAGGATGCCAGGCATCAAGAAGAGGCAGCCAGAAAAAGGAAGCTGAGCCTGAGGCGGAGAGGAAGCTGGCAGCCGAAATTTGCTTTACCGGCCAGTGGTTGGGAAGACTTGGTCGTGTTGAACTTGGTATCATGTCACCATGGTGACGGCCATAACGCCCCCGACAAATCCGGCTCATTGCCACCGTCTTTAGAGTTCGTATTTTTATCCTGGGGACTTCAAAAATCATAAGCCATGAGATTCATATAGGATGGAGAACTGACTATACAGGTATGATCGTAGAACGATAGGCTGATTGATGTACAGAGAATGCTATAATGTTCCAAGAAAATACAAGAATGTGTAGATGTTCTGTCGGGGGTGAAGGAGAAAAAGAGATCATGAGAGAAAAAAGGATTGCGCGTTGTTCCTGCAGACAAACGATCATCAATCACCCCAGTTCGACGCATTGGTCCAGCCACTTTCACTCCTTGGATTGCTGCTCACGCTGTTCGCCCTGTTACGTCCGCTCCACCCACCCCCAGTAGAACTCGCATCATCCTCCAATCCCCCTCGTCCGGCGGCGTTAGTGTTCCCAATGGCACGGCCTCGCGAACGTGGGGTGACTGTCGAGAAGCCGTCGTCACCAGCGGTGGTGCTAGCATCCTCATTGCTCGAGCCCTGGTCCCAACTATTCCCGCTGTTCTTGCGCCAATTGCCTACTCGTAACAAGTCAGAAAGCATGGAGAGACAACAAGGGAACGAAGGGGAAAAAACGCTCACCATTCCCCCTGCCTCTCGCATTACGACCTTTCTCCTTCCTCTCTTGGTCTTTCTTCGCCTTCTCCTGTTCCTTCATGATCTTTGACATCTCCTTACATATGCCTTTCTTGCAAACCAACCCAATATGCACAGGACATGTTGGCATCGGTGATGCAGGCTTTAGCCCGGGGCTCTCCTCCTGCGCCCATAAATTACCGCCACCGTCTCCACCATCTGGAACAACATCCGCGGTTGGCACAAACGTGTACGGCATCGTCTTGATATGAGCCTGCTCCCACGGCTGCAGCGTTGTGATGTTCAAATCTGGGGATGCGTCGACCGCGCCGCCTTCGCCATCAGCATCGAGCTCGACTCCGTACAGTGCTAGATCCTGGCTCGGGGACAGTGAGATGGTGACAGTCTGCTCGAAGTCGTCAGCGAGGGCTTTGAGGGGCCAGCTAGATCCTGATGCGCTGGAGCTGGAGCCCGAGACAGATCCAGATCCGTCGGAATCAGGCGAGTGGATGAGCGCTGGGGGGATCGCAGCGCCAGAGGAGATGACACGGGGAAGGCCGGGAGGGAAGGCTGGGGCTTGGGTTTGGACTTGGGTGGCCACGGGCCTAGGGGAAACAGGTTTGCTATGAGTTATAGGTTCGTTCCCTGAGAATGGGAATTAGAACGGAACAGTGGAATTGAGGAGAAAAGTCGCTGACATGCATTGGGAGGCGGTTTGGCAGATGGGATAGACCTCTGCAAATGAGCTGGAGGAAGGTTAATTAGGCTGTTTTTAGATTGAACCCAAGTCACATGGCTTACGCGGGCTCCCCCGCACTAGCCTGGAGGGGATAGGACTGTTGGTCTTGGGCTGAACCCGCTGAGTGGCGAGCGTTGGTTTTGTCGAAGCTGTCCAAGCATTTTTCGATGGTGGTGGCATTTCCTGAGAGGAAGCAGCCTTGTTTGAAGCCCACGCAGACGATCCGGGAACTGATATATAGTCAGATTAGAACCAAGCAAAGGAGTTGGAAATAAAGTGGTGTAGAACGTACCAGGTGGTGCGACGCGTGTGGACGGCGGCGGAGGCTTGATCGCCACAGGAAGAGGGCGACAGAGCGGCTTGTTCGTCTTGTCTTCGGGCGGTGGGCGGCAGTAGTGAGTGATCGGATATGGGATAACGCTAGGCACAATGATCGGGTTGACGGGAGATTCAAATGATAGGGAATAGTGACATTGCGTACAGGTTGTCAGGGCTCCAGTCCTTGAACCATGAACCCTCGACGTGAATGCGCTTCCAGCCTAGGAATAGAGCGGTGAGCGGGTAACAAAGGAAGAAAGCCGACATACTACACACGTACCGTCCTTTTGGGCTTGTCGCCCTGTGGTATACAAGGAATGGAAGATCTGGGAAACTCTCCCTTGCTCTTCCTCAGTTGGGTTCTTGAGAAATTCGGACCAGCGATGCTCGCCCAACAAGCGTTCGGTGTGGGGATATTTTTTATCGATCTCGAGAAGGACCATGCCGCGAGCCTATCAATCGATCTTGCCCAGTAAGTCAAGGGGCTGAATTAAAGGAAAGATGACGACAGACCTTTGGTTTATAATGCAACGCATGGAGTGGCGCGGTGCCGATGCAGCCAGCGATCCAGCGACTGAATGCGGTATAGTCTTGGGCGAATTCCCAGTTGGCGTTCAGAGGATAGGGCTGGTAGACGGTGTAATAATTTTCATCCTCTGCGGTATCGGGGGATTTGGGACGCTTAACCATTGTGGAAAGTAGATGGCAGTTGGTGATCAAGAGACCGCGACTCGAACCACGTTCTTTACTAGGATAACTTCCATCACGTGCAAATTTAATTAGTTCTAAAGCTCGGGGCCAATTGCTCGATGCACTCAGGCTATCCACACAACGATCGCCCAAGTCAAGACGACATTTCCGAGTCAAGTTCAATGGTCAAACGTAAACTATGCTACACTCAGGCTATTACTATACATTGACTATACATGTACACTTGTCAATATCTGTCGAATGCCAGAAGCTTTGCAGAGAACTATCTGAGCCAGCATGGTGAGGACAAGGGACTGAGGACATACCTTGACATTGTAATATTCCGTCAAGGCGTCGGGGCGCCAAGCGCTACAGTAGCGCACGCAGCTGAACAAATACCCAGGGAAGAATTGCAGCCCAAGATCGCTGCAGGAGCGGCGGCGGCGGCGACAGTGCCAAATGTAAAGCCTGCGGCAGCATAGCAGGATACTGCCAAGGTATTGCAGCCTGAGCAGACCGTCGCCACAGTAAGCACTTTGAACACAGATGTTGAGAAGTCCAGCGACATTCACCTGTCTGACAGAGTGCATACATAATTGGCCCCGCCTGGACGGCAGGAGCGCCGAGGGTTGTGAGGAGGATGGGGAGGGCAAACTTCAAGTTGTAGCGCATACCGGTGTTGGATGGGAGGCTTGGACTAGTAGTACTGGAGGCGTCAAGCCTTTAAATGCTGTCAGATACCCACGAGGACTTAATGAACAGGTTTTGGCAGGAGATCGTTCAATTTAGGTAGTCATGCCTGAGTCATGCCTTCAAGTTCCCTCTTATCGAGGACCAGAACTACGGTTAGTGGGTCCAAATGGCTCCTTACATGGCAAAACTCTACAGCTTCTGTGATGGGAGTGTTGTGACTCCGGTGTTGTCTGGGAGCGCAGTTCCGAGTTCCTCCTGGTACAATCTACACGAGTAGAACATGTGTGTACAGCGCAGTGCTATCGTAATGATCATATTACCTGTTACTTCCGTGCCAGTGGTAGGCGCTTTGGAATCGGAGGATAATAATTCATTGAATTTGACCCAGCGGCCCTCCACCTCCTTATCAATCATGGCCCAACTCCTTCGAAGCCCGAAGTCTGGTAGCGACTGGACCGCGAACGAGTTATGCGCATACAACATCACTGTTGTACCTCAGAATAAGAATAAGGAGCTGTTCTTCAGGACTGGCAGGTTTCATGACCGCCAAAACTCGACAGGACGCAGCGGACAAGAGGACGAAACAGCTACTGCACTACCTAGACGTGGAGATGGACTAGTGCTGTTCCGGCCCGGCTTCAGGCCGCGAGCCGAGCCAAGCCGGGCCCAAATAGGCCGGGCCCAGCCAAGCCAAAGTGGCGGCTTCATCGTGGCTTTGGCTCGGCTTGTGAGTCTGAAAAGCCACAGCCAAGCCGTCAGGCCGCGGCTTTTGGGTATGGGAAATCACCAATCGCGTCACAAGATTCACGTTGAACATCAAACTTTAAAACGTGAAACTGTACAGCGTTACCCTCACCCGCCTTCGGTGTTGCTTTTCGTCGCCTGCATTCCTCGTCATGGCTCTGCTCCCTCACTTTTCGCGGGCTCTTCCTATCATGATTCCCTTCTGGTCTTCTTTTTTGCTCAAATGCACGTACTAATATACCCCTCTATGGATGGTCCTCCAGTATTTATCGTGTCTGCTTGCTCAATGTTCATCTTTTCACCCCAACTCGCACTGTACATTGTCCCGTTGACTTTTCATACCTAAAATGTCTATCATCCTGCGTGGGGCTCACTTGCACGGGACTATCTTGCAATTATGTCGTCATCCGTATCAAGTGAGCGCGCATTCTCCCAGGGCGGGATCATGATATCAAAACGACGCAGTTGTCTCAAGGGTGACATTGTGGAGGCCCTCCAATGTATTAAGTGTGCGGTTCGCCATGATTTACTCTTTTGCGAACCGGGACCATCATCGACATTAGAAGTGGAGGAAACTGGTGACAACGAGTGGGAGGATTTGGGAGTCGAAGCAGAGTCAGGACAGGAGTCAGACATGGAGGAGTGTTCTTGGGATGAGCTACTTATTGAAGATGAGGACAAGGAGGCTGTGTATCTCTGATTAATATCATACATGCTGCGGGTACGTGATGCACTGTAGTCAAAAATTGGGCAAAAAAAAATACATTCTGCATATAAAAGCCATGGCCTGAGCCGGGCCAGGCCAAGGCCAAGCCCGAGCTGACGGCTTTGGCTCGGCCCAAGGATTGAGGAAGCCAAAGCCGCCTTGGGCCAAGCCAAAGCCATGGCTTTGAGGCCAAGCCGGGCCGGAACAGCACTAAGATGGACCCGAAAATTGGTCAGGAGGCGGCGGTTGACAACTTCGCCGCCGAACCACAGCGAGGCCTAGAGTTCGACGATGAAGATAGGATCGTTCTCATCCGACATGCCATCCCTTTTCTTAGCATCAGGAAAATCTCAAATTTTCTTAACAGTGCTTAGCCATGCTTAATGGTGCTTAGCAGGTGCTTAGCAGTGCTTAGGCTAAGCCAAGTCCTCTCATTAACATACTTAGGATGCTTAATTGTGAATTAAGCATGTTAAGCACACTAAGAATTTTCCTGATTTTCCTGATGCTATTTGTGGAGAAAACTCAGTCACCCAGACTGGCGTTTGTATCATGGACGATAATGAAATTCTGCTATTGTTGCAGGAGGACAAGAGACTGACGAGCATAAAAGATCCGGAGCCTCAGGTTATTGCGGGGGCTATTGCAGCCTTTGCGCTAAACAATCGGACAAGCAGCAGAACAATATCCATACCTAGCAATAATATATATGTACAAATACGGTAAATCCATCGATAGAGAAGAGGACTGGTCTCTGCCGCGAGCACTTCCTGAACATTGTGCTCGTTTTCTTCGTCCCACCCACCTACTCCCTTCAGTGTTTGGCACAGCTGGTTTGGATTTCGGCACTCATTTCCCACTCTGGCTGTCCAAACGCTCAGGACCTGCTCTGGGTTGCCTTGCTTTTAGGAATATTAAATGTTATTGATCACATGATCAAACACATCCACCTCGAAAGGGCAAAACCACCAGGTGCTCCACAAACCCAAGTTATTCATATCCGAGGATAACTTGCCTCTCTTTCCCATATCACTATTGTGACCAAGACACAATGGTTATCTTATTCCATCATGTTCCCTTGCCTCACCATGGTTGGCACCTCACCAATATTCTACCAAATCACCATCACTGCTGCCCTGAGCAAAGCTGTTCAGACTGTAGAGAATTGATCCTAGGATAAACAAGGCTATACTCAGTCCTTGTACAAATGACTCAGATTAGATGTACTGTACCTAGGATAAACAAGGCTATACTATTAGTAGGGGTACAGTAAGTAATCATCATAATGCTACATCTAAGATCATACTCACCTCAGTCCTTGTACAAATGACTGAGGTGGTGGATTGTCTACCTACAGGTATATATATGTTCTTCCAGACAAAGAGTGAGAATGAGAAAGAGGACTAAGTGTTTGTTTACACACATCAAAGGGATGCGCTAACAATAGCATTGGCATCAAATGTGCTGATGCTTCCACATTTGGTGATGCTTCCATGGTGTGTTCCTCAACACAGACCCGTGCTTTTCTAAAGATCTGTCAGGGCTCTGGGTGCAGGGCACCATACCTTGTCAGAAATATAGAAGAAGTATCTTGAAGGTACATATAAAAGTTTTAACATAATTCTCTTCATGTATTTTGGCAGTATTGTACTTATTTAAGATACTACTTGACTATTGTTATGATACTGGAAAGCTTTGTATGATACTGGCAAAATACTTCACTGCAGTTATCTTAAAACTTTTAGGAGTACCTTTGGGATACTTACTCAATACCTATGTTATGTCAGGAGTATGATTTTCACTAAGACAATCTATTCTATTATTTTCCTTCTGTTTGGTTCTCTGGACACTTTTATGTACACAGGGCAAAGGGTAGGCAAAGGGTCCTTACGATCGAATGCATGGTCAAGGGTAGGTAGACAATTGGACACGCAGTGAGCACATGTTGCTGTGCAACACATGCTAACAGCATGGGAGGCTATTCAAGGCAGTGCACATGAGTTATACACATGGGCGCAGCACCTCATGGCTAGGGCATGGCCTACACACCATTAACACATGTACTATAGTATATAAACATTAATATATTGACCAGAGACACTAGCCATGTTCTCTTGGGATTATCTGCTATATGCATGACCATCCTTAGACTACTTGAGCTTTTCCTTTTCTTTGTTGTTGTTTTTGTTGTGGGAGCCATCATTGTGCACTTGTGTATAGTGTCGTCCTAACATGTTAGAGTATTGTGCCCTGCACCCAGTGAGGAGTTGATTTCCAATATTGCTCCTGCACATTATCTTATCTCTTATCTTATCTTATCATCTTATCTTATCTCATTGGACTAGGACTATTAGATAGCACCAGGCCTTAGGCTCGACAATACCCATGGACTTATGAACTTAGTAGGCAGATGGTTCTTATGACTGGACATGCAGCACAAGGGTAGGTAGTTGATTGGACACACAGCACACACATGGTGCTATGCACCATGCATGTCAGGGCCCTAGGGGGGATAGCAACTGTGTGCATGAGGCCTAGGCAAGGTATGACCTCATTGCAGCACCTTATGGTTCAGGCATGGGCATCTTATATACAATGCATGTAAAAGTACTATAAGTAGTAGCTAAGAGATGCCCAGAGACTCTAGTCAAGTTCTCTTGGACAATCCACCCCAACCATGGTGTGTGACTGCTCTTGAGTAAGTGAGCTCCCTTGGTCTGACACCGGCCATTGTATTTCCCCCTGTGACTGCCTAGCAAGTGACCAGGTCTTTTCTTTGTTGATAGTATTCTTGAGGGACCCACAATGCCTAGTGATAGGGTTGTGGTGTAGTCCTAACAAGATTGAAACTCATGTTCTTTGGTGCCCTTCATTGCAGGAATAGCAAGGGGATGTGTTCTCTGCCAAACAGACTCAAGGCTCAGAGATTTTGTGATGCCTTGAGGCATTCAAAAAGTTCTTGGGAAACTGAAATGGGTGCATTCTCTGCCAAAAGCAAAGGTGCTCTGGCCCAAAAAATCCAGATGTGGACCCAGTTAGTTAGTCCAGCCTCTTGCTGCAAAAAAAAATGGAACCCCTCAATTTTAGACAAAATTTGATGTCTGGAGCTCAAATTATCACTAAGCACCTAAATACAGGCAAATTCTGGGCAAAATATTGAGAATTACTAAATTTAGGGTTAGGAGAAAATTTCAACCTGTCCTATGCATACATCTGATGTCATCAGTAATGGAGGTATGTAACACATCAAGTCCTCATAGGAAGGTTCTGTTACTAACCATCAGTGGTGGGGGATACCCAGGCAGTTCTTGATGCAGAGGGGTTGTTGGGAATAAAATGGACAGTGGCAGGAGGAGTTGAGGACAAGGTTAAGAAGATGAAGTTAAATCTCAAAGGCAAGTGAGTGAGGGAGTCTGCAACAGGGAGGAATGTTATATTCATCTCTTACAAAGTGTGCAATATTTATACTACACTGTTAGGAGGTATAGCCTGCACTCCTATAATATATAAAGGAGATATACTGCAATGACTTCATAGTGACCTCATTTCCCCTATATAATTCTCCAGATAGACTTGTCTATCATTGTATATTATAGGGGGTTCTCTGGATAGCATAGGAGACAGTCTTGGCAGGCTTAGTAGTCTTGCCCAATTCCTGTATAGGAGACTGCCATGGCTCTAGGGTTAAGGGTAGCTGCTGCTAGCCCTAACCCTAAGCTTAGGACTTGTATTCCATATCTCTAGGCTTGTATCCCAACAGGGGTACATGGCATCTGGAAATTGGCAGGGGTCTGGTATGACTAGGCAGATCTGATCAACAATTAGCACTCCACAATCAGTAGATAAGACTTCACAAGGCCTTACAAGATGCTGAAATAAAGGTGACAAGGGATCATATATTGATGCTTTGACTGGCAGAACTGTGAGGCATAATAATATTTTACCATTACATGCAGTTGTTCAAGTGCCAGAAATGACCATATATTAACATCTCCTTTAATATCATTCTTCTGTAGAATTTTAATGCACTGATAAGATATTCAAATTCTTGCAAAAAATGTTCAACTGCTGATACTTTGTCTGACAGAATTGCAAGGCATGATGGTATTTTACCATAACATAGAATTTTTGAGTGAAAGAAATGACTGTATAATAACATCTCTTTTAATATCATTCTTCTCTAGAATTTTCATGCACTCGTAAAATGCTATAACTCTTGCAAGAAATGTTCAACTGCTGATGCTTTATCTGACAGAATTATGAGACATGATGGTATTTTATCATAACATCTAGTTTTTTGAGTGAAAGATATGACCATATATTACTAATGCATCTCCTTCAACATCATTCTTCCCTAGAATTTTCATGCTGGAAAGAAGCCAGAGCTTCCAACACTCAAAGGGAAAGAGAGATGTTAGGAACTTAGTATATTCAGAGGGAATAGCTAAGATACAGGACAGGGCCTCAAAGTATACTACTGGAATAACATGTGATACTAGGTGTGGATGTAGATAAGCTTCGATCAGTGTAAGAGGCACTCTTTGGTTGTCACTGCATGTTGACAAGGGTGTTGATGAGGATGGTGATGGTGACAGGCATCAGACATGGTGCAGGGGCTAGGGGTTGAGAGGTGACATGGACAGGGTGCTAGGACGGGGGCAGGGTGTTCATGGATGGGCATGTGGTTGACAGGGTGCAGGGGACAGTAATGTGGGATTGAGGTCAGCAGAACAAGCACTGGCAGGGGACATCGTGGAAGACGTGGCAAACAGTGGGCAGTGGGAGGCCTGGAGAGATGGGTGGAGGTTGTCGTCAAAATGCAAGGTGACAGGAGAACGGCCACATTTAAACGCTAGGCCGTCTCAATGCTGGGGGCCATCCAGTTGTTCCCTGTGTTGGAGAATGGTTGGGGGCATGCAGCAGGGGTTGGGTTGGGTAGGGAAGCTGGGGGGCACAGGGGTGAATGGAGGCCAGTGCAAGCATGTGTTGCTGAGGCATGCTGGGGCAGGGGGAGGGCAGTGGATGGGGGGTGTAGTCAGGTGTGGGCAACAGTGGTGGTGCAGCGGGGGGCATGGAATGATGGGGTGAGGTCAGCATCATCAAACACAAGGTGGCAGGGGCAGCAGGGGGCTCAGGGCAGCAAACGGGGCATTGGGATGGGACAGGGGGCATTGTGGGTTGTGGGGGGGTGGGGTGGGAATGCCAGGGGGATGTTCAGGTCGCAGGAGGGGTGGGGATGCTGTCTGGAGCATCTGTGATGTGGCAGCAGCTGTGTGGGCCACACTCAACGTGCTGGGGGGTCCTAGGCAGCAGGGGGATGGCACAGATACACGCCATCGTCCTGTGGTATTGGAGTCAACTTGGGGTGCCCAGGGCTCTGTGGGGGCCCTTTTGAGGCTGGGGGTAGGCTGGTGATGGCCATTGTCGACAACATTGGCATTGTTGATGTGGTTGATGGGGGCTGTGCAGGCATCATCATTGGCGATGTGGCTCATACACAGGGACGGGGAATGAGCAAGGGGTGGGGGATGAGCAAGGGAGGGCTGTGGGTAAGGTCAAGGCAACGTGGAAGGACTGAGGGGAAGCAGGGTAGAACAGAACATTGCCAGAACATGTACATAGAGCACCATGGGGCACAAGCCACACAAATGGTGGTGCAAGGGCCAAGTGCTGAACAGAGAGAGCAAGTGAATGGCTAGTCCAGTGCAGGTGTTGGAGAGAAAAATGTAAGAGGCACTCTTATGCACTGATAAAATATTCAAATCTGTGCAAAAACATTCAACTACTGATGCATTGTCTGACAAAATTCTTGTTCCATGATGCATCCACTGACAGAGCTGAAAGCTTGCTAGCTGTCTGAGTCCCAAGTGACAAGGAGCATATTACTAAAATAACTTGAAGGCCATAAAGGGTGGGGTGCACCATGACATACCAAATATCTAGTACCCATTTCTAATGCATGACTACACATTGTTGCAAAATTTGTGCATGGCGTGAACACGAATTCAACCTGAAGATATCATGAATTCATAGTGCTAGGAGAGACCACATGAGAACACTTAATTTGATGTTCAGGTCATCTCCCAGTCATTGACATCTTCGAGTTATTGTAACTGTATGAGTGATATAAATTTTATTATACTACACAATCATGATGAACTAGAGTTGCATAGTGAGAATAGAATGACATTGTAAGTATATCAAATAGAACTCACCTATATCCATTCTTCCATGTGTTTACATCCCAAGTGTTTTCTATAAAAGTAACCAATCAGCACTGTATCATATGAAAAACAAGTGTTGCATGACTTACTGCGCAATCATATTTCAGCATATCTGATAGGGCGCAGACGACACAAAACCCAGTGCTTCCCGCCATTACAAAACTTCTCAGGTGGCAAGATGGGGTAGATGTGTAGGGTGTAAAAACGTGAGGAGCCAGCTTTGAAGGCGTGCACTGTCCAGTGCTTGAAGTGCATGGCCATCTACAATCCTTGGGGAGAACAATGAAGATTTCAGCTACAGGGCTCATCTAGCAAGAAATGCAGATATAAATAAAGGACTCACCAAATTATCCATTGATATGTATATGGGTCACCAATCTCCAAGATGATATCAGCCTGATACCATCTAATTGCAGCTCAAATGTGCCAGCACACCAAGAAACAACCGATAGACAATTGAGGTCGAAATACATAGATGACATAGATGGGGAGGGGCATGGGGCTAAAGTAAACCAATGAGAACATGTTGATGGTAGGAAAGAAGATAGAACAAAAAGAGACTCACAAGTATGTAATTCAGAGTAAGTGAGAGAGACTGCAGACTCTTGTTCTACTACCAATGTTGAGTGTTCGACTTGAACTAAAAAGTAAGTTGAAGAAAATCATACCCAAGCCATTGCCAAATGAAGACAATGAAACGAGAAAGAAGCTGACCACGTGATAGCAGGAGGCTGGGAAGGAGTGTTATATATCTGGGGGGGGGGCAATCTCAGGTAAAGCCGCAGTCAAACTTAAGTAAACAAACATGTCTAAACCATCATTTTGAGTGAAGCAGGCCGTTTTCATGGGGTTCCCAAGCAAATCTTATAGTTTTTTCTATGTACATGACTTCTATGATATCCAAACTAACCTTGTGCATGCCACTTATGCCATTTATTGCAGCATATATTGTAAGAGCCAGAGAGGAAATGCCAGTCAAAATGTGAAATTATCATAATCTCCCTATTTTACAGTTTTATTAATTCCTACACCATCCCTACCACTTCTAAACACCTTAAGTGTCACTTAATGGTTGGTTAACATTCACAGGGACCCACAATTTACTGTTGAACAGCTCAGTTAGGTGCTTATGCTCTAATACAAATCAATTAGTAGTATAAATCTATCCTACAACCTCCTGGAAGTTGGAAATGATGATTTAGTGACACATAATCCATAAAATGCCTTATTTCACCTATATACTGACATTGGATGTGTTATAGGAGTATTTGGGAGTCTGACCTCAATGCAGGTTGGATGCATCAATCACTGAATTTGAACTCCGCTATTGCACCTGTCACATCTCAAAAGTAGGCAACCTCATGACCCATTTTGTGGCTTCCTTGCTCACAATGGCATCTTATGTCATTGGTAAAGTTTACTTAAATTTTGCCTGGCTACAAGTTCTTCGTGCCATATTTTTTAATTTTTCTCTTATTGCTTCAGTAGACTTCAAAAAAAGATGTATTTCTGTTCTTATTCAATAACAAAGTTGAAATTAAAAAATCCGCCATGAAGAAGTTGTAGAGAATATAAAATATGAGAACTTTCTCTGCCACAACAAGTGGTGAAAGTTACTGTGTAAAGCACAAAATCAATGCTTCAGCAAAACTGTCATTTTCTGACTGAGCCAAACAACAGTAAATAATTGGCAAATAGCAGCGATTGCCCCCCCCAATATATCAGCAGGAATGTCAGCGGAACACGGACTACAGAGCATATCCAGAATGATTCATGCTATGGTCTATGTCATGCCTCAACGTTGACACCATCCTTGATACCCTTGTCAAGCTTGTTGGATTTGTGTAAGCCAAGGGTGTGGATATGAAGTAGCAATACATATACCAATTCAAGGAATATCCATAAAACTTGTCAGATACCAAAGTGCATTCACAATCGTCTTCAGTTCCTCTACTATCCCTTGAGCTCTGTCATTGTGATAGACTACATGTTCACAAATAGCATTCACCTTGTCTTACAACTTCCACATCATGCTCCAAGTTTGCCATTGAATTGCTTGGGAAAATTCTTTGTCCACCAGCTCATCAAAGTTATTATCTTCCACCAAAATTTTTACCTTAGTGTCCAGAACTTCTGCCAAAGAATCCAAAACCCTCAAGCTCAGGCTGGTGGTTTTTGATGGCCTGGCAACAGTCTCAGCATGTGGCTTGGTGTTTGTGGATAGTTGAGTTGTGATAATATCTCTTGTAATTTGGCACTCTCGATCCATGTGAATTTGACACTCTTGACTTTAAGAGTGGCCAATGTGGCCAACTGCAGACCGACTGGATAATATCATCAAAGGAGTTGTAACTGGATTAAAAACTGAAAGAGCCACATCCCTAACCAATATAGTAACCACCGGTTTGGTGGCTCCTGCGGTAATGGCCAAGATGGCAGTTTAATTAACCTCGGAGCCAATGAACTTCCAAAATGTAATAGGGGGGGTCATCCATTGTGATAGATGGCGTGAGGAATGCTGTATTGAATGCAAATCCAACTATAAGGAACATAAGGCTGAATATGTGATGGAAATCATTATTCTGTATATCAATGAAGGAGGATAACATAAAATGTTACCGCATGCATGGAGCTGTGATCAGGAATAGATCTCATCAGTCTCTTCTCACTGTCGTCAAGATAGCAGCTGATGGGCCCGCCAATCTGGAACTTGCTTCATGTCCCTATAATCAAAGACAGGCAACCCTATTTTGTTGTTCAGAAAAGCAGTGGAAACAGTGGCAGGAGCAGAGAAAGTCATGGGGAACAGCTTTAGAGTCATGCAGCGCATCATCACCACTGAAAAGAGGAAGAGCTGCAGAACATCACTACTAAGCCTTGATGATCCTGGTACCCTGTTGGTAGCATTTTCTCTGATGCCATTGTTGAGCAGTGTGCTCACAAGAAAAGTTTTCTAGTCAAGTCTTCTAGTGTTGTGTCCATGTGCATATGGAGCTTGGCAAGACATTGCCACTAGCAGGCTAAATCAATCAAGACTTTGAGAACATATACACTGTGGGGTTCTGGATGGCCTTTGACTACATAAATATCATTTGTCTGTTTGAAATCAGTTGCAGACTTACTTGGAGCATAATCTCAAGCACATGGTGAAACCTGTAAAAGACCAAATAAAGGAATCCGACGTACACAGATGTCCAATCTAAGCAGACAAGTTGAGAAATGTGTGACTAGTACATATCTGTAAAATCCTCAGCCTATTCAATGTCCTCATCCACATCACTGTCCTCTCCCTCTTCCATTTCCGAGTCAATGTCATCCCAACCTTCCAAGTCAAGGTTGTCTAAACACAGCTCTGGGTTGTCTGATTCATAACCCATGTCACTATCTCTGTTGTTGGCGTGTGCAAGAGACTCTCCCAATACCTTCTGCAGCTCCATATCAGGATCCTGGAACATACCCTGGGCGTCCTCAGCCAGATCAGAAACACTGCGTGAGGTTGATTCCAACTGATGTGCATGAAAGTGGCCAACACCTAGCCTCCAGTGGTAGTGCATGAGAAGGTCCTGGTCAGAGAACCTGGGAGGATATAATGAAATCAGAACTAGTAAGCAAGCATTGAACCCACTGGCCAACAAAGTATTGATTGTAATCATTACCATCCTTGGCACAGCATGAGATGCCAATCCTATCCTTTTGTTGCTTTCCTTTTGCAAAGGCTGGTAAAATATGGCACCCACGCAGAACATCTTCCGGATCCACAAAACCAAAAGAATAATTCTTGTTCATAGGAGGAAAGCGGACTGAGTCCAGCCTGGAAGTCTTCCACCCTGAAGAACCTGGGTTAACAACCTCAAACCATCGCACCCACAAAAAATCGAAGTGGCAAGCTTCAAAATCACGCATACCTAGTGCTTGAAGGTCCGGTTACAAGAACTGAAAATGAACTGAGACTGAACTGGACTTGAACCAATAGAACCAGACTTTTGGTCTCAGTTCTAGGCCCTGTGAGGTACCCTCGGTTCACGGTCCTGCCCAGCAAGCTACTGATTAGAACCAGCCAAAAACTGGTTCTGACCGGTACTAGACAGAACCATTGGTCCACTTACTGGCCATAGGCTACACTATGATACTACAAATATGGGTACCAATTCAGAGTGTAACTATTAAATCAATCCATAACATCAAACAAACATAACCTAACACAAACCCTTTACCATTCTACCAATGGCTAAAGCAAAGGCAACCACAAAGCAGCATGGCAAGGCAGCCATCAAAGCAGCCAAGCTGAAGGGTAATAGCAAGTCTTGTGCACCACCAACAAAAAAGACTGGTAATGGCCGAAAACGGGGTGCATCCAATGGAAGAAATGATGACCTAAGTTCCAACAACAAACCTGAGGAGCCTCATGGAAGATCTCGTAAGCGGGCCAAGAAAGCAATTGAGATTGAAGAAGTTGTGGAAAGTGAAGTTGAGGTCGAGGAGATTATTGATGAAGATAATGATGAGGGAGGCAATGAGACTTGTAGTGTGATTGGAGGAGATAAGGTAACTTTATGATGTCCAATAGATTGATGCTTACACTGCTGTAACAGGAAGCGAGTGACCTTGAGGCACGACATCACGCAGAGATCCCAGATATGCTGACTGTGAAGAGGGACTCTACAAAAGACCTGTTGTTGATGTTTTCAGACCATGTAGATGTCAAATTCATGAAAGGCGAGCCTAGCGGACCATAAGGGGACAATGATGCCTGCCCTGCAGGTGAGTAATGAATAGCATCAAATGAAAAGAAACTTAGAATTATGTAGGGAAAAGAAGGGCGGACAGAGACAGGCATTCTTTACTGGTGGAAATTTGAGCTGTCAAACACATATTCATTCTCATTATCCTGTGTATCACCAATGGTGCAAAGAGAAAAACACACCCAAAAATCACCATGGTATTCCTCGAGATCTCTGGAGGGAAATGAAAGCAGGAAAAATGAAGACAAAGGGGAAGAAGCAGGTGAAGCTAGACAGGATGCTGGAAAGGCAGCAGCAGGAATTTACTCACAATGGTGTGACGGAAGTGGTTGCAAAGTTTGTAGCTTGTGATGACCAGGTATGGCCTAAACAAGTTTTCGGATTGCTGTGCTGATGTTCAGTCCAAGGTGCTCACAGTCGCAGATAAGGCAGTGTTCCGCAACTGTTTGGTTGCCATGAGGCCAAACCCAGGACAACAGGATATTGCTAGTACTCACGATGTTGTAACTTATATTCACAACGAGTTCGCCAAGTGGCTTGAAGAGCTAAAGAACATGATCCAGGTGAGTTAAATAGAATGTTCCATGAAATAGTCCACTTACGAGAGGACAACTTGAACAGAAAGCTCCTGGTAAAATCTCATCAACAGCTGATGGGTGGACTGCTAATACTACAAAGGCATCATTCCTTGGTATGACCGCACACTGGATTGAAGTGAAGGAAGGGAAATGGAAGTTGTGGTCAGAAGTTGTTGGTTTCAAGTCAATCTCAGGGGATCACAGCAGTTGGAATTTGGGGCGATACTTCATGGATTTATGTAACCACGTGGGCATCTGCAACAAAGATAGATCGAAGGTGAGTCATCTGATCAAGGGATAAGATAATTGATCGATTAGATACAGCTTTACATGGTTACACTCAACAATACTTCCAGTAATAACACAAGCTGCACAACAATTGAGTCTATTCATGCTCAAAGATCGTATGATCAATGGGATGCAGAAGAGCAGCAGCTTCCATACATTTACCTTTTCAACGCTTAGTATCTCCTGACTCACACTAATTTCATTGAGATGCTTTGGGCATGTCATCAACATTGCAAACATTGCTGTGATGAGCCATATCACCAAAATTGCGGCGATTGCGACTGCAACTGCCATATGGGAGTATGACCCATTGTTACCTAACAACCACATTCTCGGAGGGTCACTTGATGTCATCGCATTTGTACACACTGTCACTATCAAGGTACTTTGGATTATTCCGATCTTTTTGTATTTTCTAACCACTCTTTTACATAGATCCAAGCATCTCGACAACGGATCAAATATTTTGAGAAACTCCAGATGCAATGCAAGATAAATAATCTGCTCAAAATCCCCCTACACAACAACATCCGATGGGGCTCGGCATGTTTGATGCTTGATCGTTCGTACAAGCTACGTCAGGTGAGTCCACAATGGATCGTTTCTATGGATATTGTCACTGACATGGTCATGTGGATAGCCAATCAATCAGTTTCTTAAATCCACCGATGCTCTTTATGGGCTTGTCACCATCATTCATCATAATGGTCGAATCAAGAAGAAAATCTCTTGGGCCGCGTTTATACTCACAGACAGGGACTAGGCAATAGCACGGGTACTCCCGCGGGTACCCAGAGCTCTACCCGTACCCGTACCCGCGTCTACCCGTACCCGCAACCCACGGGTCACGAGTCACGGGTCACAGCGGGTACGGGTAGACCCCCGTCTCCCATTGTGTAACACCTCCTGCATAGGCCCCAACAATGACGGTGACAACACCATGTTGTCGCCGTCATTGTTGGGGCCTTGGATTTGTCACATACATTTAACTAATGGTTTCGGCACTCAGATGAGTGTCGACAACCTTTTAATTATTTATGTACTATGTGTATGTACTAACTAACTTAATATATATATTATTTACGGGGGAAGCGACGCCCCAGAGGAAGGGGAAGCTTGTGGAAGCAAGGTCTTATATACCAGATAATGTTTATTACTATTTGGTTCCAGTAAACAAACGCGAACGCGACACGTTGTTTAAGTTGATGTTTGCCATTGTTTGGTTTCAGTAAATGCGAACGCGACTCGTTTATGTGCTGCATTCATTTACTTCAACTATATACTAGTATTAATTATCAACTTGTTTCAATAAATGACACATCACATTCAGAAAAGTTAAACCAAACAATATGTACTAGTAAATATCAACTTGTTTCAGCAAACAACGTGTCACGTTCGCGTTCGTTTACTGGAACCAAATAGTAATAAACATTATCTGGTATATAAGACCTTGCTTCCACAAGCTTCCCCTTCCTCTGGGGCGTCGCTTCCCCCGTAAATAATATATATATTAAGTTAGTTAGTACATACACATAGTACATAAGTAATTAAAAGGTTGTCGACACTCATCTGAGTGCCGAAACCTGTAAATACAAAACTGTATGTTAGTACATAGACATTTGGTGACGGGTTGGGTGCGGGTCACGGGTACCTAAATCATGACCCGTACCCGTACCCGTGCCTACCCGTACCCGTAACCCGCACGGGTTGGCCAAACCCGTGCTCTTCCCTAACAGGGACTGGGAATGTGTGAAAGATGCGCACAATCTTCTGAAAGTAAGTGGCTTGATTGTGGCACTCTACTCATAATTTATGTCTTTAGGACTCAAATGGTATCCAACAATACTTTTCATCCAAACAACTCCCCACATTCTGGTGCGTGCTTCCTGCACTCAAGCAACTGCAGACTGCATGGGAGGAGAAGCGTGACTCTGGTGACTTCAATTTGTACAAGGATGCAATTGAGGATGGATTAGGAAAACTTTGGAAGTACTACTCTCACATTGATAGCAAGCCTGTGTTTGTGCTCGCACTTGGTTCGTTTCTACTTCTCTTTCATTTATCAGCTAACATTAATTTCACACAGTTCTCCACCCTTATTACAAACTAGACTATATAAAGATGATGTGGGGAGGTGCAGAGGAACAGGCGAAGGAACATGCATCAGGCAATCTGGATGCGAAAAACTGGCAAGATGAGGCATGCAAGATCATAGAAGTGCATGTGAGTATCTTTATAGGTTATCTAGATTAATGAACAACCCCACCTGAATTTTGTAGATGGAAACATACTTCAAGTGCCGACCATGACACAAAGCAGCTAATCCTTTGACCACTGACAATGCTGGTGCAGAGAAGACACTCATATCCAAATATGATTGATATCACCAAACACTTGTGGACTTGGATGATGACAAAGGGTGGGCATCTGAGCTGAGGCACTATTTGAAGGACAGGCCAGCAGATGTTTTGAGGGAGACTGATATTGTTCAATGGTGGGAGGTGTGTAGTTACCCCCCTGCTTCAATCCGTTTCATATAAATTTGTTACAGGATAATGCCCTACTCTATCCAACCCATGTGTGCATTGCCCTTGATGTCCTCCCATGCCAGGCATCCTCAGTCCCCTGCAAACGGCTCTTCTCTGCAAGTAAACAGACAGCCAACACTCAAAGAGCTTCACTAGGTGCGAAACGATTTGAGGAATTGCAGATCATGAAGTTCACGTGGTGCAACAACATCATGGATCTTGCTGCTTGGAACTCGGGGAAAATTGAAGAAGTAGATCTAGATAATATTCTGAGATGCTTGATGCAGACAAATTGGCGAACAACTTTGACAAGCCCAAGAATGAGTTCATCATGGATTTAGATTAGAATCATTGGCATTTACCTCACTATTAAATATCTACTAGAGTATGGTCCAATGACAATAATATCATCATAGACCACCATTCAGCCACTCATGCGACATGGCTACCTGCTGTTACATTGGACAATAATATCCCTACTCACTGGCACCTGTGGCGTTGATACGCCTTAGGAAATTCTAAGCGGCGATTGCTGGAGAATGGTCGAGAAAAGCTTAGGAAAATTCTCAAGAACAGATAGGAACTCACAGAATACTCGAGCACCAAAGGACAAGCCTTAGTATGGGGAAGCGGGACTGTGGGACTTAGGAAGCGTCGAGCGTCCGATCCCCAGCCGTTTTGATGCCAGGTGTTGATGCAACGTACAAATCAATCGACGGATCAGGGCGGACAGGCACAGCCACCCGACCGACACCTTAGGAGCCCATAGCAACAGCGGATCAGCTTAGAAAATCAAGCATCAAGATCAAAAGATCGACATCGTACCTGATTGATGGCGGGGCGGAACACCATAGGAGGTGAAGGCCGAGCAATAGAGGGCGTGATCTAACATAAGTTGGCGAGATTTCCTTTTATACCATTTTTCTATCTTATTTAACAGACCGTTTGGACGGGGCAATATCACCCCATCACGATGTGATTCTATCTTCTAGGGTAGCTCCACCGAGCTATTTCCAACATACCATATAAAGGACAGTTTCATTATCTATTTCATATTTTGTACTTGTACAAATACTAGGGGTAGTGTAGCTGTGCAGTAGAGAAGTTCAGACCCCAGATTATACATCTCTCACAAATCTCACATCTTGCTCATTGTGTGACACAGCGAGCACATTCAAAGTTGTGCTAAAGACCCGAAACCAAGGACTAGAACATAGGAAATCGGGCATGGGAAGTTTCTCCCTTGCACGTCAAAGTTGTTGAAAGCTCTGTGCTGTCGACAACATCGGGCTTGTCGAGCTTACTAAGGATAAAGGATTAGGAAACCAAGGATCTAAGGAATAAAGGAACAAAGTTTAGGATCTTCGGACTTAGGGCCGAAGATTGGGAAACTGAGGCACAAGGACAAGGATTTGGACTAAGGATTAGGAATTCTAAAGGACATAGGAACAAGACTTAGGGAAAACTTAGGAAACTCTTAGGAAATCGGACTTAGGAAACTCTTAGGAAATCGAACTTAGGAAACTCTTAGGAAATCAACGGGATTACGGAAAGACATTAGGAAAGAGCTTAAGAAGGAATCTTAGGGACTAAAGGCTTGGCCATAAGTTCTGCAAGGGAACTCTTTGGGCCCACTCACAACCATTCAGACAGTGCATTGGTGTGTGTGTTTTGTGTTGGTTAGGATATAGGATCTCAGTGTTAGACACACACCTCCCGTTTCAGCGTATGCAACATTTGTGTACTGCTACTTAATGCCCAACCTCTCAAACTCCCATTATTACTCAACCATATCCATCTGTTTTTGCCTACACTTCTTCTTGACTCAGATTAGATGAGATAACAAGACTTTTGGTTGGAGCTGGCTGGCCACATGATGGGCCATGCCATGTATGTGGCAGTTATTCACCGACTCTTTCACTCTCCACTCAAGGTCGGGTGAGTTATTCAACATCAATTCACTTTTCCTCAATGATAACTCAGCTGGAGCACTGCATCATTGCTTCCCGCAATCTTGATGATGACAAGTCTGTCTCATTCTTGACAGGCCCCTCATTGACAGTCTCTGAATCCGAGAACCCTCTTTCTGAAGTGCCCCCCCATTCCGTTCTTGATAAGTCCAAAGCTTGAAGAGTATCTTGCAGCCCCAGAGAATTCACGCCATGAGTTGTTGGCATGGCAAGTATGTTTCATTCATTACATTGTCAAATGCTTTTTACTACCATGCTGACCTGGCATCTTGCAGGGATGGGATGAATTCCCTCTTCTTATGACCCTGGTCTTCAACTATGGATGAGCCTCATCCACACGCTCCTAACCAATCCTCAATGTGCTATGTAGTCGCTACTTGTTGGTTGGGGTTTGTTTAGGGTTCGAGATCTGATTACATAGGTCTGTTCTACCCAATCGAAATGTAACTTTACTGACTATGATGTAGGAACATTGATACATTCTTTTCTCATGTTATGATTGTGTAATGTCTGTTATATTCCATGTACCCTCAACAACCTATGTTGGGGGTGAAGTCAGAGTTTCTATATATAGTTAGTAGAGGTAGTATTGACCGAAAGACCGGTCCTGACTGGTACTCAACCGGTTGCACCAGTTCTCTGTTGAACTGGTGCTGACCGGTCTATGGACCAAAACCGAACAGATGAAACTGGTCTTGTAAGGTCCAGTCTGGTTATTTTTAATTCTCGTGGGTGGCAGGACCGGTTTTGGTCCCGGTTCATTGACATATGATGAAAAGACCTCGACCACAGGCGACCACAGGTGACCGCAGGCACATGCACCCTCACTTCAACACCGTGCCTGTGTACCATATTGTGCCCACGCGCACATTACTGTGTTCACATGCGCCCATGCAAGTACCACCTCTTGCACCGTTTCCCAGCATGTGATTAGCCACGCTGAGAGCGTGTTCTGGGCGTCGAAAATCGCAGTCCAGCCGTTCCATGGATTTAGGGGACACCAAGTTGTTCCAAGGGTATGTTATTATTCATAACCCCTATAAAGATGCTAAAATCCTCGGAATGCGTCATGATCCAGATCTGATCCGTGATCCGGTCGGATCCCCTTTTCCGCATGCCTGGCTCTGCCATCCGCACTGAGCTCCGCTCAACCTGCTCCTATTTCTATACCATCTCAGTTTAGGTGCTAGAGTCTAGCAGATGCCTATGCCGAGACAGTCCAGGCATATTTAAAGGGCCCTGTGTTGCTTCCCAAATTCATTAACTTTGGCACAAGCAACACAGATAAGTGCTCTGCACTTCTTATTGGTACAGTTCTTCGTTTAGTTGTTGTAACAGGTTTGCATATCCCTGCTTCCTATAACAGCTATTCATAATGTAAGGGCTCCATCTCTTTATACAGACTTTGACTTAGTCATATGTCACTCACAACAGTCATTTAAACTGATCTCTGGATCGTCTTGATTTTTCGCGGCCCACCCACCACTCCCTCTGATTGCTAGAGTACTGTAGTAATGTTAGTTGTTCTTTATTTACTTCGGTTTGTTGTAGCACTTCACCTCCTCGTAATATGTATTGGCGGTCCATCCCAGCGGCCTGCTGTTTTTGCTAAAGATCTTCGTCTTAAGCCATGCAGCAGAGGCCCTGGGTTAATGATGTCAGTTCTGCGCTGAACATCATAAGTGGTGAAGTGGAATCAAATAAGCTTGTGGGAGTACATGCAATCATTCGTCAAGAACACATAATTGCATGGATTTTCTTTGGAGCTATAAAATGGCACAGTATCAAAGCTGGTTCTGATGCCAGAAGGCCCTGAATGCGATTCAGTTTCCTGGAAAAGTGCCATTTGGATTCAAGGAAGTAGATGTTCTCTTAATATTGGTAAAAAATCCTGCGTCATAGGGGTTAGTGTAATCCAGCAGAAGAATACAAAGACTGCTCACCTTGACTGAAGGATCACACTCATTCTTTTTCACAAAGGTCAGCACATGAACAGGACATTTCTGTGACTTTCCTATGTTGTACTGTACTCCAGGATCATGTGCAACATCTTCAGGATCTATTGTAGTGGGCAAGCTAAGTTGTGGATGATTCAGTCTCTCACAGATCATGCTGATACGGTGCTCTCACCGCTCAACCCTCGATATTTGCAGTGGTATTGATCAGCCACAAGTCCGAAGTGAACGAGTTTTAGATGTCTGGTGCTCAAGCTCACTCTGATGACCATCACAATGATAAGCAATACTACGCAAAATGTCATGTAAAATCTTACTGGTTGAGTAGAATATGAGTCAGTTGTACCGATGTGTCAGATGGTGTCGACGTAGTTGCTGAGCGCATGGTTCTTATAAGTCCTCAGATTGAGTTTCTTCTGCTTCCATGCATTATTGTTAGCTGCCATAGGTCTTCTTGATTTAGACACCACAGTAGTCGCAGATTTCTCCTGATGCTGTTGCTGAGCAGCCCATTCACATTCCAACTCTCAAGCCCCAAATGCTGCACATGTCTTTTCCTCAAATGTGTGTAGGCTGTTTCCCAGAGATGTAGTGGTGCAGGAAAAAATGTCCAGGGTCGGATTGGTGTGCATGTGGAGTTTAGCAAGACCATGCCAATGTGCTAAATCAAATAAGAGCTTCAGAACACATGTATTGTGGGGTTCTGGCAGAAGACCATCAAAAATGGGTATGGCACACTGCATGATGATATTGTTAGTCAAAGTCAAGAATACTGGTAACACCCACTTGTAACATATCCTCGTAATCATGGGCGGTCATCTTCTTAAGTTCCGACCAGTTTGATCTGATTTTTCATATCCCATCAACCCCAAAATGAGGGATTTCCTGAAATCTAATGAATGTATCAGCATCAAGCCTGCTGAGGCTTCAAACGACCCTTGCCATCTATCCAATTCATGCTTGAGGCTTTTGCTCTGGCAATCTAGAACATGTAGTAGGTGTATAAGAACTGCTTTCCAGACTCCGAGTTCAACCTCATGCATGAGATCCACAGTGAGCATGCCGAACATGGTGAAACCAAATGGTGCTAGCTTACTTGAAAATGCATTCTGATAAAGCATGAGCATTAAAATCAATCATCATCATAGAGGAGGCAAATACCGCTGTTGGAACAAGAGAATCTTCTTGTAGGAGATCTTCCACTGCCCTGCTATCAACCACATAACCCTTCTCATATATCTTTTTGCGTGCGTTTCAACACAAATACACCATTTCACATTGTCAATCCAGGCAAGAGTCCTGCACTGTGCCATATCTCGATGCATTCCATGTTGGCAACACAATCTAATGGCATGAGACAATGGGGACAAGGGCAACAACCGAGATTACAAATGCTCATTATAAGAATTCTGTGAAAATTGTGAGTCATACACCAACATTCAAAAATATGACTTACTTCTCCTTGTAGTCTGCAGAATATATAAATATACGAGGGGAAAAATGACGCTGAATGCCATCACAACACTTAATAACAATTCCGTGCTCATACACCCCCAGGAATTCATTATCAAGGATTATTGCCCACTGTGCATGATAGATTTCTCGATGGCAATGGGCCATGAATGCACTGTTTGGGCCTTTTCCACCAAGATGTTCTGTCGCAAAGGCTTTAAATGCATCAGGGAGTTGTCAATCAAAAAGGAATGGTGGGTCACATAATAGGACAAAACCAAAGAGATTCTACTCACCGTCTCCAAGTAGGCAATGTGCTCAAATGCTTGACAGGAGGGCTTTGACCTTCTGTCCTTCAACTCATTCCCCATTGCAAGATAAATTGGCCATAGTTTGGCAGTGCTGAACACTGTGAGATGAGTACCATCTGAGGCAAACATAAGACCCACTACAACCTTTGGAAGGTCACATCCAGGCTCTTCGGAAGATTCCTGAAGGTCACGGTGAGCCTTGATGATTGCTTCTGAGGTGTAGAGCTCTCCATAAACTTTGTGTGGTTTAGAAGTTTCAGTTGGTTGCCAAAATAACTCATACAGCTCAAAATGGAGGTGTTGGTGGCTAGAGGGACGCATAATTTTCTCCCTAATCACCGACACCAACTTGCGGTGATGAAGGGTTCCTGTGTCAAACTCCTTTTGTCCTGGATGTAGTGACCTTTTATGGAATGGGACCTTGATCTTGATTGGGGTTTTAACCCAATCACCATTATCCTCTTTGTCCTCCCAGCCATCTTCATCATTCAAGGGGTTGCATGGTTGATCTCCACTAAGCTGTGCATCAATAAGCTGCCAGTTTGTCCCTGCAATGTCCTCTGGTCAAAAGCTTGGATGACTGACTATCTTGATGAGATCCTGAAAGCCCGACTGTGTTTTCTTTAACCCGCCGTTCCAATACCATTCACCTAGCAAAAATGATGACTGAGTGGGATATGGGTGGTAGGAGTCAGCTGGATAGACAGCAAAGATATCCGACGATGTATCCATCAGGTCATCACACATTGTACTCTCGTTGGGATTGTGGTCAGGGAAGGGGGTTGCATGATACTGTTGGAAAAGACCAAATTTATTCCATGTGGATTTCAGCAGCTTCCTGACATGGGAACAAATAGGCTCGGTAGATGATGGTAATGCTGGGATGGTAGGCTGAGACATGGTTAGTGCACATTGAGGTGTGACTGGTTGGGATGCTGGAGGAAGGGCTGCTGGAAGTTTGGGTAGTACATCCCGATAGCACTTGGGCAGTTAGCAGTTTTCTCGCCGACCCCTGCGCTCTGCCAGTGGTTGATACAAGCCTTCCTCGTTCATGGAGGCACCCTGACGGTATAATAGCAATTCAGTGAGCAATAAGTTGCACCAACATTAGATGTCTCACTTCATGTTGCAAGGTGAGTGCAACTTCATTTGGTTCTTGTTCAACAGCTGCAGTTTGTTCTGGAGGGTTTTCCACAGTGGGGGTTTGAATTATTTCCATTTTTTGATGCTTCTTGGACTGCCAGACCTCTTTGGCTTTCTCCAGAGTGCTGGAAAGCCGTTTCTTTGTCTTCTGACAACTGCATTTGTGGAGAGTATAGGCTTGTAGAATAGAGAATGTGCAGCCACAAACACAGACTTGACACCAAGCCGACGGCAGGTCCATGACGCTGCAAGGAGGATGGGCACTTCTGCAAATGCCAGGGCTCAGCATAAGACATGAAAGGTCAAAAACTTTGATCAGCTACTATAACGGTTGATATGACTATGCATGAGTCACTCTATGGAGTCACTTGATGAATTGGCATTAGAATCATGATAGTTGGTGAGCAAATAAGCTATGGAGACATTGTATTAAATTAAGGAAATATTAATACTGAATGCTCCCCATACCTTTCAAATTTGAACTTCGAGAAGTTTTCTATTTTGAAGCAGCAGTGGAAATCGTCAAAAATAATCATTGTAGGACCATACCTTTGCTTTGACCAGATACTAAAATGTCTGGAAGTTGGGACTATGGACAGGCTAAAATGTAGGGAGGATGTTTACATGATATACACAGATAACAGATAACTATGGAAGGCGGGTAGGAACAGTTGCAGCACAGTCAAATGAACAATAGAAAGTTTGTGTATAAAAATGAGCTATGTGATCCTCAAGTTGCTGGACATCTACTTCAGTATACATATCATATGAGGCCAGATCAGGTAGCACAAGAGGCAGTGGCTTCAGTCCATCCCAATCCCTCATTAATGCCCTCAGGGCCAGCAAAAATGGTAACCTTTGTTGCCAGTCATGAGCTTGCAAACCAGCATTTGCCCGCCGTACATTGAGAGCAACAAGCAAAGCTACATCAATGCACTTCAGCACCATAGCCTGTTGCTCACTGTCATCTCGATGGGATGACAAGCCTGATGCATGTTTATCAAGTGCCAGAAGCTCAAAACAGAAATTTAGCTCTGTTAATTCCCATAGGATTCTGTGCCTCATCAACTGGCACTGTTGGACAAACATTGGACGGTGGAGGACAAAGGTCGATGTGGAGTTCATCCAAAACATCTGCAAAGATGGCCCTGACTTGTTCTCACGCCACTGTTGACTGGACAATGGCAATGCTAAGCTTTCCGCTGAAAAAACTTGCAAGATGCAAGCAGGTCAAAACACATCCCATATGGCAAAGAACTTTGAGTGGCAAGCCTCATTGGTAGAAGCAAAAATTGGAGTACATTACACTCCCCCACATATTCCAGCTGGAATTTCCGGAATTTCTGGAATTTGTCCGAAATTTCCGGATTCCAGTTGTACTTTTTTTGAGTGTATTTCTCACTGTAGAGGATAATTCCGGTTGAAATAATTACACCAGAATTTCCGGAATTTACCTGAACCAGGAAAAACTGAACTAACCAAACTAACCGGACGTGTGTCACATGGCCACATGTGTCATTGTGATGCTTTGTGACTGCCAGCTCACGCGTTGCCACCACACCACCATCACGACGATGACCTCCCTTCCCCATCCCTCTGTCCCTCCCTCTCTCCTCTCTCCTCCTCCTCTAGCACTCCATGGGGGCCTATGGCCCCCATGTTAAGTATTTTAAAATCTGTTTCATGCTTATTTAAAGCTAAATTTTTTTTTTCTCTTTTAGCTTTTCTTTTTGTATTTGTATGCTATGATGTGCCGCCCCTCCTCCCCATTTAGCTGGGAGGTGGGGGGCTTCCCTAAGAGGAAACAACAGCAGCCACCACGTCACCAATGCCACCACATGCCACCAAACAATGGCATGGTTACCACGTCACCTCTGCCACCTCAGTGCCACCTCCCTTCCAACCGAGCATCCACCGCCGCCGCCACGTCACCGCCCACTGACGAGGCACCCACCACCGCTGCCACGTCACCAACACCCACTGACCAAGTGCCCACTGCCACTGCCACGTCACGCCCACCGACCCAGCACCCTACCCCAGCTAGGGAAAACCCCCACCGACACATGACCTGCCCTGAGGCCCATGAGGGACCAGGGGACGTCCCACAGAGCAAGGGGGGCGTGCCAGGGATGACAGGGCACGCCGGGGGACGGGGGATGCACCAGGAGGGAAGGGGACTTGTGGGGGGATGGGGGGACACCATAGGAGGGAGGGGGATGTGTGGCTGGATGGGGGGATGCCATAAGAGGGAGGGGACGCACTGGGGGACAGGGGATGCGCCACAAGGTGGGGGGATGCGTGAGGGGACAGGGGGACACCATAGGAGGGAGGTGACGTGCTAGGAGGGAGGCGACACACCAGATGCGACACCCAGCGTGACAGAGCACCCCCCACCACTGCTGCGAGTGACTGCTTGCAGGGCGGAGGGGGGGTGCAATAGGCAAGGGTGACAGAAGGGCATGGGAGGGGGGCAATGACGGTGCTGCAGCCGCCGACGCACATTCCCCCCCCCCCACAAACCAGTCCGGAATTTCCGAACTCGACCGGAATTTCTGGACTAGAGTGGAATTTCTGGACTTGACCAGAATTTCCGGAATATGTGGAGGAGTGTAAATTACAGCTTCAGCGAAGCAGAATCAAGATATTCCCAGCCCAAGTGCAAACCTTTTGGGGTTTTCCACACTTTGAAGGATCTTAGACACCACATATGGGGGATACACTTGTGTCTAGATATTGATGTGAAATTTTTGATACAGATGATCAATACACCTGGTGATCTGCCAAACACCCCAATGACATGATGGGTAATGTATGAGTATCTGTCTCTTTTTGACTTCGAAATCAATCACATCCCAGCTGAGAAGCACCAGGCCCCAGATGGGCTCTCACAAAGACGGCACTCACCCCTTGACTCCGATGAAGAAGACCCTGAAGAATATCTGGATAAATACATGGGGCGTTTAGATTTCAAAACGTCTGAAGGGCCGCTACTCTCTTTGTCAACACAGCTTCTCCTCTCTCCACCTGATACCCCTACTTATTCACTCAAATTATCCAGTGTGCTGATGGATATCCTTCAGCCTATCTTCGATGCTGTGTATGGCACCTACAGCTCACCTACATCAATGTTGTCAGTCTGCAGGATTAGCCTTGATGAGGATGATGACGAAAATGATGAGCTTGTTGCACATATATGCAGGTACAATGGGTTTGCTTTTGATCTTGCTTTCCATGACCCCAAGAGGTTGGAAGGTTCCCTGCTTGACCATTCCCTACTAAAATCAACAGACTCAACAACCTATACTGGACATGAATTCGAGAATCTGCATGTACCCTACTTGAATTGGGTTGAAGTCTCACTGGGGAAGGAACAATTTGAAGTGATGGTAACATTCTATGGCTATGAGTACATGACTGGCCTGGCGGAAGGTGCGTCTGCACCCATTGTTCATGACCCTGATATGCATCCTGGGGTTTCATATACTTCAGGGCATGTTACATCGAGAAGAAACCACGAGGATGTAGATCCACTTGGATACATTGCAACTGTATCGCATGTTCATGGGCACCAGGAGGGCAAGCCTGAGGGGTTTTGGGAGCAGCTACTACGTTATCTGAAGGATGATGTGCTCCTGATGGAGTGTAATGACACAGGTGGCATCATAAATTCCTAAAACAAGCCCAGGGATTGATTGTTCATGACGGACAGCTGTGGAAAATTGAGAGGAAAGATCAGAGTCCCAGACTTGTCATTACTGACCTTGACCATTGGAAGTCTCTAATTGCACAGGTTCACAATGAGGTGGGACACCGTGGGAGGGATGGCACATACAAATTACTCTCTGAGCATTATTACTGGCCAGACCTCTACGACTCAGTGGCCTATTTCATTCACTCGTGCTATGCCTGCCAACTTTGATCAAAGCACAGGCCCAGGATCCCTTTTTCTGCAATGTGGAACATGGCAATCCTTCACCGCTTTGACCTTGACACTGTACACATGGAGAATGGATTCGGTGGTAAGAATTTTCAGTTACAGGGAATCAAACCAGCCATCTACTGGTTGGAGGTCCGTGCATCCACTAAGAATAATTCTGAGGCTTGGGCATCCTTCATTTATGAGGAATTGGTTTGTCACTTTGGCTGCATACCATACTGCATGACAGATGGAGGCCCTGAATTCTTGGGAGCTGTGGAGATCATTTTTAAGAAATACAGTATCGTGGTCATTGTTTCCTCACCTTACCACCCACAGGGAAATGCTACCATTGAGCATGCTCATCAGACTCTGGGGAACACAATTCGATGGTCCTGTGGCAGTGATTCCAGTAAATGGCCCCTCTACATTCATGCGGCATTGCTTGCTATAAGGTGTACGGTATGTTGCATGACTGGTTACACACCATATTTTTTGCTATATGGATGTCACCCCATTCTTGCCTTTGACATTGCTGACTCCACATGGGAGACCCTTGACTGGCATACAGTTCACAGTACTGAGGATCTGATTGCTATATGGATTCAACAAAGTCTGCAGTGTGATAGGTGTCTTTCTGAGGCTCATGAGAACCAATGGAGACACTGTCAGCAAGCTGCGGAAGATTTCAACCAGCAATATGAGAAGGTCTTGGTAAGTAATGACTTCAAGATTGGGACATGGGTCCTCATCCACGAGACATGGCTGGACACACAATACGGGAACAAAGGTGCTCTGGGGTGGAGTGGGCCATTTATTGTTCACAAGCAAATTGTGCATGATGGGAAGCTGAAAGGCTATAAGCTACAGGAACTGGATGTGATCATTTGACATGGTATGGTGGCCCTGGACCACATCAACATTTTCTGTTACAGGGATGACTACCAGACTGTGAAGACTTACAATACAGAATGCTGGGTGCAAGCGATCTCAGAGTTCCCTGACCCTGTGCTGGATCAACATTGCAACATGTATTCACATGGTGTTGCACTGGCCTGCTCCTGTTCTGGCTTGGGTGACAGTAGACCTAGGCCTGTCTTTAGGTTGCTCATTGCAATACTCGACATGGGAGAGATGGTAGAGAACTTGAGAGTGCTTTCACTGGGCAAAGTAGATGACTGGGAGCTTCATGACCTCTGCTGGAATGATCCCCTGAATGAAATGCTGATCTTTGACCCAATCCTACACACCAACAGGCACTGTCATGGGAGTTGCTTCCATCATCCGATGATTGGGGACCTAGAAGATCTGTTTGAGAATGGCACTCAGAAGGTTTAAGTCTGTACATGTCTGTGGTTTGGCCCATGCTGGGAGGAAATGAGCCGCCGTGTCAGACACAACATCTCAGACCTCGTCAAATGGAACAAAGGGATGATGGAACTGCGTCCAGAGTTCTGCTGAGCCTCAGACCCCTGCTTCCTCTTCGCTTATTACCTGCTACCTGCATTTTCTTATTTTCTCTTTTCTTAGATGACTGGAATGATGGGGGCATCATTTGAAGTTCTGCCCACTGTGGAAGGGTGAGCCAACACACCCATCGACTCTCCACTTCTGAGAGTATTTTGTGATGGCCTCCCTATTGCCTGGTTTATTTATGTTACTGCCTGACACCCTTTTCTTTTTTTTTCTACTTCCTCATTTCAGTATTGATAATTTATCTTGGCTTTACAGACCTTTCACAGATAGCTGCAACACCCACGATGCGACCAATGCATACTTGCCTCTCATTCTGCCTTTTTCTTTAGTGGCCAACATCCTTTCCTTGATGCAACTGACCTCTCTGAAAGCAGGACTTGCATGGGCTGGGCTTTTATTTTTATTGGGCTTTGGAAGGACCAGTGAGGAGGCAGGTGTCAAAGTCAGTGTTGACTTTGGGGTTAGCCAACAATAGTACTTGCATTGGGAGCCATCAGGTTGCACATTCTTGCAGCTACCAAATGATTGGCCAGCATTGCCATTGATGTTCAACCAACATATCTGGGCAGGGACTTGTTGGTGGCAGCTCACACAAGTCAAGCTAGTTTGGGACATGACAGCAGTGTACAAACATTGAAAGGAAGATGTGCAGCAACAATATTTACACTTAATTATGCATGCCACCTAAAGCAGCTGGATGGATGGATGGACATCTGGATTTTCCAATCTTGAAATTTCCTCAACCTCAGCTCTCTTCAAAGCCCCAATTGGGCTAAGATCCAACATCCAACATCCAGTAACATCAGGACAGCAGTCTGATATGCAACTTAAGTGCAACTTGGGATTTGAACATGAAAAGCTTGTTGAAAAAATTGTTGTGTGCTTCAAGTGAACACCAGGGACTATGCAGCTACAACTGTGACTTGACTGAACAGTTTTATCAAAATTTTGGGTTGTGAATGATGGATGAGGAGTAAAATTTAGGTACTTTTTAAAAATAAATAAATAAAATTCCCATTTAGGAAATTTTCCAATGATTTTTGTCACAGTCTTCAGAACTGGTTGTGACCTGTGACCTGAGTCATATCTCTTCTCTTCAGAGAGGCATGTGACTGAAGAGTTGGTTGTATTGGTACAGTACTTCCCTACCTGCACGAGTGTCAGAATTATAGTTCATTTACTGCATACATAGCAGATAATGATTGATAGAACTGTCTCATTTTCAGTTCAATTTCCTGATTGGTTCTAAACAACAAGTTGATATTTACTACTATTATGTTCCAGTTATAAATGAACATGAACATGAGCTCTCCTAGCTCAACCCCTCCTCTGACATGTCATGTGAGCAGTAGCCCATCTTATTTTCATTAGATACCTTCACAAAATAAGAATGTGTGGTGTACTGGTTAATGTGGCTAAGTTAACAGGTGCTTGTATGAAGTTGTTGGATCAATTCTCACTTTTGACACTTTTTCACTGGTGTCATGGTATTACATAACATTACTGATGTGTTGATAATTCAAGTTGTACATCCTAGATGTATTACATTGGAGTTCCAGTTCATAAGGTGCAGTGTAGAGTTTTAGTTATGGCTAGTTGTTATGGTTCCCAGCCAGGTTCTTTGCAGAACTCTGTGAGAGACATACAACCAGGGCAGTATTTGGGTTGTGGTGATCTGGCTTGGGGCCCTGTATGTCCAGCTCCAGCAAGGAAGATCACATTGAATGAATGACCCTCTTCATGTGTATTGAAAACAATTATTCCAACCATTCTATGTGATGAGGTTGTCTTTTTACAGAGCCAAAAATGGAAATGACTTGAGGAATTGGTTCTTTTCTATTGGAAACCAATGTTGGTTTAAATTTTCCACTCACAGGTTCACATTGCATATCATATATTGTAGTAATTTTAAGTGGCTGCTGTAATGTATGTGATATAATCTTCATGTTGTTGACATATGTTGGTATGTCACGTGAAATTTCAGGGGTTGAGCAAGGGGAGCTATGAACATGACACAACACCATGTTCCCTTCTCAAAAACAAAACAAAAAGACTCCTTTATTCCTCATTCCATTATCCAACCATTTGTTCATCTCTGCGTAGAAATGGTACTCAGAGATCTGTAGAGTCTGAAGCACTTTTGGCCAAGGGTGATCCAGCATTAAAAAATATATATACAGGGTTGATTTTTTTGCTAAGGCTGGTTTAGCTGGACTAACTAACTATGTAATCAGGCACATTTCCTAAAGTGGTAATGTGACATCACTTCTGCAGACACTTTGCCTGCACTGGCCTGGATGCCTCACAAGCCTTGCAAATCCACTTTGTTGGCACCTGTTTGAAGGCTATACACTGAAGGTGATACTGTAAACCATGTGAGTCACATTATAGCCCAGTTGAGTAGAACTTACCCATCAAGTTTCACATCCAGGTTTAGAGTTCTCAGGTCTGGTTGGGTCCAGTTTTTTACCCATTTTGACACCAACCAGACCCCAACTGGTTGGCAACTCACCCTGCAAAGCTCCAACCGACAACCAAACTGGGTCCAACTGGTTGGTGTCAGTTGTTCAGCTGGTTGCAGTCAGTTGCAGTCGGTCCAACCGACTGCAACTGACAGACTTAGATATATTGCAAGTAGTTACTACATATATATAATTTAAATGCATCAAAGAAAAAACAAGAAACCCCCCCCCCCCCCCCCCCTTAGGGGGGCATTCAGTCTTGTGGCAGGAGAGGAGAGGGGGGGGGAGGCACATTCAGTCTTGTGGCAGCAGGCATGAGGGGTGGCATTTGGTCTTGAGGCAGGAGGGGAGGGGCAGCATTCAGTTGAGCCAGGAGATGAGAAGGGAGGGGGGGGTGCATTTGGTCTTGTGGCAGGAGGCAAGAGGGGCAGCATTCAGTCTCATGGCAGGGGGCAGGAGATGAGACAGGGGTGCATGCATTAGACAAGAAGAGGGGGATGGCATGTGAGAGGGGGGGATGGCATGTGAGAGGGGGGGATGGCAGACAAGAGGGGGGGATGGCAGACAAGAGGGGGGGATGGCAGACAAGAGGGGGGGATGGTAGGTGAGAGGACAGGTGAGCATGGGGACAGCAGGTGAGCAGGGTGGGTGGCAGGTGAGCAGGGGGGACATCAGGTGAGAGAGGGGAATGGCAGATGAGTGGGGGGACAACAGATGAGAGGGGGATGGCAGACAAGACAGTGGTTGGAAGACAATGACATGTGTCATGTCATCGAATCATTGTTTAATTATGTGCAAATAAATGCAAATGTATTGCACAATGTTGCGATGCATCATCGTTTACTTGCACATGACATGTGCAAACATGTGTAAATGTGCCAAAGGTATATAAACCCTTGCACATCTGTCCATTATTTTTCAGGCATGCCCCACTTTGTAAAATACAAAGTAAATAAAATATATTTTGTACTTAGGATAGGCTACATGCAAGGTGACTGGTTGTGACCGGTTGGCAACCAGTTTCAGTAACTGGCCCAAACAGGCCAACTGCAACTGCTACTTGCAGTTCTGAGGCCCAACTGTGTAAGCCTGTGACCAGACTCATGACACAAACATGCACAGCCACCACAAACATTGGCGAACATTGATGCCTACAATGGATAGGGTTTAAAAGTCTGGTCCAGTCTGGTCTTTTTGCCTTTTTTGGATGGACTGTGGACTGGGTTGGTCCTATAAAAGGAAAATTTCCAAAAAAAACGGACTGGACTGGGTCCAGACTGGTCTGCACCAGTCTGATATTGGACTGACTCGAACTGGTTCTATTCAGTTCGGACTGGTCCAGACTGGGCATTTTAGCATTACACACTGCCTAAACACACCCCACCAGGACTCATGCAGACCCCTCATGCCCAACACAAGTACAAAGAAGTGCCAACACACTACTATTAGCAATGCAATCATTGAAAATACATGAAACATGAGCAAAAGTTGACTATGTAGGCTTGTTATGGAGTGTTTTAGATGGTGATTGATGTGTGGGAGTGTGGCTGTGCTAGGACCGGTCTGAACTGCTCCTCAGACTGCAGTCCAGACTGGTATAAGATGATGAACTGCAGACTGGACTGCAGACTGGACTGATGTCAGTCCAGTCCAGTTCATCAGTTCTATGCAGTCCAGAGGCCTGGACTTCAAAACTCTAACAATGGCTACACAGCCACCATGAACATCAGTGATCTCATATATCAACTTATGCTCAATGCGGCCACTTTCCAACATGGTTTCAAACCTCATATATATACCATCTTTTTTTCCTTTGTTGCCCCACTCTTTACCTTGTGCAACAGAGGTATAGTTTACCGACCTTCTTATGTACCTTAGCCTGACTCTTTACCTTGTGCAACAAAGATAACGTGATCCTGTCTTACCATCTGACTTAGTGAGGCTACCTAACCAGGCAGCCTTTCAAACTGCAACTGAAAGTCCGGTTGCTTCCAGTTGTGGTCTGATTGGGTTCTGGTTTTTTTCAGTTCCTGCAACTGGACCTGAGACCTCTATCCAGGTTGACAACACTCAATTGCCACATTTGACTCAACATCAAAATTCACCACCATTCTGCACAAGCACCCATTAAGGGCACCAATCTGATGAGGGGCTCTCTTACACCTACTGTGGCCAGATGTCTCTTTTCACTTTCTGGGCCTACCAGTTGGATTTCTGTGACAGGTGGTAAACAGGTGGGGGGTTCATGGAGACTTAGACCACTTGTTGGGATCTCATGGTTCTTTTATATTCAGGTCAGTACAAACCTCAGAATTTAATGCTAATGAAGACTCACATTGTCATTTCCCTCATGTTCTGTGATGTTCAAAATCAGTTCATTACTGACAGCTGCCACTGGTGGTGCTTCCATCATGTCAACATCCTTGGACATCCTTGTCTCAGGGTATTGCAGGACTCTGTACCAATTGTACACTGGGTACTGTTGACAGCACCAAGCTTGGTTTTGGTCAGTTGAAAAAGCTAAGGAGTGTTCTGCTTTTCTTCATTTTTGCATTCTTATCTTGTTTTGCTTTAGATTCTAGACAAATCTTTGATCCTCGGTGCCACTTTTTGAGATTTTGAATGCCAACTGTGCTGCAATGTATGCAAGATCCACCATCAGGACATTCTGTGACATCTGGGTTTTGGGCTGAAAAGGTGAAGGGTAGATAAGGTCTTAAAATAAGCAAATTATTAATAATATATGCAATTCTGATATGCAGTCTGGAAATGCTATTTAAAGGATGGTAGGGTTGGCAAATTTCGCAAGCACCACCAGAATTGAGCTGTTCCACAATTATAGTACTGTTAGACCAAATGGTACACATATGTATAATTAAATGACCTGAAAATTCAAGCATGATGGATCAGAACAGTTGGCAAAAGAGTGAGGGAAACCTACCCAAAGTATCAATGATTATAAAAGACGGTAGCAGTGGCAAATATCACAAACTATACCAGAAAGGCAGCTCTTGCCAACGGAATACAAGGCAGTAATATGTTGGGAAGGTCTGTAAGAGATCTGACTGCAGAACATAAGTGTCAGAATTGTAGGTCAGCAACATTGGCAAAAGAGGGAGGGAAACTGACCCAAAGTACTGACGATTATAAAAGATGGTAGTGGTGGCAAATATCACAATATATACCAGAAAGGCAGCTCTTTTCAATGGCTACATGTAAGTAACATGTTGGGAAGGTCTGTATGAAATTTGAGAGCAGAACATAAGTGCCAGAATGATAGGCCTGCAAAAATAGCAAAAGGGTGGCCAACAGGCACCAGAAGCATCTACGGATGATACAAATCACAGCAGAGCATAATCATTCAGCTCCCTGATCATCTGTTCTCATTTGTTTGCTGATGATAAGAAAAACAATTCATGTTTGGACTGGCAGGACCTCAACAATTATGACAAATATTTATGATGCCCCAGTGTTCTGTATCTGCTTCAGGGCTCTTTTCTCTTTCAATTTGGCTAGGTTGTTGAGGTTCAGATTTCTGAGTTCATGTGGTAGTGTTGGGGAAGTTCGGTCTCAAACCGAGTCAAATGTAAGCCTGGCATCCCCAGCCTTACCACATGCCTCCTTACCCCTAGCTACTCCTGCCCCTGCCCCAATGGCCAGTTGTATGTTTCTGTTGCATTCAGGCTTACAGTTTGTAAGCCAAACCTTATATGTAGAAACTGATCAGTGGCTGTGATATTGTTGAACCTTAGACATCGTAGCACTCGCCTCCATGTAGTCCCCATGCTTTGGGAATATATGGTGGTCATGTTATGCTTGGGTCTTGTCTCAGTGAGCCTGTAGACACAGACTTTCATCAAACTCAGTTTGAGCCAAACTGAAACCGGAAATTCGGTTTCGGTTTGGGAAATTCTCAGGGAAACCGAGTGGTTTGGTTTGCGGTTTTGGCCTCAGGTGAGGGCTGCAAACCATTTCAAATGCGGTTTGAACCGCATTGTATTATTGATCATGTTGATGTGTTATTTACTGATTTTGGCCTCAGATGAGTGCCAAAACCATTTCGTACAGTATTTATTAACTACATTTACTAATTATGTTATTATAAAGCTAATTTACAGGGGAAGCGATGCCCCAGAGGAAGTGGAAAGGTGTAGAAGCAACAGATATATATACAACATGTTGTTTGGTTGTGTTTGCATCGACGCACGTCGTGTCGATGCGTCGTGTTCATGTTCATTTACTGGAACCAAACATGACCAAACTTTATGTTGTATATAATAGCTTGCTTCCACACACTTCTGTTTCCCCTGGGGCATCGCTTCCCCCATACATACTATTCAAAATAAGTTAATAATATCTTATATATAGTGTATAATTAGATATATGGTTTGCAGCACTCATCTGAGTGCTGAAACCTACAAAAAAGCTGGAAATCAGCTGTCAAACCGTTTGAGACCGAGTTTGAACCAAACCAAACCAATTGAAATGGTTTTAATCGGTTTTAGTTTTGGTTTCAGATATTCTGTGAGAAACCGAACGGTTTGGTCTTGGTTTGGCAAAATATGCCTCAAACCGAACCAAACCAAACTTCCCCAACACTATCATGTGGCTCACCCATCATGTGTGGAGTGTGGAGGATGTCAGGAGTACAATTTTTAAGACATTTAAAACTATTAGTTAGGATTAGGGGTAGCAGGAGCCACCTCATGTTTCTTTTGTTTGTAGTAGTAGTTGTTTTTATTTACACATGGCTAAAGGTAGGTAGATGATCAGACACATGGTAGACACATGGCGCTGCGCACCACATGCTAAAGGCATGGGAGGCTATGCAAAGCTGTGCGCATGAGGCTTACACATGTGTGCAGTGCCTCACAGACAAAGCATGGACTCCTTATGGTTAGCACATATTTTAGTATATTATATTGCCTAGAGACTCTAGCCGAGTTCTCTTAGGTTATCCACTAAATGTGCAATGGCCTCTGACTACAAGATTTCCCCTTTCTTTTGTTGTGTTTAACTGTGAGAGCCAGCGCTAGACTTAGTGTTTAGTGTTGTCCTAACAGAAGAACTCAACTCCCTCCCATGCTCCCTCTCACACATCTAACTCATCCTCATTCATCTTTCTTCAGGCCTCGCTTGAAACAATGCACACAAGCCTGTTCTGCTTTCGTTAAGGTACAAGCCCCAACCCCATTTTTGTTTTCACCACATTCCCCTCCCCCCAATCATTGAACTCCGAACCTGAGATGTTGTACATCGAGGTTTAAGCTTGTGCGAGATGCAGAGCTTTTCAGAACACTGCAAGAGGAAGGTGTGGATCACTCAGGTGACAGGATGCTTCAAGAAACCTTGAGAATGTCTCATCACTGTCCTGAATGTGCAAGAGATTGAGATCTCGATGTGAGTTTGCCAGCAAGAGTCCATCCAGCCAGTTCCCTTTTCCCCCTCAAGTCGCAAGGCAGGGTGATGTGCCTGTGACAGAGGACTATTCTCTGCTCTGATCTCACAATAACCTCTCTCTCCCCTCCCCAAACACCTCTTTCTTCACTCCCACTCCACACACCCCACACAATGGGCGAGTTACAAGAACTCAAGAATCTGAACCTTGATGACTTGGCCCTGCTCCCCACCCCCACAGACTTAGAAGCAGAAGCTGAGTCCTTGCTGTGAGTGCAGTTGAGAGATGCTTGGCATGAGCATGACCTCCTCATGGAAGCACTGATGGAGGAGAAGAGGAACCGGGACAGACCCATGTCCTCCAGTGACAACAGAGGGAGGTGCATGTCAAAAGTAGCATGCCCACTCCCATTCTTAGGCAAAGCCATGGAGCTTGATAGCTTTGAGACCATGGTCTACATGTATATGCAGGGACACCCTGACAAATTCAGAAGTGAGGATGCCAAAATAGTCTGGATCCTCTTGTACTTACAAGGAGGCACTGTGGCCAAATTGCACAAGGTGGCTGTGAAGGAGATGATGTGCAGGGAACCCCCTTTTGCATCCACAGAAGAGCTGTTGGGATCCATCCGTGAATCTTTCAGAGACCCCAACATCCATCCAGGACACTAAGGTGTTTCAAATCACCATGATGATCCAGGGCAAGAAAACAGCAGACAGGCATGTGCAAGACTTCAAGATCACCATGCATGAATCAGGCTACACTGGAACACTGCTGATATATGAGTTCAAGCAGTCATTGGACAAGGGACTGCGAGAGTGCTTCAACAATCTCAAGAACAGACCAGCAACCATCAACCAATGGTACACCCAAGCAATGAGGATGGACCATCAATGGCACCAGGCACATGCAGAAGAACGGCTGTTCAGTCAAGATGCCCATAGTTTCCAGAAACCATCCATGCAGGGGGTGCAAACTGCTATGCCATTTCAAGGGATACAAGGAAGGTGGTGGACACCACACCAACAACAACTAGCACAGGCACAGGGATGACAAGTGTGTCAACAGCAAGCACTGAGGATGACAAGTTCTCCTTGTGCCCAAGACCCTAACACTATGGACATGGACCAAAATGCCAAATGGCCACCCCTCATTTGCTACAACTACCGAAAGCCTGGGCATATGGCTAGAGACTGCAGATTGTGCTTTGACATAAGGGCAATGAATTACAAAGACTTGCAAAGCTATTGGGTGCAGAAGTTAGCAGAGGAGGCCGATGCAGCAGCTAAGAAGGATTTTCCAGATGGAGATCAGTGAGACCCCCCTCACTGGCCTCCAAGAACAAGTATGATACTTTATTGGTAGACAATATGGACTCAGATATGGACACGGACTCTACTGTAGTAAATAGCTTAGACAGCATTACTGTATGTAGTACCAATGGCTAGTGTTTGAAGGTCCAGTCCATTGAACTGGAAAAAAACCAAAACTGAACCAGACTGAACCACGGTCCGGTTACTTTTCCGGTTGTGGTTGCCTCAAATTCTGTAGTAAACTGGTCCCAGTTGCCAAGATTGTATGTATACTTAAGACTGGTTAGAACTGGTCACAACTGAACCCATGGCCTATATATATACTGGACATGTAAATGTAATATAAGGTAAATAAATATATATGGGTCAGATAAGTAAATCTAGATATAATTGACAAGAAGTGGGGCATTCCCAATGGAAAGGAGCACAAAAAGCAAAGGGTTTATATATGTCGAGGCTGGGCACAGACCATTTGGTCATGTTTGTGCTGCTAAAAAATGAAGTGGCACCACTTCAAAACTGTGACACACCACCATCCCATGCCCTGCTGCTGCTTGACCCATCCCTTGTGACCTCCACAGCCAACCTCCCTGCATAACCTCCCAACACCTGCAAGACCACCATGCAAGCTTGTGGTGACGCCTCAGCTCCCACCACACCCATTATCAGCCCCCCCCCGTCCCAGCTGACGCAGCCATGTTGGAGTGTCGTGGAGTGACCCTCCAGGCCCTTGAGCATGCCTGCAGAGCACTATTTGGTTGTGTTTGTCAGTAGCATTAGGAGCTTAGTCAGCATGTAGCTAGAGCAGCATCCAAGCGAGTTCCAATCACAATCCAGTTTGCATGCATCCCCAGGCCTTGGGTGTCAGCAAGGGCCACTCCAACATCACCAGTGATGATGGCTGCACAGCTGCCATCAACATCAACAACATCATCCCCCCAGCTTCCCAACTGGCCCCAACACCTCACAGATGACAGAAGTTGCTCCCAGGCCAACCCTCAGCCCTCCAGCCCCTTGCCCAGCCCTGCCTCAGGCAGCACAACAAGCCCTGGTGCTCTGACAGCACCCAGAAGGCCCCCCCCAGCAATGGCCACCCTCAGGCCTCCTCTGGCACCTCCAGGACGACAGCATTTGACAATGCCACCTCCCTACAGGCCCCTAGCACATCAGCTCGCCCAGTGCAGCCCCCAAGGCTGCTGCCACATCACAGATGCTGAAAGGCTGCCTGGTTAGGTAGCCTCACTAAGTCAGATGGTAAGACAGGATCACGTTATCTTTGTTGCACAAGGTAAAGAGTCAGTCTAAGATACATAAGAAGGTCGGTAAACTATACCTTTGTTGCACAAGGTAAAGAGTGGGGCAACAAAGGAAAAAAAGATGGTATATATATGAGATTTGAAACTGTGTTGGAAAGTGGCTGCATCGAGCATAAGTTGATATATGAGTTCGCCAATGTTCGCTGATGTTCAGGGTGGCTGTGTAGCCATTGTAAGCATCAATGTGTGCCGATGTTCGCCGATGTTCATGGTGGCTGTGCATGTTTGTGTCGTGAGTCTGGTCGCAGGCTTACACTCCTCCCCACCTATAAAAATTGTGAGGGTGTCAAACCTCTGTCCCATTCTCAGCTTCCCATCTGTCAAGTGTATCTGTTTCAGTCATTTCTGAACCAGGGCGCCACTCATCATGATCTTTCCCGTATCCTTCATAGCGGACAAGGTATTGTACACCTTGTCCACGTCGGCAAGCATCCACAATCTTGTCAATGTACCACTCCTCAGTGCCATCTTCAGTAACGATGGGTCGTGGCCGGGCAGGCTCACGGTCAGGGAAGAGGAGGGGATTGTTCGGGATGTATCGTTTGAGTAGGTGGGCATGGAAACCAGGGAAGGTGTTTGGGTTGTTTGGGAGTTTTAGTGTATATTCTGAGCGTTCAGGGAAGGTGTGTGTGATGGTGTAGGGGCCGTCATTTCTCGGCATGAATTTTGCAACACGCATTTTTCCTTTGCGTTTGTAGTTCCGGCGTCTGTATTCTGTGGAGAGCATGACAAGGTCGCCGATCTCATAGACATCTTCTGGGGCCCGATGTTCATTGGCATGGTATGCCTGTCTGATTTTTGCAGCAAGGAGATTGTCCTGCGCTTCTTGGACATCAATTGTGACTCAGGATATTATGTCATGTGCAGTAGTTTGTTCGGTAGTGGCATTACTAGGGAGTGGTGCGATCGGAGGGATGATTCGGGGGGATTGTCCAGACTTCAGTTGGAAGCCTGAGAAACCGGTGGATGAGTTCACGGTGTTCATAATAGCAAAACGCACACGAGGGAGTTTGGCTAACCACCCCTTCTGGTTGTTGTCAACATGGTACCGGATGGCTTGGTTCACAGTTTTGTTTGTCCGTTCGCTGCTACCGTTGGTCTCAGGGTGGTAAGAAGTTGACATCTTCAGTTTTATGCCAGTGAGCTTATGGAGGGCTGTCCAAAGTTCAGCAGTGAAGAGAGCAGCTCGGTCAGAGATGAGATGGAGCATCAGGCCGTTTTCACAATACCATTCATCGAAAAGGACAACGGCAACTTGGGCGGCAGTGTATGTGGAGTGGGTACCGGCAATGCGTATGTCAGCACCAAGAAGGTCAGTCATGGTCAGGATGGTGTCCTTTCCATCCTCCTCAGGGAGTGGTCCGATGAAATCCAGTGCGACGGTGTCGAAACGGTCATCAGGAACTGGTAGGGGGTATAAGGGACCAGTGGGTTTGGAAGTGCGGGTTTTATTGCGCTGGCATTCAGAGCATGATGGGATGTATGCTTTCTCCAGGTCCCGACGCATGTTTGGCCAGTAGTAGGAGCCACGGAGGGATTCATAGCTTTTGTTGAAGCCAAAATGGCCCAGAGTGTCATGGGCAAGGTTGTAAAGGAGTTCATGGACTCGGAGATCTTGTGGGATCACCAGCTGGCGGCCAACATAAAGGAGTTGATCGGTGAGGGTTGCCCCTTTGATGCTCCCCATATTGATGTTCTTGGTGAGTTGTTTGGCAAAATCATCGGTCTCATAGCCGGTAATGATTGCGTTAAGTAGGGATTGGTCAGCGGCAATATTGAGTATGCCAGCGACTGGGGTTTTGGGTGCATTACGTGTGTGTGCCATCGCACAGGCCACAAGGCAGGCATCAGGCACAGTGTCAGGCATGCAGGATAGGGCATCAGCAGCAGTGTTGTCTTCGCCGCGGATGTAGGTGATTTGATAGTCAAAGTCTGCAAGATACATCGACCATCTCATTTGTCATCTCAACATCTCCTTCTGCGATTGGAAGTACTTGAGAGTTCTGTGGTCAGTGAAAACTTCGAACTGGGCACCAAGCAGGTGGGATCGCCATTCCTTCAATGCCTTGATAATGGCAAGAAGCTCCTTCTCATGGACTGGATAATTCTTCTCGGCGTCATTGAGCTGGTAGGAGTCATAGGCAACTGGCCGGGATGTATCCCAGGTTTTTCCAAAGCTTAACACAGCCCCAGTCCGGCGGTCACTGGCATCAGTGGTGACATAGATGTTTGATGCTTTGTCTTCATAATTAATTACGGTGAGACAGTCAGCACTGAGAACAAGTTGTTTGATGTGGTCAAATGCATTCTGATGTTCTGGGGTCCATGTGGGAATCATCGGTCACATTCCTTGGTAGTGAGGGGGGTGAGGACACTCGTGTATTCTGCGAGTGCTGGAAGGAAGGTGGCAATGTATCTGGTTAGTCCTAGGAAACCTCGGACATTGGTGGCAGTTGTTGGTTGGGGCCAGGCCGCAATACGGTCGGTTTTGCGTGGGTCAGGTTTGATCCCAGCCCCAGAGACGATGTGGCCAAGGAAACATAACTCAGTGGCAAACTGTTAAGGCAGAGCCTCAACTACTAAGCACAAGTTATCGAGTTCGTTAACGACGAGGCTTTCGTCGCTAAGTTCAATCACGCTAAGATGGAGGCTTTCCGCTTAGGTCGAGTTTGTCAATGAGCAGTTAAGGTAAGATTGCCTAGGTCAAGCTAAAGAGCCTTGACCGTAAACTACCACAGTTTATATAGCTACAGGTATCTAGCTAATTGTCTAATAGTATGTGAACACGTACTACTTGCTGCACGTGCAGCAATATAGCTGTTATACTACGGAAGGCTATGTCTACTGTACAGTAAGCGGCTGCGCTTGTTGCTGCGCTACAAACAAAGGTGTCTAATGGGCGCTGCCCGTCGAGTCAGTATTCGCTAAGTATCAAAAGGAGAAAGGAAAAAGAGGACAAGGAAAATCGTAACACAAACAGGCTGGATTTCACCTGGTTGCAATAGATGCTGACTTTGCGGAGGGCCTGAAGGACTGTATTGCAGTTTCTTTCATGTTCCTCCATGGTTTGTGACCAGATGATAATGTCATCGAGGTACACATGGCAAAATTTTTCCAATGTGTTCTCGGAGCACATCAGTCATTCGTGTGTGGCAGGGGCATTGCATCCACCCTGTGGCATGACAGTCCATTCATAGAGTCCCCACAGTGTTCTTACAGCAGTGAGGTGAATGTCGTCAGGGTGTACCCATGTTTGGAAGAAGGAGTTAGTCATGTCCATCTTCCCAAAGATCTTTCCCTTCCCGCAATTGGCGAGTATGTCATCAATGCGAGGTAGGGGGAAGTTATCTCGGACAGTGTTACTGTTGAGAGACCGGTAGTTGTTTACCCAGCGGGGGTTGACTGTTAAGTCAGGGACGCCAGCTTTATATTTTGGGACACAGAATGCTGGCGAGGCATATTCTGATGAAGATGGTCGTATTTGGCCAGCCTTTAGGTGGTCATCAAGTAATCTTTTCCAAGATTCTTGGTATTTCTTTGGTGCTGCATATCCTTTGCCATTATTGACCTTGGTGGGGTCTTTGAGCCGGATGCGGTGGAACATGTGTCCAGGGACTTCAGAGGTATTGTATTGGGATCAGGAAGTTGAGCACAAGATGAGGACAAGGTTTTTGAGGTATTGAGTTTAAGTCAAAGATAAGTGTATGAGGGAGTCTGCCACAGGGAGGAATGTTATTATCATCTCCTACAAGATGTGCAATATTTATACTACACAGTTAGGAGGTATAGTGTAATGCACTCCTTTAATATATAAAGGAGGTATTCTGTAATAGACCCCTGTACCAGTTAATAATGGAATAACTATGTCATTTCCCCTATAACAGTGTCAATAATAGTGACATATGATATCATGGCTTGGTAAGTCCTAGACTTCCTGCAGGGTGTGTCATAGACACTCTATCCAAGGCTCTGTCTCTGATAGCCTATGATAGACATGGCTATATCTTGCCTATCCTATGATAGACATGCTGCAGGATGATTAATCCTGTAGCGTGTGTTAACTGTGGATTCTCCTATATGTCTCTGCATGTGTTAACCTCTGTTTAAACATGTGTTAATATGACTTAGCATATTCTGGCAATATTCCCTAGGCATGTTAACTGCCTTGGCTTGCCTGTATACTCTTGTATACATAATCCCAACATATTGTCTGGGAGTCGGAGTGGGAAGCGGTCGGCATATTTTAGTTTCATTTTCCGGTCTGCTTCTTTGAGGACCTCTTGGAATGCAAGGCCTTCAATGCGGTCTTGAACAGCAGCCATGATGGGGCCAGGGAGGAGGTAACCAGCAAGTGTTGGTGCTCCGGTCTGCTCAAGAGTGGTAGGCTTGGGTGCCCGAACTTTCTTTGGCATCGGTGGCTGTGCTGTTCGCCGATGTTCGTGGCTGTGTTCCAATCCTGAGGTGTGAGAGGAGGGGGGTTTAGGAGGTCGTAGCCTGTGCGTTTGTCAATGGCCGTTCGCTCATGTGGGTCTATCAGGATCTGTTCTGATGAAAGAAATGGCATTCCTAGAATAATGGGGAATGGTAGCCCCTTAATTACTTTCATCTTGTGTACTCCTGACTTCCATATCCCCCGTTCAGAGCTGAGGTCTAGTTTCACATACTCCTCAGAGACAAGTGGCAGCATTGATAAGGAGGACATGTTGTTCTCCTTGGCAGGGAGACGATATTGTCGGAGACCAAGTTTCTTGACGAGCTCCAGGCTAATCACTGTGCAGGCCGATCCAACGTAAATTAGTGGTTGGACTGGCATGGGGAATTCGGAGATGAGGGGGCCAGTAGCAAAGAGGTTGGTGTATAATTGTGGGACAGTGAGGGGGACATTGACGGGGGAAGGGACGTATGAGTCTGTTTCAGAATCTGAGATGTGTCCGGCGGCCATTGCCATGTTTTGGGCTGGCGCTGTCAGGGTCATGTAGGTCACCGGGTCAGGCCATGAGTTAGTTGCAACCATTGGACAGTTGGTGAAGGTGTGCCAAACGTTGAGCTTCCTGCACCAGGTGCATCCATTGTGGTCACGGATGAGGGTTCTCTCGGCCTCGGTGAGGGCCGGCAGGCAAATTCTCTCGGTCTTCTTAGTTCGGCTGGTGGGGGTAGAGGTAGAGGCATGGGAGGTCAAAGGTGCATCTGTGAGGGGGGAGAGGCGATCCTTTTTTTCACCTCGGCGTGCAGTGCGGGCAGCGGCCGAGGCATCGATCATCTTTTGGGTCCGGTTTTCAGCCCACATACGGTCATCCCGCTCCTTAACCTCAAAGGCCCAGGTAGTGAGATCAGTGGCTAGGACTGGTTCAAGGCTTAGATTGAGCCTCAGGTCCGGGTGTAGGTTGGATTGGAGTTGGACCTTGAGCTGGTCCTTGGTGAGTGCTTTGCTTGGCGCCGAGGTGGTGAGGATTGTGTTGAGGTTCTCAACCTCTATTTTCCAATCCATAAACTCCCGGTTGCCTTGGGTTGTGGAGAGGATGGTTTTGAGGATGTCATAGGACCAGTTCATCTTGAGGACCAGTTGGGCCAGCTCAGTGAGATACTGATCCAGGGTGAGGGCATCAATCCGAGTTTGATCTGCCTGATACCAAGAAACGAGGCGCGGCTCAAACATCCCCTCAGCAACGTAACTGACAATTTCAGTGCTGGTCTTCCCGCCATGCTTCTTGTATCGTTTGCATGCAAGGGTCCACGACTGCATGATGAGTGGGGTGATTCTGCCCGCAGTGAGCATTGGGCATTCCTTCATCTTCGTGACCTTGACTTCAGCAAGGGGTTGTGTGGTTGGTGACATGGCAATTCGGGCAGCAGGTAAGGTGGCTTGGTAGTTGCAATGGGAGGTGGCTGTGGTAGGTGCACTTTTGTCGGTAGACGAGTCAGTACTAGGTGATGGGGACAGTGGTAGAGACACCGCGCTGTTTGGCTTGGGGCGTCGATGTGTGTCCGTTAGGATCTGTAGTTTGGCAGGTTGGCCAGGGTCCTGCAACTTTCTTCTCGCACTCCTGGTGAGGAGTGGAATCGAGGTAGAGGTTGCCGAGACAGTGTGGGTTCATCAGGTATTGAAAGACGCAGTTGGTGTCAAAAAAAAAGTGAAAGGCTGCCTGGTTAGGTAGCCTCACTAAGTCAGACGGTAAGACAGGATCACGTTATCTTTGTTGCACAAGGTAAAGAGTCAGTCTAAGATACATAAGAAGGTCGGTAAACTATACCTTTGTTGCACAAGGTAAAGAGTGGGGCAACAAAGGAAAAAAAGATGGTATATATATGAGATTTGAAACCATGTTGGAAAGTGGCCGCATCGAGCATAAGTTGATATATGAGTTCGCTGATGTTCGCCAATGTTCAGGGTGGCTGTGTAGCCATTGTAAGCATCAATGTGTGCCGATGTTTGCCGATGTTTGTGGCGGCTGTGCATGTTTGTGTTGTGAGTCTGGTCGCAGGCTTACAGATGCCTAGGATGGCATCCCCTGCCCAGCCCTTGCCACCCCCACCATTGATGGCCCCCTGAGCACCCCAGACTCCTCCTAGATGGCCAGCAATGCCACAGGAGCCTGCTACAGGCCCTAGGATGACCTCCCAGGCCCCTGTTTGGTGCTGATTGCCCCCCATGCCTTGCACCATGTCATACGTGCCACCGCTGCCCCTTCTGCTGTCTTGGACCTTCCTACACCACTGCCCTTCCCCTGCCACATCATGTTCAATGGTGACAACTCTCCATGCCCCCCACTACCCCCTGTTCACCACCTGTGCCCCCTGCTTTTGATGCCTGCCTGCCCTCAATGACACTGGTGACAGCTGACCTACCCCCCTCATTCCCCTTCATTCTGACCACTTCCCCCATACTAACCAACCCATACAGATTTATTATTATGTGTCTTAGTTCTTGTTTAATTACCTACATGCCCACTTGCAGGCCCCTGCCTGCAAGGGGTTCAATGAGTTTAAGTAATTTAGTTAGAATTTACCTGATGTGACTGGTTTGGACCAACATGAGTCAGTCCTTGACTGGTTGTGGCTGAACCCAGTCATAACTGGTTGTAGGACTGGACTGGACTGCATTTTGGCAGTCCAGTCTGGTTGTATATAGTTCTTTAATATGAATGAACTGGTTTTGGTTCCAGTTAGTCCCAAAAAGGGCAAAAAAACCGGACCAAACTGGACCTTTAAACACTAGCAAACAACAAAGAGCAAGGGAGGATGACCACAAGATGGGGCAACACCACCACCATGGACACCAACACCAGGCCCAGGAGACAAGTGTTTCCTGGACCATTTTTTTATGTTTTTTTTTTTGTTTCTCTCCTGCAATCCACCCCATGCTGAAATGTGCAGTGTGCATCTAACACCAAAATCCTATGCCCAAACCAAACACAAAACACACAAAAGCACTGTCTGAATAGTTTCAAGTGGGCCAAAGAGTTCCTGTTGCCAAGCCTATAGTTCCTAATGTTCCTTCCTAAGCTTGACTATGCCTTAGAATACCCTTAGCATCCTTAGATCCTTCCTAAAACCTGTCCTAATGTCAACCTGTCATTCCTTGTTTCCTAAGATTTCCTAAGATTTCCTAAACCTTGGCTTCCTAAGCCTTGTTCCTATGCCCTTTAGAATCCCTAATCCTTAGTCCTAAATCCTTGTCCTTGTGCCTCAGTTTCCCAATCTTCAATCCTCCTTGTCCTTTATCCTTAGTAAGCTCAACAAGCTCAACATTGTCTACAGCACAGAGCCTTCGACAACCTCAATGTGCCAGGGAGAGATGTCCCATGCCCAATTTCCTATATCCTTTGTCCTTAGTTCTGGGTCCTTAGCACAACTTTGAGCAAGCTTGTCATGTCACGCAATGAGCAAGATGTGAAACTTTGTGAGAGATGTATATTTCTTGGGTCCAAACTTCTCTGCTGCACAGCTACACTACCCCTAGTATTTGTACAAGGACAAAATATGAAATAGATAAAGAGACTGTCCTTTATATGGTATTTTCTAAATAGCACGACTGTGCTATCCTAAAAGATAGAATTGTATTGCAATAGGGTGATATTACACCACCCAAACAGCCTGTTAAATGAGATAGAAAAAGGGTATAAAAGGAAATCTCACCGTCTTATGTTAGATAATGCCCTCTGTTGCTCAGCCTTCACCTCCTATGGTGTTCCATCATGCCATCCAGGCACAATGTCAATCTTTTGATCTTGATTCATTATTTTCTAAGCTGATCCACCGTTGCTATGTGCTCCTAAGGTGTTGGTTGGGTGGCTGTGCCTGTCCATCCTGATCTGTCAATTAATTTGAATGTCACATCAACACCTGGCATCAAAATGGCTGTGGATCAGATGCTCAACATGCGCTCAATGCTTCCTAATTCCCACAGTCCTGCTACCCCATACTCAGGCTCATCCTTTGGTGCTCAAATATTCAGTGAGTTCCCTTTGGTTCTTGGGAATTTTCCTAAGGCTTTCTTGACCGTTTTCCATTGATCGCACTTAGAATTTTCTAAGGCTTATCAATGCCTATGAGCACCTGGTCATAGGGTGGTTTGATAATTGTATTTAATTATATAAATAAACAAATCTATTTTTGCTAATATGACCCCAACAAAACCTGTACCCACCTGACCCTGTAGCTCAACAACCTGTGGGCTGTGAGTCCAGGTAGACCACAGGTACAGGTACACTCAAACTATCCATGTGGGTCCCAAATTGTCAATTTGTAGGTTGTGGTAAATAAACATAACAGGCAAGTTGGAATATTCCAAAATTTGATGCCTGCAGGTTCATGTTTTTATGTAAAAATAGTAGAACAGGCATGCTTGGGCCATGTTCCCAAATGATATCCACATCACCCCTTCATATACATTAATATTGGGATTACACCACCACAACCATTCATTGTACATAATTTTATTTGCTTGCAATACAACATTTTTTCAACCCTGGCAGGATGAAATTGTTCAGAGATCTTCTATACCCTGGATTGATCCTGCATGTCATGTAGCAAGTATAAAGCATGGTAACTGAACCTCAAATGAGAAAGCCCACCATGGATAACTATGTTAGAAATGACCAAATTCAGTATACTGCTAGTAGAGCTCACAACAAGCAGATGCACGGGGAGGAAATTTTGGGACTAATAGCTAATGCTCAACAGAGAAATGGTTCCCAAGCAGGTGCGTTTGAACTTATCTTGTGGGCACTCAATTGGTGACAATAACCATGCAAACAGGACTACAAATAGCTACTGGACCAACAATCCATGCACCACCTGGAATACACGTGCCATCTGCAACCCCACCAACAGTTGCTGATACTGCATCCATGTTAGCTGATGTATATTGACAAGGTGGGCTCTGATTGAACTTCTTCATATTTGTTCACAACCATTCCCAGTAGAAACTCCAAGTTACTTACCTGCATCCTCAGTTGGTTACAGACACCCTTCATCACATGAGTACACCACTGGAAACAGTTTTGCACCTCCTGGGGCTTCAACTAGGTGTGCACCCTCACAGATGGGTGGACACCCTGTACATTCCTCAATTAGCCTGAGTGAGGTAAGGGAATATCTTACTAGAGGAAAGCTTTGTTTATCAATGTTCAGCAAGTAATTTCTACATCTCCACAGTGACATTGGTACCCCAACCATTCCAGATGCTTCACACAGGCCAGTTAGTTTACAAATATCTGACAATCTACCTATGTTTTTGTGGTCTTTAACAGATGGTCAATATAATTCATCAGAACTTGATATGACTAACAATCCAGGCACCACAGAACACACTCATGGCAAGTATTCAACCTATTTTATCTTTCACATTCTTCAAAAATTTATGAGATGTCTCCTTTTCAAGAAGGTATAGATAGATTTTATGCAAGAAGTTTCTGAGCTATCTGCAGGTCAGAACAGAGCCAGGAAGACCTGTGGAATTTTTCAACACTGTTTTGTCCAGGTTGGGGTTTTCTGTCAGCAGGAATTTGATGGCTGCTGCTGGCATGAATTTGAGTGATACTGCAAGGGAGCTTCCTTCATTTTTTGGGACTTCAGTCAAAAAAGGACATTATCCAATTGTAGAAAGAGGCCAAGTAAGTCAATGATTGCATGCTATTTATTGTTCATATTAATTTCAACACTTCCTAGGATGAGGAGAAGCAGTTGGAATTCCATCATTACATGATATGCAATGCAGAACTTCTGTTCAAATCCAACTTATTCCCTGAACCCTCAGAAGCATATAACTCAAACAACCTATCACTCCACTAGTCTAAGAATGATGGATTAAAGTCAGAGACTTCAATGTTAGAAAGGGGCTAATGTTACAAATTCTCTTTATTGTTTCACATAGACAGAACCTTACTTGACACACAGCACCCTATGTTTCCTTTAGACTTGTTTCAGAACCAAAGTAGATATCTGATGAACAATGAGTAGATACTTATCAAGTAGACCATAGTAGACTAAACAGATACAACCAGTATAGACTACTATAAAACTTGTAGTAGATACTCAGTCAAGGCCTCAGCTTGACCTAAAGATATCTTACTCTTAACTTGCTCACTGCACTCGACTCATCTTAAGAAAGTCTCTTAAGATTGATGCATCAGAACTTGTCTAGGAAGCACCAGACGACAAACTCATCAGAAGACAGAACATCATTTGTACTGAGTAATTAAGACCTTTTATCCTAACAAACCAAGCCTGAGCCAGCATCAAGGTATGCTTGCTGTTATTGTCCTGCTGGAAATAGATGTCCTTTTTGTTGATGTAAGGGATAGGGGGCAATGACAGCTGCTATATCACTGCCATGTCACCACTCCCCACATCCTCTTTACATCTGGCACAAGTGTAAAGGGGATGTGAGGGGAGCAGGACAATGATGACAGCTGCCACATTACCAATGGCCACCAACCCAGCACCTGCTGCCACCACATTACCATCACTTGCCACCACCACCATCCCCAGCCAGGAACAATCCCCACTGACACATGACCTGCCCCCAAGCCTACAAGGGATAGGGGAACACCCCTCAGAGTAAGGGGATACACTAGGGAAAATAGGATGCATGAGAGGACAGAGGGGAGGCATCAGGAGGGAGGGAGATAGGCCAGAAGGAAAAAGTGGACACAGGGGCATGATAGACTATAACCACCTGATAATTAGCATGACAGAGCACCCCTCACCACCCCTGTGAGTGACTGCTCACAGGGCAGAGGCAGGGTGCAGTAGGCAAGGGGTATGGGCACAGGGAGGGTGAGACAGGGAAGGGGGACAACAACAACAACATGACATGCCCTACTCCCCCCCCTCCCCTTTCAATTTCTTTCATATATACCTATTTCATTTATACTCCATTTTAATAAATATAAATACTACTCTGTTAGAGTGAGGGGATGTGCCAGATGCACAACCACACAATGCCCAGTGTGACAACACTCCCCACCACTGCTTGCAGGGTGGAGGCAGGATGCAATAGGCAAGGGGTATGGGCATAGGAAAGGGGGCCAGTGACATGCTCTACTCTCCTCTGTCCCCCCTTTTTTTTTTTCCTGTTATATATTTATTTTTTCAGAATTTCTGGACTTTTCATTTTAGATATTTTGAAAATTCCAGTGGGACTTTCTGGAATTTCTGGAATATGTGGGAGAGTGTCAAGTTCAGCCTCATGCTGTCATGCTTGACTTGTCATCAGATACAACGATCCTCTCTATCCAGAAACATGATAATGAAAGACGAAAGTATAATAAAATGATGAAAATCATGAGAATGAGCAAATAATGAAATATATAATGGGCTACTGTGAATGACCCTATTATCAGTGGCAATGCAGCAGTGTTGTCATTGTATTCCCCATGTTATGAGAGTAATTTATATTTAAATATTTATACATTAGTATAAATAATTGGCCTCTTAATAATAATTAAAGAATAAATATAAGAAAAAAAATTAATTTTATAAACAATAGTACAACATTAAAAATAGGAGTTTGGAATAATTATTATAAACTATTACAGATATGATTGAAGGATCACTGTATGAATTTTGAGAAAATATAGCTAGTCATTTAGATGACAAACCAAAATGATATATTTAATTTGAAGTTAAATTTATTATATTCTATAATTTGTTGTTCATATATATTCATTACTGATATTAATAAAAGTATCTATATTATATTTCACATCAGTTTGAGTATTAATTAATATATTCCCATCTGCAACTTTTGTTCCTTTATTATTAACTAATTTTCTAAGTCTGAAGATAAAGTAGGATATTTTAATATATTTAATCTAGATAATTTAAATATTTGTTAAATTTATTGAAGCTTACTATGATTGATTATATACCAAAGATTCAGTTTTAGAACAACAAGAATTACCTCTGGATGGTGTGATTACTCCTTCATAGATCTATCTGTGTTTTGGGTGACCCTTCAACTTGTCATTTCTTCATCGTCATGGCATGGCATGTTTGGTATCAGCATAGAGCTTATTTCTATGACTTCATAAGGACACCATTTTTGTTTATACTTGTTTGTTTAAATATCATATTGGTTATCATTCTGCTCAGAATCTTCTACAGAGTGTGGGGCATTGTTTGCTTTTTTGCATTTGCTTACCCATATACCATCTGGATGTTGTTGTTTGTTAAATTGAGATCTCAGATGACCCCTTATGGGTACAACTATGTTCAAAAGTACACATAGGTTACCTGTGCAATTCCCTAGATGCAGCTGCACAGACTATAGATGGCATATTATATATCAATTTCATATGATACTTTTCCCCTTTGTTGCTTTACTCTTTAACCTTGTGCAACAAAGGTAACATTGTCCTGTCTGCCTGACTGATTTTAGTAAGGTGGTCATTTATGGCCTCCTTTTAGCAGCTGCCCATATAAAAGTCATTTTCAAACTGAGCATAAAAAACTGATGAGAATGATATATAACATTATGATGTTCTACAGATGGTTGATCACATGACTAAATAAAGATCACATTCAAAAGCATCAAAAACTGTATAACAACACCTTTTTCTTTATATGGCATATTACATGATTAGAGTTCATGTTCAAATTCAATATGAAAAACTGGCTGGAATGATATATGTTCCATATGATTACATCTAGGATTCTGCAGGGGAGTGTATTTAAGAATATCTTATTAGATAAAAAGGACATGCAATGGTCTCAGTTTGAGAGTAGGGCCTGACCTTGTTTATGTCACATGACTATGTCAGAATGATTTCAAACTCAGTATAAAAAATAGACCTGAATAGTATGTATATATGGTAAGTCACATGATGATGAGGATGATTTTCAGGTTCAGTTTAGCAGTAGGTCAGAGTAGTATATAAAAACACTGTATTACAAAGTTGGATGACTAAACAGTATAAATGATAAACAACTCTAGGATATATATCATTGCAAAAAACTGCAAGGGATTGAAATATAGGTAACTAAAAGTGGTGTTTTTTTGCTCAGCTCAAATTGAAAGGCCAGGCTCTTGCCATCCATAAATCATCCATCAACTGAGATTTTAGTTGGGATTAAGAGCAACCCAGCATGTCAAAACATGTCAAGATCTCCAACTGCAATGGCAAGGAGGACATGCAGTGATGATTTTCAACTGTAAGACATTCTTGCCCGGGACTTTTGCCCCACCAATGGCTCTTGCTCCTGCTCCCCTCACCAATGGTGCCTTTGCTCCCCCCACCAACATTGCTCCCCACCAATGGCCTTTGCTTCCCCCACCAATGATGCTCCTCCCTCCCACCAGTGATGCTCCCCCCAACACTACCACACCTGTGCACCTCCCCCTTTCTCATACTAACCCTACCTTGCAGATTTATTATTATTATTTATCTTAGTTCATTTTTTTTCATTACCTACATGCCTGCTTGCAGGCCCCTGCCTGTAAGGGGTTTTGACTAAGTTGAAATAGTTAGATATACCTGATGAGACTGGTTGTGGCCAGACCTAGTCATAACTGATTATATGTAGTTTTTTAATATGAATGAACCAGTTCTGGTTCCAGTTCATCCCAAAAATCAGACTGAACTGGACCTTCAAACAATACCCTCATCAACTTCCTTCATGTGGTTACTACTGCCTGTGTGTGGCACCATGAAATATTCACAGTGACAAGCTTCACTATACTGAAGGAGTTCTAGTCTGGCATGAGAGGCATGCCAGTACAACTCATGAAAATGTTCTTGTGCATAAAGAATCCTCACATTAATGATTCAGTCAATATGATACTTTTGGATGCTAGTGATTGCATGTTGGTCAAAGGTGGTTCTGCTTTCAATTTATTGCAGGACAAGAATGAGGATAGTTGGTGGCATCATATCTGTGTCCAATATAGAGTGTGTGTTCAAATCCTGATTGTAGCTCATGACTATCAGGAAAATCACACTTAGTGTGCTTATTTCACAGATAAGCCTATCAAGCCACTCAAGTTGCTTATTTTCCACTTAGAGAGTTAGTTAGTAAGGGTGAGCAATAACCCAAGCATGTCATAAGGATGCCAAGTGGTAGTGGTTGGAAAAGTGCAGGCTGAGAATTCATGCCCAGTCTGCCCTTGAGAACCTCCTAAGGAACACAATGATATCTGCAGTTGTTAGAAGCTGAACTAGGGTATCATCCCATGGAGTGGCCTGCAGCACAACAGGGATGATTAATGGCCCACCTGCTGCTAATTCGCTACTGGATGGTGGGGGGTACAAATGTTGAGCAACAAACAATACTGTAGTTGATCACTAAATCAATTGACATGAGTGAAAGTGAAAATGATAGAATTTTATTACAAACTATATGATAAAACAATTGTCTGCAAGACTATATGTCTCATGTGTGATCCAGTTCACAGCCACAACCTCCATGTAGTTTCTGAGTTGATGTGCAATGGATCAGGAGCCCATATGTTGGTGGCCAATGGTCCTAGTAATCATACTTGGCATGTGATCCAACACCCTACTGCCTAGTGTAATTCCAAGTTGGGGGTGCATGGGACCAGCATTAGATTGTTGCCTGTGGCAGCATTGAGAAATGGCAATGCAAAGGATCTGCCATTGTAATTGAGGAATTATTAGTGACAAATGACAAAGGGAAAATTACTGCCTGCAACCCTGCCAAATCTCCCTCACCCCCATAATTATACACATAGGACTCTAACTCACCCAGGCCTGAGGTTGAAGGTCCTGATGGTAGTAGTTGTGGTTCCAGGTGGCCAGCTACTCCCTCCCTCCCTCTTCACTGGGGTCTGCCCCTCCCCCGGGGGGCTCCTCAATTTCTCCCACTCCAGCAGCAATGCGCCAGGCATTGGATGAAGCTGAAGTGGTGGAACACATGCTGAGTACCGCCATCCAGTGGATGGAGTGTATCTCACCTGACCTGCTGACTCCTGGGATTCCAGAGCGGCTCGCCTACCTGGCCGGGGCAACTCTTGCCTCCGCCCTCCGTTTCCCTCAAGCTGAGGACGTGATTAATCGCGTCCTGGCAGGCTCTTCCTCGGCCCCTGTCACAGGCAGCACCCGGGATCTATCTGGAGTGTTGGACAGCTTGCCACCAGGCACTGACACCTCTGAGGGGCCCCTCCCCCCGCGGCGTCGCCAGCGTCGGCGACGTCATTGACCTGCTCGTGCGTCGGACCAGGGGGGGTAACACCCCCTATCCATTGTCGGCAAGCTGCCTGTCTGGATACAGGTGGCGCTACCACGCACCCCATCGCTATGGATGGGGCGCTCCTGGGGCTTGTCCCTGGGTTCGTCATGGGCATACAAGTGGGGGCCTTGGCCACCCACAGGTGTACCCATATCTACAGGCACCGTTTAGGCCCACTGGGTCTCAGCCAGACATCTCATCGGACGGCAGGGATGCCATACCGATGATCCATCTCTCGATGAGGGGGGTGGCTCACCCCTCTGCCTGTTAGGGACTACGGTTAACCTCCAGGCCCTTCGGGGGCTGGGGGCTTACGGTGAATTGACACTGCTCACCGGCTGGCCTCGGCTGGCTGCGCGTGGGGGGACCGGACTAGCTGCGGGTGGGGGGTCTTCTGGCATGTGGCGGTGCAAGGGCGCGGCTCTGCCTTCCCGGCTCCAGCGAGCTCTATATGTGGTATATCTGCCCACCTCAGAGGTTAAAAGAGGGAGGAAGGTCTCACACCAGCGGGGGTCTGGTATAGTAGAGCGTAGCTTACTCTGGTATGTCTGTACTTCATGCCCGCGGACTGCGTACGTGCACCGCGCTATAAATTGCTGAACAAAAAAAAAAAAAAAAAGGTGGCCAGCTACTAGCATTCCAGCAATTGAAGCTTGAGGCTGAGGTTGAACAACACCTAGGCTACTGGCCACCATGGAGTGATGACATGAGGAATATGGGAATCCTGAGTCTGAGTCCAAGTCAGAGCTATTGTCCATGACTGGGAGTGAGAAGAGATGTGGTGGGTCAGATTATATGGAGCCTGCAATGATCCCTGAGGCTGAAGTAGAGCACTACTAGTAGTATGTACTAATCTCAAGAATTCACATACTAAACTATAAATATCTGGGACACCCATTGGCAAGAAAGGAAAACCTCACCACCCATCAAAAGGGAATTAGGCCTGGAAATTAACAGGCTTACAGATGGAGAAAGAATGGAGCACATGAAGAAGGGGCTATGTTTCCTCTGCCACAAGGCTGGACACTGGTCTTCTGACCATAAAGGGGGTAACATTCCACCTCCCCCTGTCCCCTCTAAACCCTTTCAGAAAAGAAAAGGGACTGATGTCCATGTGAACATCCAAGCCATGATGACCAAGTTGGATGAAGAAGAAAAAGGAAAAGCCCTGCTTCTCTTTGAAGACTTGGGTTTTTAAAGTGGCCTGAGGTGATGCCAGGTACCACTGAAATTTCCATCCATTCTACAATGCTAGCTACAATCAAAAATAAATGGATGCACTTATCATATTCATGACTCAGGAGTTCACAGAACAACTAGGTCTAGAACCAATCCCCCTGAAAAGACACATCCCTGTCAGGAATGCAGATGGAACCCCAAACAAAAAAGGAACCATCACCCACTACATCGCTGGACATATCTAGATCAATGGGAAAGAACTCCCTATCAGCTTCCTCATTACCGGATTAGGAGACAAATCCATTATTCTGGGACTCCCCTGGCTACAACAAATAAACCCAATCATAGATTGGAAGGAAGAGTTCCTAGAAGACCACAGGCTTGCTCAAGTCAGGAGCATAATAAAGAAGACAAAGATGAACTGGGGAAGCCTAGAAAAAGTCCAGCACCCCTGACCCTCTGTTGAAGAAGTACATGACAAAGAACCAAAGGTGATAAAACTGTCCAATGCAGAACCAATTGGACCACAAGGTGAGGAGGAGCCATCCATGGAAACCACCATGACACCAACCCTTGAAACAGAAGACAACCCCAGACAAAAAGGAAACAAACTACTTGTGGCATATATTACAGGAGAACCCATCATTGGAATATTTGAATCCAGAGAAACCCCCCTTACACAAGAAAATGATGAACCAACATATTCCTATTCAAGGAAGGCAGCCACCATCTTTCAAATTACAACCTCTCAGACATCAGCATGGCAGAAAACTGTAGGCCCGATCTGAGTTGACCAAATCTGGTAGCCCATTTTAGCACCATACATTGTCATGGTATAATTTAGGCAGACCAAGAGCACTCATCTCCTCCATTGTAGGAATTGCATGCATCTGTTTCTTGGCCCAATCAACTACCACTAAAAGCACATCATATCCTTGTGCCTCTGGCAGCCCCATGACAAAGTCCATGGAGATTGCTTTCCATGGCTCCATAGGGGAGTCAATCAGTCTCAGCTTGCCTGCTGGAGGTTTCAGCACATTGTTGTACCACTGGCACTTGTTGCACCCATTGACATAATCAAATATAGATTTCATCATAGCCAGCCACCAGTAGTTCTGTGCTATGGGTTCTAAAGTCATCCACCACCCAGGGTGTCCTGCAATGGCTGAGTCATGATGCAGCTTGACAATTTTGTGTCAAAGCTGTGTGTCTATTGGCATGTATACCTTTCCTCTAAAGAGCACCAGCTCTTGTTCCTCACTCCACTCATCCACCCTCAGCTGCTTTGTTGGTGACCTCTTCAGCTCTTCCACAGCCTTTACCACTGACTCATCCCACTGCTTTGCCTTTCACACTCTGCTCAACAACTTCTCTTCTGCATCCTCAATCAACAAGTGACTGTTGCATTGCCTTGATTGTGAAGAATTCTGGCTTCAGCAAAGTCACATCCTCATTGTCATGCTCTCCTTCCTTTTTCCAATCTGGTCTTCTAGACAGTGGATTGGCCTTGCCTATTGTGGTAGCTTGTTCACCAACTCAAAGTCAAATCTAGATAAATAGATTGCCTACCATGCCTGTTTCTAGTTTAACTTTTTTGATGTCATAAAGTAATGGAGATTGGAATGGTCCATCCAAATCTCAACCTTATGTGCCACATCCTCCAAACGGTGCTGCCATGCTTCCAGCACCCTGATGATGCCAAGCATCTCACAGTTGTATGCATTGTAGTTTCTTTTGACATTGTTGAGCAACTTTGAGATGAAGGCACACAGCCTCAGTGTTTGACAGTCCCCACCTATTCCAGTTGGACTCCCCAGACTCCAGAAGGTCCAGGTGGATTCTGGTCTGTTCAACTGGATTCCAGTTATTCCAACTGAAATTTGTGGGGTCAAGTGGACAAGAACTTTGCAACACCAAGTTGAACTCAAAATAAGATATCCCCAGCCAGGATTTAACCCTCAACCTCCAGATTACAATTTACAGATTTTCCAACAACTTAACAGGTAAGTCATGACACCTTTATTAGTAGAGCATATTATTGTTACTTTATCAATAAGTAATAGAGCATGGTCACGTTTCAGGGTCGTGTGAACTTTTTTGGCCGTGAGAATGCCCTAACAGAGCATCCTCTTGCTTTCCTAATGATTAGCTAAAATTTGACTAAGCAGCTCGCACCTGACCTTTGTCAAATGGGGGGTACAGCCACAACTCCGTGGGCTCAACAAAATGCAAAAACCTGTTCATGACCCCAGCACATGACCACCATAAGTTGTAGATACTGTAATTCAGCAATTGAGTAAGCCAAGCAACTAAGTACACTAAGCAAGTCTGAAATAAGCAAATAAATCAGTTAGTGAAGTAACACAATAAGTCTGTCCGAAATAAACAAATAAGTCATTAGTAAAATCAGCAAGGTCAATAAAGCAACTGTATTCCAAAGCAAACCTTTAGTAGTAAATAAATCAGTTCAGTGTGAGCAAAGCAATAAATAACCAATAAGTAACAAGCATCTGAGTAATTTATTCATTACAGTCCGAAAAATTCCAAAAAAAAATGGCAAGTCAAGATGTAAGTTGATGTTTTGATTTTGGAGCTTGGGTTAGAGTTCTGATTGAGTGACCAGGAAGAGTGAGGAAGGGATGAGGATCATGGTGATGGTGAGAGGGTGAGGAAGAGGGAGAGTAGGGAAAGAGGGATGTGACAGTGAGGGGGGGATGTAAAGGTGAGAGGGGATGTGAGGGGGGGTTAAGGGGTAGGGGTAGGGGGAGGGGGTGGGGTGTGAGGAGGGGTGTGAGGGGGAGGGGGAGGGGGAGGGATGTGAGGGGGAGGGGGAAGGGGGAGGAGGGTGGAGGAGAGGGGAGGATGAGAGTGAGGGGGGGGGGGAGGATGTGGGGGAGAGGGGGAGAGGGGGAGAGGGGGAGGGGGAGGGGAGGGGGAGGGGCTAGAGCATTAGTGCAGAGTTGAGGGCCATGGGGTTGAGGGAGGAGGGGGGTGGTGGCCCTATTAAAACCCCCCTACACACAGGCAGGGGCCGAAGGTCCCTGACTGCACCTCTTCTTGACTTGTTACCACCACCATGTGTCGTGGGAACATTCTCCACACTGTCTGGTGCGCCGTCCAGCAGTCCGTCCCCTGGCCTGATCTTCGATCAGACCAGTGTATATCGTCTACTGGGGGGTGCTTGGGAGTATTCCTGAGCACCCTGCTGATCTGCTTGACCGATCCCCTCGGATCGTCTGCGGATGCCCACTAAGTGGGTGTTCTACTGTCCGCCACTTTACTGTACCTGGGCTCGAGGATCCTGGGCTCTGGGGTGGGGCACCTTCCACCAATCGGTGGGGGGGTTCGACGGTGAACTAACACTGCCGGCTTAGGCTGGGGGTCCCACTCTGGGGTCGGGGGGAGAACGCTTGGGTAGGGGGGCGCTCATTTTGAGGTTTTCAGATCCCTGGAGAGGATCTAGGGATTTGGTGTGTCTGCTACATCTTCCTTTCGATGTTTAAGCTACTCTACGGCTACAGGATACTGCTCACCTCTTCTGGGTGGGTCCTCGCTCCACACTTGGGGTATGCGCGCCGGCGCGGCCCTCCTCCTTCTCCCTTTTGGGCGCTTGCACTCTATGTGTGTGCTCATGGGATTCACCTGCTCACTAGGACTGCGGCGGGGCTGGCGCTCCCCGCTGCCGACAGGAGATCGAGCATCTCCCACTGCCCGCCTGTGATCAGGGGGCAGCGGATTATCTACGATCGCTAAGATCGGACAGTGGAGGGCAGGGGGAATCACTCCTCCAGCACCACTATTACTGGGCCCATGACGCATAGCGCCAGGGGCCGCACTACACAGCAATGGGCACATACCGCGCACCAGCCGTTTTCTGGGCTGCCATCCCTCGGCGATGGCCCCCTAAGTGGCCCCTCCCACTACAGCCCCGCCCTCTGTTTCTATGAGGGCCACGCCATGTCTGAGGTGCACGATTGTTCAACCCTGTGCCCTCCACCTTTCCAGACTGGGGGCGGTGCTGCGGTGCCGCCTCACCTCTGTACTCTGGAGTGCCTGGTGCATCACCAGGGCTCACTTCACGCCTCCAGCCGCTACGGGCGGGGGGCTCCTGGGGCTTATGCCTCAGGCTCGTCATGGGTACGCAATGCAGGGGTCTGCTCCTGCCTTGCATACCTACCTTTACAGGCACCGTTTGGGCCCTCTGGGCCTCAGCCCATCACTTCGTCGGATGGCGCATATGCTGGATCGACGGTCTGCCTCTCGATGAGGGGGGTGGTCCACTTCACTCCCTGCTAGGGAACACGGTTCACCTCCGGGTCCTTCGGGATGCAGGGGCTTACGGTGAATTGACACTACTCACTGGCTGGCTTCGGCTGGCAGCGTGTGGGGGGACCGGGCTAGCTGTGGGGGGTGAGTTGCGTGGGCCCTGCACTGCGTGTACGCGGCAGGTCTTTCCGGCCCCACCGGGACTTTATCCATGGACGTGCCCACCTAAGAGGCGAAAAGAGAGAGGAAGGTTTCACCCTGGCGGGGGTGCGGGTATGCTGGAGCGTAGTTTACTCTGTTGTATTCGTACTTCGTGCCCGCGGACTGCTTACGTGCACCGCGCTATAAATTGTTGAACAAAAAAAAAAAAAAAAAAAAAAAAAAAAAGAAGGTCCCTGACTGTGTTGATAAGATGTGTGTTGGGATTATGTATACAAGAGTATACAGGCAAGCCAAGGCAGTTAACATGCCTAGGGAATATTGCCAGAATATGCTAAGTCATATTAACACATGTTTAACAGAGGTTAACACATGCAGAGACATATAGGGGAATCCACAGTTAACACATGCTACAGGATTAATCATCCTGCAGCATGTCTATCATAGGATAGGCAAGATATAGCCATGTCTATCATAGGCTATCAGAGACAGAGCCTTGGATAGAGTGTCTATGACACACCCTGCAGGAAGTCTAGGACTTACCAAGCCATGATATCATATGTCACTATTATTGACACTGTTATAGGGGAAATGACATAGTTATTCCATTATTAACTGGTACAGGGGTCTATTACAGAATACCTCCTTTATATATTAAAGGAGTGCATTACACTATACCTCCTAACTGTGTAGTATAAATATTGCACATCTTGTAGGAGATGATAATAACATTCCTCCCTGTGGCAGACTCCCTCATACACTTATCTTTGACTTAAACTCAATACCTCAAAAACCTCGTCCTCATCTTGTGCTCAACTTCCTGATCCCAATAATGTGTAAAGATGGTAGCATGGGGTTTGAGGGGTGCAGCCACTCAACAAGCTGAAGAAGCATGCTGTAGTGCTGCAGATATGATGTGAGTGAAGTGAGCAGACATCTCAGTGTCTTTTTCACAGTCAGACATGTAGAAACAGATGATAAAAATATAACTTGCAAAGACACCAATACATTGTCTCAGGGCAAATATTTTTAAATGTAGATACTCAAGCAAAAAGTAAAATGCTACATAGCTGTAAGTCTGCTACCTACAGACTCATGACTTACAGAAGCCCCCACACCAAAACAACATGTGCCAGATGAACATTGCCCAACCTAGGGTTAGCCCATCTGCCCCCCCCCTACACATACAACTAGCCAGGACACTCACACTCCCACACCAAGGTGCCGACAAAAACAGTTTGCACATGCTCACAAACAGTTTGATACTGGAGACATCAAAGGCACCAGAGTCCATTCCTTCACCACAAATACTGGCGCATACCAAAGAGGCTACACTTGATACGGCCTCTATGAGCTGACCAATTATGCTCAATGTGGATGCTTTCCAACATGGTCAATCTTTCACGTATATATATCTTATATTCTAATTCCCAACCTTCATTCCCACTTCTGTGCAACAAAGGTATAGTAATTATTAGACTCCTCTATTGTAGTAACTTACTTCCATGCAACAAAGACCATCTGATCCTGTCCCTCCTGTCCACTGTGGTGTAGGCAGCCTTCCAATAGCTACTAATTTCCTATTGATTTACTATGGCACCTCCCTCACACAGGCAGGTGTGTTTGGTCTCTGACTGTGTTGTCTAAATGAGTGGAAATTAGTAAAAATATGGGTTATTCAGGCTGCTACTTTGCAATGATTTATGATGACACCTCCTCCACACAGGCAGGGGCCGCAGGTCCCTGACTGTGTTATCTAGATGTGTAAAGGACGCGAGCAGGGGGTTCGGGGGGTGCAGCCCCCTGACAAGCTGAAGAAGCGAGACGCAGGAGTGATGTGAGCAAAGCGAGCAGAGTACCGGAGGCGCGCTTCAGAAGCTTGTTACTATTTACACAATAAAATACATTACAAATCAAATCATTATATGTAGGGAGGGGGAAGTGGTTGTGTCCTTGGGCATCACATCACATCGCATTGGCTGTAATATGTATATATTACCTACTTACAAAATGCTCTAAATATATATACAACTGGTATATGGAGAGGGGGGAGTGGGGTGCACCACAGCCTCAGGTGTCACATCCCCTCCCTGCCCATCCCCCTCCCCTTGTGTCACTCATCCTGCTGATGCCACTAACATAGCACCCCTTTCCACCCCACAAGTGATGGCTCATGGCAGTGGTCATGAGTGGTTGTTGGCACTGTCATCACCTCAGCCCTCCCTCCCCTTTCCCTTCCCCCTCTCTCATCACCTGCCCATTGCACCCCATTTCCATCCTGTGAGCAGTGGCTTGCAGCAGTGGTCAGGAGTGCTGTATTGTGCTGGGTGTCGCATGGTTACCCATCTCCCCCTCCCCAGGTCCCATCATTCCACCTGTGCTCTACCCCACAAGCAGTAGTTTGTGGGGCTGGGCCAGGTGGTGCTGGTCACATCCCCCTTGTCTGGTCATGTCATAGGGCCATCTGTCACATCCTCCATCATCTGGCAGTCTTCCTGCCCCCAAACCCCATTATCTGGTGTGTCCTCCCATTCTGTCGCATCCTCCACCTGTCTCCCCAGTCATCTAGTGTTCCCCCCTGCCTGTCCCATGCTCCCCCATGCTCCCCCTAGTCGTTGGGATGCCATATGGCAGTGGTGGCATGGCACTGGGTGGGGGTGCATCTCGTGATGTGGCAGTTGGGGTGCAGTGCCTCTCTCCTTGGGCTTCAGGCCATACCATCCCCCATAGAGCCACCCACCTCCCAGCTGAGTGGGGAAGAGGGGCAGCATGTTGGGGGCTTGTTGAATGCACACAAAAAAACTGAAAAAAAGTATTTTTATTACCAAAATACAATTAGTGATAATTAAAAATACTTAGCGGGGCCCTGGGGCCCCCATCCTGTTGGACTAGAGGTGGCAGTGGTGTCTTCAATGGGTAAGTGTTGGGAATGGAGTGGTGAACAGTGACAGGAGGAGTTAAGGACAAGGTTAAGAAGATGAAGTTAATCTCAAAGGCTAGTGAGTGAGGGAGTCTGCAACAGGGAGGAATCTTATTGTCATCTCCTACAAGATGTGCAATATTTATACTACACAGTTAGAAGGTATAGTGTAATGCACTCCTTTAATATATAAAGGAGGTATTCTGTAATAGACCCCTGTACCAGTTAATAGTGGAGTAACTTTGTCATATCCCCTATAACAGTGTCAATAATAGTGACATATGATATCATGGCTTGGTAAGTCCTAGACTTCCTGCAGAGTGTGTCATAGACACTCTATCCATAGCTTTGTCTTGGATAGGCTATCACGGACATGCTGTAGTATGAGTAATCCTGTAGCATGTGTTAACTGTGGGTTCCCCTTTATGTCTCTGCATGTGTTAACTGTCCATTCCCTAGGGTTATGGTTAATGTGCATTAGCCCTAACCCTAGTGTTGTCCTAGCTTAACACATGTGTTAATATGACTTAGCATATTCTGGCAATATTCCCTAGGCATGTTAACTGCCTTGGCTTGCCTGTATACTCTTATACATAATCCCAACAGTAAGGGATGGGGGGGGGGGGGCAGTGGCAGCATTAATGGGTGATGGAAGGGGGGTGGAGGTGGTGGCAGTGATGGTGGTAGGGTAGTGGCAGTGAAACATGCAGTGTGCATCTGACACTGAAATCCTATACCCAAAAAACCAACCACAAAACACACATAATGCCATCTAAATAGTTGTGAGTGGGCCAAAGAGTTCCCTTGCAGAACCTTTTACCAAGCCTGAGGTTTCCTAATGTCCCTTCCTAAGGTGTGACTTCCTTAGAATATCCTTGCCTAATGCTGTCCTTGAGTCCTTCCTAAGACCTGGCCTTTTGTTGACTTGTGATTCCTTGTTTCCTAAGATTCCTGAGTGTTCTTAAGCTCTGCTTTCCTAAGCCTTGGTTCTTTGATCCTAAATCCTTTTAATCCCTGAGTCCTAATATCCTTGTCCTGTTCCTATGTCCTTTAGAACTCCTAAACCTTTTGATCCTTAGTCCTTAATCCTTGAGCCTCAGTTTCCCAATACTCAATTCTAAGCCTGAAGATCCTAAACTTTGTTCCTTAGTTCCTTAGTCCTTGTCCTTAGTTCCTAATCCTTGATCCTTAATAAGCTCAGTGAGCTCGATGTTGTCTTCAGCAACTATGCCTTTAACAACTTCAACATGCCAGGGAGAGATGTTCCACACCTGATTTCCTATGTCCTTTATCCTTAGTCCTGAGTCCTTAGTAAAACTTTGAGTGAGCTCATTGTGTCATGCAATGAGCACAATATGAAACTTTGTGAGAGAGGTATATTCTGGGGTCTAAACTTCTCTACTGCGCATCTCCACTACCTCTAGTATTTGTAGAAGTACAAAATATGAAATAGATAAGAAAACTGTCCTTTATATGGTATTTTGGAAATAGCATGACTGTGCTATCCTAAAAAGATAGAAACATATCACGATGGGATGATGTTACACAGCCCAAACAGCCTATCAAATAAGATAGAAAAAGAGTATAAAAGGAAATCTCGCCACATTTATATTGCATAACAGTCTCTGTCGCTTGGCCTATACCTCCCATGGTGTTCCATCATGCCATCAATCAGGTACATTGTTGATCTTTTGATCTTGATTCTTGTTATCCTAAGCTGATCCATTGTTGCTATGGGCTCCTAAGGCATCGTCCAGGTGGCAGTGTCCACCCGCTGTGATCCATCAATTAATTTGTACACTGCATCAGCACCTGGCATCAGGAATGGCTGTGGATTGGGTGCTCAATGTGCACTTGATGCTTCCTCAGTCCCACAGTCCTGCTGTCCTATGCTAAAGCTCATCCTTTGGTGCTCAAATAATAGGTGAGTTCCCCTTGGCCCTTAGGGATTTTCCTAGCAGTCGACTGACCAATTTCTGGCAATCACCACTTAGAATTTTCTAAGGTGTATCAGTGGTGGTGGTGGTGGTAGTGACATTCTGTGAGCTGGGTGAGGGGGCAGCAGTGGTGGTATCACATGGCAAGGGAGGGGGGCCCATCGATGGTGGCCATGGTGGTGGCTGTGGTGGTTGTGAGCTGTGAGCTGGCAGTCACAATGGGTCACAGGTGGTGTGCATGTGACTGGGGGGAGTCACAAGCTGAGGAATCCAGCCATTCCAGTTTGTTTGAGTTTCAGTGGATTCCAGTGAATCTGGTAATAAAATTCAAAATATATTGACAGGATTAATTGCTACAGTGGAAATCCCATTCAAAAAAAGTGCACCAGACTCCAGAAAATCCAACCAGAATCCAGTATTCTGACTGAATTCTGGCCAGAATAGGTGAGGGAGTGTAAAGGACTCCCACTTTATAAGTGGGGTTCTGCCATACCCAGATTTGTGGGAAGTGATCGTGAAATCTTGGATGTGTTCATCTGCCAACTTCTCACCCTGCACCATTGTCATGATCTGGAAGACTTTGGTGTCTTGGACATTCAGGTCCCTAAATGACTTATGAATTGCTCTCATCAATTCTTCTGCAGATGCAAAAGGGGCATCCCCTTGCATCATTTTCTTTATGGCCACCCGATATGGCCACAGTGCCACCTTGCAGATCCAAAAGCATCCAGACAATCCTTGCATCTTCAGACCTAAATTCATCTGGCTGTCCTCCCATATACATGCGTACCACAGTCTTGAAGCTGTCAAGCTCCACAGATTGAACACTACTTTTGGCAACTGTCCCAGCCCTCTTCTGCCATTTTCCTCTACTGGCCTGTTGTGCTTTCTCTTTTCTTCCATCAGTGCTTCCACTAAAAGGTTGTGCTCCACCCAAGCTTCCCTCAGCTGTGCCTGCAGTGAGGACTCAACAGTTTCAGGTTCAGGGATGATGGGCACGTCATTGAGGTTCAGGTTCTTGAGTTTGTGAAGCTCTTCCATTGTTTGTGGAGTGAATAAGGGTAAGGATGAAAGGGGTGTCAGGGGTGTTGGAAAAGAGGTGATGGTTGGATCAGAAAAGACAATAGTGCCTTGCTGTGGGTGCATGATCCTGTCTAGCAGCTTAGGCATCTGAAATGATGTTGGCATGGTGATCTCTTGCAGGACACCTCATGCTGGGGTCAACCACATTTCCCCACACATTCAGATTGCATCTGTGTCATAGTGGATCACCAGCATGCATACATTTTGCAGCATTTTGTGTCACTCGCTGGCATAAAACATC